>CM064573.1:14420696-15130278 GCA_032716605.1 Paralithodes platypus | reverse complement strand
ACGTTCGCCCACTGATTTTTGTTCTAACTACATATTTCTGAGACATTAGAATATCAAACTTAGTTCAGGACCCCCTGAGTTTGCTAGAGATTTCCGTGTTCTATAATATACGCGCGTCTAATCCTAACTGTGAGTTGCTACGTGGGGCACCAACGCTACCAGCCAGCAAGAGGTAAATCTATCAGTGAACGTGAAATTATACGTAATAATGGAGGTCTTCCAGGAACATCTAACTTCTGGAATTCAAGCCCGTGATCAGAAGCATTAATACCTGAACGTTGGAAAGTGGGAGACTAGGCTCCATCCAAATCCGCAATGCTAGCATTGTTCCCTTCTTCGAAGATGTGTTGTGTGCAAATATAACTATCTTTCTATGCTCTTTATTTCAATAAACGTGAACTTGTGTCGGTGTTACCTTGTGTTTATTTTGTGTTCTCTATGCCTCAATACCTTGTATTTGTGCACGCCGCCTTCTATATCCCAGTCAATTCAGAACTCACATTACCCCAAGGTCAACCTGTAGAACAACAGGGCATAACATTGGCGACAGCGGTGGGTTCTTGATTCGGATAAACGGTTGCATTACATTGCAAGTTTGGAACAGTAGAAGCATGGCAACATCGCGAAATCTTCAGCCACTCGCACACATTCCCAAGTATGATGTAAACACGTATGATATCACCAGTTACTTAGACATAATAAAGCCAGTGTACGATGTGGTACTTCATAATGACCGCAAAAAAATCGCCATGGCAATTTTGCATATTATACAGTTGGGAGAAGCCGTTTCCCAACTTGTTGATAAGCCTACCTTTAAAGAATTTATTCACCAAATGGTGACACAGAATACGCCAGAGTACCTGGAACCAGTTTCGATCCTTCGTGATCCGGACCTTAGATCCACTTTTGGGTTCCCCCGTCGCCCCCAAAATAATAAAAGTCGACGAGATCAAGTATGAAGGGGATATAAATGTGACCCTCATACAACTCTACAGATACGTGAGGACCACGTATAGCTATGAAGATTACGACCAACAAAATGAACTCTTATTCACCGCTTTGTTAAACATCCTCCCACCCCCCATCTCGACCCGTATGGCTTATTCGAAGAACATATGCTCTCCATCAGAGAAGAATGCCTACGCAGTTCGATGAATCCCCTATCCAACCCTTCAGCCCCTATCCAAGACTCCGTGCACCCTTCCAAAATGACTTCCGGTGAAAGTCAAACCCCAGTGCACACTTCCTTGCCTCTATCCTCTCTGACCATCCCTACATTTTCCCCTGCCCAGCCATCCACCAACGATCATCTTCCATCAATTGTGTTACCCCATAAACCCCATCCTTTTTCTAGGCATGTCAAACAAACCCACCAACCCCAGATAACCGCTAACCAGACCGTGACTGCCACCAAGAAGATTCCCAAAATTCGTCCTGTTAACAACCCCAAATCAATACATCAGTCCTCTACCAATAACCCCTGTTCTACACCTAACTCTTCCCCCACCAACCCTCCGCAGCCCCCCCAACAAGCCCCGTATTCTAGCTATGCCTACCTATGTAGGCCTACCACAACATATTTTCCCCATGACCCCAGAAATGTTCAGCTATCCCCCCACCAACAAAATTTCCCTTGTGACAGTTTTCCGTCGGTAGCTTGTGACAGTTTTCAGTCAGTAGCTCCCTTCCACCCCAACAGTTCACACCCCTAGAAAACTTCGAAACCCCACACTCGACTCGCCCTCTCATGTCAAACAAACTCACCAGTCCCAGATAACCTCTAACCAGACCGAGACTGCCACCAAGAAAATTCCCCAAACTCGTCCTGTCAATGTCAAACAAACCCACCAACCCCAGATAACCGCTAACCAGACCGTGACTGCCACCAAGAAGATCCCCAAAATTCGTCCTGGTAACAACCCCAAATCAATACATCAGTCCTCTACCAATAACCCCTGTTCTACACCTAACTCTTCCCCCACCAACCCTCCGCAGCCCCCCCAACAAGCCCCGTATTCTAGCTATGCCTACCTATGTAGGCCTACCACAACATATTTTCCCCATGACCCCAGAAATGTTCAGCTATCCCCCCACCAACAAAATTTCCCTTGTGACAGTTTTCCGTCGGTAGCTTGTGACAGTTTTCAGTCAGTAGCCCCCTTCCACCCCCACACAATTCACACCCCTAGAAAACTTCGAAACCCCACACTTGACTCGCCCTCATGTCAAACAAACTCACCAGTCCCAGATAACCTCTAACCAGACCGAGACTGCCACCAAGAAAATTCCCCAAACTCGTCCTGTTAACAACCCCAAATCAGTACATCACTCCTCCCTCAATAACCCATGTCCTTTGCCTAACTCTGCCCCCACTAATCCTCCCCAGTCCCACATAACCTTTAACCAGACAGAGACTGACACCAAGAAAATTCCCCAAATTCGTCCTGTTAACAACCCCAAATCAATACATCAGTCCTCTACCAATACCCCTGTTCTACACCTAACTCTTCCCCCACCAACCCGCCGCAGTCCCCCCAACAAATCCTGTTTCGTAACTCGCTCACCTCTCACCACCCTGACCCTCCCACACGCACCGTTAATCCTCCCCTCACGCGTGACGACCTAGGGACCCAACTATGTTCCCCCCCTTCCCCCACCAAAACTCAGCTATTTCCCCCCCCCCAAAATCTCCCTTGTGACAGGTTTCCGTCAGTAGCTCCCTTTCCACCCCCCCACAATTCACACCCCTAATAAACTTCAAAACCCCACACTTGACTCACCCCCTCATGACAGACAAACCCACCAACCCCAGATAACCTCTAAACAAACCGTCACTGCCACCGACACACCCCACCACTCTGATCCTCCCACACGCGCCGTTAATCCTCCCCTCACGCGTGACGACCTAGGGACCCAACCATGTTCCCCCCCTTCCCCCAGAAATACTCCGCTATTCCCCCACCAACAAAATCTCCCTTGTGACAGTTTTCCGTCAGTAGCTCCCTTCCACCCCCCCACAATTCACACCCCTAATAAACTTCAAAACCCCACACTTGACTCACCCCCTCATGACAGACAAACCCACCAACCGCAGATAACCTCTAAGCAAACCGTCACTGCCACCGACACACCCCACCACTCTGATCCTCCCACACGCGCCGTTAATCCCCCCCGCGCCACGCGTCTGACCCCCCCCACCAAAGTGAGTATTCGCCCCCCCCCATTTCCTAAAAACGCGTACCGAACACCTGCTCACCTCTTGGGCAGTCTGCATTGCTCTACGTCCCCCACCATCAGGGATGCCCCTCTAAACGTTCAACCGCCCCCGCGGCACCGTCTTCCCTCCACCCGCCCCAAATCCCTCCCCCCCCCAAAGAGCCCGCTCGACAAAATATTATCCACTCCCATCCCAATCCAACTACCATATCGGGCTACTACTTCGTCTCACCATTGGCTAACTCCCGCAAAATACCTCATCGCGTCTCGCTGCTCCAAGACCAACCAGAATGCAAAATCCCGCACTATGCTCCAGATTCAACCACCCTCTCAGTCCTATTTTGCGAAAATTCCCATCCGTGTCTCTCTCCCGGCCAAATAAACATTGCATTCCCTAAGTCACAACCGCCAGACTCCAATCACTACCCTGCAGGTAACTTCTACCTGGCCCTTGGTGCTGTTCCTTAGTGAGATCCCCGTAGCCGGCAAGACCTCCCGTTGGCAGATTTTGGGGCAAATAGAATAAATAAACTGCCCACGTATTTGAGAACTGTCACACGATAGGGCCCCCCTGTATGGCCGCGTCACCAGTCCGTTATCCCCCAACATCATCGGCCGCAAGATAACCATCCAGACCCATCTGATACTACCCAAGATTCCCTTTAGCAGTAGACATAATACGGTGCTATTTAGAGATTCACCTAATTAATATTTCTACGAATTGGCTAAGACCTTGCCCAGTGTAATTCATACTTACCCATTCCATTTGGGACGTGTACTACTCGATCAGTGCTCTTTAATTAACAAGGCGACCCCACCTTGAACTCTCATACTTATTACCTTATTCCAGTATATTAAATACTCTAGTGATATCTAACGTTCGCCCACGTGATTTGCGTTCTAATGTATTTCTGAGACAAGGATATAAAACTTAGATCATTACCCCCTGATGGTTACTAGAATTCCCGTGCCTCTAAAATAACGTGTCTAATCTAGTCTGTGAACTACTACTTGTGCAACCAGAGCTAATCCAGTAATTAAATCTAATACAGTGAATTATGAATCTATAAGTAAACATTGACTGGTCTTCGTGTATAAATAAACGGCTGTGGAATGGCGAAAGCCAGTGATCAGAAGATTAATAACCTGAACGTTGAAAGTAGGGAGAACTAGGCTCCATCCAGAATCGCCCTTATCCTAGTGTTGTTCAATTCTATTGTATTGTCCTTACACAAGTATTCTGTGTCAGTGGTATATAACTCAATAAACGTGATCCAGGTAACTTGCTACCATGTGTTTGCTTTGTGTTCCTCTATTCCTCCTATCTTGTATTTGGGGGGTGCATGCAGCCTTATATCATATCTCCAGTCAATTTAGAACCTCAACATTACCCAAGTTAAACCTGTAGAAAAAACAGGGCGATGAACATTGGTGGCAACCCGCTGCCACCAATGAAATTCTGGTGTGTGAAGGGAATTCATGGTCTCCTGAAAAGTACCCCAGGTGCACACTTTAGGATCAACCTTATCTCCTGGTAGCCTCATGCGGCGCGGGGGTACGAATCTTCAGAAGAGGAATTTAAGCCCTCGCTAAAAACCCACAAGGTTTGAGATGGGGTCCTTGGGTGTGGTTGGGCGGGGGGTTCGAGGACCCTGATTAGTGGACCCAACCATCACGCACCCAGGCCGCGCGCGCATCACCACGACACTGTACCTACCACGGACCGTACTACAAAGTACAAGACGGAAAAAAAATACGCAAACCCTTAGTTCACGATTTTATATTAAGAACGCAGGTGATAGTCTCACGTGGTGTTTAGTCTACGTGATGAGTTTATTGGGACTTTTACCACGTCTCCGACTATTTTTTAAAAACCGCTATACCTACGTCAACTCGGGTTGAGTATTTATTGTGGGTGCGGGACATTTTCCGAGGGCAGTTACTTTAGCATCCTTCTTTAAACTAGGGCTATCCCCTAGGGCCTAGTTTTAAGGTGGTCGTAAAGGTAACCTCTCAAACCACCGTCGATCATAGTAAACTCTCAAATCCGGCTCACGCCTTTACTCACCCTTTCCCCGCAAAACCCCACTCACGAAACGACCACAACTCTGAACGATTCTTCTAAAGCACAATTCAACCCCTCCCCAGCACCAACCTCTTTCAATCTTACCTTCCCGTCAACAACAACACCCTGACTCGACTCTGCCCGTTTCATCTTTAAAACCCCCCTATCACAATACCACCAACGACGCGAAACGCACTTAGACCTTCTCCAGCCCTCCAAAACTGCCGCCGCCTGGGCCGCTCTCGTGCCGACCCCTAAGCAGACCCACTATTCCTAACGACAAAGAACTAACGGTAATAATCGCACCCCGCCCATTCCAAAGTGAAAGTGGAAAAACCACGTCACCCCTATTACCAGAACCGTCACCGCCACTACGGGCGGACCCTAAATACCCCCCCCACCCCCCCCCCCCCCTGTATGATGATGAGGATATTATTGTACTAAATTGTTTTGAATGTTTTCAATTCCGTAAGGCGATTGGGCATGATTCTTATAAATTTACATGTTTTTCCATATACTGTAATATATTATTTTTTTTCCCTTAGTCATATACTACTTTTCCTTGTTACCTACAACTTTTCCTGACTATCTTTTAAATATTGTCTTTATATATTGTTTTAAACACTTTAACCCTCTTCTTAATTTCCTGTGTTCTTAATTATCTGGTCGCTTTCTTAAATTTACATGTTTTCCATATACGGTATATATTATATTTTTCCCTTAAGTCATACTATTTTCTTAGTTAATTCCTACACTTTTCTGACGTATGCTTCTTTTTACTGTCACCCTACTTGATTGCTCGAGGACCGAGGTCCTATTATGAAGGAGAGGGAGTACAATGTCCGCCAGAACGAGATAGCCCATCCACAGAAGGCACACGCACGAACTACCACACACAAGAAACACCAAAGGAAAGGTCCACAGAACTAAATGGACCAAGGGCTGACCGATGCGCAGCCATTTCAGAGCAGGCCTCAAGTTTTGCCCGCAGGGCTAAACAGCTCCAGGGTGAACGCCGCACCAAATCCATTTACCTTTTCGGCTAAACTGACCAGTTTTTCACACGCTCACGTACACTAACCTCTCTCGTGTCCTACACTCTTAACATACAAAGATTGATGAACAGGAATATACATCTGTCAGTTATTAAAAACACCATCATTTGTAGCCCATGCATCCACCCGACGTTGAGCGCTAATGGCCAGAGCTACATCAGACAGCCATTAAATTGAGATCTATGTAATGTTCTTACATCCGAGAATGTAAGTATGTTATATTTCTTAGCAAGTTAATAAGCACCCCCGCACAGCTTGTCCCTGATACCTCGTATAATCATTTTCGTCCTGACGAGTATAGATATATGTAACGCCCCGGCGTACTGCACTCAGTTCGGCCCCTTGCAATTGTTCCTCTAGTAACATAAGTCTTATAATATTACACTGCCACCCATAGCAATTGATACGACATAGCGGCACTGTCCTCTTGCTACAAAGATGATGAACAGGAAATATACATTCATATTAAAAACAACCCCCATGCCCTGATTCAGCCGACGTTGAGTGGATGCTCATTGCCAACACACACTCAGACAGGCCATAATTATATCTATGTAATGTTTTCTTCTTTGTTTGACATCCGAGAAGTAGATGTAAATATATCTTGAAGAAGTTAAAGAAACAACGGTCCACAGGCTTTAATCTGATTCCCTAGACCTCGATATGAATCATTTTCCATGACGAGATATCAATATATGTAACCCGTGCCTCAGTTCGCCCACCATTGCAATTGTTCCTCTAGTACCTAAGTCTCTAATATTAATGCATCTTGCCTACCAGCATTGGGATGCGACATAGCGGCACGTGTCGCTTGGTGTCGTAATTGTGTGCTCAAAGTACAGATTCAAGTCCCAGGTTTCATCACCTGATTAGGACGACGACTATACTGTCATCGTATCATGGTTCGATTGGTATGCAATCGTCTTAGGTTAAGTACGTTTTTACAATCGCCGCCATTGTGTTTCACCACCTTTTTATTCCCATTTACTTTCCGACAACTTGTCCCATACTCTCTGTCCCCTTTTGGCCTTCCTTCGGTATTGCCACACTATGGTCCATCATCATTACCTCAACCAATTTACGTTACGTGTCATTAGGGCCACCTCCAGTCTTTTTACCCACCACGGGCTCTCAACCCAGAGATTTGGTATAAGATAACCTGGTTACCAGTACCTGTCATAAGTACCTTATTACGCGAAACAATAACTAAATAGGTGACTACCTAAACTGAACCTGACCGCTGTCGTTGTGTATCATTGTTATATTTAATAGGAAAAAGAACGTGGCAGTCGTCCCCAGGGCCAACTAATAATATCCATTAGAACCCTCTTTGACTGAATCACTATTAGAGGCTCTTATCTTTATTCCAAGACTCATATAACCCACCCCATAGTTTCAATTCCCCTGGTAGCATTTGGTTGGCTAACGTACTTCTAGCTTGGGGCCCTGTTTGTCAAACTTCCATACAGATTATCAATTGGTAGCCTAAATGCCACCGAATATTATGGTCTAAAAACCCACGCCCAGCAAGAGCGGACGGGCGTACTTAGTTGGGGCAAAATTTCCCTCGTATTCGCCTTGAACTCAAACGATCCCCTGCCCCCTCTCATTATTAGATCACGCCGCGCTTCTCTGCAGACTCTTGTCGCGATCTTCTAGTCCTCTCATGACTCTCATAGGCCTCTTGAAGATACGCTGACATTGTCCGTTTGTCTAATGTCTCGCCATACCTTTTATATATATACTATACATCCTAATCCAGGAGGCCTAATCTTCACTTAGTAGGGTTCCACGAACAACATTATAACTTTACTAGCCCCTGGCATGGCTCATCCTACATTCGACCTTACACAACAGCATTTCACGAACCCTGGCAACCAATGGTCGTACGGTTTTGTGGGCGTAGCATAAGCCGCCGACCGGGCGCAGTAAGCTAACTTTCTATTGGCCATACTTCCAGTATAACATGTGGCATGAGTTATGCAACCCCAGTCTCATCGCTGCACCACAACATCCAGCAAACCCTACAAGTAACAAACCATCCAGGTCCAGGGCCATCCGCATGAGTGAAAACCAGCTAGCTAAGGCTAACCTTCGGTTTTGGTATTAAGGGATCAACACCACCACCATCATTGTCTTCATAGCATACAGAGGGTTATTACAAAGGTCACTGGTGGATGATGGCTAAGTCCCGCTCACACAGGTCGATTCCTAACAGGTTCCGCCGGACAGACTATCAGGCAGGAGAGAGGGGCGCAGGCCAGCTCCCTCCTTTTTTTTGCCCACCCGAGGAGGGGAACAGAATATTGTACAGAGCCCACTGCCACACTTCGCCCCGATCGGAGGTATAAGCCTTGGCTCCCTGTCTTTTGACTTTCGAGTCATTGCAGGTAGGTTCCCAGGAATTCCTTCCTATCAATGATACTACGCCATGAGCCCTGAGCTACAACAACCTTTATCTAACTCTCTATTATCCTCGTCAGCCAATAAACCATATTTTTACCCATTTCTTGCATTGTCTCTGGTCACTAAATTAGCAGCCTCAAGCTATACCATAGAAATGTGAAGACCTTGCCACAACTCTAATGACAGAGTACTCCGTCTCCTATCACAGAAATGCTGTCTCGCCCGATCCTCTTCGACTCGCGCCCAAAGTAGTATCCAGTCGTCTCGCGCTCTCCCTAAATTAGCTTCCGCAGTATAGCCAAAATAGTTAGCCCCGCAACCCGCCATCTTACTAAGGCTTGCAGTTATTATGAAAATATAAAGGCTTTCACTCCATATCCCTTGTGCGCACAAACAATGTAAATACCATCTATACCTGCTGTAGTCCCCATATCTATTGAGAGCTTCAATTAAGAGTCCCCCAAATAAAAGACTCGAGATCATCCTACCTGTGTCTACACAGAGGCCTCTAGAAGCTCGTACTCCTTGAGCCTATAAATCAAGCTAACTAACAACTGGGCCTCCCGCCCCCAGATCTAAATCAGTTGCAAAGCTAGAAGCACACAACTCAGGGGTACAGCTACCCTGCAGTTAACTTGCTAGCTCCTGCCCTTGTGTTGTTCCGGTAGTGAGATCCTCGCCAGAGCCGGCGCAGACCGTCCGGGTGGGCAGATTTGGAAAAGTGTCTTAGTACTAGACGGACACGTCATCTATGGCTTGCCCCACCTGTATTTGGAGACAGAAGGCGCCGTGAGTCTCAACATACGATGCCTTGATATGCTCGCGCCCCCTGGGAAGGGCCGCGGAATCCTAGTACCTTAGCCCCCAACATCATGGACGCAAGATACACGCAGGAGCGCAGACCGTGGGGGGGCTAATCAGATACTACCCAAGCATTCCGCTTTAGGTGGCAGATAGGCTACATAGTACTGTGCTATTGTAGAGAATTCACTATCACATTAATATTCTCTAACGAAGTGGCTAAGACCGGCATTTGATCCCAGTGTAATTCATAACATTAACCATGTCCCACCTTTTGGTAGACGTACCTAAAGCGATCAGTGCTCTTTAATTAACAGGCGAACCTTGACTCTCGTAATTACCTTATTCAGATATTAAAACTCTAGTGATATCTAACGTTCGCGACCACTGATTATGCTGTTCTATGTATTCTTCGTTGACGACAAGCGATAATATACGGCACTAGATCAGTAAACTCGAAAATCCCCTGAGGTTATCTGAGAATCCCGTGCTCGATAAAGATAGCTCGCGTCTTCGTCTAATTCTAGTCCTGTGAAGGTATCTACTTACTGATGAAGCATTGCAACCAGAGGGCTACCAGTAATAAATCTAAGTCAGTGAATATGAAATCTATAAGTCCACCAACCATTGATGAGTCTTCGGTATATTTAAAAAGCCTGTGTGGAATCCGCGAAGGCCAGTATGGATCAGAATATTAATAGCCTGAACGCCTGGGAAGTGGAAGAGAAACTAGGCTGCCGCCACTCCGAGATCCGCGACTTCATTCATGCATAGTGTTGTTCTAAATTCTATTGTAATTGTACTTACACAACGTAGGTCTTCGGTGCATGTGCGTATAACTGTCAATATAAACGTTTATTGCAATGTAACTTACTAAACCAATGTAGTGTTCTTAAATGTGCGTTTCCCTCTACGTCCTCTAATATCCTTCTTGTATATGTGCAGCCGTGAACAGCCTATATAGTACCGATACGCGCTGTTCAGTCAATTTGAGAAGGCACTTCATCATTCTAGCCCAAGTTAAACCTGTGAGAAAAACAGGGCATCACAACCAAAATTACGGTAAAGGGTAAAACATCCCAACAATTAATGCCAACAATAATGAAGCAGGAGTAACGAAGCATAAACGAATGAATGCAAGGATCATTAAAACAAACACCCAATCAACCACCACCCCACACCTAAGAATTATTCCTAATATATCGATTTGAGGTCGTTTCTTAAGTGGGCCGACGTCAACTCAACAGAGTTTTTATAATTTGGTGCCAGTGTCTCATACGCTAAGCTGAGAAGATAATACCCCAGGTAGGCAAACACAGCCGTACCTGGCAGCGCACGTGCAACACAAATCATAAAAACTGGCCAAGAGTCTAGTTTTGGTCCAGATCTATCATGTTGGCGTCTGGGCCGAAGTAATCCTCCCTGTAACTGAAGACTATTGAAGTCCTCCACCCCCCTCTAAAGGAAAAAAAAAAAAAGATACTTCGAACGGCAGGCATTTCGCCGGAATAGACTAGACCCCTATCTTAAGATAATGCACACACAAAAAATTATGATCGGCTAGTAATTACACACACACGAGGGCCACTTCAGGAATGAATAGAAAAATGCTATGATCTATTATGCCACAGCAGAGGAATAAGTTTCTTACCCATCCCTCGCTCTAATACCAAAGTTCTCCCTAAGTAATAACGACTCCCTTAAAACAAGGCCAAGGGTGCAGCCTCGAGCGGTAAATCAACAGAAGAGAAGAAAACATATTGTATAGAAAAAACACCAGGAACAAATGCAATCACAATAAGAGGGACAAACAAACATACCCCAACGCACTCTGGTTAGAATTTCATCCCTTATGTTAGCGTTAAAACGGCCCAAGAATAAATATATGCCAATAAAGAAATAATCAACAATAGCAAATGCCAATAAAGGAGAAAGCGAGAGATAGATGTTACTACTACATCCCTTAATATTGGAATCAGGTCTACTGATGATCCTACAGCCGGACCACGGCTACGCAGGACGGGGGGAGCCAGAAAGATGGAGGCCAACATGGTACGATTACTGTTCCTATTAATGTAACTCCTACTTTACACAATAATACTTACTACTTACAAGTATAAAAAATCATGGGGGGGATAGGCTCAAACAACTAAATACAAAATAGCTTTATAGCAACGCATACAATTATATCGTACTGGTATCAATATACCAGAAAAGGCCCATTATATTAATAATAAATTGGTTACACCATAATTTCGCCATACACATTTTAGAGAATGCGAAAATCAGAGAGTGGCCATCGTCATTGAACGAAGAAAATAATATATTGAATTTAAAAACAGGTACGATAGAATATACGGATAATAGCGAGCAATGCTGCTTTTAGGCGCTGTATGGTCAGAGGCACAAATGCTTCACAAGCCGTTTGAAATTACCGGGCAAGACTGTATCACATATATTCCACCATGTGAATATATGACGCAAGGTGCAACCATAGTATTTTATGGCCGATAATTGAACTAAATTAAACTTATGTTGGTGGATCAATGCGTTAACATGCTTTGTTATTCTACTTTTGTACTTTTGTCATAACTTTTAATATATTATTTGTATGCTTAATCTCCTAGTCATACCGAAGACGGCCAATGCCATAATAATTATAATCTATCTATTTGTATATAAAGTAACTACCATTGTGTTAATTCTAATTGTAGAAACTCTGCTAGTGTTTAGAACATTATGGTTAAATGTATGTTGACCTTCTTGTTTTCTTCTCAGTCTAGTGACACAACAATACTTGATTTATCCTAGCCATAACAATTATACATTGCATGAAGTTATATGTTAAGGTTATGTTAAATATTCAAACTGAATGTTGTTTTTTGTTTATTCCAGGAGTCAAGAAAGAGAGGGTGCCAAAATTATTATCTCCACCTTGAGGGAGGGATAGTGTTGACCTACCATCGTTGTCCAATTGAATGTCTAGGACAATGTTGACCGACCACTAAGTTTATCAATTTATGTCTGAGACAATGTTGTGCCGTGTTGACACAACCGTAATCAATTGATGTCCGAGACAATGTTCAATTAATTGGACGCGACCTTTATCAATTGTGTATGTCCGACGAGCAATTCGTTGCAATGTTGACAGCCACCGTATACAATACTGATGTCTGTTGACAATGCTGCAGTGTTGACGCGACTGCGCATCAATTGATGTGCTGGGAGCAATGGTCGGCAAGTGGTTGACCGACCGTAAAAAAATGCAATTGATGTCTGGGGATCAATGCTTGCAATGTTGACGTGACCGACCGTATTCCATTGATGTTCCTGGGAAGCAATTGTTTTGGCAATGCTGACGTCGAATCCGAACAACGCGTCAGTCAATTGATGTCCTAGGGACTAATGTTGAAATGTTTGAACGGGGCGACCATATCAATTGTATGTCTGGGACAATGGTAAGCATGCAGATGTTGAACCCTTATCAATGAAAAGTGGATGTCTGGGTACAATGCTGCATGTGAAATCCAGAGTCTTCAACACCTTATACAGTTTATCTTTCTGTAATTAAGGGAAAAGAGAGTACATTGAAGATTTTTAGTGATGGTACAAAAATATATTATAATTATTATACTGTATATTAGATAATATACTGTATATTCTCTTATTTTTTGCTTCTAATGGCAGACTTGAAACTCTATACAATGATTTAGTGTACAATAATTGCTTAGCGCCCAATATCGCGACATTGATGTTGTTTGTGTTTAATATGTGGAATTTAGAGAGACAAAGGTCATAACCATGCCTGTGACGAGTGCCTCCGCCAAGTGTTTTGGTAAAGAGTGACAGGGCCAACACTCAAGGAATGTTCTAATTAGTCCAAAATGGCATGTACACACTGAGTTTGAAGCAATAATTACGTCCATAGGATGAGAGAAAGATGGATTCAGGAACAGAGTTTCGAGAGGTGTCGTCAGTTGTTAAATAGAAGAAAGACTTGGAATCTCGTTTCACGTTGGGTTGGAGAGTGGCACACAGTAGGGGTGGGATTGTGTTGCAAGACGGATGCTATGTAATCTACGTATAATGAGACCGTTGCATAACCTGAAATACATTTTCACGAGTAAATATTGAATTTCATAAAAGCAATATATATATACAGGGTGTTTCATAAATACCTTTCATAAATTTCAGAATGAATAGACCTAGCAATAATCAATATACTTTACTATGTGACGGTTTTGGAAATTTCTCATATTTTACCGGGATATTACACATTTTAGTTTAAATAGGAAAGTCTAGGGGATGAACCACAATCAGTAGATTACCATCACCTCAATTACTTTTATTTTGTCACTTGAAGAGCAGGTGTATGCTACACAAATCAACACCCATCAGCAACCTGTGGCAACGAGTTCAAGAGGCATGCATAGAAGTAAGAAACACACTAGGGGTATTTTGAAAGAGTGCGATAGTCCTCTTATGCGCGGAGCCCAAGCCTGTATCAACGAGGGTGGGAAGAAACTTCGAGCAACTATTGTAAATACCTGTAAAGTACATTGATGTTCAAACATTTATGACAAAATAAAGTAATTGATGTGATGGTAATTTACTGATCGTTTTCATCGCCTAGACTTTCCTATTTAAACTAAAATGTGTATATCCCGGTAAATATGAGAACTTTCCAAAAACCGTCACATAGTAAGTATATTTATTATTGAGTAGTCTATTCATTCTGAAATTTATGAAAGGTATTTATGAAAACACACCTGTATATATTATATATATATATATATATATATCTGTATATATATGATTTGTCTTCCTGATATAACGATATAATCATGTTCTAACCCATGGCCATGCCTGAGGCAATATGAAGTTAAGCAAACAATTAACCTTGTTAGCAAAAACATTTTTATTAATATTGCATAGCACACTATTGTTAATAAATATGTATTATACTCCAGGACATTATATATTTATAACATTTTCAAAGGATTTACTGAGCACCCTTAGTTTTAAAAACTATAATTATCAGAGTAATAATTATAATTCATCTACACTCTGACGCCGTAGGGTATTTAATGTATATGTGTGTTTCCTATCTGCTTATTGACTCTTGGTACATCTAATACGAACTTGCAATCACGGTAATTTGCAGACAACAGGTTTGTCATTATTATATAAAAGTCCACAGATTTTGGGTCCGTAGTTACTAACCTTTTAGGGGAACAGTGTATTATATTTTAACTGGAGGACGAGGACTAGATATATATGAGGTTAACTTATATAAGGATATATAATTTCTCTCAATAGTTTGGATAAATGTATGTACAATTGAATAATAAGGCAAAACCTGACTGGGTGTTGCATTAAGTTACTTCTAGAATGGGGCTCAATGGGTTAAGATAGAAATACAAATATTTAATGTTAGAGATCAAGAGCATCAGTAATATCTATAACATATATATTTGTATCGAGATATGCAAGGGATAGGTGTGTGTATTGTTGAATTTAAACATTTAGTACGGCTCATCAAAAACAGAGAAAACATTACTATGCATGGAGTATAATGCTCCACTACTTTACACTAATAGCCTCTCCAAGTGTCTCTGGTAGATCCTAGTCCTCTCGCCTCCTTCCTCTTTGCCACTTTTCTTGTGTCGTCTGGGTTGGTAGCATGTCTGGTTCTTGCTTTCTTTGTGTAGGGCTGTTGGTGGTACCGGTGAGAGAGTAGGGTGTCCTGGGGAACAATATGTGTGCAGTAACTTGGGTAAGGGATACTGCACCAGTGACCTGGGTAAGCGAAACTGGTTGTCCCTCTAGGTAATGCTACGACCGGCACTACGAAATAAACAAGGGCACCTAAGAATGGACTAGATGATAGGCTATATCTGCAACAACGGTACGCTAATTCCAAACCCTCGAACTAGTTACGCCGGTGAACAAAACACGTTAAAACACGCCAGAGTTAATCTACTGGATAACGGGGTATCAATTAACTGGGTTTTAGTGCACTTCTACAAAGGCTTACCGATCACGGAAAAGCCTACTCACAACAGGAGTACTTTACGTTAATAAAATGCTCTTAAGTAATAACAATGCTTGAATAAACTATAACAAGATGTAATAAAGGAGTATATGCTTACGTTAACTTTAGTGTGAGTCTGTACTCAACACTAAACTCTACAATGCTCTATGAAAACACTGGAAGTCTAGTCCTACAGCAATCAGATAAAGAATCTTCTGAAAACGTCTGATGCTCTAAGATGGTCGTTAATACAGAACAGAAATAATGCAGGGGCAGGACACCAAAGCGTGTATCTTAAATACACCAAAAAGTAGGATACATAAAATATATATAACAAGGGAGTGCAACAACTCTGTGACAGCACTAATAATCGCCACTCAAAACAGTACTTCCTTAGCCAACGTAACAGGCAAACTGGGTTGTGCACTATGCATCAACCTTTGGCTAAAATAAGGCGTGAATAATTCCTAAAGCATACACAATTAAAGTTAATAAACACAATGCTGTCTTTCTCACTGATAAAGTCTAGCAGTGGCATAAAAGGTACTAGGAAACTAGGCAGAGCGCAAGCATGCTCGTAGCCTACTATCTCCCCTTGAACAGATTTCCCTTATGTTACGTTAAGTGACTTGGAGGCTCTCTTGGTAAGTCCAGATCTCAAGTATCTGGTCTTACCCTGGCGCTCCACAAAGGTCAACAAAATGAGGTAGCAAGCATACACGTAAGTGTAGGCAAAAGCCCTTCACTTGTATACTGCTACACTCGCAAAGGAAAATATGCACAAGGGTTAGAGGGCCACCTAGCTTCGTCGATGTTGTACAGGCTCTGACTTGCCACATACATAACTCAGACAACGACCAAAGATACCTTCCACTGTCTAGCATTAAATAATGGGAAAGAACAGCTCAATAATTAGAAGCACCCAAATACTATGATACCATTTGACTATGACTCTAATAATCCCTAAAGCTAGTGCAAACATATATGGAGAACTGGTGCTGGTAATACGACTGGCCGACTATGGAAGTCGTATGCAGAACCAGAAGGGATAAGTAATTGAATATAGATGAGAATTATGAAAAAGAAGAAGTTCACAGAGAGAAATAGTAGTATAGGGGGTTTTATGGGGGGACAGATTGCAAAGGACATGTAGGACCAAGCACGCTATGCCAACCTCTGCAGGAGAAACGCGGCCAGGAGCCCCCCAGCACTAACAAAGGCAGCAGCACCCAATCACAGACGACTACGTCATGAGGAGTAGGCGTCATATGACGCATCAGGTCCGCCGGCCAATCACGAGCGTGGGAAACTCCTCCGAGCGAGGGAGGCACACGTACTTACACACGCACATATTACCACCACGCTGCTCGCTCTCTTTCTCCCTACAACTTCACACAATGCATCTTATATTCTATCAATGATATAAAATACTTCCAAGCGTCACAGACAAGAATAAAGACCACCACTGATCTGTCTGTGAAACATGAACTCTATGAAGAAAGAACATCATTCTACGATTATTGTAGCCCATTTGACTCCCCTGGCGAGCGCTAGCGAGTACGAGTGCATTCTGGCAAGCTGGCCAGCGTAACAGTAAGCATCAAAGAGGGGACAATTTGAGTAAGCAATCTCCCTATAGACTGGGTAGTGTTGAAGCTGAGCTGACGAGTAATCTCTGCATCCTGGCCTCTACTTTTTGGTGCTTATCATTGGTGCTCTGCCTTCGTGGAAGAAGGCAGGGGTGGTCCTTATTATGGGGCTAAAGGTTAGCCCCTTTACCATTGAAGTGTTGTAGGCCTACTGCGAGGCAGGACAGGTAGAAACTCTTAATTTCTGTTGGTTGGCTGTAGAGGGGAGACTGTCCTCTTCCATCCTCTATTGTGAGAATTGTTGTGAGAGACTGCTGTATTCCTGGGGTGACTTAGGACCTTCCTCCTTGATATATCAGGCAGAGGAGATATTAAGGGCAAGATGTCCACCAAGGGCAGGAGGAATTGCAAGGGCGCCATAAATCCTGGTAGTGGTGGCCCGGGTTGGTTGGTGGCAATTGTTGCAAACCTGCATTTTGGCTTATCACTTATTTGATTCTCTGTTGTAAAGTTATTTACCCTATATAAAGTTTGTAGTAGAAATAAGGGTTATTTATTAACCCGTCCAGCCCCGGCTAGTTTTGTAATGTTTGTTCAGCAGAACCCGGCCGGTTTTCAAAAAATGGTTTTATTCCAGAAACAATAGCAAATGGGTTAGGAATGAAGGAAAAACCACGAAAAACCGCTCAAAAAGCTTAAAGAATGGTCCTACAGAGCCCCCGAAAACGTATTTTACAAGAGTAAAAAATTGAAGGCAATTACCCCAAAAAAACAGGTTATTGCGCGCTCACGCGCACGCACATGGACTTTGAGAGTTTTCAACCATCGGCACGGTTGCGTGGGATACGTACACAGTTTCCATACAAATCTGAGCCCTCTTGAGTGGCTACACCTGAGGTTACGGTCGGCGCAATTAGGGTGACGCGCCAGGCGCGTCTCTGGGGCTGTGCGTTACATACATCGCCGACGCATCAGGCGCGTCGCTGGGGCTGTGCGGGTTAATTGGTAAACAAATGCTGTTAAACCCGGCAAGCGCGATAGGCCTCACGGAAGGCTTCCTATAGGGAACGCGATAGGCCTCACGGAAGCAGGACCATAAAAAAAGCCTTCCATAAAAAAAAGGGCCTATCAAAACAAAGGAATTTGTCTCTAGGTGAGATAATTCCCCTCCAGTACTCATCCATGTAAATCTCACCCACCCCCCTCCCCTCCTTCCCCACCTTATTCCCCTCTCCCTCCCCTCCTCAATTATCACCTATTTTTCCTCTTATTATCATCATTTATCGGTTATTTTTCTCTCCCGCGATAATGTAGCACAAGTGGGTTGCATAAAAGATCGTTATGCAACACCCAGACACCGGCACACACCGCCCCGCTCGGCTCAGTTGACTCCCAGACAGCGAGAGGGGAAGGCTGCCTGTCTCTCTCTCTCGCCTGAGATTATGACCGGGTGGCCAATATCTTCGTTTTTCACCACCCAAATGCTTTTCCCACTTATTTTAGCACTCTTGAAGGTTCATATATACATCATATATGTAAAATAAAAGCATACCGAAAACAAATAATGGTTTATATTGTAAATATAACGAATTCTGTCAGAATCCAGGGCTAGAAATGCACAAATAACTACCCTAGCACCTATGTCTATATCGCGCTTGTCAGGTTAAGTATTCAATTTTAGATATTTAAATGTTACCATGTATTCCAAATTATGCTAAAGCCAAACTAGTATTCAGCTTTCTAAACAACACGGGTCTGGCTATTGGTTTTGTTGATGACAAATCTGTGTAATTTTTGCTGAACTCCAAAACTGCAAGGATCCTTCCAGAATTTGTTATTTGACAAATGCAATGACACTTTAAAAAACATGAAAAACAATGCTAGGGATATGGATGCAATGTATGATTAGGTGGTATGTGTCCTTACCACCACTGCCTCTCTTCCCCTTACATGCATCTTCCCTCTCCCTCCCCCCCTTCTTCTACTTCTCCCCCTTTCTCCCTCCCGATTTATTCTACTTTTTCCCTCCCTCACTCATGAACAGTAGTGAGGGTGAAAGTTGTACTGAGTGAGGAGTTCACAGTGCAAGGCAAAGTCCTCCATGGGCTTGTCTTAAGACCCCTCCTCTTTGTTATGGTTCTGGAGGCACTATCTGGAGAAATTAGGGTTGGATTGCCTTGGAAACTGCTATACGCAGATAACCTAGTACTTATCGCAGATAGCGTGCTGGATGCTGAGGCCAAGTTCAAAAGATGGAAGAAGGGCATGGCAAGTAAAGGATTAAGAGTTAATATAAACAAAATAAAGGTTTTACACAGTAGATTAATGCTTGTAAAGGTAGAAAAAAGTGGTGTATACCCATGCATTTTGCAGAAAAGGGGTGGGCGCGACCTCAATTCAGTGTAACATCTGCCGCTGCTGGATACACCACAGGAAGAAGCATTGCACTAGAATAAAGGGGCCTCCACCGAAAAAGGTGTCCAAAGTTAAGAAATTTGTATGCATGGTATGCAAAGTTGAGCTTGTGATAATTGATCAGCTAGGTAAAGTATTAACTTTGGCAGTGAAGAACTAGAGATGGTGGACAAGTTTAGCTACTTGGGAGATACCATCTCCTCCCGTGGTGGGGCCGAGGCCGCCACTATCGTCAGAATTAGATGCGGCTGGGGAAAGTTCAGAGATCTGTTGCCACTACTCACTATGAGAAGACTCTCTCTCTCCTTGAAGGGAAAGGTGTACACTTCATGTATTAGAAACGTAATAACATATGCTTCACATACATACCCTGTCAATGTGGATGATATCAACAGAATGAAATGTTACATGATGAGAATGGTCAGATGGATGTGTGGGACCAAACTGCAAGATTGGATATCTAGTGAAGAGTTGAGGAGACGGTTAGGCATCAAGAGTACCAGTGATGAGATATGTACCAGTAGGCTTGGATGGTTTGGGCATGTGGAGAGGATAGATGAACTAAGTTGGGTGACATTATGCAAGTCCGTGAACATGTGGGGGAGCTGTAACAAGGGGCAGACCAAGAAAGATGTGAGATCAGACCTAACGCTCTGATCTTGAATAATAAAACCTGACAAGTGAGGTAGCTCTGAGTAGGGCTGCCTGCTACACCAGCATTAGGATATGGAACCGGAACCACACTCATGTGGAGCACTTGGTCTTTAATTTTATGTATCTATGTACGTACTTCCTATACATCTTCTTACCTCAAATACATTCAGTCACCCTCCTCTTCACCTCCCCTGCCCTCATACAGTTTGAGAGAACCACGCAAACAAGTCAGTGAGGCGGTAGCCTCCACAGAGGGAGGATCTATGCCGCTCTACCGCCTCTGCACTCTAGACACTCTCATCACAATAATCCAGTTTTAACTGGATATTTGCTCTTTACATACATGTATTGGTGCTTAAATGTTTGCATGTATAATATACAAGTAAAATATGCACATATGATACAATAATATTGTTGTATACAGTAATTACAACTACTTTTACCAAATTGAAGCTAAATCTGTTGCACTGGCCGACCTTTCAGAAATTGGCCGAGTTAAGTCAATCGGTAATCTTCAAATCATCCACTGGCATGGTCTAAAAGCATCTTTGCTGTGACATAAAAATGTTTGAATTGATAATTTTAAGTAAATTGGGTAATAAATAGGGTTTAGCCTGGCTACGGACACAAATAAACTTGTTCCGTGGTCTTTTCGCTATCATAAAACAGCTGGTTCTTAACTAAGCAAGCCTAACCAAGAATATCATTGCCTACGCTATATTATTATGAGATGGCATACGTATGTTCTCTTATACCAACAGAATAGTAAACAATCATAAAAAGAAAGGGGCGGTGAAGGCATTTCCATGAACACTGATTATCATTAATATTCGACTTGTTTTATTCATAGGGATTTTAACCCTCTCACGTGCTTGACGCAATTTTGAGCCTATTAGGGATACTTTAAAGCCTTTGTTACCGCCAGGGGTATTTATAAACCTTTATTTTATTTACTTCAACCTCTGCAGTTGTCTTTGAGTTAGCTGTGGGCAGAAAACTAATTTTGGAGAGTGAGAGTAATCTATTTCTTATTGCTAATCTGGCAACCTCTGTGTCATAAGGATGTGAGAGGGTTAAAGAACCTAATCAATTTAGTTTGGGGTAAAGTAGAGTAGTTGTCCTCCATGATTACATAATTATGGATCAATATTATTTGCAAATGTTGATGCCTTTGTCTAGTGGTAGAGTAATTAAATATATATATTAACCCCTTACCGACGGGGATGTTTGTAACTTCTACTACCTGCCTGGCGGGCATATTTACCCTAAACGAGCTTCATTCCAGGCCCTTTTTCATGCATAAACAAGAGCCAGAGCGTAATACAATTATGTATCCATGAAAGGGCGATAATAGAGCTTTCCAATTACACCTGAATCATCCTTGTATGACCACGAGTTATCCTGTAGCAATTGCGTAACCGGAGGTGAAAAATCCCTAAATAAAAAAAAATCCTGGTCTCGCGAGACAGTGATTGTGGAATGTTGCAGTGGGGCTGTCAGTCGCGGCTCTGTGGTCGAGCCGGACGGTCAGAGCCCACCTATCGTCCTCTCAACGCGTGGACTCTCTCTCAGAGCCAATAATGTGCTCAAAATCCCGCCCGACTATTGTCGAGCACCGGACAATAGTCTATTGTTCTCCTGCCCGACATATGTTGGGCGCCGCGGCTTGAGTGTTAATCGAAAAATGGGATAACACAATAATATATGTTGAGTATATTGTTTATACTTCCCTTTGAACTATATATACGGCTAAGGCCATATGATTAGCGTGCAGTATTGAATGGAATGCATTTTATGTAAGTCAATTAATTGGTAAAGTAAGTGTTCCTTCAATTAGTAATTAACTCGTACAGTGCGAAGCTATGGTAATTCAAACCCTCCCACCAAGCAAAGGTATTTGGTTATATTCTGACGAAAATCGTCATAGTAATTATTACTACATATATAATTATTACTTATCCATATGCACCTATTTTGCTTGTAATATGAACATATGAACATTTAAGACCAATAAAAGAAGTGGGAATAGCATTTGGGGGGTGAAAAAGACGTATTATTGCCACGCGGTGGTATCATGAGGCAAGAGCCGGGGAGCAGAGTATATGCTCCCTCTTCGAGCTGTAGAGCGACATTGAGGCCTTGCACTAGAAGTCTCTCTGTTGCAAGGATTTCTAGCTACCTCGCCCATGTTAAAGAGACCACATAAGTGAAATTTGTGCCGAGAATTACCTGATAAAAGGGGAAATAAGAGGAAAAATAGCTGGTAATTGAGGAGGGGGGAAGGGGTGGGGAGGGGACACATGTGTGGGATTAGTAGCAAGTAATGGAGGGAACTAAAGCAATGGTGATTTGTTTTTCTTATACAGTATTATTTAGTTTGTTCATGTCAGAACAAAATTACTTATGAGTACATAGTGTAAAACTATGTGGTAACAGAATAAACAAGAGACTACATAATGTAGGTCATGTTATTACGTCAAATTTGTTACTACTGTATGGTACTGGAGTGCACAAACGTCGTTGAATGAAAGAGGAATGCAATCCCATAGATTTTCGATAATGCATGTTCAAAATAGCAACAGGAGATGGCATTATATTGTGGTCTATTAAAAGGAGAATTGGCAACCTATAGGGAGCCCGATTTATATTAGTACATACATTCGATAGAAATGTTCCCATCTCCTGGTAAGTATAAAGGAGTACAAAGGAGTACAAATGAAATCAAGCAACAACAGATCTGGTGACCCTTCTAGGCTGCTTGTCTTCCAAAACACTGAGGATCAATTGTCCTAACAGTGGTTTAGAGTGGGTAAGGGAACATTGGAAAGGGAACTACTGCCCTGGAACTAATGTCCGTGGCAGGATTAGGAAGTTAGTAGGGGACTGATGGGTTAGTAACTGAGGGGGGGATAAAATAAAGTTATTCATTTACAAACGCAGTCAGTCGTGGGTTTGATGCAAGATATTTGTCTAGGCGAAGTTTAAATGAACCAACGGTGCTGCAGTCTATAACGTCTCGGGGAAGCCCATTCCACAAGTTGACAACTTGATTGAAGAAGAAATTCTTAGATTCGTGCGAGTTAAAAGATTTACCAATAATTTTGCAACCGTTTCCCTGCGTGTAATTAGATTGGTCGATAGTGAAGTACTTACTACAGTTCATATTGTCGATGCCTTTGATAATTTTGAACACTTGAATTAAGTCGCCTCTTAATCTGCGCTGGGTTAAAGGAAATCGATTTAATTATCCAAGACGCTCCTCGTATGGTTTGTTCTTTAGGCTAGGTATCATTTTGGCAACTCTACATTGAACGCGTTCTAGCTTGTCTATATCTTTCTGGTAATGAGGGAACCAGGATTGAACGCATTATTCCAGAAGAGGGCGGACTAAGGAATTGTAAAGGGTTAGGATAACTTCTTTGGATTTATGCTCAAATGACCTGCCTATAAAGCCAATTATTTTGTTTGCTTTCTTAACAACTTCTGAACATTGTTGACTCGGTTTTAGGTTACTCGATATTGTTACTCCCAGATCGGTTTCTCTGTTTAAATTCTTAAGCTAAGTGCCATTCATCGAATAGTTTGCTTTCTCATTGTGGTATCCGATATGTAGTACTTTACATTTATCCGCATTGAAACTCATTTGCCAAATTTGGGCCCAACGTGACAACTTATCTAGATTGTGTTGCATATCCTCAACTTGTTCATTTGAGAGTACACTATTTGCAATTTTTGTATCGTCAGCAAATTTTGAGATTGTACATGTGAGACCCTCATCTTTGTCATTGATGTAAATTAGAAAGATAATTGGTCCTAGTACCGATCCCTGGGGTACCCCGCTACTTACATTGGTCCATTTAGATACCTTACCGTTTATGACTACTCTTTGCTTTCTGTCGCTGAGCCAATTTTCTATCCATTTCAACACACCGTCTTTTATTCCATGCGCTTTTAGTTTAGCAGTAAACTTTTGTGGGGAACTTTGTCAAAGGCCTTTTGAAAATCAACGTATATAATACCTACAGCTTTACTCTCATCATAGAGGTTGAGGATATCGTGGAAGAAGTCTAAGAGGTTCGTTAACACCTTCCGAGCGGGTGGTGGAGTATATTTCATTGTGCCGCCCAGTGTTTTTTTTTTACCATAAATGGGGCTGTTTCCGTGCTCGTTTTCATGCATAAACATGACCCAGAGCGTAATACAAATATGTATCTCTGAAAGGGCGTAAATTGAGCTTTCCAATGACACCCGAACCATCCTTCTACGATCATTGGTTGTCTTGCAACGATCGTGTAACCGAAGGACAAAATTGCTAAAATACGGTAATTTCTTTATATAATTACGTATGTAGCGAGGGAGTGAGGGTGGATGTAAGTGGAGTACATCTCAGTTGGTCCACGCTGGCCGTGGCGAGCGGTCATGAGGTAACCCATGCTCCTCCCGTCGCTCGTCTCTCTCTCAGAGCCAATATTGTGCCAAAATTGCACAAAATTGCACCCCTTAAGTCAGGCCCCGCCACATAGTCTAAATTTTCCGATACAGACTTAAGTCAGGCCCCGTTAGACAAGGGTTAAACAGGAACGTTTGCTACGAAAGCCATGTTGAGTATCTTTAAGTATGGTATTTTCCTCTAAGTGATTTACGAGTCTGTCTCTTATGAGCGTTTCTAGCATTTTACATACAACTGAGGTTAAGCTAATTGGACGATAGTTACTGGGTAGGGATTTGCTGCCTTTTTTTTAAAATAGTGTTACGTTAGCTAGCTTCCACTGATCAGGCGTAGTTCCAGACTGAAAGGATTTATTGAATAGCAATACAATTGAATAGCAATTTGGAGAGCTCATCATTAGCTTCCTTTAGAACTCTAGGTGAGATTTTATCAGGTCCGGGTGTTTTATTTACCTTGAGTTTATCTAAACATTTCAATACTTCTCTCTCTGTAATGGTGATATTGCTTAGAACATCAGAATTATCTATCTGAATCGGCGATGCTGTAGGGATATCAATGAGGTCTTCTGTTGTAAAAACTGATGCAAAGAAGGTATTGAGCGTGTGACGCATCCCGGCGTTAGCAGAATGGTTGCGTGGGTCATTGCAGCTCGCTAGCGCTCGCCAGGATGGGGGGATGGGCTACAGTTGTCCTAGAATGATCTGCTTTATTTAATTAGTGTCATGTTGCAACAGACAGTCTAGAAATGGTCTTTGTTTTGGTCTGTGACCGCGCCTTGTATTTTATATTCGCTATAATATAAATGTTGCTTGTGTGGGAGGCGAGCGAGAGAGGGTGAGGGAGTACACCTGGCAGCGGGGTGAGCTATGACGCGGCTCGCTTGGGCGCTGACGGCGTTGGCGGCCGGGTGGTCAACTAGTCCCTTCCCATCGCGGCCTCGTGTTCTTTACCAGCTCAGAGCTTGCCTGACACGCGTATCGCCTACACCCTTTGCAATTCTGTCCCCCATACTCGCCACTTTGCATACTATTTCTCTCTCTCGACTTCTCCTTTCTCATTCTCTAAGCTTTATTAAACTCAACATCCCTTCTGGTTTCAGCATAGACGTTCACCGTCGACCAGTCGTATTGTACGCGAAGCTCTCAGATATTTCCATGTATTAGGTTAAGGAGGTATTATGCTTTATTGAGGTTAGAGAGACGGATTTTCTGTATGTGTCCTCTCTCGGGAAGGTTGTAGACCGGTATACGTCTCCCTGGCAAGGTGTTGAGTGATTCTGCTTGGTTATCTAAAGCTAGACTAGGGGTAGGGTTACTGTGTCGTTGTCTCCGATGTGTGCAGTGTTAGCTAAGCCCTGCACGACATCGACAGGTACTGTGGGAGCCTAAGTTGTCTTCGGGTGGGTTTACTTTGCGAGCACAGCGCTGTGGTGTGAGAGGGCCATAGCCTATCCCTCACAACATAGTGCTGCCTCTTTGTGTTGACTTCTGAGGGATCGCCAGGATAGAACTAGGTACTAGAGACCTAGATTTATCAAGAGAGCATCCCCGTCATATAACGTAATCTTCATTATACCACCTTCGGACAACGTTAGGCTACGAGCCGCATGCTCACCCATTGTTGCCCTGCCTTGATACCCCAGCTAGACTTTATTAACTGAGCAGACACTGGTTAGAGATAAGCCCCCATTATTATATGTATGCAACATTATTATTCACTGCACTTTTGAGCCGAGGTTGTTGTTGAGTTGCACAACCCTAGTAGGCTGTTGCGTTGTGTCACGAAGTATTTCTTTAGTTGTCGAGCATTACTACCTTTGCGCAGTCTTTAATATTCGCCTGCCTATTATTACTATATGTCCTAGTATTTATTGTGACCCGTATTCTGCATTATAATTGTTCAAGATTCTTTACGAACATCTTCCCAGCATCAGACTTATTTCAGAAGTTTCCAGTTGATGTTGCAGGACTAGCATTGCACTTTCTTTAATACAGGAGTGCCAGTTATTTGAGTATCTACCGTAACGTTAATTAATCACGTTAACTATCTTTTCTTTGTGTAACCTAATCGAGTAATCTTTTACTGTTTGAGAATAGGCTGTTTCATCGAGCGTCAGCCTAGTGTGTGTGCACCAGTTACCGAGTCATAGGATACCTCGTTGTCCAGGCACGACTCAGGGCGGTAATGGTGTTTTGTTTTCCAGTGTTTAAGGCAGGGGTTGGATCTAGTGTTACCGTTGTTGCATTTTGCCATTATCTAGTCCAATGTTGAAGAGCCCTGTGTCTTTGAGAACCTGGATCGTAACAAATGGCGACCTAGCTCAGGATCTTGTGAACTAAGAGATAATTGCAGGATTGTTGTGGTCATTTGTTTTATTGAGGAATATAGTGGGCATGTTGATTTGTTTTTAGCAAAGTAGTATAGCACTTGAGAGTCTTCAGACATTTTTGGCAAGTGAGTGGTGCTACATAAGAGTTTGGGGTACTTCTTTTCTGAATATTGTGGTGAGAAATTTTTGTGACCATCATGTCTTATACCGGGTCAGAGGAGAATGGAGACACAGTACGTAATGTCGAAACTGAGGAACAGCAGCATGATGAAAGGGTTAATCGGGTGAACTGTGAGGAGGATGCTAGGATATATTTGCAATGGCCTGTTACTGCCGAGCGGTTGGAGGGTATGGATCGGTACGGTCTTCAATGCCTGGCCACAGCTATCAGTCATGCGGTTACTAGCAGCATGACCAAGGATAACTTGATAACGTGTGTACTGGGCAGGGTGACTGGTGAGCGAGATGGGTTGAGTGCTCAGAGCCCTTCGGCCATGCTTCCCCTACACTCGACTCCCAGCCATCCCAGTAGTTTGCCGACCCCGGGTACGCTTCCGCAGTTGGGTGGTGACTGGCAGGGTTGGTTGCCCCTGGGGGGACCACCGGTAATTTCAAACATTGTAGCACCTTCACCTCCTCAAGGGTTATCTCCAGAATTATTGTTTAAGCTCGAATTAGCTAAGCTTCAGCATCAGCAGCAATTAGAATTAGCCAAGATAGAAGAGAGAAAAACTATCGGTCAGCAGCACATAGAGCTAGCAAAAATCCAAGCTGATTTAGAGTCGACTAGGTACTGTGCCGACATGGACGTAGAGAAGTCGCGAGTAGAGACAACGGGACAGCGACTTGGGGCTGGTAACCGTGTTCATGAGCAGTCTCTCTCGCACTTATTGAAACTGGTTCCGGTGTTTGATGAGAGTGGTGTTACAGAATTTTTCGCACGCTTTGAGAAGAAGTGCCAGGAACACCAGTGGCCAGAGAATAAATGGGCAGCACTTGTATCCTCTAGATTAATAGGCAAGGGTCTTAAAGCCTACGATGCGTTGCCTATAGAGTCTTGTATTATCTATGAGGAACTCAAGGAGGCTGTCCTGAGAGCATACGAACTACAACCAGAGACGTACAGGTTGAAGTTCCGGGGTGTTACCAAGGGTCGGGAGAGCACCTTTTTGGAGCATGCGCGGGAGCTGTCCGATGCTTTTGGGAATTGGCTGAGGTCGGAGAAAGCTACTACGTTTGACGACATTAAACAGTTGGTGCTTTTAGAGCAGTTTTTCAAATGCACGGGCGGCGACCTGACGTTAAACCTGAAAGAAAAGCAACCAAAAACTCTACAGGAGGCAGCTGAGATGGCTGACCTCCGGCTATAACTAATTCGGGGGTGCGGGTCTGCCCAGCGTAGTGAGGCAGGTAACAAGGGACGTGACGCCCCAACCCCCCGAGTTAGTGATATACCTTATGCAAAAAAGTACAAGAGCCATGATACCAAGACTGACCACAAGACTAGCACCGTCCCGTTTAAGAAGGGGCCGGGCCCTTCCCAGTACCAAGGGAAGCCCAAAGGGGAGTTGGAGTGTTATCATTGTCATAAAAAGGGGCACTTTGCAAGAGTCTGTCCTAGCAAATCACCTACAGCAGCTGTGTCATTGGCCTGCAACATTGGTGTGTCTCCGAAGTCATCTGAGTTTGCCCGGGGCAGTTCGTCAGAGGCTGAGGCACAGCCAATGCAGAAGCACCTGGGAGGCTCGAACCCTGCTCAGGATGTTTTTTGCGACCATAGAGGGTGGGGTTGCGTGATGTGGGCGGGGCGCGAGCATGGAGTAGAGGTCTTGCGTGATACAGGTGCTTCCCAGACTCTGATGAAAAACTTGACTGGCTACCCTATAAACGCGGCTCGGGTGGTGGTGGTGCAGGGTATTAATGCAACTTGGTCATACCCGCTGGTGCGGTTGGAGTTGGAGGTGGATGGTGTGGCACGTGAATTGGATGTCGGGATTGTGGAGAAACTGCCAGTGGAGGGCGTCGACCTTCTTCTCAGCAACGACTTTGCAATGCCCGCTTCTGAGGTTCTACCCTTAGTCGTTGCCGAGAGGCCGGCCGACGTGAATAGGGAAGAGCAAGAGTGGGTCGAGCGGTGCCAGACACAACCCATGGCGTCTGTTGTCACCCGAGCTCGGGCAGCTAAAGTGTCACAGCCTAGTCCTCCGTCTTCAGACCAGCGGAGGAACGATCAACAGGAGGAGGCTAAAGCTGGAGTTGGTTTTAAGAGTTTTGACTCGGCGGCTCTCCTGGGTGATTCAGTATTAGCACCATTACTTAATTCTGGAGTAGCCCCTGGGCCTGTCATCGAGAGTGACGAGGCTGGGCATGACGAGTCTCCACGACAGCAACGTTATGTACATCGAGAGAGACAGAGGGAGCAGCCCAGTATCGGGGAAGGTCATGCATTGCTCCGGGAGCAGTTAGATCGCTTGGCACCCTCAGATATACGTCGGTTGCAACTAGAGGACCCTGAGCTCCAAACGTGTGCTAATGGAGCTGTAGAGCTCGACGAGGACGGCGATGCACAGCCAGGAGATTTTTTTTATTTAGAAGGCATCCTCTATAGGCGTTTTCAAGACCCTAAACGTTGTTGGCAAGAGGGGTCCGGAGTAGTGGACCAGTTGGTGGTGCCACGGGAGTGCAGGGATAGCCTACTGAGGTTGGCGCATGACATACCACTGGCAGGACATCTAGGGGTGAGAAAAACGGTGGCGGCTTTAGAAAAATTGTTTTGGTGGCCGGGGTTGAAGGGGCAGGTGGTAACCTGGATAGCAAGGTGTCATACATGCCAGAGGGTTGGAAAACCTAACCAAACAATTCCGAGAGCCCCGTTGCACCCCATTCCTGTCAGTGGACCGCCCTTCAGTAAGGTCATCATTGATATGGTCGGACCCCTACCCCCTACTAGTGCCGGTAATAAATTTCTATTAACTATCATGGATGTGGCCACTCGTTATCCTGATGCATATCCAATGAGAAATTGCACGGCGAAAACTGTTGTCCGGAACCTGCTCTTGTATTGCTCGCGGTATGGTTACCCGCAAGAGGTGAAATCGGACCAAGGTTCTAGTTTTACATCTAATCTGTTCAAACAAACTATGATTCAGCATGGCATCAGCACTGTTGTCTCTTCTGCGAATCACCCGGAGAGTCAAGGGGTGTTGGAGAGGTGGCACGCCACGCTGAAAAGCATGCTTCGATGTTACTGCGCAGAGAATGGAAGGGATTGGGACCTTGGTCGGCCGTATGTTTTGTTCGCGGCAAGAGAAGTACCTGGAGAGAGTCTCGGTTTCAGTCCGAATGAGCTTGTTTTCGGGCATCAGGTGAGGGGTCCTCTCCACATGGTGAAGGAGATGTGGGAGGGCACTAGGCATATTGTTCTGCGAGATAAGTTGCAACCTCTTGTTCCTGAGCGACAAGAGGAGTTGTTTACTAGGCTGTAGCAGTCCGTCCGCATGTTTGTTGCTTCTCCAGGCCTGATGTACGGGGTAGAATCCGACACGGAGGCTGGAGACAGTGCAAGGCTCGAGTTGGTTCCCTACCGTGTGAATCCTGGTCGACAGCCTGTTGTAAAGGCGGAGCTGGACGGCGTGTGGAGAGGGGGTCTGAGGGATGAGGGATATCGTGAGTGGTCGTTGCCAGTGGCTTTGCAACCTGAGTTTGGTGGCAGAGTCCGTGTGTATGTTGATTGCAAGAATGTGGAAGCATTATCCCTGACAGACGCCTATCCATTACCCAGAGTTGACGACACCATAAACCGCTTCGGGGCTGCCTCGCTCATCACGAAGGTAGAACTAGTGAAGGGTTATTGGCAGGCCCTGTTGCCGGAAAGAGCGAAGAGAAGTGCCAGTCTTGCGATGAACTGGGCAGTTTATCAGTGTCAGGTGTTGTTGTGCTGCCGGAACACAAGTTGGATGTGTGGCATGCTAAGGGCACTGATAATGTTTTGGCTTTGTTTGCAGGAGAACCCTCGCTGTTCAGTTAGTGTCTGTCGTGGGAGGAGGATCCGGGGTAGGCTACCACAGTATGTTGGTATAGCCTCCTGTCTTGGCTCGCGGTGTATTTTTGCGCTGGTGCCTGTTGGCTCGTGTGTGTAGCATCAGCGTAGAGTCGCAGGGCAGGAGTGGTTGGCTTTGATTAGAAGAAAGTTAGGCTACATCTATAGTAGCCGCCAAAAAACAACATTAAAATAAAATATGAAAAAATTAAATAAAAACTTTCTTTTTGATAATTAATTTTAAGATAATATTGTAGCTGAGTACTGAGGGCAGATGATTTTCTCTCAGTAGGCTGTGCTTCTTAAAGCTCGCTCTGGGAGCACGATGTTATGAATTAATGTATTATATTTGGGAAGGGTGATAAGATTTTTTTTATATATAAATGTTGTTGTATTTTTTTTGAGGAGACTGAGCTTGCATTCCATGAGTGGCAGAGTGGTTAGGAGTGGCAGATTCTAGCGACATTCTGCCTGTTCAGATATGGGCTCATGGTTGAGTGTCCCATATCTTGGGGGGGGGGGGGGGGACGCCTCCCGGCGTTAGCAGAATGGTTGCGTGGGGCATTGCAGCTCGCTAGCGCTCGCCAGGATGGGGGGATGGGCTACAGTTGTCCTAGAATGTTCTGCTTTATTTAATTAGTGTTGTGTTGCCACAGACAGTCTAGAAATGGTCTTTGTTTTGGTCTGTGACCGCGCCTTGTATTTTATATTCGCTATAATATAAATGTTGCTTGTGTGGGAGGCGAGCGAGAGAGGGTGAGGGAGTACACCTGGCAGCGGGGTGAGCTATGACGCGGCTCGCTTGGGCGCTGACGGCGTTGGCGGCCGGGTGGTCAACTAGTCCCTTCCCATCGCGGCCTCGTGTTCTTTACCAGCTCAGAGCTTGCCTGACACGCGTATCGCCTACACCCTTTGCAATTCTGTCCCCCATACTCGCCACTTTGCATACTATTTCTCTCTCTCGACTTCTCCTTTCTCATTCTCTAAGCTTTATTAAACTCAACATCCCTTCTGGTTTCAGCATAGACGTTCACCGTCGACCAGTCGTATTGTACGCGAAGCTCTCAGATATTTCCATGTATTAGGTTAAGGAGGTATTATGCTTTATTGAGGTTAGAGAGACGGACTTTTCTGTATGTGTCCTCTCTCAGGAAGGTTGTAGACCGGTATATGTCTCCCTGGCAAGGTGTTGAGTGATTCTGCTTGGTTATCTAAAGCTAGACTAGGGGTAGGGTTACTGTGTCGTTGTCTCCGATGTGTGCAGTGTTAGCTAAGCCTTGCACGACATCGACAGGTACTGTGGGAGCCTAAGTTGTCTTCGGGTGGGTTTACTTTGCGAGCACAGCGCTGTGGTGTGAGAGGGCCATAGCCTATCCCTCACAACATAGTGCTGCCTCTTTGTGTTGACTTCTGAGGGATCGCCAGGATAGAACTAGGTACTAGAGACCTAGATTTATCAAGAGAGCATCCCCGTCATATAACGTAATCTTCATTATACCACCTTCGGACAACGTTAGGCTACGAACCGCATGCTCACCCATTGTTGCCCTGCCTTGATACCCCAGCTAGACTTTATTTACTGAGCAGACACTGGTTAGAGATAAGCCCCCATTATTATATGTATGCAACATTATTATTCACTGCACTTTTGAGCCGAGGTTGTTGTTGAGTTGCACAACCCTAGTAGGCTGTTGCGTTGTGTCACGAAGCATTTCTTTAGTTGTCGAGCATTACTACCTTTGCGCAGTCTTTATTATTCGCCTGCCTATTATTACTATATGTCCTAGTATTTATTGTGACCCGTATTCTGCATTATAATTGTTCAAGATTCTTTACGAACATCTTCCCAGCATCAGACTTATTTCAGAAGTTTCCAGTTGATGTTGCAGGACTAGCATTGCACTTTCTTTAATACAGGAGTACCAGTTATTTGAGCATCTACCGTAACGTTAATTAATCACGTTAACTATCTTTTCTTTGTGTAACCTAATCGAGTAATCTTTTACTGTTTGAGAATAGGCTGTTTCATCGAGCGTCAGCCTAGTGTGTGTGCACCAGTTACCGAGTCATAGGATACCTCGTTGTCCAGGCACGACTCAGGGCGGTAATGGTGTTTTGTTTTCCAGTGTTTAAGGCAGGGGTTGGATCTAGTGTTACCGTTGTTGCATTTTGCCATTATCTAGTCCAATGTTGAAGAGCCCTTTGTCTTTCAGAACCTGGATCGTAACAAGCGCATTACTCATTTGTACTTCGTCTTTGGTATATTCTCCATTATCATCTACTAACGGTCCTACAGTTGAAGTAACTACTCTCTTCTTTTTTTATATAACTATAGATTTTTTGGGGGTTTGTTTTACTTTGATTCGCAACATGTAACTCCAGGGTCTTTTTACTTTGCTTAATTAACCTTTTGGCTTTGCGTCGTAGTTCTACGTATTTCACCCGTTCTTTGTCATTTTGTGAGGATTTTAATCTATCATTAGCAAACGTTTTAGCAAGCAGACAGTTTGAAATATCTTTATTCCACCATTTGGGCTTATAATTATGGCCTGTACGTCGTATCTTCGATGGTGTGCAGTCTTGCACTGCTTTTCGGTAAGTGTTTGCGAATGATTCCCAAGATGTATTTATGTCGTTATTGTTAATTAAAAAGCTCCAATCAGTTTCTTTAAGGGGAGATCTCCACTTGAGGGATTTTTTTCTTGACCCCTTTCTCCCTCATGTTTAGCCCCATTGCTTTTGATATTATAAAACGTTTGGCCCATTAGTTTAGCGATTTTAAGAACTTTCACCCCATATTAAGACCTTTTGTGCAATTCAGGTGTCGATTTTATCCTGGCGAGCGATAGCGAGCCTGTAATTTAAGAGAAACCGGCCTTTGGCCGGGAAATTTTTCTACCGAAAAATGTACAAATTTATCTTGAAAGGGAATCAAGGGGTTGTAATTTTAAGCTTGATGGAGGTCTAGGGAACAAACTAAATACCTCCCCTTAAGCATTGCTCTAAGTTTACGAAAGTGTGCTTGCTTGAAATTAGGGACTTTCTCGATGCTGCTATTTGGTTCGTTACTATTCTATCTATCTATCTATATGCTCAGGCCCAATCCCCATTTTGGTGGTAGCCGACTCAAGACAGAGCAAGAACAGGGAAAACACAAAAACAACATAAAACAAAAAATAAACACAGATAAAAAACACAAACTCACACACATCCAGGTCACCCAGGAGAAAACCCAGAGACCAAGGTTACCAAGGTCGCTCCAGCACTCCCCCGGCCCCTGACCACCCGGAGAGGTTCCGATCTCGGCAGGCAGACATGCAGCGGAGCCAAAGCCACAAGCCCTCCCACCACACTTCCAGGGACACCCTTCATATTAATCGTCCCCCCAGGCCAGGCGCCTGATGGACTATTATCTAGTCGAACTTGCGCCCGACCCCTTACTCCAAATGACCACGTGTTCACTCAACTATTCACAAGCATTCTCCATTCACTCCTGTCCACCACCACTTCCCCTGCCTGAGCTTGTACCTGACTCACATATTCTCTTTGTAAGACTTTCATCTCCCATTCGTTTGACATGACCATACCAGCTCAGCACCCTTCTGTCCACTCTGGCTGACAAATGTTCCTGCTGCCCCACTCTCCTACGTATCTCTTCATTCCTCAATCTGTCTCTACGAGTAACTCCACACATACTCCTCAAGCAGCTCATCTCCATCACATCCAGCCCTCTTTTCTCGTTTTTCTTCAGAGCCCATGTCTCAGCCCCATACATCACTGTTGGCACAACAATTCCTTGATACAGTGCACTTTTTACTTTCACTCCGAGATTTCTTGTCTTCCACATACTTCCCATTGCTCCGAAAACCTTCCTTCCTTCACACACTCTCTGGTTCGTTACTAGTAAACTTTAAACTGAAAGTTATCGTACGATGGTCGTCGCTGTTACTGAATTCATCACCGACATTCAAATTCTCTATCAATTCTTCTTTTGTTGAAAGTACAAGGTCAAGGACATTATTTCCACAGGTTGGAGATCTAACAAATTGATATAGCAAACTCTCTTGCAAGTTTGTATACAGGTCTTGTCCAGAGTGTGAAGTAATACTATCTCCCCACATGGTCACAGGTAAATTGAAGTCGCAAAAAATTACGGTATCTTGTGAGTTACTTAAGACTGCAATTTGCTCATAAATTTATCGGTCAGTTTGCACTGATTGAGCTGGAGGTCTGTATATTAGTGCAAGTATTATTTTTGTACCTTTATTATTCTTTATTAGCACAAAGGATGTGTCGACGTCCACAATTTGAGGTTTTGACAAGAGGGTCGGGTTAAGACTTGCTTTAATAAAAAATTAAACCCCACCTCCATTTCTATTAATTCGGCTTTTCTCAAACATTACATAACCGGGAAGTGAATACTCTGCTAAAAAGTCTCTGTCTTCTGTATTGAGCCAAGATTCTGTTATGCCAATAACATCGTAATTTTCCGTAAACACTAGTTCCTCTAAATCTGAAAATTTATTGCGTATGCTACGAGCGTTTGCATAGAACACATTCAAAGTTTTGGATTTGGAATCCACGGAACGCTCTTTATTCAAATTATTGGTTCTGCTCGCATCTACATTTATGTACCTGTCTGCCCTCAGTCCTCGATCCTGGTTCCTGGTTGTCCTCGGTCCTCGGTGTCCTCGATCATTGTTCCTAGTGGTCCTCGGTCCTCAATCATTGTCTCTGGTGGTCCTCCGTTCTCGCTGTTCTCGATCGTCGTCCCTGATAGTTCTCGGTCCTCGATCGTCGCCCCTGGTCGTCCACGATCCTCGATCCTTGTCCCTGGTGCTCCTCGGGCCTAGAACCTCGCCCTGGTGGTCCTTGGTTGGCTCTGCTTTTTCTCCGAAAATCCTTTACTGCGTCGTGAAGCAGGCGGCCAAATCTTGCTGCTCCCACCTGGTTCAGATGGACTCCATCCACTACAAACAGATGATCTTCACGGTAGAAGTCATTCCAGGTATTGATGAATCCAACGTTTTCTTCCCTGCAGAGGTTAGCCAGACGACGATTTACGCTAGTGGCTATATTGAAGAATCGGCTCTCCACACCGTTCCTGGGGACGATCCCTAATATGATGACTCTGCCTGACTTTTCCTTATACTTCTGAATCAGCTTCTGGTACTTCAGCATGAGGTCCTCCGATCGGGTCCGCTGCACGTCATTAGATCCGACATGAATGACGTACATTGTGCGTGAGGGGGCTAACTTTGAAACTTCGTTACATGCCTGTATATATATATATATATATATATATATATATATATATATAATATACACAGCAACAAAAAATGTAGTAAGACAACCGCGATAACCAATGGAAGAACAAAATATAAGAAACAATGCTAGTAGCAAAGATAAATAAAGCTTATTAATCAATAAGAAATGCTGTTAAAATGTTCGAATAGGCTACTGTAATTTTAAGTGTATGCAGATAAAATGCTGATTAAAATAAAGCAAGATAAATTGTTCACTTGTTAAGGGCTCTAAAATATAATACACAAAACAAGTATATTTTTATAAATATATATATACTAGTTAATCCTCTTATATAATCTTTTTCTATGAATTAATTGATGAAATTTATGGGGTGACTAGCCCATTTGAATGATTTGCGTACAGTTGGTCAAAGTTCCAGCTGACCCACCCTCACTCTGGGGCTCGCAGAATTATCTGGCAATATTGGTGTAGGAAGGAGGTGTGTCTTACAAAGATTGGGATTGGTAGATCTGATTTCGGCTATGTCATTGTTAGAACATATACTAAACAAGGGAAAGTAAGCCTATCTCAAATGAAAATGCATACATCGCTATGTATGATCCCGAACATTCACCCAAAGTTCGTTGATTTGCTTAAATATTCAAGTTATTATATCCACTGATTGGCAACGCATATAAAACCTGCTGGCTGCCACAACATACTTTACTCGATTTTATAAGAATACATATTTCTGTTTTATTGGTGGCTGCTTAATGAAGGAGCATTTAGTCTTCACAACGTGAACATTACATAGTCTAATTTGCAGTAATATACAGGACAGACACAGGTAACACATTAATGGCAAGTGGTAGCCCTGCACCACTACACCAGTATTGCCAGCTAATTCTGCGAGCCCCAGAGCGAGGGTGGGTCAGCTGGAACTTTGACTAACTGAAAATATGTATTTGCTCTCAGTAGTTTGACTATATCTATTGTTCAATTACATAAATCTATGGGTGCACTTCATGCTCATATTAAACCAGTTTATGATACAATATAAGTATAGATTATTTTAAAAGTGATGAAGAAGGTGTGTGTGGAATATGATGTCGGGCTCGGCTACCTGCAGTGCTTTGTAGACTATCACACTAATCAAAGTTCAAACCAACTAAAGAGCGAAAAAATTATGCAATAAACATGTACATATTATGCGGTGGGATTCAACTCTAATGAAGGTACTTAGACCAGAACAGGAAATCTGTATTACATTATATATACATAGTTTATTTATAAGACAAGTACGTGGCACTAAAGACAGTAACATAACATATATTAACACGGCGACTAACATATTTTTGAAACAGCAAATTATTATTATTATTTTTTATTTCAGTGAGGGAGACAAAAGGCAGAACTGCCTGTAATGAGTGCCTCCCCCAGAGTTCCAATATACTCAATAATCTCAGGGATTAGATCTAGAGTATAAATATTTTTTGGTAACATTACCTAAGGCCATGAATATGTAGGCCTACATATTAATAAATTTAGGTGATAATGAATATTTAATTTCCCCTGGAATATATAAACTGAATGGATAGTTTATTCCTGTGTTACACCAAAGGTTCTATGAATCTTAAAGGCGTTAACACCACAGGCTTCCTTTAAGAAACGCCGCCTGTAACCTTCTTTCATATTTTATTTTTGATATTAAACTGACCTGATTAGTACATGTTCATTGGACCGTAACCGGTTTATTAACCTCTGAAGTGCGCATGGGGGGTATGAGATACCACACTCCTGTGCTGACATATTTGAGCTGTTCCCATCACTAACATCGTTATTTTACCATAAATAGCATTAATACTTATCCATATGCGCCTATTATAGGTTGATTATAAAGGTATTAACCTGTTACAACAATAAAACAAGTGGAAACAGTGTTTGGATGGTCAAAATCGGCGATACAGGCCGGGAGTTACATAATGTATGGCTGAGGCAACCTCACTTCCCTCCACTTTTCTCCACCTCTGGAGAGAGACTGTCGATCGATACTCTCTCTCTCTCTCTTTTGCACTCGCTTGCTAATAGTGATGACAATGTCCTGCTTGCAACTCGCTAATGTTAGCACAAAAATATACCACAGAATAAGGGAATAACAGGGAAAATAGGTGATAACTGAAGGAGGGGAGGAAAGTGGGGAAGGAGGGGAGGTGGAGGAGTGATATTTGGCATGGCCCAGGGGCAATACAAAAAAAAACAAAAAACAAAAACAATTTGTTGGGGGGTGTTTTAAATGGATTTTTTTTTCCCCTGACTCTTAAGTGTCTTTCCGCAGTCCGCCGGGGGAACTCTTAAGAGTCTTCCCACAGTTCCCGGGTTAAGTGATATGTGATGTTTATGATGAATGTCCCACCTCCAGTCTTGGGAATTCAGGCGCATCGTTAATTATGAAGGGGCCACTAATAAATTATAGGTTAAGTCCCGAAGGGACGAAGGAAAACCTAATATTTAGTAGTGGCCCCGGAATCATTGACAATTTTTGCCCTCCCTGCCATCCCCTTCCCATTCATCTGCAACATTTTGAGAGTCGCGATATGTCAGATTAAGGAAGAGCGCTCGGGGTAAACAAGATGGCGAGCGTTACCCAACAGCAGACGTCTGGGAAGCGCAAGCTAGGTCGAGTTTAAATTTTTATTTTTATTTATTTATTTTACTAGTTTCTTCTAGTAGTGGACCCACATCATAAGGACGAGTCCGTGAGTGGTTATTAAGAGCGTTTCGCTCACAATGTAAGGCAATCGTATTTTGAGTTCTCCTTGGGCGGGAAGTTTGAACAGCAAGCTTGGTGTTCAAAGATTGGCCATTACCTACGTAAGGCGCATCGTCAATGATTCCGGGGCCACTACTAAATATTAGGTTTTCCTTCGTCCCTTCGGGACTCAAACCTATAATACGGTCCTTCCAAGTGAAAGCAGAAGCAAAGGAGACACTGAGAATATTGAGAGAAGATGAAGGGTTGATTTTTGTATTGTCAGACCATGTGTTGCCTGTCCATGGAAACTTATAAAACTTATTGAGACCTGAGAGGGTTACAAATATTGCAATACTGTAGGAAGTGTAGTAGCTCAACAAGTATCCACGGCAGTGTTTAACCATTAACCCCCCCCCCCCCTCCAACTATTCAAGGATACCATTCGCCGTGATTGAGTTAATTTATATAAGTACATATACGAATATTTGGAGGTATTTCATCATCTTAAATAGCGATATATGCATTTGTATTATATAATGTATGTGTGTCCTCTGCCTTGTTTAATATCTGTTCTGACACTGATATAAGCGAAATCAGATCTACCAATCACAATCCCTGTAAGACACGCATCCCTACTACACCAAGTATTACCAGATACAATTACGAGACCCAGAGCGAGGGTGGGCCAGTTGGATCTCTGACAAACTGTACATAATGCGATTGAAAAAGAAATGCTTTGCTTGATCTGAACAATTTCGAAACCATTTCCTGTGAAGTACTTATGAGTATCTAGATTGTCATGGCCATATATGGTTTGATATACCTAAATTATATCACCTTTCATACTGCGCTTGTAAGGTTATTAAGGTTCAAAGCCTTTAGACGCTCCTCATAAGTTATATATTTCAGCTTTGGTATAATTTCCGTAACCATTCTCTGCACTCTCTTAAATGTATCAATATTTTTGTTTATATGTGGACCCGAATTGTATACAGTACTTCAAAGGGGGTCTGACCAACGAGTTATAGAACAGTAAAGTTATGTTTTCGGATTTGGATTCAAATGACCTCCCAATTAATCCAAAAAACTATATATTTTGTTCTTTTAAAGTGATTCTGAGATTCGGAAGCTGGGGTAAAAGCTCCTTTCACACATGTAGCCAAATCGTCATTCGGCTACATTCGGCAAAAAATTATACCAAATGGCATTTTTAGGCAAAAACAGCAGAATAAAACCGAATATGTACGAATGACTTTCGAATGCAATTTGGCAATTTGGCGTGGCCGCAGAATTGCCGCCGAATTTAGACAAATTAACATTTAACAGTCATTACTCAGAATTTTCCCGAATATTGGCGAGTAATATCCGATACAATCTTCATAGATCCGAATGTTGGCAAGTATGCATCCGAATGCGCACAAAAATGCCGAGAATAATGCCTAAAGGGGGCCTTTTGTTCGCAAGGCCTATAAATACCAGTCCCTCCTTGTGTTTGTGAGGCTCCTAGCAACCATATCAGACTATTCAATAACCTTAATTTTCTAAAAAAATACTCTAAATAACCCTGTTACTTCTCAAAATCAAGTTTAAAATAGTTGATGTGTGTCTGTTGTTATATATCATTATTTTATATTCCATACAACCAAAATTGGCTAGTATCCTTTGTCTACATTTTGCTGACCCTCACATAACCTAAGAATATGTCTGTAAACCAAAACTCATTCAGTACCAGGGACGTCCTTTTCATCATATTCTGGCAACTATTAGACGATTTTATGCAGCTCAGTAAGGATCTCTAGCGATAATAAGGCTTCAAACTATCTTAACCAACCCTTTTAACTACCACAGATCCTTCCCAAGCTGCAAGCAATCGTCTAAATACAGCTAGAATAAAATATAACACTAGGTCGCTGGTACTCAAAGGGTTAACTGTAAAAAGTGTCAGCTCCTCCATTACCCCAATCAAGGTTACCAAGTCTAGTCCGCTAGATAGTAAATAAAGGCCGAAGTTCGCTAGAATAATGCCACAATATCTATACAATATCGCTCTAAAATGGCTCAAATCTATATAATTGCGATCGAATTCATGTTGCTAGATGTAAAAGTGTGCCTCTCGATCGAAGTACACTCGACCAAAAAACAATCTTTACACTGGTGAGCTGTAAATAATCTAGCGTGAACGGAATAAATCGGGTGAAAGATACGTCTGTGAGGTATTATCATAAGATTTCGACTCGCTTCCAGAATGTTTAGTGCGTTATAGTACAGATTATGTTTTGGTCGAGTGTACAGTACATACCTCTAGATCTAGCGGGCAAGTAGCTATATTGGCAACACTAATCCCACTACACACTTGTTATAATGTCTGGTTATAACGTATAAAGGTGATGGTTAAGCCGGTATCACACGAGCGCTTTTTCACTCAACATTTATTCTCAACACTGGTCTGGCAGCTAATTAGGTCAACATTTAATATTTGTCAGTTACTCAAATTCGTCTATCATCAGTCTAGTTTCCGATACAAGTGCAAAATAATCCAGAAATGTTGCCAGAAAAAAGTTGATCATCGAATGTTGACTATAAAAGCTCTCGTGTGATACCGGCTTCAGATAATTGTAACAGCATGCAGTACTGCTCCCAAGGATTGCACGAATGGTGGAGATATGTGCTCTACTGATCGGCCTTCTCTTGCCTATTTTGCATATGTTCATTTTAGTAATTTTTGACATATTATTTCACGTTAATGACTGATATCAGTTAGGGGGGATTGTTTACTCTTCGGTCGAGTTTTTTTCATATGTATATTAATATTTTTCTAGTTTCCTCCCTAGACCTCCATCACACTTAAAACAAAAAAAAACATCCATTAGATCCCCCTTCTAGATTAATTTGTACGGTACATTTTTCGGTAGAAAAATGTTCCGGCCAAAGGCCTGTTCTTCCAAAATTACAGGCTCACTATCGTTCGCCAGGAAGAAAATCGACACCTACATAACACGAAAGGTATTAATATTGACAAGGAAATGGGACGGAAGGTATTACAATCGACAAACTAATGGGGCAAACATCTTAAAATCTGAAACCTAATGGGACTAAACATGAAGGAGAAGGGGATCTAGACAAACGACCCATCTCCCCTTAACTCCTTTGTTTGGAAGAAGACTTTACTAAGCTGTATACAATCAACTAATGTTGGTAAGAATAATGCCGGTATCACACGAGAGGTTTTACAGTCAACAATCGATAATCAACATATTTCTGGCAAAATTTCTTGAATATTTTGCTCTGGTATCGGAAACTAGACTGATGATAGATGATTTGAGGTAAGCAAATTGTTGTGGATGTTGACCTCCTAAGCTGCCAGACCAATGTTGAGGATAAATGTTGAGGGAAAAGGCGCTCGTGTGATACCGGCTTTAAGTGGTCCAGACAAACGGTTACTGAAAGGGTTAATTGACCTGTGTGACTGATCTTTGGTTAGAATAAGATATGGTAACATACAGAGAAGAGGGCGAGGGAACGCGAAAGTGGTCCCGGACCCTGAGAATAGGAACCTTAAAAGCTGTTTCTGTCCGGGCTTTGTCTTGTGTCGGCCACCTCCAGCAATGGGGTATGTGCCTGAGTACATACATACATGCATACATACCTACATACCTACATACATACAATACATACAATAAAGTAAACTATTTGATTACAAAATAACGGACGTTATTTTCTCACATAAAAAGTGCAGGAAAATTCAAGTGAAGTTGAATTGCCGCCCTAATGAGACTGAAATTGACCCTCATAAATGATTTTATGGACCTCTTTCTATTTACATTCTTAATTATATTTTTGCCTTTACCTCCATTGGAACCAACGCAAGGTTTAGGCCGTTCAGTACCAGGGGCGTCCTTTTTGTCATGTTCTGGCAACTATTAGACGATTTTATTCAGTATAGGAAGGACCTCTATCAATAATAAGACTTCTAACTATCTCAACCATCTCTTTTAACTACCACAGATCCTTCCTAAGCTGCATAATATCGTCAAAATATAGCTAGAGTAAAATATAGTACACGTCGCTGGTATTCAAAGGGTTAAGCCAGCGTCAGACGGCTGCATGTATCGGAGCGTTGAATCCGCTACAAGCTATCGTATTATCTTTATTGATTTTGCTGTTACTTCATATTTTAAATTGGACTATCCACGATTAAGGGGGGATGATTCATTTGTTGGTCGATTTTTTCAGTTAGGTATTATTTATTTTGTTCCCTCCCTAGACCTCCATCACACTTAAAATATCAACCCCAAGACCCCCCTTCAAGATATATTTGTACATTTTTCGGTAAAAAAATGTCCCGGCCGATTCCTCCTAAATTGCAGGCTTGCTATCGCTCGCCAGGACAAAAATCGACACATAAATTACACGAAAAGCCTTAATATTGACACAGAAAAGGGGTGAAAGATCTGAAAATTGCCAAACTAATGGACCGAACGTCTTAAAATCTGAACACTAATGGGGCTAAGCATGAGGGAGAAGAGGGCCAGAAAAACCGACCATCTCCCCTAAAGAGCTCTATGATACAAAATACTATCAAAATGAAAGAGAACTGGTCAGAGAGTAGGCCCAATGTTAGCTCATTTTTTGACACAGATACATTCGCCACTAAAAAGCTAATTTGACGCCGGCTTTAGCAGCAGTCGTTCTTGTTGTTGGACTGGATCAGCTGAAAATATGCCTGAGAGAGGGAGAGGTAGGTTAGGTAGTTAGTTAGTTAAAGTAGGACTTTAGAGGCTATCAACCCTATTGGATTATTAAGCCAGTACACTAGAAGTCAAGAATAACGTCAGGTGCAAAAACTCTTGTACCTTGTAGGTACAGTAGGTGCGGGGAGCATTACCCAATAACTCACATGACTGCACACACCATAACAGTTGCTACTGTATTTATTTTTCCACTGTAAGCAGTAGGCACTATAAAAGTCGTCATTGTATTAAAATCATCATTGCATTATAGTCAACACTGCATTTATATTAACAATGCAGTGAAGTCAACATTGCTTTAAAGTGCCATTACATTAGAGTCAACATCACATTAAAGTCACCATTACATTACAGCCGTAACTGCATTAAATTTACGACTGCAATGCTTGAGGTCGTCATTACATTAAAGTCGCCACTACATTAATATCATCACTCTATTAATGTTGCAACTGCATTAAATATGCTACTGCACTAACGTTGCATTGCATAAATGTCGTCAATATAATAAAGTCGCCACAGTTTGTAAGTCACCACTCTATTTAAATCACCACTATATCAAAATCAGTAATGTATTAAACTCGCCACTACATTAAAGTCGCCACTTCATTAGAGTTGCGACTGTATTCAAATTACCATGGTAAAAGTCGCCAATATATCACTGTCTTATCGTGTAGTGTATTATGCTTTTTTATTTCAAATTAATATTTTCTTCATTATCAAACACTGCGTCAGCAGTGTTTTGGTACCAGATCACAATTACAGGTTTGTTAAGCTTGAAGGTGTCCATCCATTTGTCTTTCTTAACCTTTATTATGACAGAACAACTATGAAAAGACACATGCACGGTGCGTGAAAATTACAAATTTGATGGGTGTTACAGAATTGCATGAAAATACCATCAACGTCTTTAAAATGGAACTCCTCATCTACCCTGAACATTGGGGTACCCTAGATAATCTGGTTTTCCCGTGGCAGTGGCCAGACTTTGTATGGCTGGTCCACAGAGGCGCAATCCGGGAACAAGTAAGAGCATTAGAGTAAGTATAATGTTCTTCCAACGAATATATGCTACCTACAGAGTATTATAATGTAGGGGAGGATGTGTTTAAGTTATAGGAATGAGATTGTGGCCTGATATAAAGGAGAATTATGTGATATAGATGGGTAAAATTACACGGTGGAAGGAGGATCGGTGGTGGAAGGAGTAAGGGAGAGACGAGAGGCTGTGGTGTGTGTCGTCCTCCTTCCCCTCACCCCTACACATCTTTGGAACTCTGCCCTCCAACGTACTTTGCCCGCAACCACCCTTGGATCTTATAGAAAGGACTCTTCCCCCAATCCCCGAGCAAGACACCCACTCTGTAGCCTGGAAGTCACCCTGTCTAGGCCACACAACACTTTCTAGCCATCTTCACTGCATAGGGGTTCTAGGAATCAACGCATGTCATTTGGTGTGGCGCTCCGGAAACCATTGAGTATTATGTGATTAGGTGCCCTCGGTTCTATATGCAGCGGGTGATCCTCACTGGTTGCCTACGTCTCCTTGGCATCTCCAATTTATATATATATATATATATATATATATATATAATTATATATTATGCACAAAAGAAGCCGTAGGAAGACTGCGTAAACCAATGGAAAATAAGTATACAATAAACAAGACTAGTAGCATGGAAAAACTCAAGGTTTAGTTTAAAATGCAATAATATAGCAATATAACAGTTAAAATATTGTATCCACCACAGTTGTTGTATAAAAAATATACCACAACTGAAACGATTTGCATAGACTCAAGTTCTATGGGAAATAATGGGGGATCTGAGTATTATTAAAAGAACATATGTCAATTAAAATATGTAGCCACAATTAAAAGATTGCCAAATGCATTTCTCCCCTTCAGTGGATTATCAGTGGCGTAAAATGCATATATAGAAAAAATAAAATACGAAGATCTTGACGTTACCCTGGCCACCATTAGCCAACATGTCAAATCCGCCTACCCAACACACACCCTGGAGCAACAGAAGCAACACGCCTTCCATCATCTCCTCAAAGTGCTACCAAATTTTGTTAAGGAACATTTTACCATTCACGATCCGACAGGACTCCAAAAAGACGTCCTAACGATTAGGAAACTCCAAGCCGGCCGCCCCAAGACACTCACTTTGGCACCCATAAAAAGATTCACCACCCACCCGCAACCAAACAATCGACAAAGGAACTCTCTAACCTACAACCCCAGACAAATTCCGAGTCAACCTCAACCTTACCAAAGGATATTATTATATAACACTGAGTATATTTTTGGGAACAGTATTTATTATCTTACTCTTAGACTAAATAGTATGAATCAATATGCATGGATAAACGGTTTACAAAACATATATACAAACTTTCTGAGCACGAATGAGGATCTTCAACGAGATCAGGAATTAATTAGCTGTAATTTACCTCTGAATTTACTCACAAATAATGAATGAACAACCTCTCACAAGAATCAACAATAACTTAATTATGTTTTTTTTTTTTTTTTTTTAAAGAGACAATGAACGGAGGAAGGAAAAACACAGATAAAACAAAAAGGTCCATGTGCCTAAAGGCATCCTCCATTCATAAAATGTTTGTAACAACTGGATTTAAACATTTGTAGATTGTAAGTTTGTGGAAAGCAATTCGAGGGAAGTGAATTCCAAAGAGTAGTAGCTCTGGGGATAAATGAATTATGATAAGCAGAAGTTCTGCATTGTGGAGGAGAAAGTGTAAATTCATGGCGCTCTCAGCTGCCCTAGTTCTACGGGGAAAGATGTGGAGAGGCGGCACAATTGAAGCAAGTTCCTCGGAACAATTGCTGTGAAAATATCTGTAGAATAATGCAAGGGATGCAACGTTTCTTCGTATGGCTAATGTAGGAAGGTCCTGTGTGATTGCAGGGTTATTGATTAATCTAATAGCTTTATTTTGAATTTTGTCCAACTGCCTCAATGCAACCACTCCACTTCCACCCCACAGAGGTGAACAGTAATCCATCTGAGAGCGCACATGACTTTTATATATTACGGCCAACTGCTCGTCAGTGAAGAATTCTCGAACTCTGTACAGGAGTCCCAGTTTTTTAGAGGCATTCTTAGCAATGCTTCTAACATAATGTGTCCAGCTCAAGTTAGTAGTTAATGTTACACCGAGAATGTCAATACTAGGGGAAGTGGGAATATTTACATCATTAAAAAATATATGGGAGTCAGTGAGATTCTGTCGGTTAGAAAATTGAATGTACTTGATTTTCTGTGCATTAAAGGAAACTAGATTCTCTTGTCCCCATTCATTAATTCTAGAAAGGTCCTGGTTCAGAGAAATTGCAGTGTTTATTTTTGAATTTATAAGATCGGGTTGGGTGAAAGAATTGGTAAATGTGAAGGAACTGTGGAGTGTTGAGTCATCTGCGTAGGAATGTATTGGATTATGAGTGGTAGATATGAGATCATTGATATGAATGAGGAATAGAGTTGGGGCCAAAACTGATCCCTGGGGAACACCAGCATTTATTGAGTGAAATTGAGAATAAAGGCCATCTACCATTACACGTATTTTTCTGTTATGAAGATAAGAAGAAATTAGTGGAACTAATGATGCAAGGCCGTAGTGTGACATCTTCGACAATAAGGATTGATGCCAGACTCTATCAAATGCCTTTGATATATCCAGTGCTATTGTATGTGTTTCACCATGTTGGTCTGTAGCTTGGTTGATTTGATGCGTAAGAAGGCAAAGAATGTCTGCAGTTGATCGACATCGTCTAAAACCATATTGCCTATCACTGATTAATTTATTATTCTCCAGATGCTTAATTATGTGATTATTTAATATAATTTCAAAAACTTTGCCAAGAGTGGAAGTTATAGCTATTGGTCTGTAGTTTGATGGATCTGAAGAGGCACCTTTTTTAGGAACTGGATGGATGTTTGCTTCTTTCCAGGGTACTGGGAAGCATGAGGTATGAGTACACAGACGGAAAATTTTTGCCAATACAGGAGCGAGCACCAAGGAGCAATTCTTAAGTACTATTGGAGGAATTTCATCTGGACCAGGAGCCTTATCTACTGAGAGATTCTGCAAAATAGTTTTGACATGTCTGGTGTGGATCTTAAGTGAGGGAATTTCAGGCGAATTAAAATTAAGTACAGGGACATCTTGATTTATTTCATCTAAGGTTGAGTTGGTGGAGAAAATATCCGCAAGAAGGTTAGCTTTACCTCGTGGGTCACTTACAAGATTGCCAGTCGGAGATTTTAATGGTGGAATGGATGAAGCAGTAGTGAAGTTGGATTTGAATGAGTTAAGAGTAGACCAAAATATTTTGTTATCATTTGGATTATTTAGAAGTTTATTTGCCTGCTTATGGAGAAAGTTTGATTTAGTTAGGTTTAATACAGTTTTGGCATGATTTCTGATGTTTCTAAAGTAATTAAAGGCTTCATGTGTTTTTGATCTCGTGAATGCATTGTAGGCTATTGCTTTTTGTTCAGTTACTCTAGCACAATTATGGTCAAACCATTTAGGTGAATTAGATCTTTTACTGTACTTTTGATGAGGAATAAAAGTTTTCATTCCAATTTTTACAAAATCTTGTATGTGGCTCAAGGTGGAGTGTGCATCATTAGAAAAGAAAGAGGTCCAGGGAATATCAATAAAGAAACCTTGAAGACCCTCCCAGTCTGCCCTATCGTAATGCCATTTAGTCACCAAAACAGGTTCAGAGGGGGAAGGTGTGGTAGGTGATAGACAGGTGGCCTGTATCAGACAGTGATCAGAAGATCCAAGTGGGGACCTCACTGTAACATCATAATTTTCTGAATTGGTTGTTAAAAATAAGTCCAGTAGGTGGGAATTATGATTAGGATTATCTGGTACACGGGTGGGTTGGTTGACTAGTTGAATGAGATTAAATGAGTCTGCAAATAGCTCACATTCAAGACCAGCATCATCAGTCCTGGCTGAATGAGTGAGCCATTCAACATTATGGACATTAAAATCACCCAACACAGTGATTTCAGAAGAAGCATTTAAGTTGAGGACACTGAGTTGTGAGGACAGAGAATCAAAAAGACTTTGCTAGTATTGAACTATAAAATATCTAGGCACCTTCGCACAGGTGAGAATTGGGCAGAGTCGATATGTGTGGGTTCTAACTTTATTTAGGTACCTTCGCACAGGTGAGAATTTAGGCAGAGTCAATATGAGTGGACTAACTTATTTCGGTACCTTCGCACAGGTGAGAATTGGGCAGAGTCGACATGTGTAGTGTTACGACCGGCACTACGAAATAAACAAGGGCACTTAATAATGGACTAGAAGATAGGCTATATCTGCAACAACGGTACGCTAATTCCAAACCCTCGAACTATTACGCCGGTGAACAAAACACTTAAACCCTCCAGAGTTAATCTACTGGATAACGGGGTTCAATTAACTGGGTTTAGTGCACTTCTACAAAGGCTTTCCGGTGACGGTAAAGCCTACTCACAACAAGAGTACTTTACGTTAATAAAATGCTCTCAAGTAATAACTATGCTTAAATAAACTATAACAAGATTTAATAAAGGAGTATATGCTTACGTTAACTTTAGTGTGAGTCTGAACTCAACACTAAACTCTTCAATGCTCTATGAAAACACTGGAAGACTAGTCCTACAGCAATCAGATATGGAATCTTCTGAAAACGTCTGATGCTCTAAGATGCGCGTTGAATATAGAACAGAAATAATGCAGGGGCAGGACACCAAGCGTGTATCTTAAATACACCAACAAGTAGGATACATATATATAACAACAAGGGAGTGCACCAACTCTGTGACAGCAATAATAATAGCCACTCAAAACAGTACTTCCTTAGCCAACGTAACAGCCAAACTGGGTTGTGCACTATGCATCAACCTAGGCTAAAATAAGCATAGGTGGGCACTAACGCGATAATGTAACGCGTTAACGATTTCGGGTTAACGTTTATCGGATAATTTTTTTTTCCAGCTTTAACGAATTAACGGTAACGTCGATACTTTTTGTTCCAAAATAGCGATAATCGTTAATTAATTGCCAAACAGGCAGAAATCCGCAGAATAGTCAATAAATAGGTAAACTAAAAGCCATAAATATAAATATCCATATGAATAATTGAATATGAATTATATGATCCATATGATCCATATGACATATGTTCAAATCATGCAGGAGAAATGCCTAGAGATCCAGCTTAGACATAACTAAATCTGAAAATCATCTAAATGATCTACTAAATCAAATGAAGTGTCAGGTGTTTTTTTTTTCTAATAAAATAATGATAGCATTGCTGCATTTAAGATTTTTTATTTAAAATATGATAAATATCCATATCTTCGATAAATAACGATACTAACGAAGTAACGATATCGTTATCGAAAGGATCGGATTTAGCGATTTAACGGTTAACGAGCGATAAATGTATCGCCGGTTAACCGTTAACGGTTAACGACGTTAAGGTTTTCGTTAACGAAATAACGGTTAACGACGTTAAGGTTTTTGGTTATCGTGCCCACCTATGAAAATAAGGCGTGAATAATTCCTAAAACATACGCAATTAAAGTTAATAAACATAATGCTGTCTTTCTCACTAATAAAGTCTAGCAGTGGCATAAAAGGTACAAGGAACCTAGGCAGAGCGCGAGAATGCTCGTAGCCTACTGTCTCCCCTTGAACAGATTTCCCTTATGTTACGTTAAGTGACTAGGAGGCTCTCTTGGTAAGTCCAGATCTCAAGTATCTGGTCTTACCCTGGCGCTCCACAAAGGTTAACAAAATGAGGTAGCAAGCATAAAAGTAAGAGTAGGCAAAAGCCCTTCACTTGTATACTGCTACACTCGCAAAGGAAAAATATGCACAAGGGTTACAGGCTACCTAGGTTCGTCGAAGTCGTACAGGCTCTGACTTGCCACATACATAACTCAGACAACGACCAAAGATACCCTCCACTGTCTAGCATTAAATAGTAGGAAAGAACAGCTCAATAATTAGAAGCACCCCAATACTATGCTACCATGTGACTATGACTCTAATAATCCCTAAAGCTAGTGCAAAACATATATGTGAGAACTGGTGCTGGTAATAAGACTGGCCAACTATGGAAGTCGTATGCGAGAACCAGAAGGGATGGATGATGAATAAAGATGAGAAGTATTGGGAAAGAAGAAGTTCAGAGAGAGAAACAGTAGTACAGGGGGTTAGATTGGGGACAGATTGCAAAGGACGTCTAGTACCAAGCACACCATGCCAAGCTCTGAAGGAGACACGCAGGTAGGAGCCCCCCATCACCAACTAAGACAGCGGCACCCAATCACAGACGACTATGTCATGAAGAGCAGACGTCATATGACGCATCAGGCCCGCCGGCCAATCACGAGCGGGTGGCCCCGCCTAAGAAAGGAATGCGCACGTACATACACACGCACACACTACCACCCCGCTCTCCCCTCTCTCTCTCTTTAGTAGCTTCACACTACATATCTTATACTCTATCAATGATACAAAATACTTCCAAGTGTCACAGACAAGAATAAAGACCACCACTGACTGTGACAACATGAACACTAAGAAAGAAAGAACATCGTTCTACGATTATTATAGCCCATTTCACTGCCCTGGCGAGCGCTAGCGAGTTACGAGTACATTCTGGCAAGCTGGCCAGCGTAACACCCCGCCCAAGATGTGGGACGTTTTAACCTCAGGTGAACGCCACATCTGACCAGACAGAATGCCCACCAACCCCGCATCACCCTGCTACTCTCCCAAGTTGTGAAAACAAGGCACGATCACAAACATAAAACACTTCATTATGAAGAAAAAAATCTACACAACACTTCCCCAAAATAATAGCATAATAATAATTATATCACACTCAACGAGCAAGCTTCACCAAGCCTAGCCTACTAAGAGAAAAACACAGGATGTCTTAGATTCTTGCTGTAACATACTGCACTTATATACTATCAAAAAGAAAGAGTTTTTATGTGAGGTTTTTATATTTTTTAATAGTGTTTTTGGCGGCTTTGCACTACAGGGGCAAGCCTAATTTCTCTCCATACTCAAACAAACACTGACTGAACGGCGAGGGATCTCCTTAAAACATACCCTCCCGTGACAAACAATCAGCCAGAACATTATCAGTGCCCTTAACATGCCACACATCCAACTTGTGTTCCGGCAGCAAAACAACACCTGACACTGATATACTGCCCAGTCCATCACAAGACTGGCACTTCTCTTCGCTCTCTCCGGCAACGGGACCTGCCAATAACCTTTCACTATTTCTACCTTAGTGATAAACGAGGCAGCCCCGATGCGGTCTATGGGGTCGTCAACTCTGGATAAGGTAGGCCTATAGGCGTCTGTCAGGGATGATGCACCAACACTCTTGCAAACAACACAAACAGGGATCTTGCCACTCAACTCAGGTTGCAAAGTCACTGGCAACGACCACTCACGATATCCTTTATCCCTCAGACCCTTTTCCAACATGTAGTCGAGCTCTACTTTCACGACAGGCTGTCGAGCATGATTTATACGGTAGGGAGCCAATTTGAGCCTTGCACTGTCTCCAGCCTCCATGTCGGGTTCTACCCCGTACATCAGGCCTGGAGAATCAACAAACATGCGGACGTACTGCCACAGCCTTTTTTTTTTTTTTTTTTTTTTTTTAAGAGACAATGAACGGAGGAAGGAAAAACACAGATAAAACAAAAAGGTCCATGTGTCTAAAGGCATCCTCCATTCATAAAATGTTTGTAACTACTGGATTTAAACATTTGTAGATTGTAAGTTTGTGGAAAGCAATTCGAGGGAAGTGAATTCCAAAGAGTAGTAGCTCTGGGGATAAATGAATTATGATAAGCAGAAGTTCTGCATTGTGGAGGAGAAAGTGTAAATTCATGGGCGCTCTCAGCTGCCCTAGTTCAACGGGGAAAGATGTGGAGAGGCGGCACAATTGAAGCAAGTTCCTCGGAACAATTGCTATGAAAATATCTGTAGAATAATGCAAGGGATGCAACGTTTCTTCGTATGGATAATGTAGGAAGGTCCTGTGTGATTGCAGGGTTATTGATTAATCTAATAGCTTTATTTTGAATTTTGTCCAACTGCCTCAATGCAACCACTCCACTTCCACCCCACAGAGGTGAACAGTAATCCATCTGAGAACGCACATGACTTTTATATATCACGGCCAACTGCTCGTCAGTGAAGAATTCTCGAACTCTGTACAGGAGTCCCATTTTTTTAGAGGCATTCTTAGCCTAGTAAACAACTTCTCTTGGCGCTCAGGAACATAAGAACATAAGAAAATGGGAGTCTGCAGAAAGCCGATTGGCCTAAGCAAGGCAGATCCCTGTCCCACACAACCCCAATTACAAAGCCCAATTATAGGCTCAACACTCTAATACCCTGAGGATCATCTTACCAAACCGGTTAGAGATTAACGCAGGATTACGGGGGTCTGCAGAGCGCTGATTGGCCCAACCCGGCTGATCCCCCTTCACACCCAACCCTTCTCGTCCATATGCTTATCCAATTTTTTCTTAAAGCTCCCTATCGTTCTTGATCCCACTATATCACTTGGTAGCCTATTCCACCCATCTACAACTCTGTTACCAAACCAATATTTGCCTATATCTTTTCTGAAACGAAATTTATCTAATTTGAAACCATTGGTACGAGTTCTTTCGCTATCACTGAGCTTTAGTACATTTGTCATGTCCCCTTTGTTAATCCCACTAACCCACTTGAACACCTCTATCATATCCCCTCTAACTCTGCGTCTCTCTAACGAATGTAAACCTAATTTCTTCAACCTTTCTTCATACGGAAAATTTCTAATATTATGGATCATTTTTGTCATTCTACGCTGAATTCTCTCCAATGAATCTATGTCCATTCTGTAATAAGGACACCAAAATTGGACAGCATAATCCATATGGGGTCTCACTAATGACAAGTAAAGTTTTAAGATAACATCAGCAGTTCTGTTACTCACACTCCTAGAGATGAACCCGAGAATCCTGTTTGCCTTATTACGAACGCTTATACACTGTTTTCTAGGCTTCAAATCATTGCTAACAAACACACCTAGATCTTTCTCGCAGTCTGAATTTTCTAATTCTAAATTAGCTAGTTTATATTTAACATTTGTTTGCATCTTCCCTATCTTTAATACCTTGCATTTGTCAATGTTAAACTTCATCTGCCAATTTACTGACCATTCATGTAAGGTATCTAGATCCCTTTGGAGGCACTCTATATCGCTATCTGAATCAATTGATCTCCCCATTTTAGTATCGTCTGCGAATTTACTTATCCTACTAGTTATACCTAAATCTAGGTCATTTATGTATATAAGAAACAACAGGGGACCTAATACCGATCCCTGGGGGACACCACTTTTGACTGCTCCCCACTCTGACTTGGTACCATTTATGCTGACTCTCTGTTTCCTTCCAATTAGCCATGACCTAATCCATCCCAACAACGACCCTCCTATTCCATGTGCCTCAACCTTTCTCATCAATCTCTCATGAGGGACTCTGTCGAAAGCTTTACTGAAATCTAAATATATAATATCATATGACTTGTCACTATCTACTGCTTCATATACCTCTGAGAAAAAGCTAAGCAAATTAGTAAGGCAAGAACGTCCCTGAGTGAATCCATGCTGAGAAGAATTTATTAAGTTAAATTTTACTAAGTGGCTTCTAATTTTCCTAGCAATAATGGACTCTAGCAACTTTCCTATGATTGATGTGAGACTAATGGGACGGTAATTGGATGCTATCGATTTATCACCTTTTTTGAAGATCGGAACTACATTTGCAAGCTTCCAAGCTTCTGGAACTAAACCTGTTTCTAATGACTTGTTAAATATAAATGCTAATGGACTACTTAACTCATCTCTGCATTCTTTTAATACTCTAGCATATACCTCGTCAGGACCAGGCGATTTTTGAGGTTTCAGTCTGTCAATTTCCTTAAGCACATCATTTCTACTTATACTAACTGTACTTAACATATTTTCTATACTATCACTATATACCATATTGACTTCTGGAATCTGTGCCAAATTTTCATTAGTGAAAACGGAAAGAAACTGACTATTTAATGTACTGCACATTTCTAAATCATTTTCTGTTATTTCTCCTATTGAAGTTTTTAGGGGGCCTATTACATCTCTAACTTTAGATTTATATAGTTGGTAAAAAGCTTTAGGGTTATTTTTTGAGTCGCTGGCTATCCTTATTTCATAATTTATTTTTGCTTTCCTGATTTCCTTTTTGACCTGTCTTGATAGAGTCTGATAGTATATATGTAAATGATTTTCACCTTTCTTTATTTTTCGATATATTCCTTTCTTTTTTCCTATAAGATCTATTAGCTTATTAGTCATCCATTTTGGTTGGTTCTGCGTCGATCTAAATCTTCTTTTAGGGATATATTTATTTTGAGCATTGTGGAGTGAAGCAATAAACTGGTTATATGTAGGTGGCAAGTTTAACTCTGGCATATCCTGACTTAATCGCTTAACAATAGGGTCCACCCTTAAGTCTCTTCTTAGCCCACCATAATCGGCTTTTCTGAAATCTGGGATAAGTGTCGTATTCTCTTTAGCATTCCCTGTCCATTGTATATTAAAATAAATAGATTTATGATCGCTATTTCCTAGGTGGTCACCAATCTCTACATTATTTATCATATGTTCATTGTTACTGAAAACTAAATCAAGAATATTAATACCTCTAGTCGGCGTATCTATGAATTAAAATAAAAAACTATCTTGTACTACCTCAATAAACTCTACTGAATCGGAGTCGCCTATTTGGTGCTGCCAATCAATGTTCGGAAAATTAAAATCCCCCATAATGCACACATTGCTAAACCTTGATGCTATTTTAATTTCCTCCCATAACGATTTTCCGCCATTTCTACTCATATTAGGCGGTCTATATATAACTCCAATAACTATGGTCTCACTACCTTCGTTAACCTCTACCCAAACACTTTCATTATCATTATTTAGTCTAATACCTGATTTAATACAGCTTTTTAATGTACTCCTGACAAACACTGCTATACCCCCGCCCCTCCTACTTGTTCGGTCATATTTAAACAAACTATATCCTGGAATATCAAATTCTGCTAAAAAATGCCTAGATTCTGTATTAATCCAGGTTTCAGTTAGCGCTATTATGTCTATATTTTCTGTGCTAACGAGTGCTCTAAGTTCGTTCATTTTGTTACATAAACTCCTACAATTTGTATAATATACCCTCAACCTATTACTTTTATTTGCAACTAATTTTCTATTGTGTTTAGCTAACTTATTATTTCCTGTTGAACTACTAGCTCTAGACGGAAATTCTACTCTATCAGTATTCTCATCTTTACTATCAGTTACATGTGTAGTGTTATCGATACTACTATTACACGCACTATCTTGACTGATTATTTCTATTTTACTCACTGGTTTGTCACATGAAGTACCTGCTCCATATGGAGACAGTATTTTACTTACACACCCAGGTTACAAGAGGTTGCAACTTATCTCGAAGAACAACATGCCTAGTGCCCTCCCACAACCCAGCCGGGACCATTGTTTCTACACTATAGTCTCCCTCCTTCTCCACCTTTGTCCCTAGAACAGCCAGGTCATGAGAGGGACAATCTGTACCACCTGTGCAGTCACTCCCATAGTTCATAATTGCTAAGGCTTCCCCGCCGATACCGTACATGCGCACCCCCGCATTCTTGCGACTACATCTGCCTGCGCAGCATCACCGCCTTCAGCGACACGGCCAGATACAGTCGGTCTATGGTAGGGCTGTTGCATTTTACTAGGGCAGCATTGGGAGGCTATGCGACGGCCGGGCGCATCCACTTCACAGCCAACCTCACCAATCTGCTCAATGTCCTGATTCTGACCACCACCCTTAGCAGCCATGGGTCGACCCTGACCTGACAACCATGCCAAAGCCTCGTCGCCCACCTTGAACCACTGAAACAATGAGGCCAACGGTTTACTAACACTCAAGTGACCTGCCAGCGGAACATCGTGCACTGCATAAGTTGTGAGGCCTGGGTGCTCGGCATAAACAGTGGGGTATGAACCGAACAGGTGCTGGAGGGCTGCACACTGCTGCTCAGGCAGGTGCTCAAGCGCTTCCACAGCCACGTGACTTGCGTCCCCCGCCCACTGCTCCGCCGAGACATGACAATCCCAACTTTCCTCCACCTGTGCCCCACTGCCCCCCTCTCCTTCTCCACCTTGGCCGCTGCAGACCAACACAGGGACAGTAGGCTGCTCAGGTGGTTGCCTCACAAACTTCTTTAACAGGTTCACATGACATGCTTCCCCGTCCTCATCGAGTTCAATAGCCCCGTTCCCACAACTCTCGAGACTAAGATCTTCTAGTTGCACCTGGAAACTACTCTGTCGCGGAGTGCCATCACGCCCTACCATGTCACTAGGGGGGACAGGTTATGGGGCCACTCCGGAGCTCAATTTTGGTGCAAGTACCGAGTCACCAAGGAGTGTCGCTGGGTCCAAACTCTCAACCCGACCACCAGCCTTGACTTTCTCCTTCCGACCCTTCCTCCGCTGGTCTGAAACCTGGGTACTAGGCTGTGATACCTGAGCGGACTGAGATCTCTCGAGCCCCTCTTGCCCCTCCCTACTCGTGTCGGCCGCCCTCTTGGCAACGACTAAGGGTGGAACCTCGAAAGTGAGCACCGCAAAGTCGTTACCGAGAAGTAGGTCGACCCCCTCAACTGGCAATTTCTCCACAACACCCACATCCAACTCACGTGTCACACCGTCCACCTCAAGCTCCACTCTGACCAGCGGGTAAGACCGCGTAGCATTGATACCTTGAACCACCACAACCCGAGCCGCGTTAATAGGCTTGCCAGTGAAGTTCTTAATAAGTGTCTGGGAAGCGCCTGTATCACGCAACAACTCAAGCCTATGCTCCACACCATCCCACCTCACAGTGCCGTGCCCCCTATGACCGCAAAAAGCATCTCGCACGGGTGACGAGCCCTCCTGCTGCTTCTGCACCGACTGTGACTTCGCAACCGACATATTACCCCAGGCAAACGTGGAAGACACACTGATGTTGCTCACTAGTGACACCACTGCTGTAGGCGGTGTGCTCGGACATGAGCGCGCAATATGACCCTTCTTATGACACTTGAAACACTCCACTTCGCTCTTGGACTTCCTCTGAGGTGAGGAAGGGCCCTGGCCTTTCTTTAATGGGAAGGGTTTCGACTTGGGATCAAAATTGGCACCAGTACTCTTAAATGGGTAATTTGTTGTGTCATTAATTCGGGGGGGTGGAGTGGTACGCCCCTGGTTACCTGCCTCAGCTCTCTGTGCAGACCCGCACCTACGAATCAATGACACCCTAAGGTCAGCCAGCTCAGCTGCCTTCTGCAGAGTTTTTGGTTGCTTTTCTTTCAGGTTAAGAGTCAAGTCACTGCCAGTACATTTAAAAACTTGCTCTAACAACACTAATTGCTTTACTGCATCAAAAGTAGTTGCCTTCTCCGACCTCAACCAATTTTCAAATGCATCTGGCAGCTCTCTAGCGTGTTCCTGGAAAGTACTCTCCTTTCTTTTAGGAACAACCATAAACTTCAGCCTATAGGTTTCTGGCTGTAGCTCATACGCCCTCAGGACAGCCTCTTTCAACGCCTCATAATTCATGCAGGAATCTAGGGGCAAAGCATCGTACGCCTTGAGTGCTTTCCCCGTCAATCGTGACGAAACAAGGACTGCCCACTTCTCCTCGGGCTATTGGTGCTCCCGGCACTTTTTCTCATAACGGAGAAATAATTCTGTAACTCCTAACTCATCAAACACTGGAACTAACTTTAGTATATGTGACAGGGACTGGTCATGGGATCGACCCCCCTGGACGAAACGGTTCCCGTCACCTCTACACAAGTTTTCTCTAGGTCAACATCTGCACAATACCTTGCAGACTCATATTGAGCTCAGCCTCTCGCTGCTTGAGCTTAGCCTCATACTTGAGCTCAGCCTCTCGCTGCTGCTGCTGCTGCTGCCTGAGCTCAGCCTCTCGCTGCTGCTGCTGCTGCCTGAGCTCAGCCTCATACTTTCGCTGCTCGAGTATGGCGAGCTCGAGCTGCAACAACATCTCGGGAATCAAACCCTGAGGAGGGGGTGCTACTACCGGGGACCCATCCAGTGAGTCACTTAGAGGCATACCCAACCGCCAGCGGGCATCGGCCTGCGGGAACGTACTCGGCTCCGGACCCCGAGGGGACGCCATGATAGGAGTTGAGTGGAATGGGGGCTGGGACGAAGGTGCCCCAGCTCCCGCTCCACCCGAACCTCCATGCACCCCACCCAGCACACAGGTAACCAGCTCACTTCTCGACAAACCGCTAGTACCGGAAAACCCTAAGACCGTGGTTACACACTGCAGTCCGTACCGGTCCAGCCCCGACACCCGGTCTGCCAACACAGGCTCCTCCAAAAAAATCCGAGCATCCTCCTCATTGTTCACCACCCGAACGCCGTTAAACAACTCCACCTTCTCCACCTCCTCGCCTGTCTCTCGCACTGTGCCCTCACTATGCTCAGACACGTCCAGTGACATGATGGAGACAACAACAAAAAATCTCAAGTCAAGACAAAAGTAGCCAAACTCTCGCGTAGCTTTATTCACCAAAAATATTCGAAGATGTTCTTGAGTACAATACTAGGTCACCAATAAACTCCAACAAGTTCTATATATCCTCAAAACAATGTCCACTGCCAACAATGCGAGAAATAAATTCAACCCCAAATGGCAATAAGATTTCTCCAAAAAAAAACTGCAATATTCAGTTCACTATATACTGGTCTAAGATCGCCATCTGATACGACCGGCACTACAAAATAAACAAGGGCACTTAACCCTTAATTAGCGGCGAGCAACATAAGTCGAGTTAAATAAAGCTGGACTATGTGGCGGCGCTCGACATAGGTCGAGTGGCAATTTCAGCACGTAATGTGGCTGAGAGAGAGAGACAAGTGGTGGCAGGAGACTAGCGAGCGTATGACTGCTCCAGACCACCGCGGCGAACCTACTGACACAAATCTCAGCTCCCTCCTCCCTCTCTCACTCGCTACATACTCAATTATGTACCGAAACTACCGAATTACCTGCTTTTTGCACTCGCGTTGCACGGTTATTGCAAGAAAACTATCCATCATACAAGGATCGTTATGGTGTCATTCGAAAGCTCTGTTTATGCCCTTTCAGGGATAGGTACTTGTTTTACGTTCTGGGTCTTATTTAGGCATGAAAATGATCACGTAAACAGCCCTATTTTGGCTAAAAACACCCCGCTGTGCGGTACATATAAATAAACCGCATAGGCCGCTCGTAAGGTGTTAATAATGGACTAGAAGATAGGCTATATCTGCAACAACGGTACGCTAATTACAAACCCTCGAACTATTACGCCGGTGAACAAAACACTTAAACCCTCCAGAGTTAATCTACTGGATAACGGGGTATCAATTAACTGGGTTTGGTGCACTTCTACAAAGGCTTTCCGGTGACGGCAAAGCCTACTCACAACAGGAGTACTTTACGTTAATAAAATGCTCTTAAGTAATAACAATGCTTAAATAAACTATAACAAGATTTAACCCGTCGAGCCCCAGCTAGTTATTAATGAATGTACCACCAGAACCCAGCCGGTTTTGAAAATAGTTTTTTTTCCAGAAACAATAGCGAATGGGTTAGGAATGAAGGAAAACCCACAAAAAAACGATCAAAAAGCTCAAAAAATGGTCCTACAGAGCCCCCCAAAACGGATTTTACAAGAGTAAAAAATTTAAGGCGATTTCCCCCAAAAAACATGGTTTTGCGCGCTCACGCGCACGCGGTTGGACTTTGAGAGTTTTCAACCACCGGCATGGGTGCGTGGGATACTTACACAGTTCCCATACAAATCTGAGCCCTCTAGGTAGAGCCACTCTGAGCCTTACGACTGAGCTATAAGTGTGACTCGTCAGGCGAGTCGCTGGGGCTTGGCGTTACATACATAGGTGACTCGTCAGACGCGTTGCTGGGGCTGGCCGGGTTAATATAGGAGTATATGCTTACGTTAACTTTAGTGTGAGTCTGAACTCAACACTAAACTCTTCAATGCTCTATGAAAACACTGGAAGTCTAGTCCTACAGCAATCAGATATGGAATCTTCTGAAAACGTCTGATGCTCTAAGATGCGCGTCGAATATAGAACAGAAATAATGCAGGGGCAGGACACCAAGCGTGTATCTTAAATACACCAACAAGTAGGATACATATATATAAAAACAAGGGAGTGCAACAACTCTGTGACAGCACTAATAATAGCCACTCAAAACAGTACTTCCTTATCCAACGTAACAGCCAAACTGGGTTGTGCACTATGCATCAACCTAGGCTAAAATAAGGCGTGAATAATTCCTAAAACATACGCAATTAACACCTTAAGAGCGGCCTATGCGGTTTATTTATATGTACCGCCCAGCGGGGTGTTTTTAGCCAAAATAGGGCTGTTTACGTGATCATTTTCATGCCTAAATAAGACCCAGAACGTAAAACAAGTATCTATCCCTGAAAGGGCATAAACAGAGCTTTCGAATGACACCATAACGATCCTTTTATGATGGCTAGTTTTCTTGCAATAACCGTGCAACGCGAGTGCAAAAAGCATGTAATTAGCCACTTTCCCGATACAATTCCTTATATAGCGAGTGAGAGAGGGAGGAGGGAGCTGGGATTCGTGTCAGTATGTTCGCCGCGGTGGTCTGGAGCAGTCATACGCTCGCTACTCTCCTGCCACCACTTGTCTCTCTCTCTCAGCAACATTACGTGCTGAAATTGCCACTCGACCTATGTCGAGCGCCGCCACATAGTCCAGCTTTATTAAATACGACTTATGTGGTGAGCCGCTAATTAAGGGTTAAAGTTAATAAACACAATGCTGTCTTTCTCACTAATAAAGTCTAGCAGTGGCATAAAAGGTACAAGGAACCTAGGCAGAGCGCAAGCATGCTCGTAGCCTACTGTCTCCCCTTGAACAGATTTCCCTTATGTTACGTTAAGTGACTAGGAGGTTCTCTTGGTAAGTCCAGATCTCAAGTATCTGGTCTTACCCTGGCGCTCCACAAAGGTCAACAAAATGAGGTAGCAAGCATAAAAGTAAGAGTAGGCAAAAGCCCTTCACTTGTATACTGCTACACTCGCAAAGGAAAAATATGCACAAGGGTTACAGGCTACCTAGCTTCGTCGAAGTCGTACAGGCTCTGACTTGCCACATACATAACTCAGACAACGACCAAAGTTACCCTCCACTGTCTAGCATTAAATAGTATGAAAGAACAGCTCAATAATTAGAAGCACCCCAATACTATGCTACCATGTAACTATGACTCTAATAATCCCTAAAGCTAGTGCAAAACATATATGTGAGAACTGGTGCTGGTAATACGACTGGCCAACTATGGAAGTCGTATGCGAGAACCAGAAGGGATGGATAATGAATAAAGATGAGAAGTATTGGAAAAGAAGAAGTTCAGAGAGAGAAACAGTAGTACAAGGGGTTAGATTGGGGACAGATTGCAAAGGACGTCTAGTACCAAGCACACCATGCCAAGCTCTGAAGGAGACACGCGGGTAGGAGCCCCCCAGCACCAACTAAGACAGCGGCACCCAATCACAGACGACTATGTCATGAAGAGCAGGCGGCATATGACGCGTCAGGCCCGCCGGCCAATCACGAGCGGGTGGCCCCGCCTAAGAAAGGAATGCGCACGTACATACACACACACACACTACCACCCCGCTCTCCCCTCTCTCTCTCTTTAGTAACTTCACACTACATATCTTATACTCTATCAATGATATAAAATACTTCCAAGTGCCACAGACAAGAATAAAGCCCACCACTGATCTGTCTAGACAACATGAACACTAAGAAAAAAAGAACATCGTTCTACGATTATTATAGCCCATTTCACTGCCCTGGCGAGCGCTAGCGAGTTACGAGTACATTCTGGCAAGCTGGCCAGCATAACAGTAGGCTCTAACTTTATTTAGGTACCTTCGCACAGGTGAGAATTTAGGCTTAGTCAATATGTGTGGACTATCTTATTTCGGTACCTTCGCACAGGTGAGAATTAGGCAGAGTCAATATGAGTGGACTCTGTCATAGTGCACTCTTATACCTTGTTTCTAGGTATAGACTTATTGTGAGTTTTCAATATTTACGCCGAAGTTAACACATGGAGTTGGGGAGGTGAAGAGTTGAGGTAACAGCAATGGGTCGTCTGATTCTTCTTTCTGTTGGGCCGTCCAGGTTGGCCTTTTGTGTAGATAAGTTGTTTGAGTTTCAGTTGGATGAATTGATTTTGGATCTTAAATGAGATTTCCTTAATGTCATGACATCAGGCACTTTCATGTCTGGGGCTAGAGTTACTCGTCTATCCTGATCGGTATGTTCATCGGTGATGAAGTTCCGTTTCGGTACTCTTGAATTAGGGTCTTTAATACGATGTCTCTAATGTCAAGACAGAGTGACAACGTATCTGACTAATGCGAGGAGATAGCAAGATCATGACCTGTACTATTTCACTCGATCTGTCACTGACCGTTATAAGAGGTTCAAAGAACTCTGGGGCCATGTTTAAACCTTTTGATTGCATGTGTCCGCTACCATGGCGTTGGACAGATGCACTAAATACTTCTATATGCTGAGTGCCGGTTGACGGTATCTCGCAAAGCCCTGGAAACTAGTCAAAGGATATTACCATGGCAAGTATCTCTTGGTAGTTTTGTTGGGTGCGGATTTAGTAGAAGTAAGGTGGCGACATGTCCACGAGTTTATACTTCTAACACTAAAAGGTGCAGCCTATTAGGGATCTTGTGACTATCATATTTACCATTGTAGGTGATCGAACCAAATCCTCAAAAGGGAACAGAACTCTTCAGACCTTAGAGATATTCACCATGGCTTCAATCTGCTTTTGAATGACAGGGTAATTATAGGGCTAGATTACTGACATGCCAGATCATGAAGCTCTAGAATTGCTTTTCTTGTTCAGGTTTCGTCGGAGTAGTGACGACTTTAGCCGAGATGTCCCAGGGCAGGTGTGCGGGGGTCAGAACGTCATAAGTCCAGTAGGGGTGGATCCTGGGGGATTAGGAGTACCCCTCAGAAGTTCGTGGGCAGGTGAGTCGGCTTCTGGGTGGAAGGGAGGCGTAAGTGTCTTCTCTTCTTATGCTGTTGTTGGTCCTTCTGTCTTTGGCTAAATAATATCTTCTTTATTGGCGCCTTGTGGTGTTGTGATATGTTGGGGATGGTCTTGCCTGGTGTTGTTGGTATTTCCGGGGTGATGGTGGCAATTCTGGCAGTATTAGGGAATTTAATGGTTTGATGATGCGTGTAGATTTTGTTTTGTTGTTTCTCGGGTACACATGGTTTTACTCGTTGGTTATCTTTCTGTGTTGGAGCAGTATTTTCTTTCTTGGTGTGTAGGTCTGGTCTGATCCGTTTCTCTCCTCCTTCCGTGTTGATGAGGTGGGGCAATTTAGGTATCTGGAATTTAATATTTGTATTTTCTGCTTTGGTGGTTATGGTGTTTGTTTTAGTTCCTCCTTCTTTCTCTCTTCTGTTGTGTTTTCTCTGGTGGTCCGGATTCCATTGCCGTTTTGTTTTGGCTTCCCTTTCTTCCGGGTTCTTCCTTTTCTTGTTGGTGGGGTTCTTCATTAATCCGGTTATTTTATATATATATATACACTGTATATGTATATATATGTATATATGTATATATATATGCGTGTGTGTTTGTATACTCCCAGTTCGACTCGAACCACCGATAGTCAGGACAAGTGTCCATTCTTTAATTCAAGACACCACGATGTAATAAACGATACTTAACCTTTTCGTATTATATTAACGAGAAAGGTAAATCCTCCAGAGAAAGTATGATCCATATTCCAGGATACCATACAGGGATTTTTACGAGTAGCTCCATGCAACTCGGGTTTATGTGATTACATTTAATTCTTCTTAATATGTATAGAAAGAGGTTAAGTATTCTTTATCACGCCGGGGCGTAGAGGATTAAATCATGGACACTCGTCCTGACATCAACCACTGAAAAACATCATAAATATGCTACCTGGAAGTTATTGCGGAGATAGTATTCTGGAAGTCTGGAAGAGGGTGAGCGTATGCTACAAAGATCCTTGGCCTACCATTACGAGTCCCAGAGCGCGCCTAAGACAATCACAGGCTCGCGTTGCACCGGGGGCAGGTATAAAGAGAGGTGGGCGGTGCCAGTGGAGTCAGACGGACGCAGGTACCTGCCTGAGCAAAACTCGCTCTCTCCTAATAATAAACCACCACTTATTTTCCCCAACCACCATGGGGAGATAGACAAGGAGAACAAATCTGACTTCCAGCATCACACGGAGGCAGAGTACTGTTCATAGAGAGTAAAGCCAGACTACACCGCTCACTCTCAGCTCAAGTACACCTCCAGTATCCAGCCGCCTGCCGACATATTGCAAGCCTGTACACAGTGCCCCAAGCTGTGCAGAACTGGAACCAGGTGGTGGATGGGTCGGAGCAGAGGGACCAGGTTCATTGGCTGGCCCTGTGATGGTGGTGACAAATTAGAGAAGTACATTAGCAGAACAACCAATTTTATTAAAGGACTCATATGGGCCCGAATAGAATTAAAAAGAGAGAGAGAGAGAGAGATGTTTGACAGACGCCTTGTTTCCCACCAATACAATTGATGTGTCCTTCTAGGACAACCAAAGATAAAAGTGATTAGACAAATGATGTAATAAACTACCATGTGTTGAGAGATAGTTTTTCGATTGTTAGCATAGCACAAGTTATTCAGTTAGAAATAGAAATAGGCATTTCTAACGAGAGCGAGGTGGAGGGACAGAGAGGGAGAGGTAGACCGAAGGAGAGGTGGAAGGATGGAGTGAGGAAGTATATAAACGAAGGCGGTGCTGGTTGGGGGGAGGGGCGTCGACTGAATGGGGACAGAGGTGCATGGGGGCGGTTCATTCGTGGCCACCCCTTCGGGGATCACGGCGTCAGGCAATAGATAGATAGATAGAGGATATATCAAAAGATAGCTAAATTTAGAGTATGAACTCTTAAGAGTTTTGAATAGATAATATAGAAGATTATTATACAGGATTCTATCATTGAAAGATCGGGATTTAAATACCCTACTCTCTGAGATTCTAGGTTTGGTGATCGGGTATCTAAGTATCCAGGTTATTGAAGAGATAGGATTCTTTAATTGATAAGTTCGGGATCTACGTATCTAGCTAATCAAGAGACAAGAGTAATCAGACGAGCTGCTACTATTCTAACTCGATCTGATAAATAGTAAATAACGTTATGGCACCCAAAACTTATGTGGATTAGAAATATAGAACTTGTGTTAGGAGAGAACCAGCTTGAGAAATAGTTAGGGAAGGCAATCAGGCCCCCATTATTTACAAACCCTTTTGTTAAACGGAAACTATATTTTCACTATAGATATCACCTCGTTGAAATCATGCTGTCAAACGTGCAGCATATCTATTAATGTAATTAAAGGATACATTACTTAACACCTTACGAGCGGGCTCGTCAGTTTTTTTTCACTATACGCCCAGCGGGTTTTTTTTTTTACCATAAATGGCCTTGTTTCCGTGCTCTTTTTCATGCATAAACAAGAGCCAGAGCGTAATACAATTATGTATCCCTGAAAGGGCGTAAATTGAGCTTTCCAATGACACCAGAACAATCCTTCTACGACCACGCGTTCTCTTGCAACGATCGTGCAACATGAGTGCAAAATCCCTAAAATAAGGTAATTTCCTGACATAATTCAATGTGTGGCGAGGTAGGGAGGGTGGAGTAGTGTGGAGTAGATGTCAGTAGGCGCGCGGGGTCCGTGCCGAGCGGTCATGAGGTAACCTACGCTCCTCCCGTCGCTCGTCTCTCTCTCACAGCCATTCTTGCTCAAAAATTGCACACAGATTTAAGTCGGTCCCCGCCACATAGTCCAGGATTTTTATACAGACTTAAGTCGGGCCCCGCTAATTAGGGGTTAAAGATAGTATCTGTTATTAACACATACGCTGCGGGCATATATCCGCTATATTAGGGCTTATTCAGGCACTCCTGAATAATTGAGCATGTGCCTGAATAAAATTAACTTAATTCAGCCCAAAAACTAGAAGAAAATAGCTTCAAAACGACGCCAGAACGAGCTCCGTAGCGGGCGGCATTCATCCACATCGTTACCATAAACATTCGCTAATATTGAGCGAATATCAATAATGCCTTTGGGAGCACTGCTATGCCTAGCGGGAGTATGGCTAATACTCCTCAGTGCCACGGCTGCCTGGCTGGAGAACGGGCGGAACGGACGGGGGCCTGCCACTCTCCCGCTCACTCGGATTCGTCTCCACAGGCTTTAATAGTATGTAAATTGCCATTAACCCATAGACGGCGAGCTTCCTCATATGAGTTCGTACTGGGCGAAGGCGAGCGTCCTCATATGAGCCAAGGCCTAAACAAAAACTTTTAAAAGGCCCCAGTAGCACTTAAAAAAAAGAAATGGTGTTTAAGTGAGATAATTCCCCTCCATACCTCGTATCACTCCTCCACATGTGTCAAAATCCCCTTCTTCCCCCCTTTCCCCCCCCCCCCTTCCCTCCCTCCCTCTTCAATTATCACGTATTTGTCCTCTTATTCCTATATTTATTGGTGTTTTTATCATGCCAATATCTCCAAACCAGTCTAAGCCATGCTCATGTTGCTAGAGTGGGTGTAGAGTGTCTGAGAGTGTGATTAAGTAAGTCAGTCTAGCTCCAGGCTCCGAGAAGGGAGGGTGTGGCCCGCCTCAGCACCACACTTGATGAATGGCCGGTCGACAATTATTCGCGATTTTGACCATCCAAACACTATTCCCACTTGTTTTATTGTTGTTACATGTTGCTATTTTCATATTAAGCGTAAAATAGGCGCATATGAATAAGTAATAACGATATTTATCGTAAAATGACAATTATATGTGGGAATGGAGCCTAATATGTCCGCCCAGTTGTGTGGTGTCCATTACACATAACTCGCCGTTTTTGGGTTAATTGCCATGGCATTCCGGAACATCTCCGGCAGTCAATGGGTTATGATAAATAGTTGTTGTACTTCTTGATCGGAGTCAGAGTAGGTCAAAGCTTTAAATAGCGAATATACACATAGGTTGTAATGGGAACTTAAAATTCCGAGGTACAATATATCCTGTGCTGTTGTAAGTATTTAATTCTTCAGTTTGAACGTATTTCGACCCTGACAGAGAATCAATCGCTATGAGGAATACTGATTGCAATTAAGTTTGCTAAATAGAGCATCAACTTCCTAACAACTGTCGAATCATTCCTACCCTACTAGATAAGTATTTTAAATTATATACTATAGTTATTATTATTATTATTATTATTATTATTATTATTAATTGTATTATTTTTACTATTATTATTACTATCATTATTATTATTATTATGTTCCCTTACAATCATTCTATTACACTTAAGTAATGAAAATGCACCCTTGTTCAATCATGCTCCAGATGATACATTATGTCGGTAATTGACCACTTGCGAGTTTCAGGCTATAAGGAAGTTGGAGCCGTAAACATCGATAGTAGATAGAAATGCAATCATAATGTAGGTTTCTGATAGGTAAAAGGCATGTTGAATTGGGTTATATGTATTTTTAAATTTATTATAACCGTATTTTAGCTGGTAATTCTGCTAAATGTCGATGTCTACAGCTCCAACTTCCTTATAGAACGAAACTCGCAAGTGAGGAATTGTGAACAATATCGTGCATAGTGTTGAGAGGGTACAGTCGATAAATGTTGAGATTATAAAACTATAATCATGTCGAGAATGTTCTGTGATACATTTGCACATCCTTAGTGAGACCACCCCAAGACAAAAGGAAAAACAAAATAATAAAATAGAATAAACTAGAAAATAAAAATAAAAATAGGAAAAGTGGGGATTGGGCCTGAGCATATAGATAGATAGATAGATAGATAGTGTCTCTAAGCATTTACAAGACCTCTGAGATTATCTTAATCCCGTCTGTACCGGTGACGTCTTTTTAACTTTACTCTGGCTACTATTAGACGATTGTATTCAGTTTAAAAATCGCCTCCAGTAAATAACAGGCTTCCAACTATCTCACTTAACCATTTTTACTACCACAGATCCTTCTGAAATTGCACAAAATCGTCTATACATAAATATCTAGAATAAATGAAAAATACGTCGCCGGTACAAAAGGGGTTAATACTGTAAATGTATACATTTTTCGGTATTTCGTTGATCAGAAACTTGAGTTACCGATTAAGGGGGTAGTGCTTGTTAAGGGGGTAGTGCTTGTTAAGGGGGTAGTGCTTGTTAAGGGGGTAGTGCTTGTTAAGGGGGTAGTGCTTGTTAAGGGGGTAGTGCTTGTTAAGGGGGTAGTGCTTGTTAAGGGGGTAGTGCTTGTTAAGGGGGTAGTGCTTGTTAAGGGGGTAGTGCTTGTTAAGGGGGTAGTGCTTGTTAAGGGGGTAGTGCTTGTTAAGGGGGTAGTGCTTGTTAAGGGGGTAGTGCTTGTTAAGGGGGTAGTGCTTGTTAAGGGGGTAGTGCTTGTTAAGGGGGTAGTGCTTGTTAAGGGGGTAGTGCTTGTTAAGGGGGTAGTGCTTGTTAAGGGGGTAGTGCTTGTTTTTTGGTCCATGTAATAATAGTTTATATATTTTTCAGTTTCCTCGCTAGACCTCCATCACACTAAAAATAGCACCCCCTAGACCTCCCTTCAAGATAAATGTGTACGTTTTTCGGTAGAAACATGTTCCGGCCAAAGGCCTGTTCCTTCTAAAATTACAGGCTCGCTTTCGCTCGCCAGGAAAAAATCCGACACCTAAATGACACGAAAGGTCTTAATATTGACACAGAAATGTGGCGAAAGGTCTTCAAATCGACAAATTAATGGAACGAACGTCTTTAAATCCCAAAACAAATATGCTAAACATGAGGGGAAAGGAGTTCCAGAAAAAGCGACTTCCTCCCCAATAAAATATTATTTTGTATGATTTGGGCGGATATGAACAAATAGACAATTGTTGGAAAGACATGAAGGACGGAGGAGCATCTGTATTATCAGGAATGACATACCTTTTAGGGAAAACAAAACACAAAACTTACGGGGAGATGGCCCGTTTTTTGTCTATTTATTCATACATTCCTTTATTTCTTAGTTTCCTCGCTAGACCTCCATCAAACTTAGAAAAATACCCTCTAGACCCCCTTAAAGATAAATGTGTACATTTTTCTACCGAAAAATGTCCCAGCCGAAAGCCAGTTCCTCCTATAAGTTCAGGCTCGCTGTCGCTCGTCAGGAAGAAATCGACACCTAAATGGCACGAAAGGTCTTAAAATTGACAATAAAATGGAGAGAAAGGTGTTAAAATCGACAAACTAATGGGGCAAACCTCTTAAAATCTCAAACCTATGAGGGCTAAACATGAGGAAGAAGGGTGACCAGAAAAACGGCCCATCTCCCCTTAATGTAATTAATGCATAATATACAGTATGTTGACTCTGTTTTTGTTGAGATAGACAAGATCTTAGTAACTACAAATAACAATTAAATAGTAAGGGTCTTGACCGCGAACGCAAAATTGTCTATTAAATGGGTGATTCATTATCATGTAGGGAACACGTTTTTATATCCAACCATATACTGTATAATATTGATACCCGAATAACATGTGGTTGCGATGTATGGGGAGGGGGGTCCATAGTTGAAAATGTGGTACGAATGGCATCGCACGGCCTGGAGCAAGTGCGTATTGATAGGGCCGAGGGGAGGAGGTGGAGGAGGAAGGAAGAGGGAATGATAAACATAATTTGCTCGATATAGCGCCTTTTGAGCACTTTCATGCTTTCAAATATGCATACAATTGTATCAGCAAACCCATGTAATTAGTAAACTCTAATAAACAAGCCGTAGAAAGAAAATAGTGGTGATAAAGCAGAGAATAATAGTGAGCGGGAGGGAGTAAAGGTTTGTGAGAAATAGCAAGTGTCGCATGACAGGCTCCCGAGGGTAGTAAGAGTCACTGGATTGTCATCCTTATAACCATCACTGTACTGTCTGTTGCTTTTGTGCCTCGGGTGAATGGGAGGAAGAGGAGGAGGGAGGGAGGGCAAGTGATAAGAAAGATTGCCTTTTATTGTGTGTATTGATCATTTTCATGCTTGTATTTGTGCTTGAAGCTGTAGCAGCAGACCCATGTGAAAAGTGTACACCAATAAATATGCCATAGATAGAAAATACGAGTGATAAAAAGAGGAATATTGGTGAGTAGGAGGGAAGAAAGGGATAGGCGGGCTATGCGAATCATGGAACTTTAGACCTTATCGATCTAAATCTAATGTTCTGCCAATGAAAAATACAATGAAATTGTATCATAGAGATGCAGTACATGTAGTTTTGTTGCATACACAACTACCCTGCCATGATTAATTTGAGTTAGATGATAGTTGAGTTAGTTATAACTTCCGGATGTGTACATTCACGCAATATTCAAGTTTTATTTTGGTTTGTAAGAAATAATAGCAATAACAAGTCATTATAGTGGCTGGTTATGAAATATATTCACATTGTGTGTTTCCAGGTCTTTTATGGAGTTCAGTATGATGAAAAACTAATGTCAAGTCACGAAAGCATAATGCAAGCAATTTATTCATAATTGCTTTGCTCGTAAAATTACAAGTGTGAGGGCTTCACTACGAGCACCCTTTGTCATTCACGACTGCTAACACCGCCAGTAGAAGGGCTGGTGGAGTCATCGGTTTGTGCAGGAAGGGGACGTAAAAGGTCCATAGTGAATGAGTGCGTTCTGAGTGTGTGGGTACGAACGGAGCGTGTCTGGGGGTGTGATCGAGGCCTATTAATATACCAATTTGTAGCCGTCTGAGCGTATGCGCCTGGTTTTGGTATAAGTTTGAAACCTAAGACACAGAAACAAACGTTGCAGCGTGCACTGGAAAAACATTCTTGATGGAGGTTGTATTTTACAGGTTAGGGGACTGTACCTAGACGTGCCCTGGCCCTGTTTCGTGAGTTTTGGAATTATCACATGCTAGGTTGATGTGGAAAACTAGTTGAATAGTGTAAGGTAGAGTCATCAGCATATGAGTGGATAGAACTAGAGGTACAGGTGAGATCATTAATGAATATTAGAAAGAGAACTGGAGACGGAACAGAACCCTGAGGAACACCGGAGTTGATAGGTTGACGAAGTGAGCGATGGCTGTCCACATCTGCAGCTATGGAGCGGTCATTAAGGAAATTAGAGACAAATGGTGTTACGACCGGAGCTACGAATAAAACAAGGGCACTTAATGATTGGACTAGTAATATGGCACTATGCAACAACGGTACGGTACGCTAGATCCAAACCCTCGAACTTATATGCCGGCGAACAAAAACACCTATACCCTCCAGAGGTAATCTGCGATAACGGGGTATCCTTAACTGGGCATAAATGTACTCTACTTCAGGCTAACCCACACTGGTATAGCCTGATAACAAACAAGATGCAAGTTACGTTAAAATGCATAAAAGGGAAGCTATGGAAAGATCAATTAAATCACTGCAAGATTTAATACAATAAAAAGATGCTTCAATACAGTTACTCTAAACAACAATAAACTCTTCACTCCTATCTGAAAGAAAGTGAAGTATAGTCCTACAGCATAGACCTGGAAACTTCTGAAGAAAGTCTGATGCTCATAAGATGCTCGTATCTTAAATTATATAAAGGCAGGAGGCAGAACACCACACGTGTAGACTGAATACACTAAAAGATAGGACATATCATGTTAACTGACATGAGAATACCATAAATGCGCAACGGCAGTAAGGCTCGACACTAAAAGAAGTACTTCCTCATCAACGAAACAGTCTGCTATGGTTGTGCAACTCAACAACAACCTAGACTAATAAATGCTGTGAATAATAATGCGTACATATCAAAAGAGCTTATGTCCTAACTAGTGTCTGCTCGGCGAATAAAGTCTAGCTGGGATATCAAGGTTAGGAAACTGTGGCTGAGCAAGACAGGCTCATAGCCTAGCATTGTCCTTAAGGCGGTATGATTAAAGTTACGTTAAGGACGGGGATGCTCTCTTGGTAGATCCAGATCTCAAGCATCTGGTTCTACCCTGGCGATCCCACTAAAGTCAAGCAAAGAGGCAGCACTGTGTTATAAGGTAGTAGGCTAATGCCCTCTTACAACACGATGCTGCACTCGCAAAAGGCACAACCAAAAGGACAACCTAGGCTACCACAGAAACCATCGAAGTCGTGTAGGTATAAGCAAACCGTACACACATCGCTGACAACGACAACAGAAACCTTATCCCAGTCTAGCATTAAATAACCCAGCAGAGCACTACTGATAATGAGGGAGACACACACAAAGAGTCATCAAACCTCCATAAACTAAGGACACTGAGGGAGACACACACAGAGTCATCAAACCTCCATAGACTAAGAACCCTTATAGCCTATTCTAATACATGGAAATATATATGAGAGCGACGCACACAATACGATGGGCCGATATGAAATCGTGTACAGAACCCAAAGGGAGTGTTGTGACGTTAAAAGATTAGAGGAATGAAAGAAAGGAAGTTGAGTGAGAGAGACAGTATCAGAATGGTGGAGATATGGGGGACAGTTGTAAAAAGGATGTTAGTCGTGTGCATCCCTAGCCTGCTCTGAGGAGGGTAGCTCCTCGGGACCCTCAGGATCCCACAAAGGCATGGTGGTCGGCCTATCACAGGCCGATACGTCACAAGGCAGCAGGCCCCTAGGACGCGCCAAGAACCACCAGCCAATCAAAGATGAGAGAAAGCCCGCGCGGGCGGGAAACTCCTCCGAGCGAGGAGGAGGGAGGCAACACTCACTACCCCCTGGCTGCCCGCTCGCTCTCTCTCTCAACTTCACACTACAATGCATCTTATATTCTACTCATGATATAAAATACTTCCAGTTGACACAGACGAAAATAAAGACCACCACTGGACTGTCTGTAACAATGCAAGTACTATGAAAGAAAGAACAACATTCTCTGATAACTGTAGCCCATTTCACTGCCCTGGCGAGCACTAGTGGCTAACGAGAGGCGATTCTGCCAACGCTGGTAGGCGTCACACCCCGCCCAAGATATAGAATGCTCAACATTAGGCTAGCACCATATCTGACAAGGCAGAATGCCGACAAGACCCGCCACAACCAGCCACTCCACCAGAAATGAAATGCAAAGCTCAATCATAAATAAAACAACATTTTAGCATAAATAAAATCTTATAACCCCTCCCAAACATAATAGTATAATTTTAGCCTGCTTTACTCCCTGAGCGAGCTTCACAGAGCCCAGCCTACTAAGTGAAAGACAGGTTCAACTTAGGACTTTAGCTATAACATTGGCAACTTACAATTAACTATCAAAAAGAAAGAGTTTTTATGTGATTTTTTGATTTAATTTTAATGTTGTTTTTGACGGCTGCTCTACAGGGGCAAGCCTGATTTTTCTCCACTCTCAACACACACTGACTGAACGGCGAGGGTTCTCCTGCAAACAAACCCTCCCATGACAAACAATCAGCCAAAACATTATCAGTGCCCTTAGCATGCCACACATCCAACTTGTGTTCCGGCAGCAAAACAACACCTGACACTGATAAACTGCCCAGTTCATCACAAGACTGTCACTTCTCTTCGCTCTTTCCGGCAACGGGGCCTGCCAATAACCTTTCACTAGTTCTACCTTCGTGATGAGCGAGGCAGCACCGATGCGGTCTATGGTATCGTCAACTCTAGGTAATGGATAGGCGTCTGTCAGGAATAATGCTTCCACACTCTTGCAATCACCATACACACGGATCTTGCCACTCAACTCAGGTTGCAAACTCACTGGCAACGACCACTCACGATATCCTTTATCCCTCAGACCCTTTTTCCACATGTCGTCTAGCTGTTTTCACGACAGGCTGTTGAGCAGGATTTATACGGTAGGGAACTAACTTGAGCCTTGCACTGTCTCCAGCCTCCATGTCGGATTCTACCCCGTACATCAGGCCTGGAGAAGCAACAAACATGCGGATGTACTGCCACACCCTAGTAAACAACTCCTTGTGTCGCTTAGGAACAAGAGGTTGCAACTTATCTCGAAGAACAACATGCCTAGTGCCCTCCCACAACCCAGCCGAGACCGCAGCTTCTAAACTATAGTCTCCCTCCTTCTCCACCTTCGTCCCTAGAACAGCCAGGTCATGAGAGGGACAATCAGTACCACCTGTGCAGTCACTCCCATAGTTCATAATTGCTAAGGCTTCCCCGCCGATACCGTACATGCGCACCCCCGCATTCCTTGCGACTACATCTGCCTGCGCAGCATCACCGCTTTTAGCGACATGGCCAGATACAGTCGGTCTATGGTAGGGCTGTTGCATTCGACTAGAGCAGCATTGGGAGGCTATGTGACGACCGGGCACATCCACTCCACAGCCAACCTCACCAATCTGCTCAATGTCCTCCTTCTGACCACCACCCTTGGCAGCCATGGGTCGACCCTGACCTGACAACCATGTCAAAGCCTCGTCGCCCACCTTGAACCACCGAAACAACGAGGCAAACGATCTGCAAACATTCAAGTGACCTGCCCGCGGAACATCTTGCACCGCATAAGTTGTGAGGCTCGGGTGCTCGGCACGACCAGTGGGGTATGAACCGAGCTGGTGCTGGAGCGCTGCACACTGCTGCTCAGGCAGGTGCTCTAGCGCTTCCACAGCCACCAGACTCGTGTCCCCCACCCACTGCTCCGCCGAGACATGACAATCCCAACTCTCCTCCACCTGTGCCCTACTGCCCCCCTCTCCTTCTCCACCTTGGTTGCTGCAGAGCAATGCAGGGACAGTTGGCTGCTCAGGTGGTTGCCTCACAAACTCCTCCAACAGGTTCACATGACATGTTTCCCCGTCCTCGTGTTCAATGGCCCCGTTCCCACAACTCTCCTCCACCTGGGAACTACTAAGTCGCAGAGTGCCATCATGCCCAACCATGTCACTGGGGGTGTCAGGTTCTGGGGTCACTCCGGAGCTTACCTCTGGGTCAAGTACTAGGTCGGTAAGGAGAGCCGCTGGAGCAAAACTCGCAAAACTCCCAACTTTAGCTTTCTCCTTCCGACCGTTCCTCCGCTGGTCTAGAGACTGAGGAATAGGCTGTGACACTTTAGATGCACGAGATCGGGTGACAACACACGCCCTCTGCTGTGGTTGACACCTCTCGACCAACTCCTGCCCCTCCCTACTCACGTCGGCCGCCCTCTCGGCAACGACTAAGGGTGGAACTTCAGAAGTAGGCACCGCAAAGTCATTGCCGAGAAGAAGGTCGACGCCCTCTACTGGCAGTTTCTCCACGATTCCGACATCCAACTCTCGTGTCACACCTTCTACCTCCAGCTCCACTCGGACCAACGGGTATGACCGTGTAGCATTGATACCCTGCACCACAACTACCCGTGCCGCGTTTATAGGTTTGCCTGTAAAGTTTTTCATCAATGTCTGGGAAGCACCCGTATCACGCAACAATTCTACTCCATGCTTGCAACTAGCCCAACTCACGCAGCCGCGCCCTCTATGGTCACTAAAAGTATCCCGGACAGGTGTCAAGCCTTCCGGACACTTCTTCACTGGCTGTGCTCCAGCCTCTGACCATTTACCCCGGGCAAACGCAGACGACTTCAAAGACACTCCAATGTTGCGAGCCAAAGACACGACTGCTGTAGGTAGCTTGCTAGGACAGGATCGTGCAAAATGCCCCTTCTTGTGACAATGAAAACACTCTAACTCCCCATTGGGCTTCCCTTGAGGTGGGGAAGGGCCCTGACCTTTCTTAAACGGGACGGTTTTCGGTTTGTGATCAAAATTGGTATCATTGCTCTTACTCTTGTTATTAAATGTGTCACTGACTCGGGGGGGTGGAGTGTTGCGCCCTTTGTTAACTGCATCGGTCCGTTGTGCAGACCCGCACCCACGAATCAGTGACATTCTCAGGTCAGCCAACTCAGCTGCCTCTTGTAGAGTTTTAGGACGCTTCTCTTTGAGGTTCAAAGTCAGGTCGCCGCCTGTGCACTTGAAAAATTGCTCTAGAAGGACTAACTGCTCAAGCTCCTCGAACGTCGTCACCTTCTCTGACCTCAGCCAATTTCTCAATGCATCAGACAGTTCCCGGGCATGTTCTAGAAAAGAGCAGTCACGACCCTTCGTAACACCCCGGAACTTCAACCTATATGTCTCTGGTTGTAACTCGTACGCCCGCAGAACAGCTTCCTTCAGTACCTCATAATCGACGCAAGACTCCAAGGGCAACGCATCATATGCCTTGAGTCCTTTGCCAATCAACCTAGAGGAAACAAGGGCTGCCCACTTCACCTCGGGCCATTGGTGCTCCCGGCACTTCTTCTCAAAACGCATGAAAAATTCGGTGACACCCGACTCGTCAAATGCAGGGACTAACTTAGGAAGGTGCGATAAAGACTGATCAAGACCTCGATTCCCAGAACCGAGACGCTGCCCTGTCGACTCCACCCTAGACTTCTCAAGATCTCTGTCTGCACAGTACATGGTCTTTCTCTCCTCAGCCTGAATCCTAGCCATCTCAATCTCAGATTCATGCTTTCGTTGCTCAACAGCCTCATGCCTTCGTTGTTCAGCCTCAGTCTCATGCTTTCGTTGCTCAAGCTCAGCCTAATGCCTTCGTTGCTCAGCCTGCATTTTAGCCATCTCAAGCTGGAAGAGCATATCTGCAGTTAAACCTTGAGGAGGAGGAGATGCAACAATTGGAGACCCACCCAGTGACAAACCACGCTGTCAGTGACTATCGGCCTGCGGGAACGTACCCGGCTCCGGAGCCCGAGGGGGTGCCATGGTAGGAGTCGAGTGGAAAGGGGGCTGGGCCGAAGGTGCCCCAGCTCCCGCTCCACCCGAAGCCCCACGCACCCCGCCGAGCACACAGGCCACCAGGTCACTTCTCGTCATGCTGCTAGTGCCCACATGCCCCATGACCGTGGCCAAACACTGGAGACCATACCGATCAATCCCCGACACCCGGTCAACAGTAATAGGCATCTCCAGAAACTTCCTTGCATCCTCCTCACTAGTTACTACTCGAATGCCTTCTAACAAACCCAGCTGCTGCACCTCAGAGTCTGCTTCCAGTACTGTGTCCTCACCGTACATAGATCCGTCGTTCGACATAGTGTCCACCGAAAATTCTCAACGTTTATAAAAAAAAAGAGTACCTAAACTCTCATGTAGCACTATTCACTCAAAATTATGCTCGAAGACAACTCAAGTGCTATACTACGTTGCCAAAAAAAATTCCACGTGTCCAAAATATTCCTCAAAAAACAAATGTCCAACAATCCTGCAATTCTTTCTTAGATACCAGGCAAGGGCACTATTTGTTATTACTGCAATAACAACAAATGGATCCTGGTTTCTACTAAAATAAGATACTAGGCGAGGTCGCCATTTGTTACGACCAGGGCTACGAATAAAACAAGGGCACTTAATGATTGGACTAGTAATATGGCACTATGCAACAACGGTACGCTAGATCCAAACCCTCGAACTTATATGCTGGCGAACAAAAACACCTATACCCTCCAGAGTTAATCTGCGATAACGGGGTATCCTTAACTGGGCATAAATGTACTCTACTTCAGGCTAACCCACACTGGTATAGCCTGATAACGAACAAGATGCAAGTTACGTTAAAATGCATAAAAGGGAAGCTATGGAAAGATCAATTAAATCACTGCAAGATTTAATACAATTGTTACGAACTGGCACTCGGGTACACAAGGGCTCTCAATCAGGACTCGAATACGGCTCGCTGCCACAACGGAAACACACGATCCCAACCCCTGAGTACTGCCAGCCGAACAAAAAACACCAATACCCTCCAGAGTTCAATCTGCTATAACGGGGTATACAAGAACTCGGTACTAGTGTTCAACAACAGACTAATAAAGAGACAGGAATTATCTAGTCTGGTCAACAATCAAACAATGAAGTAAGAAACAACAACACCAAAGAATAGTGTTGGCCGAAGTCGAAGTAATCCACCCTTGACTAAGATCTTAAGAAGTCCTCCACCCTCTACTTCGGATCGGCACTATTACGTTACGTTAATTAATAGTCCTTAAGCATCGAGCAAGGAATCTTCTGAAAAAAGTTAGATGCTTCTCGGATGCTCGTAAGAAGTACGTATCGGATTTTGAACAGTAATTCAATAAGCAAAAACACTGGCAATTTAATACTATTAAAGGTTTAAATTGGCATAAGAATAATTAAAAGAATATGCAATAGTAAATGGCAAACATTAAAAAGAAGTACTCCGCAAATGCAACGGCAATAGCCTACTCGGATTGTGCTCGTGGGCCACTAATCACTAAAGTAGCCAAGCTTGCAACACATGAAATCAATAGTGCATAAACAATATCATACATAAGGAAAGCTTCAATACTATTCTGTATCTACTAATCGAGTAAAGTCTAGCTGGGGTACTGTAGGCAAAAAGGTAGCAGTGACTAAGCAAAAACGGCTCGTAGCCTAGCGAAGTCCTCACGACTGTTTAAAGTATTACGTTAAAACTAACAAGTGCACTTTGAGAAATCCAGATCCCTTGTATCTGGTTTTCTCCCGGCTCCTTGACAAAGTAAAAACAAACTGTTAATAAAATACAGGGTGGTTAGGCTCTTGCCCTCACGCACTGTAAATTATTAACTCAACACAGTCAGCCGCGAAGACAACCTAGGCTTCACTGAACCGAAACGAGTATGCAGGTTTATCGCTTAACCACTGCATCAAACAACAACTCGTAACACAGAAAAGCCTTACCCCAGTCTAGCATTACCTAGACTAGCAGAAAACAGGAATAATAATAATAACACACAGGGAAATGCATATACAAGTGCAACAAACATAAATCAATCCTATTCTAAGTCAACCCTTCCAAAATAGGCTATCTAATAGGCAAGTATCTCGTGAGAACTCAAGCGATAATACGTTGGCTGACTAGCTCTGCACCAACGGGACCATGGAAGTTAAACAGGCAGGGAAAAGAGGAGATAAGAATGTAAGGTAGTAGAGAAAGTTCCCATCAGTCAGAAGAATATAATTATATAGTTAGCAAGGGAAATGAGAAGTCGCTCTGCCTAATGAGTTCTGATGAAAAAATGGCTAGACTTCCCTTTTTATACCCGGCCCTCTAGTGAGCCCAACGTGAGCTACTAAGGACCGCCCACTGACAACCATTACGTAATTTCTCTCTCTCCTCTGGGATAGACAAAGGCTCCCCTAGCACTGAGGGGGGGGGGGGGGGAGTGCTAGTGAGTTAGGCCCACCTCCCGCCTGGCGCACCCACTGACCCCCAACTGTGGCTGTTTCTCTTCCCATCATTACAAATAAGTTTTACACACAATACTTATAACTAATGATATAAAATAGAACTCGTTGACTCAGATGAAAACAAAATACATATACATAATACTTATAGTACAACGGCTCACATGAACTAAGATAGGAAACTCTACATAGACTACAGCCAAAGTTCCTGCCCTGACGATCCTAGCGAGAGTGGGGCATGACTAGGCGTTCTGTACAGCATGCTCACACTGGACATGCGTCACACCTCCCCCAAGATTTTACTTGCTCAACCCTGAGCTAAAATCTGACAAACACAGAACCCCATCAAGCCCCTCACACCCAGCGACCGCATGGCACTAAAACAAAGCTGAGTTTATCACCAAAACACATCTTATTATACAACAAAAAATCACATTTTATAACTCCTCCCAACAATAGCAAAAAGACACAATATCATGCTCCCAGAGCGAGCTTACAGCAGCTCAGCCGTTTGATAGTTCGTGGACTACTCAAACTCTATAGGCTATGACAAACTTATACGATTATCTATATCAAAAGAAAGAGTTTTTATATGATTTTTATATTTTGATATGTTTTTCCCGGCTGCACTATAAGGGCAGCCTATTTTCCTCCACTCAAACCCACACACCTGTGATAGCCTACGACTGATCATCCACCCTTGATAAACAATCCGCTATCACATTGTCACATCCAGCAATATGACGGATGTCCAGGTTATACTCCTGCAACATCAAAGACCACCTGGTCAGTCTCATATTGCGATTGTGAAATTGATTCAGGAATCTCAAAGGGGTGATGATCAGTGTAGATAACCACGACTGGGCCATAGGCTGGAACATACACCTCGAAGTGCCTGAGCGACAGCACAATCGCCAGTAATTCCTTTTCTATTGTAGAATAGTTCTTTTGTGCAGCATTGAACTTCTTAGAAAAGAAACTTACTGGGTGTTCCACACCTTCATTGTCTGTCTGTAGCAAGACGGCACCAGCCCCTACACCACTAGCATCTGTTGCCAGCTGAAAAGGCCTGTTAAAGTCTGGGGCCCTGAGTATCGGGTGAGTACATAGCAAATGTTTCACCAAAGTGAAAGCCTTTTCACACTCAGGTGCCCACAAAAACTTTTTGTCTTTAGATAACAAATCTGTGAGAGGTGCCAACACCGTTGAGTAACCTTTTATGAAGCGTCTGTAGTAGCCTATCATACCCAAGAATCTCATAATCTGCTTCTTGGTTGTTGGGTGCGGAAATTTATTGATAGCCTGTACCTTGTTCTGAGGAGGGCACACCTGTCCCCTTCCCACTACAAACCCAAGGTACTGCACAGTGGCTTTTACGAAGTCACACTTTGCCAAATTTACTACCAGACCTGCTTCACTAAGTTTCCGGAACAAGGTCTCAAGGTGCTCACAATGGCTCTCAAAGTTGTCATCATAAATGATTACATCGTCCAAATATACGGTGCAATTTGGAATGTCCTTTACAATTCCATTCATCAGGTTCTGAAACGTTGCTGGTGCATTCTTAAGTCCGTAAGGCATAACATTGCACCGGTAGGTACTCCCGTCCACAACAAAACCACATACCTCTTTAGCACGCTCGGACAAAGGTACTTGCCAGTAACCTTTTACTAAATCTACTTTAGACAAAAAACGAGCATTACCAATTTTGTCAACACTATCATCAACCCGAGGAAGAGGATATGGGTTAGTTGGAGTCAAACCGTTTAACCTACGGAAATCAATACAAAAGCGTACCTTGCCATCTGGCTTAGGCTGCAGTGTTACGGGGGAAGTCCACTTAACTGTGCCTTTCTCTATCAACCCTCTACCGAGCATATACTCCAACTCATCCCTCAGAGCTGGTAGTTTTATGGGGGGCACACGGTACGGGATTGACTTAAAGGGTAGATGGTCCCCCACGTCAACATCATGCAGTGAGTAGTGAGGCCTGGGTGTTCAGCAAATACAGTGGGGTATGAACCGAACAACTGACGGATAGCATCAAACTGCGGCTCAGGCAAATGAGCTATAGCCTCGTCAGCCCTAAGGCTCGAGTTCCCCGGCCACTGATCCGCTGAAACATGTTGATCCCAGCTATCCTCCTCTGAAGCTTGACTGTCCCCCTCTCCTTCTCCACCACGGCCGCAACAAGCCAACACAGGGACAGTGAGAGGGTCAGAGGGGCGCCTCACATACTCTTTAATAAGGTTCACGTGACATAACTGGTTCTTTTTCCTCCTGTCTGGAGTGGCAACAAGGTAATCTAAGTCTGAAATTTTTTCTACAATTTTATAAGGTCCAGTGTACTTCGCAGAGAGGGGGTTACCAACCAAAGGCAACAAAATTAATACCTCTTGTCCTACAGTGAACTTCCGGAGCCTCACTTTGCGATCATACCTGTCCTTCATCAAAGCTTGTGATTCTGTCAAATTTCTACCTGCCATCTCCAGACTCTTAAGCATGCGCTCACGGCTTTCAAGCACATACTTTAATAATGGACAAGGCTGCACAGTCCCCTCCCAAATTTCTTTCAGCATGTTAAGGGGGCCCCTGACACGGTGTCCAAAAATCAGCTCGTTTGGACTAAATCCCAGGCTCTCACCAGGTACCTCCCGAGCAGCAAACAGCACATAAGGCAATCCAAGATCCCAATCCATACCGTTGTCAGCACAATAACACCTGAGCATGCTTTTAAGTGTAGCATGCCACCGCTCAAGCACCCCTTGACTCTCAGGGTGATACGCTGACGATACTACTGCTCGTATCCCATGCTGTTGCATTGTTTGCTTAAACATGTTGGAGGTGAAATTAGATCCCTGATCAGACTGAATCTCCTCCGGGTACCCGTACCTTGAGAAGTTCCACAACAAGTTACTGACTACCGTCTTAGCCATTCCATTTTTCATAGGGTATGCATCGGGGTATCTAGTGGCAACATCCATTATGGTTAACAAAAGTTTATTTCCAGCCTTAGTGGGAGGGAGTGGACCAACCATGTCAACAATAATTTTACTAAAGGGTGGCCCAATCACAGGAACAGGGTGTAACAGAGCCTTAGGAATAACTTGGTTCGGTTTCCCGACACGTTGACAAATATCACATGAGTTTATCCATGACTGCACATGAGACTTCATCCCCGGCCACCAAAACAATTTCCCCAAAGCCGCCACCGTTTTTCTCACCCCTAGATGTCCTGCCAGTGGTATGTCATGCGCCAACCTCCGTAGGCTATCCCTGCACTCCCGTGGCACCACCAACTGGTCCACTACTCCGGACCCCTTTTGCCAACTACGTTTAGGGTCTTGAAAACGCCTATAGAGGATGCCTTCTAAATAAAAAAAATCTCCTGGCTGTGCATCGCCGTCCTCGTCGAGCTCTACAGCTCCATTAGCACACGTTTGGAGCTCAGGGTCCTCTAGTTGCAACCGACGTATATCTGAGGGTGCCAAGCGATCTAACTGCTCCCGGAGCAATGCATGACCTTCCCCGATACAGGGCTGCTCCCTCTGTCTCTCTCGATGTACATAACGTTGCTGTCGTGGCGACTCGTCATGCCCAGCCTCGTCACTCTCGATGACAGGCCCAGGGGCTACTCCAGAATTAAGTAATGGTGCTAATACTGAATCACCCAGGAGAGCCGCCGAGTCAAAACTCTTAAAACCAACTCCAGCTTTAGCCTCCTCCTGTTGATTGTTCCTCCGCTGGTCTGAAGACGGAGGACTAGGCTGTGACATTTTAGCTGCCCGAGCTCGGGTGACAACACACGCCATGGGTTGTGTCTGGCACCGCTCGACCCACTCTTGCTCTTCCCTACTCACGTCGGCCGGCCTCTCGGCAACGACTAAGGGTAGAACCTCAGAAGCGGGCATTGCAAAGTCGTTGCCGAGAAGAAGGTCGACGCCCTCCACTGGCAGTTTCTCCACAATCCCGACATCCAATTCATGTGCCATACCATCCACCTCCAACTCCAACCGCACCAGCGGGTATGACCGAGTTGCATTAATACCCTGCACCACTACCACCCGAGCCGCGTTTATAGGGTAGCCAGTCAAGTTTTTCATCAGAGTCTGGGAAGCACCTGTATCACGCAAGACCTCTACTCCATGCTTGCCCACATCACGCAACCCCGCCCTCTATGGTCGCAAAAAACATCCTGAGCAGGGTTCGAGCCTCCCAGGTGCTTCTGCATTGGCTGTGCCTCAGCCTCTGATGAACTGCCCCGGGCAAACTCAGATGACTTCGGAGACACACCAATGTTGCAGGCCAAAGACACAGCTGCTGTAGGTGGTTTGCTAGGACAGACTCTTGCAAAGTGCCCCTTTTTATGACAATGATAACACTCCAACTCCCCTTTGGGCTTCCCTTGGTACTGGGAAGGGCCCGGCCCCTTCTTAAATGGGACGGTGCTAGTCTTGTGGTCAGTCTTGGTATCATGGCTCTTGTACTTGTTTGCATAAGGTATATCACTAACTCGGGGGGGTGGGGCGTCACGCCCCTTGTTACCTGCCTCACTACGCTGGGCAGACCCGCACCCACGAATTAGTGATAGCCGGAGGTCAGCCATCTCAGCTGCCTCCTGTAGAGTTTTTGGGTTCTTTTCTTTAATAGTTAAAGTCAGTTCTGCACCAGTACACTTATAAAACTGCTCGAGCAGTAACAGCTCAGTCAACTGTTCTGCCGTCTCAGCTTTCTCAGAACGTGTCCAGTTTTTAAGTGCATCTTTTAAGTCCCGGGCATGTTCAAGAAAGGTCGCCTCCCTAGTCTTTGTAACACCCCGAAACTTCAATCGATATGTTTCCGGTTCCAACTCGTATGCCCGTAGGACAGCTCTCTTCAATTCTGGGTAGTCAATGCAAGACTCTAAAGGCAGTGCATCATAAGCCTTCAGACCCTTACCCGTAAGTCTTGAGGAGACTAGAGCTGCCCACTTCTCTTCAGGCCAATTATGCTCCCTACACTTCTCAAAACGATTAAAAAATTATGTGACTTCAGTTTCACTAAATACCGGCAGCAATTTGACTAACTGGGCCAAGGACTGTTCTCTTACTTGGCCCTCACGGCCCATCCGAGTCCCTGTCAACTCTGCACGAGTCTTATCTAAATCTAATTTAGCACAATATTTCTCCGAGTCGTACCTAAGCTCAGCCTCATGCCTCCTGGTCTCATCCTCTTGCCTCCTAACCTCAATCTCATGCCTCCTAGTCTCATTCTCCTGCTTCCTAGCCTCAATCTTAGCAAGCTCAAGTCTAAATACCATATCTGGAGACAGGCAGGAAGAGGGAGCTGCCACTACTGAAGGAGGGGGGCAAAAACTGGGGAACCACCACGTGCACCACCCGAGGGCACTCCAATCTGCCAATTCTCATCCCTCTGTGGGAGAGTGCTAACCTCCGGTAACTGAGTGGACGGCACTGTGGGAGTCGAGTGAGAGGGGATCTGGGGAGGAACCCCCCCAAACGCCCTCTCCTCCGAAACCCCATGTCGCCCACGCAACACCCAGGAAATCAGCTCCCCCTTGGACATCCCTACTACATTGGAAATGCCCAAAACCTTGGCTATCAGGTGCAAGCCACAAACATCCACCCCAGTCAGCCTCTCCTCCGTCACGTGGTACCGCTTACTCACAAAAACTCTAGCATCCTCCTCACTGGTTACTAACGGTACACCTTCAAATGACATCTCTCGCTCATCGTCAGTGCTAATGCACGACATACTGAAGTCCACAACAAAATTCTCGAGACAAAAGTGTTAAACTTCCTATGCAAGCACTCATTACTAAATTAATTGGAGTCTCTTAAATGCTTTACTAATTGCCATACAAAAAAAATATTCTTCAATATGCACGCTAAAATACAAACAAACAAATGTTGTACAACTCTGCAAAAATGTTCACAAAATCCTAAGCAAGGTCGCCATTTGTTACGAACTGGCACTCGGGTACACAAGGGCTCTCAATCAGGACTCGAATACGGCTCGCTGCCACAACGGAAACACACGATCCCAACCCCTGAGTACTGCCAGTCGAACAAAAAACACCAATACCCTCCAGAGTTCAATCTGCTATAACGGGGTATACAAGAACTCGGTACTAGTGTTCAACAACAGACTAATAAAGAGACAGGAATTATCTAGTCTGGTCAACAATCAAACAATGAAGTAAGAAACAACAACACCAAAGAATAGTGTTGGCCGAAGCCGAAGTAATCCACCCTTGACTAAGAACTTAAGAAGTCCTCCACCCTCTACTTCGGATCGGCACTATTACGTTACGTTAATTAATAGTCCTTAAGCATCGAGCAAGGAATCTTCTGAAAAAAGTTAGATGCTTGTCGGATGCTCGTAAGAAGTACGTATCGGATTTTGAACAGTAATTCAATAAGCAAAAACACTGGCAATTAAATACTATTAAAGGTTTAAATTGGCATAAGAATAATTAAAAGAATATGCAATAGTAAATGGCAAACATCAAAAAGAAGTACTCCGCAAATGCAACGGCAATAGCCTACTCGGATTGTGCTCGTGGGCCACTAATTACTAAAGTAGCCAAGCTTGCAACACATGAAATCAATAGTGCATAAACAATATCATACATAAGGAGAGCTTCAATACTATTCTGTATCTACTAATCGAGTAAAGTCTAGCTGGGGTACTGTAGGCAAAAAGGTAGCAGTGACTGAGCAAAAACGGCTCGTAGCCTAGCGAAGTCCTCACAACTGTTTAAAGTATTACGTTAAAACTAACAAGTGCACTTTGAGAAATCCAGATCCCTTGTATCTGGTTTTCTCCCGGCTCCTTGACAAAGTAAAAACAAACTGTTAATAAAATACAGGGTGGTTAGGCTCTTGCCCTCACGCACTGTAAATTATTAACTCAACACAGTCAGCCGCGAAGACAACCTAGGCTTCACTGAACCGAAACGAGTATGCAGGTTTATCGCTTAACCACTGCATCAAACAACAACTCGTAACACAGAAAAGCCTTACCCCAGTCTAGCATTACCTAGACTAGCAGAAAACAGGAATAATAATAATAACACACAGGGAAATGCATATACAAGTGCAACAAACATAAATCAATCCTATTCTAAGTCAACCCTTCCAAAATAGGCTATCTAATAGGCAAGTATCTCGTGAGAACTCAAGCGATAATACGTTGGCTGACTAGCTCTGCACCAACGGGACCATGGAAGTTAAACAGGCAGGGAAAAGAGGAGATAAGAATGTAAGGTAGTAGAGAAAGTTCCCATCAGTCAGAAGAATATATATAGTTAGCAAGGGAAATGAGAAGTCGCTCTGCCTAATGAGTTCTGATGAAAAAATGGCTAGACTTCCCTTTTTATACCCGGCCCTCTAGTGAGCCCAACGTGAACTACTAAGGACCGCCCACTGACAACCATTACGTAATTTCTCTCTCTCTCCTCTGGGATAGACAAAGGCTCCCCTAGCACTGAGGGGGGGGGGGGGGGAGTGCTAGTGAGTTAGGCCCACCTCCCGCCTGGCGCACCCACTGACCCCCAACTGTGGCTGTTTCTCTTCCCATCATTACAAACAAGTTTTACACACAATACTTATAACTAATTATATAAAATAGAACTCGTTGACTCAGATGAAAACAAAATACATATTCATAATACTTATAGTACAACGGCTCACATGAACTAAGTTAGGAAACTCTACATAGACTACAGCCAAAGTTCCTGCCCTGACGATCCTAGCGAGAGTGGGGCATGACTAGGCGTTCTGTACAGCATGCTCACACTGGACATGCGTCACACAATATAAAGATGCTTCAATACAGTTACTCTAAACAACAATAAACTCTTCACTCCTATCTGAAAGAAAGTGAAGTATAGTCCTACAGCATAGACCTGGAACTTCTGAAGAAAGTCTGATGCTCATAAGATGCTCGTATCTTAAATTATATAAAGGCAGGAGGCAGGACACCACACGTGTAGACTGAATACACTAAAAGATAGAACATATAATGTTAACTGACACGAGAATACCATAAATGCACAACGGCAGTAATGCTCGACACTAAAAGAAGTACTTCCTCATCAACGAAACAGTCTGCTATGGTTGTGCAACTCAACAACCACCTAGACTAATAAATGCTGTGAATAATAATGCATACACATCAAAAGAGCTTATGTCCTAACTAGTGTCTGCTCGGCGAATAAAGTCTAGCTGGGATATCAAGGTTAGGAAACTGTGGCTGAGCAAGACAGGCTCATAGCCTAGCGTTGTCCTTAAGGCGGTATGATTAAAGTTACGTTAATGATGGGGATGCTCTCTTGGTAGATCCAGATCTCAAGTATCTGGTTCTAGGCTAATGCCCTCTTACAACACGATGCTGCACTCGCAAAAGGCACAACCAAAAGGACAACCTAGGCTACCACAGAAACCGTCGAAGTCGTGTAGGTATAAGCAAACCGTACACACATCGCTGACAACGACAACAGAAACCTTATCCCAGTCTAGCATTAAATAACCCAGCAGAGCACTACTGATAATGAGGGAGACACACACATAGAGTCATCAAACCTCCATAAACTAAGGACACTGAGGGAGACACACACAGAGTCATCAAACCTCCATAGACTAAGAACCCTTATAGCCTATTCTAATACATGGAAATATATATGAGAGCGACGCACACAATACGATGGGCCGATATGAAATCGTGTACAGAACCCAAAGGGAGTGCTGTGACATTAAAAGATTAGAGGAATGAAAGAAAGGAAGTTGAGTGAGAGAGACAGTATCAGAATGGTGGAGGTATGGGGGACAGGAGTAAAAAGGATGTTAGTCGTGTGCGTCCCTAGCCTGCTCTGAGGAGGGTAGCTCCTCGGGACCCTCAGGATCCCACAAAGGCATGGTGGTCGGCCAATCACAGGCCGATACGTCACAAGGCAGCAGGCCCCTAGGTCGCGCCAAGAACCACCAGCCAATCAAAGACGAGAGAAAGCCCGCGCGGGCGGGAAACTCCTCCGAGCGAGGAGGAGGGAGGCAACACTCACTACCCCCTGGCTGCCCGCTCGCTCTCTCTCTCAACTTCACACTACAATGCATCTTATATTCTACTCATGATATAAAATACTTCCCGTTGTCACAGACGAAAATAAAGACCGCCACTGGACTGTCTGTAACAATGCAAGTACTATGAAAGAAAGAACAACATTCTCTGATAACTGTAGCCCATTTCACTGCCCTGGCGAGTGCTAGTGGCTAACGAGAGGCGATTCTGCCAACGCTGGTAGGCGTCACAATGGGTAGAGGGATAGAAACCGAAGGAGGGTAGTTTGGAAATTAGAAATTTGTGCCAGTCTGTATAGAAGGCTTTCGATATGTCTAGTGCAATAGAAAGAGTCTCACCGAAGTCACAAAAGGAGAATGACCGCGAATTAGTAAGCATTTACATATAGTAATTGATGTATTTGTAATGTAAAACTATCATGTTTGTTTGCTTTTTGTGTGTGAAAAGATGTGATTCAATCTAACTATCTATTGCTGGACTCTGTACTCCCCAGTTTGAGGGTAGCCATACACAAAACGCCCTCAAGTGAACCTCTCCCCAGTGAGAAGCACACACTTTTTCATTTTATTAAACTTAAGAAATGCGATATGCCCTACGGAATGGTCACCATAGAGAACGCGATGGGCCTCACGGAAGCAAGACCATAAAAAAACCCTTCCAAAACGATCCTGGGGCTCTCAAAACAAAGGAATATGTGATTAGGTGAGATAATTCCCCTCTAGTAATTCTTACCACTCATCCTCATGAATCTCAAACCCCCCTTCCCCTCCTCTCCCCCCCCACCTCCCTCCTCCCTAGTCCATCTACTAACCTACTTCACCCTTAGGTAAGCAGTACGGATTTGTATCAGGTTTACTTCCCTAGACAGATTACCAAGCCTGATAAGTCCCCTCAACGAGTCCACCCGGACTCTATATATGTTTGTCTCCCTTACATGTGTATAGCCCAAATGGTGGAATAAAGATATTTCAAACTGTCTGCTTGCTAAAAAGTTTGCTAATGATAGATTAAAATCCTTACAAAATGACGAAGAACGGGTGAGATTTGTAGAGCTACGACGCAAAGCCAAAAAGTTAATTAAGCAAAGTAAAAATACCCTGGAGTTACATGTTGCGAATCAAAGTAAAACAAACCCGAAAGAATTATATAGTTATAACAGAAAGAAAAAAGTAGTTACTTCAACTGTTGGACCGTTAGTCGATGAAAATGGAGAATATACCAAAGACGAAGTACAAATGAGTAATGCCCTCAATACCTTCTTTGCATCAGTTTTTACAACGGAAGACCTCCGTGATATCCCTACACCATCGCCGATTCTGATTGATAATTCAGATGTTCTAAGCAATATCACCGTTACAGAGAGAGAAGTATTGAATTGTTTAGATAAACTCAAGGTAAATATAACGCCTGGACCTGATAAAATCTCACCTAGAGTCCTAAAGGAAGCTAAGGATGAGCTCTCCAAACCACTGACATTGCTATTTAATAAATCCTTGCAGTCTGGAAATATGCCTGATCAGTGGAAGCTAGCCAACGTTACACCGATATTCAAAAAAGGCAGCAAATCCCTACCCATTAACTATCGTCCAATTAGCTTAACCTCAGTTGTATGTCAAATGTTAGAAACACTCATAAGAGACAGACTCGTAAATCACTTAGAGGAAAATAACATACTTAAAGATACTCAACACTGCTTTCGTAAAAAACGTTCCTGTTTAACAAACCTCTTAGACTTCTTCCACGATATCCTCAACCTCTACGATGAGAGTAAAGCTGTAGATATTATATACCTTGATTTTCAAAAGGCTTTTGACAAAGTTCCCCACAAACATTTACTGCTAAAACTAAAAGTGCATGGAATACAAGATGGTGTGTTGAAATGGATAGAAAATTGGCTCAGCGACAGAAAGCCAAGAGTTGTCAATACTTAGTGTACTCAAACTAGTATGAACAGTCTCGATGTTACGTAATCTGGGTTGATGTAGCGTTACGTATCGTTCCGTAGTCTTAAGTTGAACGCTTCCATAACCTTGGTCGAACGTTCCATGATTGGGTAGAATATATTATTCTATAGTTGTATATGGGAAAGTGTTGTAGGATTATAATTCCCATATATATATATATATGTATTATTTAAGATTGTTCATAAGTATCTCATTGTAAAAAATATGGGATACATTTTCCATATGTTATGCGCGTGCGCGGTATGTCACGACAGAGACAAACATAACGCGCTCGCGCACTCTCCAACCAACCTCCGTCCCAGTTACACACGCTAAGCCTTCTTCCTATAGTTACTTCACCAGGTGTTTTCGCTTCACTTTCATCTCATATTCCATATAGTCACTACATCATCATCTTTGTTAATTAGCACAAACTTAACGTATATATCTAGCCTATCCTAGCCTACTGTAGCCTCTTTTCATACGCTGTTTACCTTACTAACCACTTCAAGTCATCTAGCCTAGTTTTGCCATCCTCCAATCACCAGCTGAGTTCATCTAAGGGTAAATATTCTATATGGTTAATACTTCTTCAATATCAATAATATACAGTCCACTTATCTAAATTAACCATATAATTGGTCCTTAAACCTTTCACTAGTTTGCCCCCCCCCCCCCCTTTTTTTTGGTTGGGTGTTATTCGGCGGTCGGTAGTTGCCTTGCTTGGAGTGGGGCTGGCCTATCCCTGTTTTTGTCATGAGTCCTACTACGTCCTCCAGGCCCCGGTCTTTTGGCCATGTTTTTTTCGTCCGCTCTTTGCTCTGGCCGCCCCAGGTGCCTGACCACCAGTGGGACAGGATGTGGAAACTAGTGGATAGGTCAGGGCTGCGACGGGAGTTTTACCCAGAATGAAAAGTTATAAATATGTTCCAGTACAGTACTCAAAACAATAATTAGCCTACTTTAAATGTTTTTTCGGGCTCATTAAATTATATTAAAACTACTTTAGCCCTAGAAAATCTTGCACAATTGGCACGGCATTAACACCTTACGAGCGGCCTATGCGGTTTATTTATATGTACCGCCCAGCGGGGTGTTTTTAGCCAAAATAGGGCTGTTTACGTGATCATTTTCATGCCTAAATAAGACCCAGAACGTAAAACAAGTACCTATCCCTGAAAGGGCATAAACAGAGCTTTCGAATGACACCATAATGATCCTTTTATGATGGCTAGTTTTCTTGCAATAACCGTGCAACGCGAGTGCAAAAAGCATGTAATTAGCCACTTTCCCGATACAATTCCTTATATAGCGAGTGAGAGAGGGAGGAGGGAGCTGGGATTCGTGTCAGTATGTTCGCCGCGGTGGTCTGGAGCAGTCATACGCTCGCTACTCTCCTGCCACCACTTGTCTCTCTCTCTCAGTAACATTACGTGCTGAAATTGCCACTCGACCTATGTCGAGCGCCGCCACATAGTCCAGCTTTATTTAACTCGACTTATGTGGTGAGCCGCTAATTAAGGGTTAAGAATAAAATCATCCATATTGTACTGTATAATAATGTCAAAAGTTAAGGTTATTCAATCTATATCAAATATAAACTGTCAAATAACTTCTTTATTGATTCACATATCTTTCTAAATTCTACTCTCGTCGTGTGCCCTGAAGGCGGGGTACTAATGATAGCTGATAGGCTGAGTGTGTGTTAATCCAACTCAAAACTTTTTCCTTGTGACTGCTTGAGATGAACTTTTCTTGTGTACAACTTTCACATTTATTAAATTTAATAATATAAAATTAGCGGTACCCATTGAGTTTAGCCTGTTTAAATTACCCTATTGGCTCTCTCTCTCTCTTAAAATTCTTGAATTTATTATAACTTTAAACAGTACCTCTCTTTTTTTACATCTGGGGACTTTTGGCCTATACTGTATTGTACTAAATTTCCCTCCCGGCTTTTCTTAACTTATGGCGTAATGATTCTATAATTTCATAACTATTATGTAAGGAGTTAAATTGAAAAGCTCCGGATTGCTAGTCTACATTGCGCACAATTCTTATTCCGCATTTCGTGAGGGTGTTTTATTTTCGGCTCGCGATTTATTTGATTTCTCGGAGTACTGTATTGTTGTCCGCAACGTATTCAGTCTGGCATTGATAGTTTGATTTAACGTCAATAGATTTCCTTCCCGTATAATCATGGCTAAAAGTGTACAAAAGCGTCGGGCTGGGCTTAAGGGCTCTTTGACGGTCTTGACCTCTGACATTGACGAATTCCTTGATTCAGCGTCTAGAGTGGAGGTGGAGGCCAGGTTGCTCAGTATTCAAAAGCAACTTGACAAGTATGAGGTCACACAGGAGGACCTGGCCGACACTTACGAGGACGCCGAGTATATCGAGGTGATAAAGAGAGGATACCCTATATATGGAGGGCATACAAGTAATCGTTGCCACACTGAAGGGGATCTTAATTCCAGAGGTCAAGAAGGTGGTCAAGAAAAAGCCAAAGAAATCCGCAGTCAAATTACCACATCTTACTCTTCCAAAATTTGAGGGTGATGCCACATTGTGGTCGGGATTTTGGGAGATGTTCAAGTGTACCATCCATGACAATCCCGACCTCACAGAAATACAACGCTTCACCTATCTAAAGGGTCAGCTTCTGGGTGATGCACATAAGCTAGTCGAAGGATTCATTATCGAAGGTGCAAGCTATGCCCCAGCAATAGAGCTCCTGCAAGAGACATATGGGCATCTAGATCGAATCAAGGCAGCTTACATTATCAAATTCAATCAATTAGTGTCACCCAAACACCAAACAGCTGACCTGAAGGACTTCTATGCCAATACAGAGAGTGTGATTAGATCAATCATTAGCCATGGTATTTGTTTGGAGGAATTTTGTGTGGTGACTCTTGTCAATAAGTTACCATCACCACTAAAAGAAACCATTAAACGGGAAATGAGAGACTCGAGCCTGGATTATAAGAAATTCACCCATTGCTTCCAGGCTGAAGTGTACAATATGGCGGGTCAAGACAGAGTAGGAGGTACACCCATGGCTACGGCGACGTTTACCGCCCAAAGTGAGTACAGGAAATTCAACTGTGTTCTGTGTAGTGGCACCACTCACTTATGGTACAAATGTATGAAATACAAGACAGGGCATCTTAAAGTTAAAAGAGCCCGTCAACTACGTCTCTGCACTGGGTGGGCCATTCGGGTTGTACTAATCCTAACATAAGAAGCTGCAAGTTTTGTAAAGGCAAACACTTTCATTCCCTGTGTACACAAAAACAAGGGAAGGAAAGTAGACCAGCGGAGGATAACACCAAGAGAGAGCAGACTGCTGCTACTTCAACTACAATGTCTGTTGCCACAGGTAAAAATACAGTAATCTTGCCCACCGTACAGCTGCCGGTAAAGGGTAAGGATAATAATTGTGTTAAAATCAGATCGCTACTTGACCAATGTTCTCAGAGGACCTTTGTGAGGTCTTCTGTTCTATCCTCCCTTTCCTACATTTCTAAAGGAACTGAGGAGTTATGTCTTCACGGATTTAACCGGGAAACAAGCCTCTAGGGAATATAATGTTGTGGCACTGCAATACAAACACAGAGGTAAATTTCATCATCTAGACGCAATAGTGGTTGATGAATTGCCAAAACATAAAGGTGAACTTAACCTAAAGTCTAAACTGGTTAGTTTACAAAGTAAAGGCATAAAATTAGCCGATCCTCACGCAACGGACATAGATCAGCTGGAGCTGCTCATCGGTGCGGATCACTACTACAATATAGTGCAACCTGGGTATAAAAGGTCAGGTAGCCTAATTCTGCTTCCTACCAAGTACGGGCATGCCATAAGTGGTTCATATGTGACACAGCCTACCAGCTCCAGCACAGAAGTAATAACTGTATTGAAAGTAGCAGTAACCCCAATGGACGAATACATGTCCATTGGTAATATTCCACCATGCAAAAATTACTTAAATGTTTTGTGGGAATTAGATCATATCGGGATAACCCCTACGGAATACTCACAGGTTGAGCGTCAAGCACTATCGTCGTATGAGGATACCGTTACCCTCTCATTCGGCGTTCAGTACGCGCATTATTTGCAGATTACAAAACGGATTTGCTTGAGTATGACGGCTAAACTTTTTGACCCCTTGGGGATAGTTCTACCGGTGTCGATCAAATCAATATTATTCCTTCAGCAGTTATGGAGGATAAAATTAGGTTGGGATGAAGTTTTGACTGGCGATCTGGTTCAGGAGTGGGAAGACATTATTTCGGATCTTCGTCTCTGTAAGGGTTTTAATTTTCCTCGGAGAGTTGTCATGGACCATCCTGTTTCCATTCATGCCTTCTCAGACGCTAGCAAGGTCGCGTACGGCACCGCCATATACTTTGTTGACACAAGTGGCAGCCGTCTAGTCATGGCGAAGGCGAAAGTCGCCCCGATCAAATACCTTTCCATCCCAAAATTAGAGCTGACTGCAGTTCTGTTGGCTGCTAGACTCGTTCACTTTGTAGAGGAAACTTTTAAAAATTTGCTAAATATCTCGGAGACAGTTATGTGGAGTGACAGCCACATTACGCTCTACTGGTTACATAGCCGAAAGAAGCTACCAGTGTACGTCACCAACCGTGTCGACGAAATTTGTACCCTGCTCCCAACCGCACAGTTCCGGTATGTGTCTACCAAAGAGAATCCAAGTGACTGCATTACTCGTGGTGTGTCTGCTAAATTTCTCAAATCTTCTGCGTTGTGGTGGAATGGCCCATGCTGGCTTAATGATCCCAACGAATGGCCAGAGAATATAGATTTGAGCGAGCAACACACTGCTATTGTGGCACCAGTAATTGACTCGATGCCTGACGAAGACACACGGTTATGGGACTGGGATAGATTCAGCAGCTATGAGAAGTTACAACGTGTTACAGCATGGGTGATACGATTTGTAGAAAATGTAAAAGCAAAAATTAAAGGCACACTGCCCACAGGTAGTGCTTACCTCAATGTGAAGGAGATCAGAATTGCAGATAAATTATTACATAAGCTCTGTCAACAAGAAATATATACGCAGGAATATCAATTACTGGTTAACGGAACAAAGTCTAGGAATAACCTGATCAACCAGTTGGGCTTACACTTGAAGGGGGACTTGATACATTGCGGAAGCAGATAACGATTGGCAGCCCTCTCCGAGGCAAGTAAGTATCCAATACTACTGCCCCCCAATCATCCCTTCACCCATCTTATCATCGATAGGTGTCACCGACTCTGTTGTCATTATGGGGTTGGTCATATAGTCACCTATGTAAGACAACGATGGTGGGTGCCAAGAATCAGGCAGGTGGTCAAGAAAGTCCTTCACAAATGCTTAAAGTGTAGAAGAGTACAGGGAACACATTATGATCCCGTCGGAATTCCTCCCTTACCAAACCTGCGAACCACCCCAGGTGACCCTTACAAAGTTACCGGGGTTGACTACAGTGGAGCAATCCCTGTGAAAGATGCACCCAATCTTAAGGTGTATATGATACTTTTCACCTGTGCTGTTACCAGGTCAATTCACCTGGAACTGGTCACCAACCTCACTTGTCATAGCTTCTTACATGCCTTCCGAAGATTCTGCAGTCGACAGGGATATCCGCGTATCATGCTGAGTGACAATGCAAAGACTTTCATAAAGGCATCTACATATCTCAAAGAAGTGAGCAATAATCCTAAGATTCAGACCTGCCTAGCGGATGTAAAATGCGAATGGCGTTTCATTCCCGCCAGAGCGCCTTGGTTTGGCGCCATATTGGAGAGAGCCATAGGCATCGTGAAGGCGGGTCTGAAGAAGGTGTTGGGTAGAGCTCTCATCTCGATTGAGGAACTCAACACCATACTCTTGGAGATTGAAGCCACCGTAAATGATCGCCCTCTATACTTGTGATTGTGATTCTTGTGATTTTTTTTTTTTTTTTTTTTTTTTTAAGAGACAATGAACGGAGGAAGGAAAAACACAGATAAAACAAAAAGGTCCATGTGCCTAAAGGCATCCTCCATTCATAAAATGTTTGTAACAACTGGATTTAAACATTTGTTGATTGTAAGTTTGTTGAAAGCAATTCGAGGGAAGTGAATTCCAAAGAGTAGTAGCTCTGGGGATAAATGAATTCTGATAAGCAGAAGTTCTGCATTGTGGAGGAGAAAGTGTAAATTCATGGGCGCTCTCAGCTGCCCTAGTTCTACGGGGAAAGATGTGGAGAGGCGGCACAATTGAAGCAAGTTCCTCGGAACAATTGCTGTGAAAATATCTGTAGAATAATGCAAGGGATGCAACGTTTCTTCGTATGGCTAATGTAGGAAGGTCCTGTGTGATTGCAGGGTTATTGATTAATCTAATAGCTTTATTTTGAATTTTGTCCAACTGCCTCAATGCAACCACTCCACTTCCACCCCACAGAGGTGAACAGTAATCCATCTGAGAGCGCACATGACTTTTATATATTACGGCCAACTGCTCGTCAGTGAAGAATTCTCGAACTCTGTACAGGAGTCCCAGTTTTTTAGAGGCATTCTTAGCAATGCTTCTAACATAATGTGTCCAGCTCAAGTTAGTAGTTAATGTTACACCGAGAATGTCAATACTAGGGGAAGTGGGAATATTTACATCATTAAAAAATATATGGGAGTCAGTGAGATTCTGTCGGTTAGAAAATTGAATGTACTTGGTTTTCTGTGCATTAAAGGAAACTAGATTCTCTTGTCCCCATTCATTAATTCTAGAAAGGTCCCGGTTCAGAGAAATTGCAGTGTTTATTTTTGAATTTATAAGATCGGGTTGGGTGAAAGAATTGGTAAATGTGAAGGAACTGTGGAGTGTTGAGTCATCTGCGTAGGAATGTATTGGATTATGAGTGGTAGATATGAGATCATTGATATGAATGAGGAACAGAGTTGGGGCCAAAACTGATCCCTGGGGAACACCAGCATTTATTGAGTGAAATTGAGAATAAAGGACATCTACCATTACATGTATTTTTCTGTTATGAAGATAAGAAGAAATTAGTGGAACTAATGATGCAAGGCCGTAGTGTGACATCTTCGACAATAAGGATTGATGCCAGACTCTATCAAATGCCTTTGATATATCCAGTGCTATTGTATGTGTTTCACCATGTTGGTCTGTAGCTTGGTTGATTTGATGCGTAAGAAGGCAAAGAATGTCTGCAGTTGATCGACATCGTCTAAAACCATATTGCCTATCACTGATTAATTTATTATTCTCCAGATGCTTAATTATGTGATTATTTAATATAATTTCAAAAACTTTGCCAAGAGTGGAAGTTATAGCTATTGGTCTGTAGTTTGATGGATCTGAAGAGGCACCTTTTTTAGGAACTGGATGGATGTTTGCTTCTTTCCAGGGTACTGGGAAGCATGAGGTATGAGTACACAGACGGAAATTTTTTGCCAATACAGGAGCGAGCACCAAGGAGCAATTCTTAAGTACTATTGGAGGAATTTCATCTGGACCAGGAGCCTTATCGACTGAGAGATTCTGCAAAATAGTTTTGACATGTCTGGTGTGGATCTTAAGTGAGGGAATTTCAGGTGAATTAAAATTAAGTACAGGGACATCTTGATTTATTTCATCTAAGGTTGAGTTGGTGGAGAAAATATCTGCAAGAAGGTTAGCTTTACCTCGTGGGTCACTTACAAGATTGCCAGTCGGAGATTTTAATGGTGGAATGGATGAAGCAGTAGTGAAGTTGGATTTGAATGAGTTAAGAGTAGACCAAAATATTTTGTTATCATTTGGATTATTTAGAAGTTTATTTGCCTGCTTATGGAGAAAGTTTGATTTAGTTAGGTTTAATACAGTTTTGGCATGATTTCTGATGTTTCTAAAGTAATTAAAGGCTTCATGTGTTTTTGATCTTGTGTATGCATTGTAGGCTATTGCTTTTTGTTCAGTTACTCTAGCACAATTATGGTCAAACCATTTAGGTGAATTAGATCTTTTACTGTACTTTTGATGAGGAATAAAAGTTTCCATTCCAATTTTTACAAAATCTTGTATGTGGCTCAAGGTGGAGTGTGCATCATTAGAAAAGAAAGAGGTCCAGGGAATATCAATAAAGAAACCTTGAAGACCTTCCCAGTCTGCCCTATCGTAATGCCATTTAGTCACCAAAACAGGTTCAGAGTGGGAAGGTGTGGTAGGTGATAGACAGGTGGCCTGTATCAGACAGTGATCAGAAGATCCAAGTGGGGACCTCACTGTAACATCATAATTTTCTGAATTGGTTGTTAAAAATAAGTCCAGTAGGTGGGAATTATGATTAGGATTATCTGGTACACGGGTGGGTTGGTTGACTAGTTGAATGAGATTAAATGAGTCTGCAAATAGCTCACATTCAAGACCAGCATCATCAGTCCTGGCTGAATGAGTGAGCCATTCAACATTATGGACATTAAAATCACCCAACACAGTGATTTCAGAAGAAGCATTTAAGTTGAGGACACTGAGTTGTGAGGACAGAGAATCAAAAAGACTTTGCTCTGGAGGAGTATTTGGGGAACGGTAGATGCAACATATGTATTTAAATTTACCAGCAGAAATTAATTTGTATATAGAATAATCAAAATAGGGACAATTGAAACTAGTAACCTCCTCCAGGGCAATTTCAGATTTTGCGAAGCAACATACACCACCTTTAGGTCTGAAATTTTGGAGCAGTTGATAACCTGGAAAATTAAATCTAGATGTGTCAGATGTGGATGTTACTTGAGTCTCTGTCAAAACAAGGAGAGTAGGGGATTCTGCTTGAAGAAATTGGTGTACAGAATTGATGTTAGAGTGAAGTCCCCTTATATTACTAAAGAAATAGCTGTACTGACAAGCAGCTTTGGGACGTTGCAATGCTCTTGACACAGTCGCATGATGACGACCGGGAGGGCCCTGTGTCAATAACCCAACCCTGCCGGGGTTGGATATCCGAGGGACCACCAGGTTTGCTCTTAACATTGTACTGCCATATTTATAAGGTAAGTGTATGGTGTTACATGTATGATATGTAGTGGGAAGAGTAGTATTTTATGGATAGAGGATAGCGATGTAGGGCAATGTCGTGAAGTTGGATGTGTATGTTATATAAAGAGGGTTTTCCTGATACCCCTGATGTGTGAGGCAGAAAGATATGTATCCAGCTACCAAGGCCTGGGAGAGAAAATGGAATTCAGGCTATTCCCTGAGTCTCCCGAAACCTTGGCGGTAGTACTTCCCTGGGCGGGGCTGCCTACCCCTACTACCTACAAGACCTTACCCCAATCACACCCTCAGTACTGGTACGTGGATACAGACTGCGGGATCTTCCTGAAGAGCATGACGAGGATACTATGGAAGATCCAGACTACATAAGTAAGGACGTGATATCGGCCCGCTACAAATATATTCGTAAATTATCGCGAGATATTTGGCATCGCTGGTCAACAGAATATCTGGTGACTTTAAGGGAAGCGCAAAAAAATAAACTAACACCATTAAAAGGTCATTGGCCTAGGGTAGGGGACGTGGTAACCATCCATGAGGAGGGCCCGCGCGCATTTTGGAAATTGGGTCGGATAGAGGAGTCGTTACCGGGTCGTGATGGTGAGGTTCGGGTAGCAAAGGTTCGCACCAGGACTGGAGTAATCACACGGCCAACAGTCCGACTATATCCTCTTGAGGGTGACCTTGATCGCAAGGATACCCCCTCGGATCAGTTATCCATTGATGTCCCCTCTCTGGCTTCTACTTCGGCGCAGCCTGTTGACGCTTCCGGCGGACGCCCACGTCGACAGGCAGCCCAGATATCCTCCCAAGCTTGGCGGGATAAGATTGCCTCCGGGCAAATCAAATCATGTAAATTTTGTATATTTTCTGTTGGTGGGAATATGTCCATACTTAGTGTACTCAAACTAGTATGAACAGTCTCGACGTAACGTAATCTGGGTTGATGTAGCGTTACGTATCGTTCCGTAGTCTTAAGTTGAACGCTTCCATAACCTTGGTCGAACGTTCCATGATTGGGTAGAATATATTATTCTATAGTTGTATATGGGAAAGTATTGTAGGATTATAATTCCCATATATATATATATATATATATATATATATATATTTGTATTATTTAAGATTGTTCATAAGTATCTCATTGTAAAAAAGATGGGATACATTTTCCATATGTTATGCGCGTGCGCGGTATGTCATGACAGAGACAAACATAACGCGCTCACGCTCTCTCCAACCAACCTCCGTCCCAGCTACACACGCTAAGCCTTCTTCCTATAGTTACTTCACCAGGTGTTTTCGCTTCACTTTCATCTCATATTCCATATGGTCACTACATCATCATCTTTGTTAATTAGCACAAACTTAACGTAAATATCTAGCCTATCCTAGCCTATTGTAGCCTCTTTTCATACGCTGTTTACCTTACTAACCACTTCAAGTCATCTAGCCTAGTTTCCGCCATCCTCCAATCACCAGCTGAGTTCATCTAAGGGAAAATATTCTATATGGTTAATACTTCTTCAATATCAATAATATACAGTCCACTTATCTAAATTAACCTTGATTTTCAAAAGGCCTTTGACAAAGTTCCCCACAAACATTTACTGCTAAAACTAAAAGTGCATAGAATACAAGATGGTGTGTTGAAATGGATAGAAAATTGGCTCAGCGACAGAAAGCCAAGAGTAGTCATAAACGGTAAGGCATCTAAATGGACCAATGTAAGTAGCGGGGTACCCCAGGGATCGGTACTAGGGCCAATTCTCTTTCTAATTTACATCAACGACATAGATGAGGGTCTCACCTGTACAATCTCAAAATTTGCTGACGATACAAAAATTGCAAATAGCGTACTCTCAAAAGAACAAGTTGATGATATGCAACACAATCTAGATAAGTTGTCATGTTGTGCCCAAATTTGGCAAATGAGTTTCAATGCGGATAAAATGTAAAGTACTACATATCGGATACCAAAATGAGAAAGCAAACTATTTGATGAATGGCACTCAGCTTAAGAATGTAAACAGAGAAACCGATCTGGGAGTAACAATATCGAGTAACCTATAACCGAGTCAACAATGTTCAGAAGTTGTTAAAAAGGCAAACAAAATAATTGGCTTTATAGGCAGGTCATTTGAGCATAAATCCAAAGACGTTATCCTAACCCTTTACAATTCCTTAGTCCGCCCTCTTTTTGAATACTGCGTTCAATCTTGGTGCCCTTATTACCAAAAAGATATAGACAAGCTAGAACGAGTTCAACGTAGAGTTACTAAAATGATACCTAGCCTAAAGAACAAACCATACGAGGAGCGTCTTAGAAAATTAAATCGATTTCCTTTAACCCAGCGCAGATTAAGAGGCGACTTAATTCAAGTGTTCAAAATCATCAAAGGCATCGACAATATGAACTGTAGTAAGTACTTCACTATCAACCAATCTATTTACACGCGGGGAAACGGTTGCAAAATTATTGGTAAATCTTTTAACTCACACGAAGCTAAGAATTTCTTCTTTAATCGAGTTGTCAACTTATGGAATGGGCTTTCCCGAGATGTTATATACTGTAGCACCGTTGATTCATTTAAACTTCGCCTAGACAAATATCTCGCATCAAACCCGCGACTGACTGCGTTTGTAAATGAATAACTTTATTTTATCCTCCCCTCAGTTACTAACCCATCTGTCCCCTACTAACTTCCTAATCCTGCCACGGACATTAGTTCCAGGGCAGTAGTTCCCTTTCCAATGTTCCCATACCCACTCTAAACCACTGTTTGGACACTTGATCCTCAGTGTTTTAGAGGACAAGCAGCCTAGAAGGGTCACTAGATCTGTTGTTGCTTGATTTCCTTTGTACTCCTTTGTACTCCTTTGTACTTCAGTATATGTGTTTGAATGTATGAACTGTATATACTGAATGTTTTATTTATATACACGTACAGATGTACGTAAGTGTGAGTATGCAAATGTGTTTATATATATATATATATATCTGTGTATGTACTGTACCTGTTTATGCAAATTTGCATACAGTATACTATCATACAGTATTGATTTAGTTTTAGAATATCGTTTTTTTTTGTTTAAACATATTCCTCTTTCAGCCAATATTATTTATATTCAAGAATATAATTATTATAAAGAAGTATATACCCGGTACCGAAATTCTGGTCCTATTTCATATGTGAAGGAAGCATTTGTGCTTAGTGTCTAATTAAGGGGGCCCACCTCGCTTTTTTTCTCTTTCTCTCCCTCTCTCTTTGGTTTGTATCCATTTGGCCCCATTCAGCCTACTGTTTTAAGACGTTTACCCCCATCTAGGTGTCAATATTTTCCTGGCGAGCGGTAGCGAGCCAGCTTATATAGTTGTTTTGTTTTGACAGCAAGCTAAATTTGTACATTTTTCGATAGAAAAATTTCTCCGGCGAAGCCGGATTTCTCCATACAATGCTGGCTCGCTATCGCTCGCCAGGCAGAAATCGACACCTGGATGGGGATAAACGTCTTAAAACAGTTGGCTGAATGGAGCCGAATGGATACAAGTCAGGGAAAGAGAGAAAAGGAGAGAAAGATAAAACAAAAAACCGGTGACCCTCCTTAAATTCAATACAGTATAGATAATATTATCAATGTCTTCACGTTCAGCAATGGTCTGCTAGTAGTAGTAGTAATAGTAGTAGTAGTTGTTGTTATTGTTGTAGTAGGTAATATTTGTTATTATGTATTAATGTCACTAATATTGTAATTAAAATATAATAATATTATTATTATTATGTTTATTAGTATTAGTATTATAACTTTTTCTCCAAGCTACAGTGAAAGGTAACAATACATCTGTGTGTGTGTGTGTGTGTGTGTGTGAGTGAATATTGTTTTGGAGTGCAGGTGTGCGTGACTGTGTGATGAATAGAAAATATTGTTCCGAATTCGTGCTCTGAAATGCAAATGTTCACTTTGATGGTAATGTGAATATTTTATAAAGAAGGAAACATTAACTTTACACTTGTAAAGCATAGAGAGAATAATAATATTCGTGGGATATGGAAAACATACGAGCTGTGTAGACAACTATAGTAAATTAATAATATCCCGCATATGGGCAAGGTTGTAGACGAACAATTGTATTGATCTGCACTGTACACGTATTATCATAGCCACTACTCCCTGACACACCTGTGCATTATGTTAATACCTGGGTCCACATATTGTTGGGTCAGTCACCGTGCAAAAAAATGACAGAAAAATTTTGACCATTATATTCCAGCTAACATTGATCGATATCACGAACTTATGTAACTCCTCATCAAGAAAGAAAGAGTGTATATTATTTGTATTAACCCATTCTCTCTCTCGGTACTCTGCCATGCTAAATTATATTGCATAACTATATATTTAATGTTGATGAAAATTTCGATATCGTAACGAGACCATTGCAACCAGTAATATTCAGTGCCAATTTAACCAGTATAATTATAAAATGATGAGAATATAGATCACACTGCTTTGGATGGTCCTCATTGATTTGGAACTGGTGTAGACATATACTAGTTGAAATAATGGCACCGACAGCATACCCATACACCTACAACACCCAGACAATAGATTAACGTGAAACTGAATATAGAAGAGTTTAACCACCTGCATCCCTTGTACTAGCACACGCACGCCCTCACACCTACACCTACATATATATATATATATATATATATATATATATATATATATATATATATATATATATATATATATATATATATATATATACATACAGTATATACAGGGTGATTCAATACTCTACCGACAAACTTTTTGAGGCAAGAGATGAGCATATCCCAAATAGGAATGTCTAAGTAAGACAAAGATGCATTACGAATGAGTTAAAGGATTTGCTATATTATCGATGTAACATACTGAGTATGATTGTTACAACGGATAGATGTATCAGTGTTTAGATTAGTTTTAGCTCAACTTGCTATTGTGAAATAATAACGCTGATATTATAACTTGAAAATCACAGGATTTGAGCTGATCCCGAGACTTCAAGTTTTTCTTCCGTCCGATCACCAATGTAATTCTTAAACTACCAGTGACTGCTCACTTGGTAATTTGTAATAATAATAACACAATTTTATGTGTGGAATTGTTCATTAATTTAACGTTCACATGAGTAGTACTTGTAACTGAAGGGAAAGAATCATATTTAATTGGTATGTACCCTCAGAAGTATATGTCTGGCCAGGGTGAGTGGGAGGGTTGGGAGATACCTATGGTTCAAGATATTACGGAAATATAATATACAAAACGAGAAACATTCTAATTCTGAATCATGCCTAAATTATCCATTTCTGGTAATCAACTTGATTTAGGCAGTGTGCATAGCTTAATACCCACCTCTCCAGTATCAAAGGGATCTGATTTTAAATCAGTGGTTATTTATAATTTGAAAATCATGTACCGGGTATCATAAATCCTTATGTTTTATCTCACTGAACAAAATCACAGTTTTGTCAAACGAAATATTTAACTGAACATTTAGCAATTGTTTCAACTGTTCTATAATTATTGCACAGTATAACGTGGGTTACGAAAATGATCATACATGTTACAGCCTAAGTTGGCTCTAGGCTACCGTAAACAAAAACAAAATAATAATTTAGTAGGTTCACCTGGCATTAAATGCTTCATAACAATGACCTCGATCACCCAGGGTTCGGCAAGAGAGAAGGAGTAGTGTCCGGTTTGTCGGCTACAATATCGTAGGAATGGCTTCGGCTGTGTATGCTATTTTACTTCAATAATTTATTTCTGATGATAGATGCATTTTCAGGCAATAACATGATCAAACGGTATGCTCCATTATATTTACAGAATACCCTGCAACTTTGTTGGTAGAGTTTTGAATCACCCTGTATATGTATGTATATATATATATATATATATATATCGTTCACTTTCTCAACATATCAACTTCAGTGTTCCTCAGGGTGCTGTCCTGTCTACAGTTCTCTTTCTAATATTCATAAATAATCTCAACTGTACCTCTAGTCCTATCTACTCATATGCTGATAACTACTTTACACTATTCAACAAACCTTTCACATCAACCCAGCATGCAATCACTCACAAGGTCACGTACTGAGGGCATATAGAGCGCCTATTTTCTTATCTATCAAATATTCCTGATTGGGACAGAGAAAATCTTGTTACTTTTAACACCTTATTGGCGGCTTAGGCGGTCTATTTGACCGTACCGCACAGCGTTTTGTTTTTTTACCCTAAATTGGGTTGTTTCCGTGCTCATTTTCATGCCTAAATAAGACCCAGAGCGTAAAACAAGTATTTATCCCTGATAGGGCGTAAACAGAGCTTTCCAATGACACCCGAACCATCCTTGTACGACCACTGGTTCTCTTGCAACGATCGTGCAACACGAGTGCAAAAACCCTAAAAAAAGGTAATTTCCTTACACAATTCCCTGTGTAGCGAGTGAGAGAGGGGGGAAGAAGGTGGGATACAGTTCAGTAGGTCCACGATGGTCGTGCGGAGCGGTCATAAGGTTACTACGCTCGTCCCACCGCTCAGCTCTCTCTCTCAGCAACATTACGTGCTAAAAATGGCGGTCTACAGATGTCGTGCACCGCCACATAGTCCAAATTTATTTTACTCGACATATGTCGTGCGCCACCAATAAGGGGTTAAGGCCTCCAAGACCCAATTTCTTCATTTAATTACCATCGAACTATTCCACAAGATTATCCATTATTCTTCAATAATACACAAATCAACCCGTAATCTTCTCATAATATCCTTGATGTATCTATTTCATCTGGCCTTTCCTGGATATACCATATTAACAGTCTTGCTAAGACAGTTGGGTGTGCTTAATCGTCTCTGTGGAGAGTACATCCTTAGCAGAGATTATGATATTGGGCATATGTAAGTGAGAGGGGGTTGGAGAGGGAGGAGTAGGGCCGGATTCATCCAAGGTAGCGGTTTTAGTGAAAGTTTGAGCAAAGAATTCAGTTTGTCAGAGGAGGAGAATGATGGTGGTACCGTCAGAGTGGAAAAGAGGAGGGAAAGACAAGGAAGTGAAATTGTTGGAGAGGTTTTTGGCTAGATGCCAGAAAGCTTGGGAAGAATTAGAGTTGGAAAGTTCAGAACATTTGTTATTGATGAACGAGTTTTTGATGAGTCGAAGGACAGATTTGGCTTAATTTAGGGCAGAGACATATAAAGTACGGGACTTTTTAGTTTGAAGGAGATAGTACCATTTAAATTATTCCTCCTTGTTATGGACAGCAATAGAACAAGAAAAGAGTAAACCATGATTTTTGTGAGTTAGCCTGAAAGAAAGAGAATGGAATGTATGCTTCCATGCCCGAAAGGATTACCTCAGACACTCTTTGAGGGTAACCGGCCTCGGAAGCAAAAATCTTTCCATGGTAAATCAAGAGCCTCCCAATCGGCAGTGCCAAAGTGCCAAAAGCGCCGCCGGCTGGAGGGGTCCGAATGCAGTATTGAAGAGTCAGGACAGGTGACAGAGATAAGGTTATGATGAGAGGAGTACAACGGAGAGAGAACATTTACAGTAGAAGGATTAGAGGTTAGAGATAAGTAAAGGATATTGGGCCGATATCTAGGGCGGTCTGGAATTTGGGTAGGGAGCTGAACTAACTGATCTAGGTCATTAAGGATAGATAAGATCTAGGCTTGTTCACCAAGTTAGTCAGTGAAAAGAGAGAGCCATTGGCGGTGTTGAACATTGAAATCTTCTAAGATGGAGATTTCAGAGAAGGGAGAGATGGATAGAAGGTGCTCCATCTTAGAAGTAAGATAGTCAAAGACTTTTGGATAGTCAGTTGAATTAGGGAAGAGATAAACAACAGATATATTTAGTGCGAGAGTGACAAGATAGCTTAAACCAGATAGTTGAGAATTCACGAGAGTCAAAGTTGGAACACAAGAGCAAAAAAGATTGTTATGTACGTACAAGCAACTTCCACCTTTGGCTTTGAATTGAGGATAGAGATACTAGGAGGATATAGAGAAGGGTTTGTTGTCTGTTGCCTTAGACAACGGAGTTTCGTTTCGGTGAGAAAGAGAAGATCAAGGTTAGCGGAGGAGAGGTGGTGTTCAACAGAGTGGAAGTTAAAAGAAAGGCAACAAATGTTGCAAATATTTATTGTAAAAGTGGAAGATAGCGGGCCAGAGCATTATGATGGGTTGGTACCATGGTCTAGACCACTGGGGGAATTTCTGGTCCCCCCCCCCCCCCCCTTCCCCCCGGGGGACTCCGAGGAGGGTAATTTGTTCATCATTTATGGTTTTGTATACAATTTTGAAAAGGTAGTGTTATATAGATACTGTTTCGATAGAGTCTGGCACAAATCTTTAATTTCCAAACTGCCCTTTTTCGGTTTCTGTCCCTCCATCTTTGCCTTTGTCTCTAATTTCCTTTCCGGCCGTTCCATAGCTGCGGTTGTGGACGGCCATCGCTCATTTCCTCATCCTATCAACTCCGGTGTTCTTCAGGGTTCTGTCCTATCTCCTAGTCTCTTCCTAATTTTCATAAATGATCTTCTCAACTGTACATCCAGTCCCATCCATTCATATGCAGACGAATCTACTTTACACCACTCAATTAGTTTTGCAGAACGCCCCAGCTAGCAGTCCCTCAAAAGTAAACGTAATGAAGCCATACAATGCTTATCTTCTGATCTAGCTACTATTTCCAATTGGGGTAGAGAAAACCTTGTTGCATTTAATGCTTCCAAAACTCAATTTATCCATCTTACTACCTGTCAGGAACCTCCAGAGGACTATCCCTTATTCTTCAACAATACAAAAATCAATCCTTCATCTTCCCTCAATGTTCTCGGTGTCTCTTTTTCTTCTGCTCTCACTTGGAAAGACCATATTACCAGTCTCGCTAAGGCAGCCTCCCAGAAGCTGGGTGTGCTCAACCGCCTCAAGAGGTTCTTTACCCCTGCACAGCTTCTTGCTCTGTACAGGGGCACAGTGCGTCCTTGTATCGAGTATTGTTCACATGTGTGGGGAGGATCCTCTCACACCGCACTCCTAGATAAAGTAGAAAGGAAAGCCTTTCGTATCATTAACTCCCGTCCACTCACCACCTCTCTGCAATCTCTCTCTCTTCGCCGCAATGTTGCATCTCTCACTATTCTATCGCTACTACAATAATCAGTGTTCCTCAGAGCTTTCCCAGTGTATACCACCTCCTCTACGTAGGGTATGTAGTACCCGCCTTGCAACACAATCCCACCCCTACTCTGTGCAACTGTCCAACCCAAGAGTGAAACCCTATTCTCAGACTTTCTTCTATTCAACTGCTGAGCTCTGGAACTCTCTCCCGGAATCAGTCTTTCCCTCTTCCTATGATTTAAATTGCTTCAAACTCCGTGTGCCCAGGCATTTTAGCTCGAACGTCCCTTGATTTCGGCCCTGTCACTCTTTGAAATCTGGGAGAGGCACTCGCTGCAGGCAGTTATGCCTTTTGTCTCCCTCATTCACATAGAAAAAAAAATGTAATCTGTTTGTGGAATAATGTATTAATAGAAAGATAAGGCGTTTTGGAAGGCAGACTGGGGTTGTTCTCAATATTGGATAGGCACGGACATGATCAGCAAGGGAGGCCAGGTGATGAAACAGGAGCTCCAGCTGTCCTTATCAGCCCCCTGTAGCACTCCCCGGGAATACCGCCCTGTTCGGCTGGTGCCTACAGCGTCCTGTCCATACTAAGCCTACATTACTCTCTTCATCTATCACACCATCTACAGTACTGTAGGTCCTGTACAGTTTCTTTCATCGAAGTCCTTTATTTGGTTGCTTTGTATTATTAAGTAAAGTTATTCCCGTTTGTTTTTCTCTACTGTCACTTTTCTCTTTTTCTTCTCTTATGTCCATATATTCTTTATCCTTACTTTCGTTAGCATTGAGTAATGTGTTGATCTTGTCAACATGCCTCGTACGTTCTTTGAGTCTATAATTCTACCTTTGAGCCCAGTGTCAACCATGGCATAGTCGATCAGAGAGTGTTATTCATGTTCGCTTTCACTTCTATGCTATGTATACCTATGCATGCGACAATGCTGAACAATATTTTGTTTGCTAAAAGCATACCTCCCTGTGCACATATTTCTAACAGAAAGTTGCCATTCACTCTTACCCTCCACACCCCATTTACCCAATGTAATTTATATTTCCAACTATCATCTAAGTCACCCAGTAAAATTAAATATTTACACTTTTCCCTATTAATGTATTGTATATATTCCAAAATATTATCTTTTCTTCCACCCTTTTCCCATTTTCTTGGTCGACAGGTAAATACACACACATCAAGATGTCTATCAATTCCTATCTTTAACTCACACCACATATTTCTCGAGTCTATGCATTCATTGTTATATATACACTTTATCAACCCACCCCCACCCCGACACACAGGCACACACACACATAATGCTCATTGTCACTGTGGCACATTCCTGATTCGGGTGGATGGGGCTCGTCAACCTTGGTCGGCAATCCATCTAGGGGAGACAACTTTTAAATAATCCGGGTAGATTGGACACAACAGCCTTGGCTGGCAACTCGTCTAGAGGAGTAAATCTTATACAAATCTATATTGCTCACTTAAGGGAGAAGCAGGTTGCTGGATCAACTAGCCATCCACCACTGTTGATAATATATTGCTAAGAGATACACAGAGGGCCTCGGAGTCGGATGGATACTGAGTTGAGTGGTCAATCCCTTAAGTCCTTGAATAATATGGTACAGGTTGTCCTTCTCGAGGGAAACAGGTCTGCTTGGGGGCATTTTGTGTTAAACACCCTCATACAGGTGAGTAAGGCATCCGGCAATAGATAGAAAGAGAGACATTCTTGATCCCAGCAGATAGTCTCACTCACTCCACTATCATATGTTCTTCCACCCTACAATTGGTGGCAGTCGGGCTTCTTTTTGTGTGTCCTTTTATATTTATTTATATTTGTTTAAAGGCCCTTGACTGCCGAAAAATCAAGCTGAAAATGATATCCAGTCTAGAGAACAAACCATATGAGGAACGTCTTGAAGAATTACATCTGTTTCCCCTAACAAAGTGTAGATAAAGAGGCGACGTAATTCAAGTCTGTACGATTATCAGAGGCACCGACAATATGAACTGTAGTAAATACTTTACAATTGACCAATCAAATTTCACACAGGGAAATGGATGCAAAATCATTGGTAAATCATTCAACTTGCACGAATCTAAAGAGTTTCTTCTTCAATCGAGTCGTCAACGTGTCGAATGGACTTCTCCGAGATGTTATAGTTTGCAACACTGTTGATTCCTTCAAAGTTCGCCTTGACATGCACCTTCTTCTGAATCCAAGGTTGCCTGCATTTGCAAATGAATAAAATATTTCCCTAATTATGCTATTCCATTAATATTGCCCCCCAACCCCCCTCCCTGCCATGATATTCCCCAGAGAGATATTTGCTTTTCAAATCTTTATCTCTGAAAAACTGTGGGACACTAGAAACAGCAGTATTTTTTAGGGCAAGTAACCTCGAGGGGTCGCAAAACCTGTTGTTGCTAGTTTTACTTTGTACTCCTTTGTACTTTCTCCTCTGACAAAGCTGAACTCTTTGCTAACACTTTAGCTAAACACTCCACCTTGGATGATTCCAGTGCTATTCCTCCCTTTCCACTCCCCCTCTCACCATGAAGCTGGAATCACTCCAAGAGTTTGTAACACTCAACGTTGGAGTACCACAAACTTCAATTGTCACCGCAACTCCAGCAGCCACCAACGCCCCAACGTCAACTGCCAACAATTCAACGCCTGCAGTAGCCATTTCATCTGATGGTTCCGATACTCAAGAAACAAATAGTAACTCTCTTCCCCCTCAAAACAACTTCCGTGTCGTGAGGAACAACGTTTGCCCCAAGACCAGGAAACCCATACCGATTACCGAGTGTCAAAACCGCTTCCAGATACTCGCAGACTCAGATGACGAAGCAGAAATAGAAAAAGTCCGGCTCGTGGGAGACTCGATGATACGTGGTCAGCTCACAGAGTTTTGCGCCAGAGCACCTAAGACCAGGAAGCGTTTTTGTATTCCCTGGTGGTGGTGTGGACGACGTAGTTGCTGCAGTTGACGAAGTATCTAAGCTGGCCCCTGCTAATACAATGTATGTCATCCACGTTGGATCCAACGATGTACAGCGAACCCGGTCGGAAGATTTGCTTTTAAAGTACCAGCAGCTGATCAAGTCGTTTAAGGAGAAGTCATCAAGGATCATCGTCTCAGGAATCGTCTCCCGGCTTGGTGTAGAGAGCCGATTTTACAACATAGCCACCAGCACAAATCGTTGTCTAGCAAACCTCTGCAGGAAGGAAAACGTGGGATTCGTCGACACCTGGGACAATTTCTACTACGATGACTATTTGTTTTCGGACGATGGAGTTCATCTGAACCAGGTGGGAGCAGCACGTTTTGGGCGTCTTCTCAACGATGCGGTGAAGGATTTTCGGAGAAGAAATCGACTCAGCACAGGACAACCAGGAAGGAGGACCGAAGACAGCGAGGGCGGCAACCTGCGAAGGAATTAAATGCTAATCTGTCAAGAACCGCGAATTTGGATAAAGCTCCACCAACACGACCCAAATTCAAAACCGCCAGGGATAACGACCGAGGACCGATGTCAGCCATGAATGTAAATGTAGATCCGACCAGAACCAAAAATTTGATTAAAGAACGTTCTGCGAGTTCTAAAACCGCAACTTTAAAGGTTTTCTATGCAAACGCTCGTAGCATACGCAATAAATTTTCAGATTTAGAGGAACTAGTGTTTACTGAAAAATATGATGTGATTGGTATAACAGAATCTTGGCTCAATACAGTAGATAGAGACTTTTTAGCAGAGTATTCACTTCCCGGTTATGTAATGTTTGAGAAAAGCCGAATAAATAAAAATGGAGGTGGCGTTTTATTTTATATCAAAGAAAGTCTTAACCCGACCCTCTTGTCAAAACCTCAAATTGTGAACATCGACACATCTTTTGTGCTAATAAAGAATAATAAAGGTACAAAACTAATACTTGCATTAATATACAGACCTCCAGCTCAATCAGTGCAAACTGACCGAGAAATTTATGAACAAATTGCAGATGTAAGTAACTCACAAGGTACCGTACTTTTTGGCGACTTTAATTTACCTGTGACCAAGTGGGGAGATACTCTTACTTCACACTCCGGACATGACTTGTATACGAACTTGCAAGAGAGTTCGCTTTATCAATTTGTTCGAACACCGACCCATGGTAATAACGTTCTTGACATTGTACTTGCAACAAAAGAAGAATTAATAGAGAATTTGAATGTTGGTGATGAATTCAGTAACAGCGACCATCGTACGATAACTTTCACTTTAAACTTTACTAGTAACTAACCAAATAGTAGCATCGAAAAAGTCCCTAATTTCAAGAAAGCAAACTTTCATAAACTTAGAGCTATGTTTAAAGAAACTGACTGGAGCTTTTTAATTAACAATAACGACATAAATACATCTTGGAAGTTATTCGAAACCACTTACCTAAAAGCAGTGCAAGACTGCATACCATCGAAAATACGGCGTCCAGGCCATAATAATAAACCCAAATGGTGGAATAAAGATATTTCAAACTGGATGCTTGCTAAAAAATTTGCTAATGATAGATTAAAATCCTCACAAAATGACGAAGAACGGCTGAAATTTGTAGAGCTACGACGCAAAGCCAAAAAGTTAATTAAGCAAAGTAAAAAGACCCTAGAGTTACATATTGCGAATCAAAGTAAAACAAACCCGAAAGAATTCTATAGTTATATCAGAAAGAAGAAAGTAGTTACTTCAACTGTTGGACCGTTAGTCGATGAAAATGGAGAATACACCAAAGACGAAGTACAAATGAGTAATGCCCTCAATACCTTCTTTGCATCAGTTTTTACAACAGAAGACCTCAGTGATATCCCTACACCATCGCCGATTCAGATTGATAATTCACATGTTCTAAGCAATATCACCGTTACAGAGAGAGAAGTATTGAATTGTTTAGATAATCTCAAGGTAAATAAAACGCCTGGACCTGATACAATCTCGCCTAGAGTTCTAAAGGAAGCTAAGGATGAGCTCTCCAAACCACTGACATTACTATTCAAATAAATCCTTGCAGTCTGGAACTATGCCTGATCAGTGGAAGATAGCCAACGTAACACCGATATTAAAAAAAGGCAGCAAATCCCTACCCAGTAACTATCGTCCAATTAGCTTAACCTCAGTTGTATGTAAAATGCTAGAAACGGTCATAAGAGACAGACTCGTAAATCACTTAGAGGAAAATAACATACTTAAAGATACTCAACACGGCTTTCGTAAAAAACGTTCCTGTTTAACAAACCTCTTAGACTTCTTCCACGATATCCTCAACCTCTACGATGAGAGTAAAGCTGTAGATATTATATACCTTGATTTTCAAAAGGCCTTTGACAAAGTTCCCCACAAACGTTTACTGCTAAAACTAAAAGCGCATGGAATACAAGACGGTGTGTTGAAATGGACAGAAAATTGGCTCAGCGACAGAAAGCAAAGAGTAGTCATAAACGGTAAGGCATCTAAATGGACCAATGTAAGTAGCGGGGTACCCCAGGGATCGGTACTAGGACCAATTCTCTTTCTAATTTACATCAACGACATAGATGAGGGTCTCACCTGTACAATCTCAAAATTTGCTGACGATACAAAAATTGCAAATAGCGTACTCTCAAAAGATCAAGTTGACGATATGCAACACAATCTAGATAAATTGTCACATTGGGCCCAAATTTGGCAAATGAGTTTCAATGCGGATAAATGTAAAGTACTACATAACGGATACCTAAATGAGAAAGCAAACTATTCGATGAATGGCACTCAGCTTAAGAATGTAAACAGAGAAACCGATCTGGGAGTAACAATATCGAGTAACCTAAAACCGAGTCAACAATGTTCAGAAGTTGTTAAGAAGGCAAACAAAATAATTGGCTTTATAGGCAGATCATTTGAGCATAAATCCAAAGACGTTATCCTAACCCTTTACAATTCCTTAGTCCGCCCTCTTCTGGAATACTGCGTTCAATGCTGGTGCCCTTATTACCAAAAAGACATAAACAAGCTAGAACGAGTTCAACGTAGAGTTACCAAAATGATACCTAGCCTAAAGAACAAACCATACGAAGAGCGTCTTAGAGAATTAAATCTATTTCCTTTAGCCCAGCGCAGATTAAGAGGTGACTTAATTCAAGTGTTCAAAATCATCAAAGGCATCGACAATATGAACTGTAGTAAGTACTTCACTATCGACCAATCAAATTACACGCGGGGAAACGGTTACAAAATTATTGGTAAATCTTTTAACTCACACGAATCTAAGAATTTCTTCTTCAATCGAGTTGTCAACTTGTGGAATGGGCTTCCCCGAGACGTTATAGACTGCAGCACCGTTGATTCATTTAAACTCCGCCTAGACAAATATCTCGCATCAAACCCGCGACTGACTGCGTTTGTAAATGAATAACTTTATTTTATCCTCCCCTCAGTTACTAACCCATATGTCCCCTACTAACTTTCTAGTCCTGCCACGGACATTAGTTCCAGGGCAGTAGTTCCCTTTCCAATGTTCCCTTACCCACTCTAAACCACTGTTTGGACACTTGATCCTCAGTGTTTTGGAGGACAAGCAGCCTAGAAGGGTCACTAGACCTGTTGTTGCTTGATTTCCTTTGTACTCCTTTGTACTCCTTTGTACTTATGCCTGAAATCATAATTTCTTCCAAAGGATGTGCTTTCCTTTCCACCCTCTCTGGGTTTAATACTAAGAAGGCGTAAGGACCTGACAGTGTTCCTCCTGTTGTACTAAAAAACTGTGCTGACTCCCTGCCTAGGCAAACCCTTCCATATCTGTCTCTCTTCTAATACCTTCCCCTCTTGCTGGAAGTTCGCTCTCATTTAACCTGACCCAAAGAATGGTCACCGCTCTCAGCCCTCCAACTATCGTCCTATCGGTCTCATTTCTTGAATCTCAATTTTTTTTATACTGTTCATGCCTCAAAATTTCTTAAGCATTTATCTTCCCATTACCTACTCTCAGACCGCCAGTATGGCTTCCTTAAGGACCGCTCTACTGGTGATCTTCTTTCTTATCTTATTAACTCTTGGTCATCCTCCATTCGTGACTTCGGTGAGACTTTTTCTGTTGCACTAGACATATCGAAGGCTTTCGATAGAGTCTGGCACAAATCCCATATTTCCAAACTACCCTCCTTCGGTTTCTATCCCTCCATCTATGTCTTTGTCTCTAATTTCCTTTCCGGCCGTTCCATAGCTGCGGTTGTGGATGGCCCCCATTCACTTCCTCAGCCTATCAACTGCGGTGTTCCTCAGGGTTCTGTCCTATCTCCAATTGTCTTCCTATTATTCATTATCGACCTTCTCAACTGCACCTCCAGCCCCATTCACTCATATGCTGACGATTCTACATTAATTACACTATCCAACTAGCCTTCCTCAACAACATACATAGCAGGAACTCCAAAACTCACGTAAGGAGGCCATAGAGCACCTAACTTTTGATCTCTCTACTATCTCTAATTTGGGCAGAGAAAACCTTGTTACTTTCGATCCTTCCAAAACTCAATTTCTCCATCTGTCTACTCATCGCCGCCTTCCAGAAAACTATGACCTACTCTTCAATAACATACAAATTAGCCCTTCACCTTCTCTTAATATTCTTGGTGTCTCTTTCTCTTCTGATCTCTGTTGGAAAGATCATATGACCACTCTTGCTAAAACAGCTTCACAGAAACTGGGTGTGCTCAACCGCCCCAGGGGTTTATTTGCCCCTGCGCAGCTTCATACTCTGTTCAAGGGCACAGTCCATCCATGTATTGAGTATTGTTCACACATATGGGGGGGATCCTCTCATGCAGCACTTCTAGACAAAGTAGAAAAGAAAGCCTTCCGTCTCATTAACCCATAACCCATAACAGCGACTGTCCTCAATAGAGGTTTATTTGATGCACTGCGACCGTCCTAAATAGATCCAGTGGATAAAAACAAACTTAGAAAACACCTCAGTGGCACTCAAAACAAAGCAATTTGTGATTAGGCGAGATAATTTCCCTCCATTACTTGCTACCACTCCAACATATGTGTCCCCCCCGCCCCCCCTTCCCCTCCTTTTCCCCCCTCCTCAATTATAAGCTATTTTTTCTTTTATTCCTCCTTATATCGGGTAATTTTCGGCGCAAATTTCCCTCGTGCAGTCTATTTAACACTGGTTGCTAGAGATCCATGCAACAGAGAGACTTCTAGTGCAAGGACTCAGTGTCGCTCTACAGCTCGGAGAGGGAACATATACTGTACACCGCTCCAGCTCTCGCCTCATGATACGACCATGCGGCAATATACGTCTTTTTCACCCTCCCAAATGCTATTCCCACTTCTTTTATTGCTCTTAAATATTCATATATTTATAATAAAAGCAAAATAGGCGCATATGGATAAGTAATAATTATATATATGGTACTATGACGATTTTTGTCAGAATAGAACCAAATACTTTCGCTTAGCGGGAGGGTTTGAACTACCGTAGCTTTGCAGCTTAAGAGTTAACTCACGTCCACTCACTAATTCTCTGCAATCTCTCTCACTTCGCCGCAATGTTGCATCTCTCTCAGTATTCTACCGCTATTACAATAATCAGTGTTCCTCAGAGCTCTCTCATCATATACACCCCCCTCCCCCCCTTCGTAGAGCACGTAGTACCCGTCTTGTAACACAATCCCACCCCTACTCTGTGCAACTCTCCAACCCAAGAGGTAAACATTATTCTCAATCATTCTTCTATTTAACAGCTGAGCTTTGGAACCCTCTCCCAGAATCAGTCTTTCCCACTTCCTATGACTTAAATTGCTTCAAACTCTGTGTGTCCAGGCATTTTGGATCGAACTTACCTTGATTTTGGCCCTGTCGCTCTTTCAATTCTGGGGGAGGCACTCGTCACATGCAGTTCTGCCTTTTGTCTCAATCACTCACATAGGAAAAAAAAAAAAAAAATATATATATATATACAGTATATATACAATATACAGAGAGAGAGTGAGACGGAGTGAAATTTACATAGATATTAATAGCTACATTGGCCACACAGATCTTACGATCCCTGCGAGGTGGACAGGACTACATTCTAGTAGAGGTATCAACCTTCAGAGTAAGGGAAAGTGGAAGGTAAGGATGACAAAGATGAAGACTCTCTCCCCGCCCTCCGACAATTTGCCGTACATGGAAACAGTTAGAAGTGAATAACCTTGCAGAGCTTGGAAATCACCTGAAGGAATATTAAGAATAGTTAGAAATGGAGAGTAAATGTCAGGAGTACTTTGAACTTTTTTTGTTATATTTTTTAACCTTTTGTTTTCTCCAACTGAAAAGTTATAATCTCTGCCAGGTTCTCTTTTCATTAATCAGAGAAAGAGAGGGGGATGAAACTAAATTTACGGGATCCCCTTCCTGTTAATATATTGATGATATTACTCTCAATCGGCAATGAATAGAAAAATTAATACGAGTACGTGAATGCTTAACCCGTACAGCCCCAGCGACGCGCCTGACGCGTCGGCGATGTATGTAACGCACAGCCCCAGAGACGCGCCTGGCGCGTCGCCCCAATTGCGCCGACCGTGACCTCAGGTGTAGCCACTCAAGAGGGCTCAGATTTGTATGGGAACTGTGTACGTATCCCACGCACCCGTGCCGATGGTTGAAAACTCTCAAAGTCCACGTGCGTGCGCGCGAGCGCGCAATAACCTGGTTTTTTGGGATAATTGCCTTCAATTTTTTACTCTTATAAAATCCGTTTTCGGGGGCTCTGTAGGACCATTTTTTAAGCTTTTTGAGCGGTTTTTCGTGGTTTTTCCTTCATTCCTAACCCATTCGCTATTGTTTCTGGAATAAAACCATTTTTTGAAAACCGGCCGGGTTCTGGTGCGCAAACATTACAAAACTAGCCGGGGCTCCACGGGTTAATTAGAATACTTAGAGAAAGATATCAATCACACCAAGCACAAACCATATGTCACTGAATACCGAGAATATGTTAATATTATTTTATTTCCCATTAACATTAATACACTTTAAAGAGCGAAGGAAAAGCTTTTACGTGTGATAAAACTATACTTCCCAAATGTTAGTATTACCTAATTCGATACAAAGTGGATAATATTTACTTAGTTAATGAAGCAAACATTTTTATATACCCTAGTCGTCACTGGAAATATACTCTCACACCACTCATAAAGTTTTGTAAATGGCCAGAGTTTTATAACAAATGTAGCCGATATGCTACGTGTATTTCCTACAAGATTAACCATGACAACACACATATGTTTATCATTAGACTAGGTTAAATATCAATGTATATTTATGTTAGTCGTACTTGTTAAGGGGAGATAGCGTGTTTATTTGCCTATTGTGTTATCTTGTTTTATGATATGCTAGCTTTTTCCCTAGACCTCCATCAAGCTGTAATACACACACCCGAGACCCCCCTTCAAGATCAATTTGTACATTTCAGTCAGTTACTCTTAAGTTAAAACTATAGGCTCGCTATCGCTCGCCTGGAAAAAATCGACAACTAAATGGCACAAAAGGTCTTTTTATTGACAATAAATGAGGCATACAGTCATAAAATCGACAAACTAATGGGTCGAACGTCTTAAAATCTAAAAACAAATGGGCATAAATACGGAGGAAAGAGAGGGCAAAAAAAAAAAAAAAAATGGCCCTCCTTCCGTTAAATGGAAATTGATAATATAAAGTTGCTTACAGAAACAACTAAGGTAGCTGAATTAAACAGTTACATATTTAATAGGGCAATAAATTGACAATGAGAAATTCCTACTACACTACACTATTTTAACAAAAGGGTGCTTAATAACAATAAGTAGCTGATATTATGTGGAATATATGTGTATAAGTATATGTTGACGGGTAGGGAGAGGGTTTCTGCTCCACTTGTCAGTTTATACATTTACGCATTCCATGTTTTTGTACGTCTACTCCCTCGTGCATATCCCTTCACATTCATATAGTAGATCTGATACTGTTCACCAAATTGTGATCTCCTATACCTCAGTAAGACATAAGACTGAAACCGTAATTGTTTTTGATTAATCAGTCATTGATGTTTATGTATGTATGCATACAGTATGCATATGTGTACGTATGTATGGCTGTGAGCCAAGTATAATTTATACAGGAACATCTGGTAACTGTGGCAGGGCTGCAGGTGTAGTCCAGCTCATAGTGTGGTCCGAAAGCTGACAGTCAGATTCTCTACACCGCCAGATCAACACAGCTGTTGATATTATCCCAAAAGTCCTGCTGTTTCGTGAGGTAAGAGTGTTTTGTATTACCTCTCAGCTCAACCAGTACACTATTTTAACTAGTAGCTCTTACCGAATATTAACTCAACCATAGACTACAGTAGATCTGAACTTGACACGAAAATGGAACTTTCCAGAAAGGGACCCCAAATCGGAAAACGAACCCCATACTTCGAACCTCGAAACCGCGAAAATTTTATATTTTCGCGGTTTTGAGGTTCGAACTTGGGGGTTTGTTCTCTGATTGTGGGTCCCTTACTGCAAAGTTCGATTTTTGTATAAACTCCAGATCTACTGTAGTCTATGACTCAACCAATATTGCTAGGCTTGGCTAGGGTATGCTAAATTATTTTAGATTAGTAATATACAATTTTGTTTTTTAACCCACTGAGCCCCAGCGATGCAAACGTTGCGTCGGCAATGTATGTAACGCTAAACCCCAGTGACGCATACGTTGCGTCACTGGTACTCCGGTCCCAATTACTCCGGTCCTATGGCACCTAGAGGGCTCAGATTTGTATGGGAACTGTGTAAGTATCTCACACAACCATGCCGATGGTTGAACACTCAAAGTCCAACCGCGTGAGTGTGAGCGCGCAAAAACATGTTTTTTGGGTGTTTTTGCCTTCAATTTTTTACTCTTCTAAAATCGACTTTCGGGGGCTCCGTAGGACCCCTTTTTGATCGGTTTTCTGTGGTTTTTCCTTCATTCCTAACCCATTCGCTATGGTTTCTGGAAAAAAAGAAAAAAATCACATCCTGCTGGTCCCTGGTGGTACATTTATTATAAACTAGCTGGGGCTCAGTGGGTTAAAGAAGGTCCCTAACGTTTCCTATTCTTAAGTATTCGATTTTTGATTTGGAACAGAGCGTCAATCACTTGCACTACTATGTTCACAAACATTTGTGTAATGTTTGCATGTTTTCTTCTATTTTTTTAAATTTATGTCCATGAAATTTACAAAAAGGAGTCTTGCGTAGCTTATTTTAAAGTCTTATATGTTTTCCATATCTACCTCTCTAAACTCAACTATGTTGCTTACCAATGTGGCCTTCTCCCACAAGTCTCAAAATCTAGGTCTCTCACCACTGGCCCCTGCAACAGGGTGGACTACGCCCCTTAGGCACAGGAGTGCAGACCTGAGAAGAGAGAAGGAAGAGCCGGCATCTCATCCTTGTTGTGAATTGACTTCCCCGCTGGTGCTTCTTTTCTGATAAATGTTCTGCTAATCTACCATACTTGCTAATGGTCCTATTCCTCCCAACAATGAGAACACTAATGAGGTGATGCTCCCTTGATCCCTGTTTATAATTCTTTCTTCTTATGCTCGTTTTTTCTAATTTTCACTTCTCTCTTAGGTTGCCCTAAGTCATTGTTCGCGATATGCCTGTGCTATTGGGTTCAAGGTTCCAGCATTGAAAAAAGAACACTGTCCCTTCGTCCAAAAACCTTGAGCACTTTCAGTACAGTAACACACATTCAATTCAGTTGGTAGGTGAAAAAACCCACAAACGATTGATCGATAATTTAACTTAAGTTGAAAACTAGAGGAAGCACATAGACAGAGGAGTTGGTATTGCAGGGCAAGTGAGTGGGGGAGGATGGGAAGGGCAAGGTGGTTTGGGGTTTGGGGTTTGGTATTGGTGATGGTAAGGGTCTTGACTATGGTTTGCGAGGGGGTCCTGTGGGACTCGGAGGAGTTGGGTTGCTTGAACTCCTCCTTGTCCTCCAAGGCATTCTTGCACACTGGGGGTCCCCTTCATAGTGTGGGGGAAGTCCTCTTCCTACACTAACCAGTCCCAGCCCTGAATGGCACAACCTAGACCCTCTTTCACCTTATGTAGAAGTCAGGGTACCTGAACTCCCCTGAGGAGTTCGGGTGAAACCCCTCCTCCACTCTTCCACTATACTCTATAGTGTAATAAGTATGTCTCTGGTGTTAAGCGCTCCCCCTATTATAGGGTTGTATCTGGTTTTCTTGAGTTTATTCGTCCCTACCAGACTCAAGCTCGGTAGTTTTCTCTGGTGTTAGCAGTCCCCCTGGTATCTGAAAGGGGTGTTTCAGAGCAACCTGAAGTTTATTCGAAATTTCGGTAATTTTCATAATTTCATGATATTGTTACTAACAGTACATTTTCGATATGTCCGTGTCACATACCAATTTCTATGAGGAAGATCGATATCAATATTAATTATATCTTAAATACACAAAATATTATGGAAAAATCGAAATCCTGAACTTTAGCTATTCATATCAATACCACACGATACTGGGCCTATTTCACATATTTTTTACTAATATGGTTGTGTTACATACCAATTTTAAGGAGGAAGATCGATATCAATATTGATTATAATATAAATACAACAACATTATGGAAAAATTGAAGTCCTGAACTTTGGCTATTCATATCATCAATTCCACAAGATACTGGGTCTATTTCACATATCTTTTACTAATATGGTTGTGTTACATACCAATTTTAAGGAGGAAGATCGATATCAATATTGATTATAATATAAATACAAAAATATTATGGAAAAATCGAAGTCCTGAACTTTGGATATTCATGTCAATGCCACAAGATACTAGTTGTACATCATATATCTTATACTGATATGGTCGTGTTACATACCAATTTTAAGGAGGAAGATCGATAACAATATTTATTCTTATATAATAGGAAAAATATTATGGACAAATCGAAGTCCTGAACTTTGGCTATTCCTATCAATAACATATGATACTGGGTCTATATCACATATATTGTACTAATATGGTTGTGTTACATACCAATTTTAAGGAGGAAGATCGATATCAATATTGATTATAATATAAATACACAATTATTATGGAAAAATCAAAGTCTTGAACTTTGGATATTCATATCAATACCACAAGATACTGGGTCTATATCACATATGTTGTACTGATATGGTCGTGTTACACATCAATCTTAAAGAGGAAGATCGATATCAATATTTATTCTTTTATAATAGGACAAATACTATGGAAACATCGAAGTCCTGAACTTTGGATATTCATATCAATACCACAAAATACTGGGCCTATACCACTTATATTGTAATAATATGGTTGTTTTACATACCAATTTCAAGGAGGAAGATCGATATCAATATTGATTATAATATAAATACAAAAATATTATGGAAAATATTGCTGGTAGAGAATTGACGGAAAATCGTTCGTGTGATTCCAAGTTTATAGTGGGAAACATTGATGTGTGTGTTTTTTTTTTTTTCTGGGTATGTGTGTGTGTCTGGGTGTGTGTTGTGTGTATGTGTGTGTGTTTGTTTGTATGTGTGTGTGTGTATGTGTCTGTGTGTGTGTGTGATGTGTATGTAATAATATGAAAATGTTTACCTTTAATGATTTGATGTTATAGATAAATAACGATATTAATCTTATGTTGGACTACAGTTGTAATTCAACATTCTAGATGTCCACACACACATATGTAAAGGCAAGCTAATTAAGGGGAGATGGGTCGTTTTTCTGGTCCCCTTTCTCCCTCGTGTTTAGCTCCATTGCCTTTGAGATTTGAAGATGATCGGCCCATTTGTTTGACGATTTTAAGAACTTTCGCCCTATTTCGGTAAATTTTAGACCTATCTTGCCATTTAGGTGTCGATTGTTTTCTGGCAGGAGATAAGGAGCCTGTAATTTAGGACGAACCGGCATTTTTCTACCGTAAAATATACACATTTGTCTTGAGGGGGGTTTAGGGGGTGTTTTTCTAAGTTTGAGGGAGGTCTAGCGACGAAAACAAAAAAATATATAAATGCATTAATTAATAGACACAAACAAAAAATATAAATATAAAATAATAAATAAATAAATAAATAAAAAGCCACTACCCCTTCAAAGATATCCAAACCCATAACTATTTCGCTAGTCAAGGATAGTCCACCATTTATTGAGAGATTGTTGGGACAGCTGTTTGCTTAGACCGTTTTTTTTTTTTTTTTTTTATCTTTCTCTCCTTTTCTCTTTTTCCCTGGCTTGCATCCATTCGGCCTCATTCAGCCAAATGTTTTAAAACGTTTATCCACATCCAATTGTAGATTTCTTCCTGGCGAGCGATAGCGAGCCAGCATTGTATGGAGAAATCTGGCTTCGCCGGAGAAATTTTTCTATCAAAAAAAGAACAAATTAAGCTTGCTGTCAGAATAAAAATATATATATGCTGGCTCGCTACCGCTCGCCAGGAAAATATTGACACCTGGATGGGGGTAAACGTCTTAAAACAGTAGGCTGAATGGGGCCGAATGGATACAAGACAAAGAGAGAGCGAGAGAAAGAGAAAAAAGTGAAGTAGGCTCCCTTAACTCCTTCAGCATAATTAAGTAATTGTCATTTTATTCTGGTTACCACTAGACGACTTTCTTTAGCTTGTATTCTACCTCTAGGACAAAAATGATCCAGCAATGTATTTTAGATTGTCCCCTAGGCTAACAAAAATGCCTTCCCAACCTTCCTTCAATCCTTAAGGGGGGTCACCGGCTTTGTTTTTATCTTTCTCTCCTTTTTTCTTCTTCCCTGGCATGTATCCTTTCGGCCTCATTCAGCCAACTGTTTTAAGACGTTTATCCCCATCCAGGTGTCGATTTCTTCCTGGCGAGCGATAGCGAGCCAGCATTGTATGGAGAAATACGGCTTCGCCGGAGTCATTTTTCTATCGAAAAATGTACAAATTTAGCTTACTGTCAAAACAAACACATATATATGTTGGCTCGCTATCGCTTGCCAGGAAAATATTGACACCTGGATGCGGGTAAACGTCTTAAAACAGTAGGCTGAATGGGGCCGAATGGATACAAGCCAAAGAGAGAGGGAGAGAAAGAGAAATAAAACGAGGTGGCTCCCTTAAGTGGGAATGAGCGTATATATTTGTTCCTTTATGTATCTTTATATCATGTTTTATTTTCTTCCCTAGACCTCCATCAAGCTTAAATAAAAAGTTCAAAGCCTGTTAATTGATGAAGGCCCATTTTAAACGGAATCAAATCGTCTAATAGTGTCCAAAATAAAGTAAAAAGACGTCGCAGGTATAGAAGGGGTTAATAGTAGATTCTCAGAACATATTTAAATAATCGCGAGGATAAATTAGAGATACTGAATTAAGAGAGAGTGGCCTCAATAATATGATCACACGTACAGCTCGCTCTGTGCTGTATTAATGTCTGTCAGATGTTGAATAGGGTGGGTAAGTGTAGGAACATGTTTGTACATTTCACTCGATATGAAGAAATGAAGCTTAGATATTGCTTATACCAATTATTAGTAAAAACATACTTGGTGCCGAGACATCACTTATTAGCGCGATTGTACAGTCGCGCTAACAAGTGATGTCTTGGCACCAAGTATATGTTTTAATCAATAATTATATAATTGGTATCAGCAATGTCTAAAACTTGATTTATTCGTTTCGAGTGAGATAATTATACAAACATGTTCCTACACCACCCTATCCAACATCTGACAGACATTAATACAGCACAGAGCGAGCCAAACGTAATGACAGCCAGGACATGACTTATGAACACCACCATCAAGACTCCGATACTATAGTCTATTCGCTGTAAGTAGGCGAGAAATCATGACCTCTATCCTCTGTAACTCAAAAAGGGCTTGAGCAAATTGGTTGTAAATTTCCACATATATTCCTTGACTGACTCGTCCCAAATGGTAGACATATTAGGTCGATTACTCCAGTTGTTTTTGAGTTACAGAGGTTAGAGGTCATGATTTCTCTCCTACTTACAGATAATAGACTATAGCTGTCATTACGTTTGGCTTCTCGCTGTGCTGTATTTATGTCTGTCAGATGTTGAATAGGGTGGGTAAGTGTAGAAACATATTTGTATATTTCACTTAATATGGAGAAGTGAAGCTTAGATATTGCGGATACCAATTATTGATCAAAACATACTTGGTGCCGAGACATCACTTATTAGCGTGACTGTACCCGATCAAACTCTGTGCACTGGTAAAATCAAAGCTATAAAAAAAGAGTATGAAAAATATATATTACATCATTGGGTATATTGATAGTGACTTAAGGGAGCCCACCTCGCTTTTTTTCTCTTTCTCTCCCTCTCTCTTTGGCTTGTATCCATTTGGCCCCATTCAGCCAACTGTTTTAAGACGTTTACCCCCATCCAGGCGTCAATATTTTCCTGACGAGTGGTAGCGAGCCAGCATATATAAATTTTTGTTTTGACAGCAAGCTAAATGTGTACATTTTTCGATAGAAAAATTTCTCCGGCGAAGCCGGATTTCTCCATACAATGCTGGCTCGCTATCGCTCGCCAGGAAGAAATCGACACCTGGATGGGGATAAACGTCTTAAAACAGTTGGCTGAATGGGGCCGAATGGATATAAGCCAGAGAAAGAGAGAAAATGAGAGAAAGGGAAAAACAAACTGGTGACCCCCCTTAAATTGCTATGCTATATTTACCCCTTTCAGTACCGGTGACTTCCTTTTAGCTTGACTCTGGTTATTTGTCGACGATTTTATTCAGTTTAAGAAGGGCCTCCAGCCATTTATAAGCTTCTCTCTTTCTCCCTCTCTCTGTGGGTTGTATCCATTCGGCCCCATTCAGCCTACTGTTTTAAGACGTTTATCGCCATCCAGGTGTCGATTTTTTCGTGGCGGGCGGTAGCAACCCAGCATATTTTTTAAAATTATTTTGACAGAAGACTAAATTTTTATATTTTTAAATAGAAAATGTCTCCAGTGAAGCCGGATTTCTCCATACAATGCTGGCTTGCTATCGCTCGCCAGGAAGAAATCGACACCTGGATGGGGATAAACATCTTAAAACAGTAGGCTGAATGGATACAAGCCAGAGAAAGAGAGAAAAGGAGAGAAACAAAGAAGGTGACCCCCCTTAACTGGGTTCGCTACCACTGCTTTTACAAGTAGCCTCGTATGGGTCAATATATCTGTTGTTCCTTGCTTTTCCTTTGTGTACACCTTTATAACGGTAGATTATTACGAACTAGTTAACCCCTTTATAATCTGGTTACCATTAGACGATTGTCTTTAGCTTACGATCTACCACTAGGATTTAAGGGAAGGTTTTTTGTTTGTTCCCTAGACCTCCATCAAGCTTAACATTACACCACCTAGACCCACTTTCAAGATAAATTTGTACATTTTTTGGACAGAAAAATGGCCCGACCGAAAGCCGATTGCTCTTAAATTTCAGGCTCGCTTTCGCTCGCCAGGAAAAAGTTGACACCTAAATTGCATACAAGCTCTTAATATTGGCAAAGGATGGGGTGAAATATCATAAATTCGCCAAACTAATGGGGTAAATGTCTTAATTAACCCTTTGGCTGCAGCTATGTTTGGGCTATTTAGGGCATATTCAGGCACTCATGAATGATAAATCAAGCATCTACATTGAATGAAGTGTAATCTGCCGAAAACTAGGCGAAAATAGCTTCAAAATGACACCAGAACGGACCGTGTACGTGGTCTGGTTCACCCGCAGTGGCCCCAGTGAAACACGGGAACCCCGCTATTATGTAACACTCGCTCGCTTGGCTACACTGCTGAGAGAGACAGAGAGAGACTCGCCAGAGACACAGCCTAGCTCAGTGAGCCGCTCGGTGCTCTGAGGGTCGGAGGTGGGCCCCTCACGCTCCCACCCACTGACACTCGATTTTTACGTTTTTTACAGGCTTTTAAAGCCTGGAAATTGCTGTAACTTGCCAAAACATTCCAGAACGTCACTCGCAGCGAAAGGGTTAAAATCTCAAAACTAATGTGGTGAAACATGAGGGAGAAGGGGCGCCAAAAAACAAACAACCATCCCCCCTTAAAATGCATAACATCGTAACACTCTCAAACAAGATGGGTATGAAAGGGGTATTTAAAGTGTCCATAATAATCTACCCACCTCTTTTTTTTCTCTTTCTCTTCCTCTCTCTTTGGCTTGTATTCATTCGGCCCCATTCAGCCTACTGTTTTAAGACGTTTACCCCAATCCAGGCGTCAATATCAGCATATATATATTTTTGTTTTACAGCAAGCTAAATTTGTACATTTTTCGATAGAAAAAAAAATCCGGCGAAGCCGGATTTCTCCTTACAATGCTGGCTCGCTATCGCTCGCCAGGAAGAAATCGACACCTGGATGGGAATAAACGTCTTAAAACAGTTGGCTGAATGGGGCCAAATGGATACAAGCCAAAGAGAGAGGGAAAAGGAGAGAAAAAAAGTAGGTGGCCCCCCCTTAAATTGTCTATAATATTCTACCCACTTAAAGGTATATTGGTGGTAATAAACCCATCTTATACCAGTTAAGGGGGGTCACCTGTTATTTTTCTCTCCTTTTCTCCCTCTCTCTCTCTCGGTTGTATCCATTCGGCCCCATTCAGCCTACTGTTTTAAGACATTTATCCCCTTCCAAGTGCCAGCATTGTATGAAGAAATCCGGCTTCGCTGGAGACATTTTCTATCTCTCTCTTTCTCTCTCTCTCTCTCTCTCTCTCTCTCTCTCTCTACGTATTTATTTGCTCATTTATTTATAATTTTATTATTGTTTATTAGTGTCCCCCCTAGACCTCCATCAAACGTAAAGAAACACCCACCAAAACCCTCTTTCAAGATAAATTTGTACGTTTTTCGATAGAAAAATGTCTCGGCCGGAGGTCGGTTTCTCATAAAAATTACAGGCTTGCTATTGCTCGCCAGGAATAAATCGACTAAATGAAACTAAAAGTCTTAATATGGACAAATAAATGGGTCAGAAAGTCTTAAAATCGCCAAAGTAATGGGCCGAACGTCATAAAATCTCAAAACTAAAGGGGCTAAACATGAGGAAGAAGAGGGACCACAGAAAAACGACCCAACTCCCCTTAATTAAAAGGACGTCACCGGTACAGAAAGGGTTAAGTGCCAAGGAGATTACATATTGGGGGCATTAAGGGTGGTCACCTGCTTTTTTTTCTTGCTCTCCTTTTATCCCTTTCTCTGGCTTGTATCCATTCGGCCCCATTCAGCCAACTGTTTTAAGACGTTTATCTCCATCCAGGTGTCGACATCTTCCAGGCGAGCGATAGCGAGCCAGCATTGTATGGAGAAATCCGGCTTCGCCGGAGAAATTTTTCTATCGAAAAATGTACAAATTTAGCTTGCTCTCAAAACCAAAAAAATATATATGCTGGCTCACTACCGCTCGAAAAGGAAAATATTGACACCTGGATGGAGGTAAACGTCTTAAAACAGTAGGCGGAATGGGGCCGAATGGATACAAGCCAAAGAGAGAGGGAGAGAAAGATAAAAAAAAAGGCGTCATGGTGCTGAAGAGGTTAACATTGTCCACATCTGTGACCTAAATTCTAAGTATTATGGAATTATATATATGTTTGTGTTCATTTATTTACTTATTCATTATTTATTATTATTTATTATTATTTATTATTTATTATTGTTTATTATTATTTGTGTTGTTATTTATTTATTATTTATTATTAATTAGTATATATTATTTATTATTTATTATTTATTTACTTTTTCATTTACATATTTATTTATTTATTTATTTATTATTTATTATTATTAATTATAATTAATTATTTGTATATATTATTTATCATATATTATTTATATATTTATTTATTTATTTACTTATTCATGATTATCTTTAGCTTCCTCCCAAGGGGAGTTTTGGAGGGTTGTTTTCTAAGTTTGTTAGAGGTCTATCGAAAAAACCTAATACAACGTATAACAATATATATAATAGAAATTAAAAAAACAACAATTGGAACTAATATTTTTCCAAGCTGCCAGACTACAATTGCCCGTAAATATTGCCGGTAAATTGCTCGTGTGACACCGCCTTATTATAGCATGAAAGTCGCAAATGGTTAGTTGGTCCTATTATTTAACTTCTGGTCCGGAAAATGCGCTTTTAAGGGGGAAGGCTTTATTTTTTAGTCGGTTATTTCATATATTTATTGATTTATTTATTTTTCTCCCTAGACCTCCATCAAATTTAAAAAAAACATCGATTTTCCTCCCTAGACCTCTATCAAGCTTAAACATAAATAAAACATCCATTAGATCCCCCTCCTAAGTTAATTTGTAATTTTTTTCGGGAGAAAACATTTCCGGCCGAAAACCGGTTCTTCGAACATTACAGGCTCACTTTCGTTCGCCAGGAAAAAAATCGACACCTAAATAGCACGAAAGGGCCTAAAATTGACAACGAAATTGGTTGAAAGATCTTGGAATCGCCAAACTAATAGGGAAAACATCCTTAAATCTGAAAACTAATGGGGCTAAACAGCAAGAAGGGGGATCTAGAAATAAGACCCATCTCCCCTTAATTTGTTCCATCAAGCTAATTTTCCTAACCCCTATACCAAATTATATGGAGTGTGTTGAAATGCTTGTATACCGTTGCCCACATAAGGGAGGGGGGAGGTAGTCGCTTTTGCGGGACCCCCTTCTCCCTCGACAATATGAACTGTAGTAAGTACTTCACTATCGACCAATCTAATTACACGCGGGGAAACGGGTGCAAAATTATTGGTAAATCTTTTAACTCACACGAAGCTAAAAATGTCTTCTTCAATCGAGTTGTCAACTTATGGAATGGGCTTCCCCGAGATGTTATAGAGGGCAGCACCGTTGATTCACTTAAACTTCGCCTAGACAAATATCTCGCATCAAACCCGCGACTGACTGCGTTTGTAAATGAATAACTTTATTTTATCCTCCCCTCAGTTACTAACCCATCTGTCCCCTACTAACTTCCTAATCCTGCCACGGACATTAGTTCCAGGGCAGTAGTTCCCTTTCCAATGTTCCCTTACCCACTCTAAACCACTGTTTGGACACTTGATCCTCAGTGTTTTGGAGGACAAGCAGCCTAGAGGGGTCACTAGATCTGTTGTTGCTTGATTTCCTTTGTACTCCTTTGTACTCATGTTTAGCCTATTTGTTTTGAGATTTTAAGACGTTGGTTCCATTAGTTTGTCGATTTTAAGACGTTCGTTCTATTAGTTTGTCGATTTTAAGACCTTTCGCCCCATTTTTGTGTCAATATCAAGACCTTTCATGCCATTTAGGTGTCGATTTTTTTCCTGGCGAGCGATAGCGAGCTTGTAATTTTAGAAGGAAACGGCCTTCGGCCTTCATCTTGAAGAGGGTCTAGGTGGTGCAATTTATAACTTGATGGAGGTCCTAGCAAGGAAACTAAAATAATAATAATAATAATAATAATAATACTAATAATAATAATAATAATAATAATAATAAAACAAGCACTATCCCCTTAAGTTCTCTTTCTTTCCATGATCTTATGCATGAAAGTAAAAGAAAAGACAAATATATTAATGTATTAGTTTTCATAGACATACTTCCATATTGTTAGAAATGAGTGCTTTCCTTTATGCAATTATAAATATCTGGATTGATTTTTGGATATAACTTGTTTTTCAATAAATAGTATATACAGATTAATTTTGATTTATCGAAAACAAAAAATCTTATATTCGTTTCCAGAGATATACTTTCATATTGTTAGAAATAGGTGAAGTCCAGGAATATTTATGAGTGGGCTAGATACTATGGTATCCGAGTGTACAGTCGCGCTAATAAGTGATGTCTCGGCAGCAAGTATGTTTTGATCAATAATTTGGTATCGGCAATATATAAAACTTGATTTATTCGTTTCGAGTGAGATATACCAACATGATCCTACCCTTACCCACCCTATTCAACATCTGACAGACATTAATACAGCGCAGAGAGAGCCAAACGTAATGACAGCTGGGACATGATTTATTAGGCCGACAGTACGTATGTAATGTGTTCTTCCTACATAATAAATATATAATCAACTCTCTCTCTCTCTCTCTCCCTCCCTCTGTCTGTCTGTCTCTCTCTCTCTCCCTCCCTCTGTCTGTCTGTCTCTCTCTCTCTCTCTCTCTCCCTCCCTCTCCCTCTCTCTCTCTCTCTCTCTCTCTCTGATCCAAATGAGTTAATATCACTGGTATATACTTATGTTGTCAACTCTACACTCGCGCTACATATGTTTCTACACTATCACTAAATGTTTATCTCGGGTTAAGGGGGGTGAGCGTATTTATTTGCTCAATTATGTATAGTTTTGCTATTTTGTTAACCCGTTCTGTACCGGCGACGTCTTTTAAGTTTGATTTCAGCTACATTTAGACGATTTTATCAAGCTTAGCAAGGATATGTGATAGTTATAATGATAAATTGAGATCGTCTGTAGTCATTTTATTAGTAGATGTCCTTCCTAAGCCAAATATAATCGTCTAATCATTGCCAGAATAGGATATAAGGGACACCGCCAGTACAGTAAGGGTTAAGGGGAGGCAGACCGTCTTTCTGGACCCCCTTCTCCATAATGTTTAGCCCCACTAGCTTTGAGATTATTAGACGTTCGGCCCATTAGTTTGGCGATTTTAACACCTTTCACCCGATTTCGTTGTCAATTTTAAGACCTTTCGTGCCATTTAGGTGTCTTTTATTTCCTGGCGAGCGATAGCGAGCCTGCAATTTTAAGAGGAACTGGCCTTCGGCCGGGATATGTTTCTACCAAATTTGTTTTTAATTTATCTTGAAGGGGAGTCTAGGGGGCGTTTTTCTAAGCTTGATGGAGGTGTAGGGAGGAAACTAAAAAAATATATGAATAAATTAATTAATAGACCAAACAAACGGTCAGTCCCCTTTTAATTTCCTCCTTAGGCTTCCGTCAAGCTTCTAAAATATCCGCCCAAGACCCCCCTTCAAGATAAATTTTTACATTTTTCGATAGAAATATTTCCCGGCCAAAGGCCGGTTCCTCTTGAATTACAGGCTCTCTATCGCTCGCCAGGAAAAAGTCGACACTTAAATGACACGAAAAGTCTTAATATTAATAAAGAAATGGGACAAAAGGTCATAAAATCGCCAAACCAATGGACCGAACGTCATATAGTCTGAAAACTAATGGGATTAAACATGAAAAAGAAGGGGGACCAGAAAAACGAGAGTGAGACCCTCACCCCCACCACCCCCATCCCTCTTACCTTTAAGGGGAGATGGTTCACTTTTGTTCATGTATATATTATTTTTCTAGTTTCCTACCTAGATCTCCATCAAACTTTAAAAATAACATCCATTAGATCCCCCCTTCTAGGTTAATTAGAAAAATGTCCCTGCCAAAGGCCGGTTCTTCTAAAATTACAGGTTCCCTATCGTTCGCCAGGAAAAACATCGACACCCAAATGATACGAAACGTCTTAAAACTGACAATAAAATGGGGCGAAAGGTCTTAAAATAGCCAAACTAATTGGGCGAACGTCTTATAATATGAAAATAAATGGGGCTAAATAAGAGGGAGAAGGGGGTCCATAAACAACACCCCTTTATATAGGTACATTGTGGACAATTTAAATACCCTTTTCATACCTATTAGTTTTAGAGTATAGATAAGTATACCCCCTTTATTATTTACCCGCCCAACAGTACAAGCTGCAACACTCTGGGACATGTTGCTGCTGAAGGCGAGAGAGAGAGAGAGAGAGAGAGAGAGAGAGAGAGAGAGAGAGGGGGGGGGGGGGAGAACGAGTGAGGATGTTGTGTGTGTGTGTGTGACCTATACTTTTAACACCACTCCCCCTGTGCTGCAGTAACCCCCCTCAGCTCGTTTTCTTACATAGTACTAGGCTAGTGGGAATTAAGAGAAAATTTAGTATTCTGGGATAACTAAATTAATTTTGGCTCCAGTTAAGTGCTTCAGAACAAACTGAATCAATGACTGAACCCCATCCTCAATCGAAACACCGGATCCTGAAATATTATTATGTTACCTCCACCAACCGACTTTACTCCTAAACTCAATTAATGAAATCAACAAATATAATAGGAATCGGTACACTCGGATACCATAATCTCTAGCCCACTCGTAAAAATGCGTGGACTTTACCTATTTATAATTATGGAAATAGCCTATATCTCGGGTAGCGATTTTATGAATATATTTTTTCTATAAATCAACTACAATACCATACTTGCTTCATAATAAATATATGTAGTATATATAATATACACTACTTAAGCAAATTATATAAACAAAATCAGCTGTTTAAATAGTTATAATTGCATAAAGTAAAACATAGGGGCTCCCGAGTATCTAAAGTGTAATTTTGGTAAAGCTTATGAAAGGAATGGACAACATACACGGAATAGGAAGTATAATTTTAATGTTCCGAGAAATCAAGGGCAGGGTAAACGAACATTCTTCTTCACTGCCCTCAAAGACTGGAACAACCTACCACAGACAGTCCGTGAAAAGAGAACATTGTATTCCTTCAGACGTAGCTTGAAGAAGCACCTGAAGCAGACAGCCGTAAGAAGGGAGCAACAAACTTATGTCTACTATTAAATACATCATAAGTGATAGGTAAAATTTACCACAAAATATGATTACTAAAGTATATATAGCTTTAGAATGTAAGTTAGCAAATAGTCTAGCCCCCGGGTGCAGAAAGGTATAATACATCATGGTAAATTGAAGAAGTAATATACAGTATTTATATATATTTAGATAAGACTTTTTTTACATATGCTAGTACACTCTAGGACATAAATCATTGCCTTAAGTTTTCGAAGCTTTCCCGAAATGAATCGAATCTTCTCAACCCCTTCTGTACGCGAGGGGGGGCTTTGCCCTCCCTCACCCCTCCATGACTTAGGATTTTGTTACAGCATGAATCATAGCCCATGAATAGTCAGTGACAATCAAAGATGGACTAAAAACTTGACCAGTGACCTTATTGTACATTGAAGCTACTTTGCCAAAGAAATAAGTTATGTCAACAGTGGTGTGCGAATCAGATAACATTTCTGCTAGAGGGAGAGGAGGTTCACCTATTTTAGGAAGTTTCATAACTAAAGCATAGTGTTACGACTGAGGTTTAAATATATCAGGGCTCTTATTCAATGGACTAGTAATGGCATAAATACTACAACGGAAAGCGCTAGATCCAACCTCTGATGTATATTCCCAGTGAACAAAGAACACAAATACTCTCCAGAGTTCTATATGCAATAATAGGTTATCAAACTCTCAATAAATGTGCGTCTACTCTAGGCTTAATGTTATGTGAAAACAGCCTATTACTACCTATAACCGAAGGTGCTTGGTTATGGTATGCAACGTAAGGTGGTAAGAGACGTTACAGCTTACGTTACTTTAATCAATAAATGTCAGGCACTCCTGCATGAAAGAAAGTGCACTAAAGTCCTTCAACACAAACAAGGAATCTTCTTTAAATGTTAGATGCTATCAAGATGCTCGAATCGGAAATGGAACCCAAAAAGGCAGGCAGCGGAACAATGCTCGTGCAGGCTATGCACACAAAAAGGCAGGATATATAATGCAGTCGGAGCCAAGAATATCCTAAACGCTACAACAATAATAATAATCGCCACAACAATGCAGTATTCCTATCAACAAAAAGAGCCTAAGTCGTTTGTGTATCAATATATCAAACTAGGCTGCGAAATGCTTGTGTAATCATAAACGGGTATGCATAATAAGAGTAATTGGTTTAATATACTTAATGTCTACTATGACTGATAAAGTCTAGCTAGAGTCAATGATACGAGATACTGGTGCGCATGGCATGCCGCATAGCCTAGTGCAAATCTCAAGTCTGTGCGTCAAATATTATGTTATAGGGAAGGGTAGCTCTCTTGAGAAACCTTAATACCGAAGTATTAAGCGTTCTCCTGGCGTACCTCAAAGACAAACAACCGAGCCTAGAACAGTGCAGAATGGTATAGGCAAAAAGCCCTCATTCGTGCATGCTCTACTCTCAATGGCACACAGACTAGAATTTACCCAATCAACTCCAGTTCTCAGGTATGTCGTGCAGCTTTTAACTAAAGCCAGCACCCATCGGAAACAATACCTTATAGTATCAGACTCCTAGTCTAGCATTATCTAATCCAGCAGAACACTAATAATTATAGGAAGCGGTACTGAACAATATGAATGCCAACCAATGCTTTGTGGTCAACTTATCTTAACAACTAACATACATGGGTTATATCAGACCTTAACGCACAATACAACTGGCCAGCATGAAGCTGATTTTTGCAGAGTTAACCAGAGGGGGTATAATATTAATAAAAGGTGGTGAAAGATATGGAAAATGAGAGAGATAGGCAGAGGAAAAGGTTCTCAGGTGCAGCTAGGGGGACAGATATCAAAGGGATAAGAGGGATGCGTTCTAGAAACCAGATCTGAGGGAGAGACTGGCAAGAAAGTTCTATATATACTAGCACTAGTTTGAACTGCGTAGGAAAAGCGGTAACAAGTCCTCTAGCCAATGCTAAAGAAGCTAGCCAAACATGACGTCACCAAGCATGGTAAAAAACTCCTCCAACGAATCCCACGAGGCCAGCCAGCTATGACGTCATCGAGTATAGCAAAACACTGCGCGCCTTCCCACACTCTGTTCTACTCTCTCTCTCTCTCTCTCTCTCAAATCCTATCATTACTACTTAATGATAAAACATATACTTTGCAATTAAATATATAAAGCCTTGACATGGGTGAAAACAAAGAGCCTTTCTGGACTGCCCATGACACGAGCTTTCATATGAAATAAAGCACACAACAATACATCAACTGTAGCCACATCCACTGTCCTGGCGATCCTAGCGAGTTACTGTAGGACAAGCCATGTGGTTCTAACGAAGTGGTTAACGTCACACCCCCCCCCAAGATTTTTCTCAGAGACCCAAGGCTCACAAAAATCTGATTGTTAGAACCCATGCTATATCTCTACTTCCCATCACCCAGCGGCAGTAAAATATCTGGCACAGTTCTCAACAAAACATTTTACAAAATTATAACCCTCCCCAACACAATAGGTTAAATCATATGTAGTTATGCTCCTCAAGAGCGAGCTTCTCTAGCCCAGCATTCTGAGAGGAGTGCAACTCAGAATTACTGCTATAACATACTGAAAAATTTCAACTATCAAAGAAAGAGTTTTTATTTGATTTTTATGTTTTTAATTTGTTTATTTTGGCTGCACTATAGGGGCAAGCCTAGTTTTTTCTTCTATACCAAACGCTCAACTCCTGCTTTACGACCCAATACGCTGGGCTACAACCGCGAGCCAACAAGCACCAAGCGCAAAATACTATTCAAACTAAAGCAGGAGGCTACCCGTGTGTCAATCTACCCAGGATCATATACCCTTGAAAGACAATCTGCAACCACGTTGTCACAACCGGCAATATGGCGTATGTCCAGGTTATATACCAGTAACCTTAGTGACCACCTGGTCAGCCTCATATTCCGATTGTGAAACTGGTCCAAGAACTTGAGAGGGTGATGATCTGTGTAAACTACAACGACCGGACCATAGGCTGGAACATAGACCTTGAAATGCCCCAGCGCAAGCACAACCCCCAGCAGCTCCTCCTCGACAACAGAGCAGCTCCCCTGGGCCGAATTGAACTTCTCCGAGCAGAAACTAACAGGATGCTCCAGCCCATCATCGTCCTTTTTCACAAGGACGGCACCAGCCCCCACACCACTAGCATCCGTTGCTAGTTGGAAAGGTAGGCTAAAGTCAGGGGCCCTGAGGATCGGGTGAGTGCACAACAGGTGCTTCACCACTCCCAACGCCCTCTCACACTCAGGCGCCCACCTGACTTTCTTATCCTTCCAGTTATCCTCCACCTGAGCTTGACTGTCCCGTTCTCCTTCTCCACCTTGACTGCTAAACGTCATCACAGGCACAGTGAGAGGCTCAGGGGGGTGCCTCACATACTTCTTCATGAGATTAATGTGACATAACTGACTGCGCTTCCGTCTGTCTGGAGTGGCTACCAAGTAATCCAGGTCCGATAGCCTCTCAACCACCCTATAAGGACCAGTGTACTTCGCGGATAAGGGATGACCTACAAGGGGCAGTAGAATCAACACCTCCTGACCCACGCGAAACTCCCTGAGTTTAACCTTGAGGTAGTACCTGTCCTTCATGAGGGCCTGAGAGCTAGTCGAATTACGGCCAGCCAACTCCAGACTGCGCAACATCCGTTCTCGACTGTCGAGGACATACTTGAGCATAGAACAAGGTTTTTCTGCACCCTCCCATATTTCTTCAACCATATGGAGAGGCCCTCTGACACGGTGTCCAAAGATGAGCTCATTAGGGCTGAATCCCAAACTTTCCCCAGGTACCTCCCGTGCAGCAAATAAAACACATGGCAGGCCAAGATCCCAACCATTCCCACTCTCAAAGCAACAATATCGAAGCACAGATTTTAAGGCTGAGTGCCATCGCTCTAACACACCCTGGCTCTCCGGATGATACGCAGATGACACAACCGTAACAATCCCATGCTGCGGCACTGCTTGAACAAAGAGGCTAGAAGTGAAGTTGGATCCTTGGTCTGACTGAATCCCCTGCGGGTAACCATACCGGGAAAAATACACTAGCAAGTTTCGGACCACCATCTTCGCTGACCCAGTTCTCATAGGGTACGCGTCAGGGTACCTTGTTGCTACCTCCATGATGGTCAGGGGATACTTGTAAAAATCTCCCGACTGTGCATCACTGTCCTCCTTCAACTCGACAGCACCGGTACCACATTCAAGAACCTCCGGGTCTTCTAATTGCAATTTACGAATGTCCGAAGGAGCAAGCTTATCTAAGTGTTTGCGAAACAACTCATGCCCCCCTCCTACACTGAATTTAGCCTCCCATTGCTCTCTCTCTGTGTATCGTTGCCGTCTCTTCATCTTTTTAAGCCCATCCTCTGCCTTCTTACTAACAGTTAATGGGTCTTCTCCAGACTCGAAAATTGGTCCTAATAATGAGTCCCCGAGAATGTCCGTTGATACTAAACTCTCAACCGCATCAACTTCCAACCCCTTCTCGGTACCTTTCCTCCGCTTGTCTAAAGACTGTTGACCAGAATGTGACTCCCTGGATGCAAGAGATCTGGTGACAACACACGCCATAGGTTGCACCGGACACTTCTCAACCCACTCCTGCTCCTCCCTACTCACGTCGGCCGGCTTCTCGGCAACGACTAAGGGTGGAGCCTCAGAAGTAGGCCCCGCAAAGTCGTTGCCGAGAAGGAGGTCGACGCCCCCAACAGGTAACTTCTCCACAATTCCTACATCCAGGTCACGAGTCACACCATCAACTTCCATCTTCATTCTTACAAGCGGGTATGACCTTGTTGCATTAACTCCCTGAACCACAACCACCCGCGCCGTATTTACAGGTTTACCAATGAAATTCCTCAACAATGTTTGCGATGCCCCAGTGTCACGCAAAATTCTCACCTCATGTCTTCTACCCCCCAACTCCACACAACCGAGTCCCCTGTGGTCACTAAACGCATCACGGACAGGGAATAAGCCTTCCGGATCCTTCTGCACTGGCAGTGTATTTACCTCGGAAGAATTGCCTCTAACAAACTCCGATGTCCTCTTGAACACTCCAATGCCGTGAGCAAAAGACACGGCTGCCGGAGGAGGTCGACTAGGGCACTCATTTGCCTTATGACCCTCCTGGTGGCACTTAAAACACATAAATTTCGGTCTCGGCTTATACTGTGATGTAAAAGGCCCCTGACTTTTCTCATATGGCGTGGTGTTAGGTTTGGATTCAGTTTTAGTTTCATTGCTCTTTTGTTTAAATGTGTCATTGCTACGGGGATGGGGAGGATAACGGTCCCTAGCACTTGCATCGTACTTCTGTGAGGACCCGCAACCCCGAATCAACGACAGCCGTCGATCAGCCATTTCTGCTGCTTCGACTAGAGTTCTTGGGTTTTTCTCCTTTAAGTTCAAAGTTAGATCACCGCCCGTGCTCTTAAAGAACTGCTCCAACATCATTAACTGCTTAAGTCCATCAAATGTTGTTACCCTCTCAGATCGTAGCCAGTTCCCCATAGCATCGGACAAGTCCCGGGCGTGTTCCAAAAAGGTGCTATCTCTTCCCTTAGTTACACCCCGGAACTTCAAACAGTACGTTTCTGGTTGCAGTTCGTAAGCCCTCAGGACAGCCTCCTTGAGATCCTCATACACAATACATGACTCCAAAGGTAACGCATTGTAGGCTTTAAGACCCTTGCCTATTAATCTAGAGGATACAAATGCTGCCCATTTATTTTCTGGCCACTGGTGTTCCTGGCACTTCTTCTCAAAGCGTGCGAAAAATTCTGTTACACCACTCTCATCAAACACCGGAACCAGTTTCAATAAGTGCGAGAGAGATTGATCATGAACACGGTTACCAGCCCCAAGTCGCTGTCCCGTCGTCTCTACTCGCGACTTCTCTACGTCCATGTCGGCACAGTACCTAGTCGACTCTAAATCAGCTTGGATTTTTGCTAGCTCGGCTCTCACTTTTATCTGGTCTAATTATAATTGCTGCTGAAGCTCACCTGCCCTTCGTTGCTGTTGAATCTTAGCTAATTCGAGCCGAAGCAATAATTCTGGAGATAACCCTTGAGGAGGTGAAGGTGCTACAATGTTTGAAATTACCGGTGGTCCCCCCAGGGGCAACCCACCCTGCCAGTCACCACCCAACTGTGGAAGCGTACCCGGGGTCGGCAAACTACTGGGATGGCTGGGAGTCGAGTGTATGGGAAGCATGGCCGAAGGGCTCTGAGCACTCAACCCCTCTCGCTCACCAGTCACCCTGCCCAGTACACACGTTATCAAGTTAGCCCTGGTCATGCTGCTAGTACCCGCATGACCGATAGCTGTGGCCAGGCATTGAAGACCGTACCGATCCATACCCTCCAACCGCTCGGCAGTAACAGGCCATTGCAAAAATATCCTAGCATCCTCCTCACAGTTCACCTGATTAACCCTTTCATCATGCTGCTGTTCCTCAGTTTCGACATTACGTACTGTGTCTCCATTCTCCTCTGATCCGGTATAAGACATGATGCTCACAAAAAATGTTCACCTCAATATTCAGAAAAGAAGCACCCCAAACTTTTATACCTCAATCTACACACAAAAATTCTCGGAAATACTCGAGGGTTATACTATGTTACAAAAAATAATTATTCTTGCTGATCCCCGCAAAATATTCCCCAAAACAACAAATGTTCCCTGCTAATAAATGTAGGTTCACCAAATCCTAGGTAAGGTCGCCATTTGTTACGACTGAGGTTTAAATATATCAGGGCTCTTATTCATTGGACTAGTAATGGCATAAATGCTACAACGGAAAGCGGTAGATCCAACCTCTGATGTATATTCCCAGTGAACAAAGAACACAAATACTCTCCAGAGTTCTATATGCAATAATAGGTTATCAAACTCTCAATAAATGTGCGTCTACTCTAGGCTTAATGTTATGTGAAAACAGCCTATTACTACCTATAACCGAAGGTGCTTGGTTATGGTATGCAACGTAAGGTGGTAAGAGACGTTACAGCTTACGTTACTTTAATCAATAAATGTCAGGCACTCCTGCATGAAAGAAAGTGCACTAAAGTCCTTCAACACCAACAAGGAATCTTCTTTAAATGTTAGATGCTATCAAGATGCTCGAATCGGAAATGGAACCCAAAAAGGCAGGCAGCGGAACAATGCTCGTGCAGGCTATGCACACAAAAAGGCAGGATATATAATGCAGTCGGAGCCAAGAATATCCTAATCGCTACAACAATAATAATAATCACCACAACAATGCAGTATTCCTATCATCAAAAAGAGCCTAAATCGTTTGTGTCTCAATATATCAAACTAGGCTGTGAAATGCTTGTGTAATCATAAACGGGTATGCATAATAAGAGTAATTGGTTTAATATACTTAATGTCTACTATGACTGATAAAGTCTAGCTAGAGTCAATGATACGAGATACTGGTGCGCATGGCATGCCGCATAGCCTAGTGCAAATCTCAAGTCTGTGCGTCAAATATTACGTTATAGGGAAGGGTAGCTCTCTTGAGAAACCTTAATACCGAAGTATTAAGCGTTCTCCTGGCGTACCTCAAAGACAAACAACCGAGCCTAGAACAGTGCAGAATGGTATAGGCAAAAAGCCCTCATTCGTGCATGCTCTACTCTCAATGGCACACAGACTAGAATTTACCCAATCAACTTCAGTTCTCAGGTATGTCGTGCAGCTTTTAACTAAAGCCAGCACCCATCGGAAACAATACCTTATAGTATCAGACTCCTAGTCTAGCATTATCTAATCCAGCAGAACACTAATAATTATAGGAAGCGGTACTGAACAATATGAATGCCAACCAATGCTTCGTGATCAACTTATCTTAACAACTAACATACATGGGTTATATCAGACCTTAACGCACAATACAACTGGCCAGCATGAAGCTGATTTTTGCAGAGTTAACCAGAGGGGGTATAATATTAATAAAAGGTGGTGAAAGATATGGAAAATGAGAGAGATAGGCAGAGGAAAAGGTTCTCAGGTGCAGCAAGGGGGACAGATATCAAAGGGATAAGAGGGATGCATTCTAGAAACCAGATCTGAGGGAGAGAGTGGCAAGAAAGTTGTATATATACTAGCACTAGTTCGAACCGCATAGGAAAAGCGGTAACAAGTCCTCTAGCCAATGCTAAAGAAGCTAGCCAAACATGATGTCACCAAGCATGGTAAAAAACTCCTCCAACGAATCCCCACGAGGCCAGCCAGCTATGACGTCATCGAGTATAGCAAAACACTGCGTGCCTCCCCACACTCTGTTCTACTCTCTCTCTCTCTCTCTCTCAAATCCTATCATTACTACTTAATGATAAAACATATACTTTGCAATTAAATATATAAAGCCTTGACATGGGTGAAAACAAAGAGCCTTTCTGGACTGCCCATGACACGAGCTTTCATATGAAATAAAGCACACAACAATATATCAACTGTAGCCACATCCACTGCCCTGGCAATCCTAGCGAGTCACTGTAGGACAAGCCATGCGGTTCTAACGGAGTGGTTAACGTCACAATAGTAAAAAATCTGCTTGTCAGAGTTCACTGGTCTACATATACTTCCAGTTGCGTCTAAGTATAGAGCTGATATTGTGTGCTCTTTGTAGAGTAACAACTGTGAAGAAGAACAAAGTACAACTCTGAATGGAGCAACAGAAGTGTCTTGAATAAATCCAGGTAAGACTGATGATGTGTCTGTGATGGCCATGCTCTCCTGTGTTATTAAAATATCTTAAGCAAATCAGGACTGTATTTCTCATCTGTCCTTGCTTCAGATAATGCTTTATGTAAAACATCTTTGTTAGGTTTTTCAGTATAGTTTCCATATTGCCAGTTCTCACTTGAAATATTTACATTGTCATCATAGACTTTTGTTGTTCCATAATCTGCCAATTTATTCTTTGCTTCCATACGCCGCCCAGCACTGAGAGGTCTTGCAAAACTCTGACCTTTTGGATGAATGAATGTTCCTCTGTGCTTGACCGTAATGATAACAGATTCACCTTTCTGTGGTTTCTGAAAGATGTATAAGTGAAAAGTAGAGTAGTTACCACTATTAAACTTGCATAATCCCTTGGCATGCCAGTAGGGCATCGTCTTTTTCCGTGAGTGTTTAGTTTTGATGTGACTATATTTGCAAGTAATAACACATGGAAAGAATTCAGCCAATTTTTCACTAATGAGATTCATCCATCCTGTTTTGAACGTGTTCCTTGTTGGTTTGACCGATGTCCACTCCCTTTTTGACAAGTTTAATTCAAATGAACTAGAAAACGTTTGTTCTTCAGAGATGGGTTTTTCAAACGTATCACTTGCTTCACCTATGCTTAAATTTGTCTTTAACCCTTAAAAAGCGGCTCACCACATAAGTCGAGTTAAATAAAGCTGGACTATGTGGCGGCGCTCGACATAACTCGAGTGGCAATTTCAGCACGTAATGTTGCTGAGAGAGAGAAACAAGTGGTGGCAGGAGAGTAGCGAGTGTATGACTGCTCCAGACCACCGCGGCGAACCTACTGACATGAATCTCACCTCCCTCCTACCTCTCTCACTCGCTATATACGGAATTGTATCGGGAAAGTGGCTAATTACATGCTTTTTGCACTCGCGTTGCACGGTTATTGCAAGAAAACTAGCCATCATAAAAGGATCGTTATGGTGTCATTCGAAAGCTCTGTTTATGCCCTTTCAGGGATAGATACTTGTTTTACGTTCTGGGTCTTATTTAGGCATGAAAATGATCACGTAAACAGCCCTATTTTGGCTAAAAACACCCCGCTGGGCGGTACATATAAATAAACCGCATAGGCCGCTCGTAAAGGGTTAAAGGAACCCCTGCATGAATATTAGGTTGAGATCTGTCATACTCCTCATTCTCGGACATGTGATGCTCAAGATCAGGCAGACCCTCATAATGTTCATGATCAGAACCACCTTCACAAGGTTCATGATCAGAACCACCCTCAGACTGTTCATGATCAGGTACATGTTCATACTGCTCATGATTAGAACCCCCCTCAGACTGTTCATGATCAGAACCACTCATATGCTGTTCATGATCAGAACCACTCATATGCTGTTCATGATCAGAATCACCCTCAGACTGTTCATGATCAGAACCCCCCTCAGACTGTTCATGATCAGAACCCCCCTCAGACTGTTCATGATCAGAACCCCCATCAGACTGTTCATGATCAGAACTAACCTCAAACTGTTCATGATCAGAACTACCCTCAGACTGTTCATGATCAGAACTACCCTCAGACTGTTCATGATCAGAACTACCCTCAGACTGTTCATGATCAGAACTACCCTCAAACTGTTCATGATCAGAACCCCCCAAGTGCTGTTCATGATCAGAACCCCCCAAGTGCTGTTCATGATACGAACCCCCCAAGTGCTGTTCATGATCAGAACCCCCCCACGTGCTGTTCATGATCAGAACCCCCATATGCTGTTCATGATCAGAACCCCAAATATGCTGTTCATGATCAGAACCCCCCATATGCTGTTCATGATCAGAACCCCCATATGCTGTTCATGATCAGAACCGCCCATATGCTGTTCATGATCAGAACCCCCCATATGCTGTTCATGATCAGAACACCCCAAGTGCTGTTCATGATCAGAACTCCCCATATGCTGTTCATGATTAGAACCCCCATATGCTGTTCATGATCAGAACCCCCCAAGTGCTGTTCATGATCAGAATCCCCCATGTGCTGTTCATGATCAGAACCCCCCATATGTTGTTCACGATCAGAACCCCCAAGTGCTGTTCATGATCAGAACCCCCAAGTGCTGTTCATGATCAGAACCCCCCATGTGCTGTTCATGATCAGAACCCCCCATATGCTGTTCATGATCAGAACCCCCCATGTGCTGTTCATGATCATAACCCCCCATGTGCTGTTCATGATCATAACCCCCCATATGCTGTTCATGATCAGAACCCCCCATGTACTGTTCATGATCAGAACCCCCCATACGCTGTTCATGATCAGAACCCCCCATATGCTGTTCATGATCAGAACCCCCCAAGTGCTGTTCATGATCAGAACCCCCATATGCTGTTCATGATCAGAACCCCCCAAGTGCTGTTCATGATCAGAACCCCCCATATGCTGTTCATGATCAGAACCCCCCAAGTGCTGTTCATGATCAGAACCCCCCATATGCTGTTCATGATCAGAACCCCCCATATGCTGTTCATGATCAGAACCCCCCAAGTGCTGTTCATGATCAGAACCCCCCAAGTGCTGTTCATGATCAGAACCCCCCATATGCTGTTCATGATCAGAACCCCCCAAATGCTGTTCATGATCAAAACCCCCCAGCTGCTGTTCAAGGTCACGCTTGTGCTCGGTTTGATGAGGTACACAATTTGTCACATTTCAATGATTCATTTTCAACCTCAGGTGTATCAAAGGAATGCGAGTCATGCTGTATTTCAGGAAGATGTGTACATTATCTTTTAAGCCACATAAATACCTTTATCCTATTGCATTTGGTGTTTTTCAAGACAACCCCTTCTTATTTTAATTTATTGATCATTTATGAAAGCAACCCTTGTTGAGAGTGCAAAGGACGTTTGAATATGGTTGAATGACATGTGATTGCATGGTAGAGTCGTGGCAAGATAAGATGTGGATCATTGTTTGGAAAGCGGGAGGAAATATTTATTCTCTTGCTATATTTGGCTTTAAATCTCCTCCCCATGTTAATGACAGTTGTGTGCAAATTGCGAGACAAGAGAAGCAATGCAATATTGTTAAATAGCAAACATAAGCATAAGATTTTGAAGCAGCCTTCCAACCCGAAGACATTGGCACAACTATTGGTAGGAGTGCAGAGTGCAGACTGCAGCCAGACACAGCAGACCGTTTGTTCTGAAAATGCCGAAACTGTCGTACCACACCACAGCTCATGGTTCCTATTCCTTATCTCTATCTGCTCAATGTTGTCTATATATACTGGAATATATATATACAGTATATATATATATATATATATATATATATATACCGTATATGTGTGTGTGTGTGTGCATGTTGCCCGTTATTTTCGAATATGTAGAAACGAACAAATTACTATACTGTATATCCTTAGTTGGGTATGTAGGCTAGAATATACTTGAATATGCTCCCTGATTATGATATTTAAGTAAATAGCAGTAATAGACAGTCAACTACTTTCCTCATCTGAAAATTTGGAAATATTAAAATTATTTGGTGGTTCTGTTCCACTTATCTAACAGTTTACACAAATATAAACAAAGTAACAGTTAATGCGTTGATGCATGAATAGGCAACCATAAATTCCCTCTAGCACTGGTAGATGTGTTACTGCGACAATGTTTGTGGAAAATTTCAAAGTAGTTAGCCTACGTTCATTCTTTTTTTATCATCGTCATGTAGATCCATTTCCTTGGGCTGCATGGGGTTCCGGGTTTGGTGAAAATATACGATTGGGAGAGTTTTCTGACGTCTAGACAGTATTCCAACATAAATATCAAGTTGGTTCTTATAATATGCCTATAAGTATTGTAGAGTGGCATACAGTCCAAACATTCAAATATCGCGTTGACAAATATCTTGCCATGAACCACCGAATTACTGCGTGTGTGCCTGAGTAATTATGTGACCGTTTCAGTATTGTGCCTGAGTAATTATGTGACCGTTTCAGTATTGTACATAGTAGCCTACTATAATGTTCTGACCACAGTCTTTCTGGAACTGAAGCCATTCAGTTGATGGCCGTGGCAATCTCTTTCTCTCTCTCTCTCCCTCTCTCTATTACAAGCAGCCTAGTGAGGATCATTAAGTGTGCTGTTGCTTGTATTCCTTTGTATACCAGCAAAGATATTGTAAATATATATTTCATATACAAAATCTTAAAACATGTTTTTTTGTATTTCCAAAACCTTTGTTTTTGCTATAGCCTACCAGGCAGCACATGCAACAAACTTGATTGGCTGTCACACAGTTAGGTTTTTGTAATAATATACAGGTATTATATGCTTACAGATAGCGTAATCACCTATGAATTACAGTTGTGCAAATAACAAAATTATTCCATGGTAAAACAGGCAACCTGAAGAGAGTGGAAATCAGCTGTTAACATTTTAACTATTGATCTTTTCAACCAATGTGAGTAAATTTGTTTTATTAATAGTTTAGCACTCATGAAATATTAAGCACAACTTAAATCATTAATTTCATTTGGGAGTGTAATTATACAAATGAACTCGGCTTAGCCTACCCAATATTTGAGTGAAAATGTTGGAAGACCTACTGGCACATAATTAAGAAAAGCCTAGCAGGGAAGCAGCTTGTTCCAGAATGATGATTTAATATAACTTTATCTCCTGATTACCTTATTCAATTTCCAGACTCCAAATATCTTATCCTTTCATAATAGGAATGGCCCTTTTGGGGTCGATTTTACAAATAACTAGAAAACTAATATGCTCCTTAAATGTCCTTAATTTATATTTATTAAAACAAAATTCAACCCAACTTATCACATTAACTTTAGATAATCTGTATTGTCACATCCCTCGCCACTGTGAAGCTTCGAGAGTTTCTGCTGTGCTCGACCCCTTTCGACTCTCTATAGCTCGGCACTCTGAGTTGTTTTGTTGTGCCAGCCAGGGTCGACTATGACGTCTCAGTTGAGTGCGTCAATTGATTCATTTTGTATATTATTTAATGTTCTTAATAATAGATGGCGCTGTACTTGCCAATCTTCTGTTTTCTAGTTACCTTTCTGTACGTGTATAAGGGGTTCAGGCTGTGACGGAGGGTGTTGTAATTCCTCTTGAATTCATATGCAATCAGTATAAACTCAACCAGCGTCTTGGATATATCGGCTCCTGGAGATTTGTGTGGAGGTGTTATCCTGTATTGTGTGCTACTAAATACCGCTAGCTGTGCTGATAACCAGGGAGTAGTGTCTTGTCTGTCATAGCCTGATTCCTATTATTACGTGTGTCATTAGTTTACATTAGTATATAAGGTTCTTTTCTTTTTTCCCCTTTTTTTTCATAGAGATAAATTATTATAATTTATATATTAGTATTCCTATAAATATATTATTTTCCTTTTTAATCTAGTTACTTGCAATTCTTTATATAATATAGACTCCTTTCTTTTATAATTAATTATATATATATATATATATATTAAAATTGTCTTGTTTTTTCTTAACCATTATATTATGTGCATTAGTTTGGTACAAAGGGGTTAGTGGTGTGGTCAAGTTTATTAGATCAAAGTGGCTTATGATATAATAACTTACATAAATAAACTGCTATATATGCTATAACTACCATCTCTAAAATAGACTACTGAGTCTTGGCATAAGTCTGTTAAACAGACTATTACTCTCCTCACTGAATTCACTTCTAATCTATTCAGTCTTAGTGTGACAATTTGGGAGTTACCATACCCGTAGTGCTTACCAGGCCTAATTAAAACTCCTCATAACTTCCGGGTTGTAACCGTATCCTACAATATATATGGTCAATATACAGGAGGCGCTACAATATTGGTAAAAAATTAAGCTCAATAGCATGTGATTAAGCGATTTTTCTCCAAATTGTTGATGTAGGTGTCATTCCCGGGAAACTAACATAATACATATTATATGGATATTTACGTTTTAAGGGTTTGTTTACACTTCTTCTTTTTCGTCTTCATCTGGGAGACTTCTTTTCCGTGACTGTCCGTCAACAACTGAGACATCTGGTGGCGAATGCAATGAACTATACTGGTGGCGTCGTAGCCAAAGTAATCACCCTGCCTAATTCATGCCAAGAGTACTCGAGTTCACTGACACGTGATGTCTATCGACCAATCAGGTGATGCCATGATTTGGAAAACAGGTGGCCCAGGATATAAGCTGTCAGTTTGACTCTGGCCAGTTTGTGTAGAGGGTGTGAGCCGATCAAAGCTATTTCCACCGTCTTTAAAAACACTGAGGCTGCTTAAGACCTTTTCGCCTTCCAATAAGTGTAAACTGTCCAAAGTTCAATAACCAGTGTTCCAAATACAGCTGACGAGGACAGCTGGTTTTGAAATGCACATACACTTGTTTTACATGGAAAAATTCGAAACAAAAATCCACCAGCTGTTGACCAAGATGAGTGGTGATCGAGCCTCCAGCGGCCAGCCAGGCAGCCCAGTACCTCCTCTGTTCATTAAGGTTAGTTGGTTGGTCGGGACAACATAAAGGAGCCGGACCACAGCTAGCTCGGGAATCTTAATGGGTGATCGCAAAGTAACATAAAGTAACAGATGTTTTCGCATAGGATTATTTAAACTGGCATGCAAGGGCTAGTTGGTTATACTGATGTTTTGGACCGACAGTTAGCCCATCGATCTTTTTAGGCCTAATAGGTCCGGTAGAGCATAGGCTATACATCCTTGCTATATATGTCATTAAGAGCTGAAATGTATTATAAGGGAGAACAAAAATAAAATAATATACATAGGCCTACTGTAAAACAATAAGTTTTTCAGCCAGTACCCAACCAGCGGGGGCGTGGGGGCGGTAGCCCCCACCAATAATACTAGGTTAGGTTAGGTAAGGTTGTTAGGTTAGGCTAATGTTAACCCCATTCTTACTAGGTTAGGTTAGGTAAGGTTGTTAGGTTAGGCTAATGTTAACCCCATTCTTACTAGGTTAGGTTAGGTAAGGTTGTTAGGTTAGGCTAATATTAACCCCATTCTTACTAGGTTAGGCTAATGTTAACCCCATTCTTACTAGGTTAGGCTAATGTTAACCCCATTCTTACTAGGTTAGGTTAGGTAAGGTTGTTAGGTTAGGCTAATGTTAACCCCATTCTTACTAGGTTAGGTTAGGTAAGGTTGTTAGGTTAGGCTAATGTTAACCCCATTCTTACTAGGTTAGGTTAGGTAAGGTTGTTAGGTTAGGCTAATATTAACCCCATTCTTACTAGGTTAGGCTAATGTTAACCCCATTCTTACTAGGTTAGGTTAGGTAAGGTTGTTAGGTTAGGCTAATGTTAACCCCATTCTTACTAGGTTAGGTTAGGTAAGGTTGTTAGGTTAGGCTAATGTTAACCCCATTCTTACTAGGTTAGGTTAGGTAAGGTTGTTAGGTTAGGCTAATGTTAACCCCATTCTTACTAGGTTAGGTTAGGTAAGGTTGTTAGGTTAGGCTAATATTAACCCCATTCTTACTAGGTTAGGTTAGGTAAGGTTGTTAGGTTAGGCTAATGTTAACCCCATTCTTACTTCGTTAGGTTAGGCTAATGTTAACCTTATGAAAACCCAAACAAAGATTTTATTAGGGTTACTGTGTAATTTTAACATGAACATTAGTAAAATCCGAGCCAAGTTTCGTCAAAACTTGGCTCGTGTTTTCTAAATGTCGGGTTATATGGGTATGGAAATTTACAAAACCCGAGCCAACATGTTAATAAGGTTACTGTGTTATTTTCATTTTTAAATTAGTTAAATCCGAGCCAAGTTTCGTCAAAACTTGGCTCGGGTTTTCAAAAAGTCGGGTTTTATGGGTCTGGAAATTGACAAAACCCGAGCCAATAATTTACCAAGGTTACTGTATTTTTTTCATTTTTACATTTGTTAAATCCGAGCCAAGTTTCGTCAAAACTTGGCTCGGGTTTTCAAAAAATCGGGTTTTATGGGTCTGGAAATTGAACAAACCCGAGCCAAATTTGGGTTACAAATGTGTATTATCGTGTTCTATACGCTTTTTACCCCTCAATTTCCCTGATCTTCATAGCCCTCCCCACTATCGGGGGGCGTGTCTTTAGATTGATGGATAATGGGTAAATGCTTAATTCCCATTCAATGTCATCACTAGATACAACTAAAACACCAAAAACAAAATCAAAATACCAAAAAAAATACCTGAAAAACACATTGTTGCGTCTCCTGTATATTAACCATATATATTTATGCAGTTGGCTTTACCATTAACTAAATTTAACTTAGCCTAACGTGAATAGTTTAGATGACCAATATTATCATCTTAGTTTATTATATAGTAATACTGGCAGTTTTGTTAATGTGAGCCAGGTTGACATTAAGTTATGTTGAGTTTATATAGGCTTTAGAAATTAGCGTTATTCTGAATTATATAGTGTGTACCGGTATACTGTATGCAATTCGCAAAACTATATACAAAACTTTATTATTTTCTTTTGATAGATTTTTGTAATTGGGTTAGCCCACTTGTTGCAGAACCCACATACCCTTACCTCAATAAAATAGTCTTCCCTTATAGTGAGCACACGCATTACATATGATACCGTATTATTGCATTCTAGTCTTAATTTAACCATATGGAGACTATGGTAACCTAAAATGAGTGAATCATGTTTTAGAAAATAATTACAATATATATATAAAATGCGAAGGTTTAAATACCTATTAACCCGGGAGCTGCGGGGAGACTCATAAGAGTTCCCCCGGCGCACTGCGGGGAGACTCTTAAGAGCAGAGACTTTGAACACGCACCAAAACCGCGCGTTTATAGCCAGGTGGCTGAAAATTGGTGTGGGTATAGTACTACATGTCAACTCTCGATACCACCCCGCCAAACGCTCACCCCGCACTCGTGCAAGCACCACCGCGCCAGTAACCACGCACTAGTCATGGAGCCCACACGTCCCTCACGCTCGCTCCCTGATGACACAACCAGCCCTCCTTCTGGTGGTGTTAGCCGCCGTGGAAGGCAGAGGGTGGCTGCCAAAGACCCTAGCTACCAGTACGACACGCCCTACAGCTCAGAGGACGAAGCACCAGCGCCCAAAGCACGAAAAACACGTGCAAGCAGGGCAATGGCACAGAGGTCATTGGTCTTTCGGGACACTGCCACCACGACCCGGGACACTGCCACCACGACCCAGGCCACTGCAACAACCACCACTGCCACCACTGCCACCCCTGCCACCCCTGCCACCGGTACCAGCGACGCAGGAGGCCGCCCTAGGGCTGCATTACCTGCGGGGGCAGGAAAAATGAAAGGCACGGGCGTAGGGAAGAGAACCCGTACGCCAGCCACAGTGCCCCTACCACCACCACCAGCCGCCCCTGGCCCGGCTGCCCCTGCCGCCCCTGCTGCCCCTGCCGCCCCTGCCGCCCCTGGTGCCCCTGCCGCCCCTGCCGCCCCTGCCGCCCCTGCCCAAGGAACAGGGAAGGGGAAGGGGAAAGGGAGAGGGAAAGCGACTGGGAAAGCGACTGCTGGCCCTGGTGTCCCTGCCGGCCCTGCTGCCCCTGCCGCCCATGCCGCCCCTGCCCAAGGAACAGAGAGAAGGGCGACAGGCACCACCATCATCTTGCCATCAAGGCCACGCACCACTGCTGCCCCTGCCGCCCATGCCGCCCCTCCCCAAGGAACAGAGAGAAGGGCGACCGGCACCACCATCATCTTGCCATCAAGGCCACGCACCACTGCTGCCCCTGCTTCCGCCGCTGCCGCCGCCCCTGCCGCCGCCCCTGCTGTCCCTGTCCATAAGACTCCCGCACGTGCCAAAGTGACCCGAAAAACTCTGACACCATCTAAGTATGCCGCCCTGCTGTTTGATGGTGATTCGCAGGACATTGGCAGCCCGGGTTTCGACGACGAAGCCCTAGCACGGGACCAAGGGTGGGGGGATTTGGGAGTGGACAGTGGGAGTGAGTCCGACGTCGGTGACGAAAATGAGGAAGGGCATCGTCTGTCAAGTGAAGAGGAGGGTAATGATGATGAAGTGCTGTATCGCGACCATGGAAGCGATATTTCAGACTATGAAGCAGACTCAGACGACATTCCGATCCCTGAGCTGCCTTCGTTCGATTGGTCTGACGGGGTCAATTTTGTACCTGACGTGCCCCAGTTCAATCCTGGGACGTCAGGAACAACTGACGACTGGCCCTGTGATGATCAAGCGAACGAAAGCGACTTCTTCCTCGCTTTTTTCGACATGGAGGTAATGACGTACATCGTTGCCCAAACAAACGCCTACTACAGGTGGGTGTTTGGCAGATTGGACGTCCTTTCTCCAAAAGCGAGAATACGAGGCTGGGTGGATACGACTGTGGAAGAATTTATGACGTTCTTTGCCTTGTTGTTCCTCATGCCTCTGATCAAGAAGCATGTGTTGCAACACTATTGGAAGCACGACCCTCTCATCGCCACCCCAACTTTCAATAAGTTCATGACTCGTGACAGATTTTTGTTGCTGCTAAGATTTATGCACTTTGCAGACAACGAAAATCCTAACAGGATTGACAGGATATGGAAAGTTCGGGATGTGTTCACAATGTTGTTGGAGAGGTATAGGAAATACTTTTACCCCTTCCTCAATTTGGTGATTGATGAGTCGCTCGTGCTCTTCAAAGGACATCTTGTTTTCAAGCAGTATATCCCCTTGAAGAGGCATAGGTTCGGAATCAAGCTCTTCGTGTTGTGCGACTGTGAAACTGGAATAGTGCTTGACATGATCGTGTATACAGGAACTGACATTGACGTACCGAAAGCCGCTGCCAATGACCCCATGGGCATGTCAGGTGCCATCGTCAGGAAAATGTTGGCACCTTACCTGGGCAAAGGCCACATCATCTACACTGACAACTGGTATACTTCTCCTGCTCTCTGCCAGTTTCTTTATGACAACCAAACAGGGTCATGTGGGACTGTCAGAAAGACAAGAAAGTTTATGCCAAAGTTCACAGGTGATGTCATTCCTCTCACAGATGCCTCCTCCAGTGACACACCTTCAGAAGACGACCTGGCCCAGGAACACCGCGAGAGGCATGTGCGAAGAAGGCGACGAAAGGGGCAGAAATACAAGCAGCTCGAGAAGTGTGGGAAACTGATAGCCCTGAAGTGGAAGGATAAGCGAGACGTCCACCTGCTTTCCACCGTCCACACAGGTGCCCAGGTGGATTCTGGCAAAATCCACTACCGAACCAGGAAGACAATCTACAAGCCCGACATGGTAGTGGACTACACCAAAAAACATGCGCCTGGTGGACAAGTCTGACTGTCAGCTGTCAGGCGTTGAGTGTCTGAGGAAGACTGTGAAGTGGTATCACAAGCTCTTCCTCCACCTAGTTGACATAACGATGCTGAACGCCTACAACTTGTGGTTGGTGAAAAAGGATATGGCCCCAAACCAGAAGCTGAAATTCCGGGAGTTCGTGTACAACGTCTCCTACCAACTCCTGGAGAAGTATGGCACCACCACTCACAGACGTACGGCATGGCGTGGGGATCACGTTCCTGACCGCATCCAGCTGGGTGTCGAAAGACACTACCCCATCAACACTGAGATGCTTGGCACTCGCCACAGGCAGGCGCAGTGCACCGTCTGCAGCTCCAGTGTCAGGAAACCCCATGTCACGAAAAGAGTCCCCTCAATGTGCGCCGAGTGCAAAGTTCCACTCTGCCTGGGTGACTGCTTCAGGGACTACCACACCTTCAAGAACTACTAAGTGTCGGCCCCTGCCCTGCCCTGCCCTGGACTCGCCCCGTGCCCTGCCCTGGACTCGCCACCTGCCCTGCCCTGGACTCCCCCCCTGCCCTGCCCTGCCCTGGACTCGCGCCCTACCTTACCTGACCTGACCTAATTGATCACGCTACCTCATAATGTAACATATATATTATATAATGTATAAGTTCCAAAGATGTCCCTGTGATATAGCTTTTACATTATATAATTGTATGTTTCATTATTTAGTTTATAAGTTTCAAAGATTTACATGTAATATGCCTTATTTTTTTAGTATATCAATATATATGTTTGTTATTAGCCAAAGCAATGTGTATATAATTATTTTCTTACCTCAAATGAATTGTACAAAAATAAATATGTTTCAATAAATCCTGTCAAACCTACTAAGATAATAAAAAAAACAATAAAAAAAAAAAAAAAAAAAACAAGGTCATGTCATTGTATTCTTACAATATGATATATTCTATGAATATTTCATATTGTTTGAATACAATGGCATGATCTTGTAAAAAAAAAAAATTATCAAAAATGTTCTAGACAATATAAAACCTTCCCCATAACCCCCTCCTGGATTCGATCCCACTACCCTACGACACTTTGAGTTTTCCAGTCCACGACCGTACCAACCATGCCACAGGAGCTCATACCAAATATCACTCAAAACTTCGTGTCTACAATCGAAATGATAATATACAAAAAAAAATGAATTATCCCACCAATTTACGTTTGTAAATTGATGGGATTATCAATTATATCATGCCAAGGTTTATAAAAGTTTGTCTGTCAAGAATTAGTAATTATATAACTTTATTCTGTCAAAAAATTGCCCAAACACTCAGCAAAATTGCCCCTCTCAGTGTGACTCCACTAATTTTCACACGGTCAAGCGGTCACGAGGTGACCCTTGCCGCTCCTTGATGCTCCAGCTACAGCAGCTCTGGCTGGGAACAAAATTGGTATAAATACAATAATGGATAAAATACACTTCACAAATACATTTGTATTGTATAATATTGTAAATAAAAATGAATAATAACTGTGTGGGTGTCGAAAATTGCTCAACCAGCTTTCTTATGTCTCGCCTACGCACGTATATTGGATTATACATAGTCATGACTGTCATACAAATAATTGCAGTAGGTCTCGAATATACATTTAGATTGCATATTACATCGAAATAAATAAGTAAACGTTTCTCTGGTGGCAATCTACCCTTTCGCAAGTGTAAGGAGACACCAGTCTATATTTAGCCCTCTATCACAAAAGGCAATCTACCTGTGTTGACTCAGCACCATCGCTGGTGGTCTATCATATAGTACTTTATTTACAGTCAATGGCCTACATGTTTCTGTGGTACTTCACATGTGTCTAAAATGCAATGTCTGCTTGCATAAAAATGCAATTCTGAAGTCCATTTATACGTACGACATATGCATGTCTCAGTTTCTCTCTCTCTCTCTCCATTCCTGACTCATGTTATTGTAGACCTGTTGATGGCAACGAACACCAGCCATCTGGTAGACATAAGGTTCAAAATACCAAACATCAATACGCCTGGGGCGCCTCCACAATTATCACAAAGCTGGTTATCTATCTAGAGATCTGCCTGACTTCCATCTCTCCACGACTCACTCACTCACTCACTGCACCCCTGCATGCCTCCCTCCCACCCACCCACTCCCAACCCACCCTTTCAGGCTTCCGTCTGCTAGAAACACATTCACAATTTGCGTAAATATCGCATCAATTGGGCTATATGCGGTATATTCCTTGTTATATGGGACGCCTACATATGTACACGTCTTTATTATAGCATGAGAGTGCTCTAAATACAAGATTTACGTGATATTTATGGCGTAACACACCCTCTCCCCCTTTCATTCCCACCACAACTCACTCACACCTTGGTTCACGCATAGAAACTCATTGATAATGTGCGTAAATATCGCATGAATTGGTCTATATGCGGTATATATTTTGATATATGGCACGTATACATACGTACAAGTCTGTATTTTAGCATGACCGTGCTCTAAATACAATATTTACATGATATTTATGGCGTAACACACCCTCTCCCACTTTCATTCCCAGCACAACTCACTCACACCTTGGTTCACGCATAGAAACTCATTGATAATGTGCGTAAATATCGCATGAATTGGTCTATATGCGGTATATATTTTGATATATGGCACGTATACATACGTACAAGTCTGTATTATAGCATGACGGTGCTCTACGTACAAGATATACGTGATATGTATGGCGTAAACCACACTCTCAGCTCGTAAATTGCCGCCAAACCTCCAACACATCTTCATTCCCGCCTAAAAATTCTCTTATAATTCCCTTATATATTGCAATTTTTGGTCACTATGAGGCATATTCATTGTTATATGGGTGCCCTACACACGTATACATACTCTACATAGCCTAAAAGGGCTCAAAAAAGGACATATACGTGATAATACGCGGTAACCCACCCCCTCCTCCCTCTCCTTCTATCCCCTGCGCGCGTAAATATTCGGCAGGGAAATCTCGCCGCTCGATGACAATCTAGCCGCGCGGTGCCATTCGCTCCACATTTTTCAACTACGGACCGTTCCCCTACCCCCCCCAGACATTTTTTGGGGGGTCAAATATATATGGGCCGATGCACGCAAACATTCCCTACACGATGATGTACTTTTTATCGAAATTGGCAATAGGTCCCAAAATCATCATAGGTGCGCACAGTCTTACCCTGTAGAAAACCCCCTGTGCGCCGCGGAGAGGTTAAAGGACACGCACACACACGCATTATGTATATGTATGTATATATATATATATATATATATATTGCGCAAAACACCAACACACACGATAGATTACTTGCCTTAGATAGTATTGCACGAGATAAAACACGTATTGAGAATATATACACAATACATCATTTGCAATTGTTCTCTTTTTTTGTAGTATGTTTTACTGATTCTTCTGCGCATTCAGTTATGTAACAAACAATAATGATCTTCGGTTTATGTTTTTTACAGACAAATGGAAAATTGCAGATATTCAGGTAGAATGTCGTTTCTATAAGACACTATCGGAGAGTAAATCGTATGCTCCATATCAACAAAAACCTTAGCCTATTGTTTCCAAGTATTAGAATTTCGATCTTGCCTAATAATATGTGTACACATTACTGAGATCATTGTACTTATTTTGATGTAATCTTAAGGTAACTATTTGCACGATAATTAATAGATATGATTAGTGCGGGTGTGTATTTCGCATGCCTTTATGGTAGCTCGGAGAATACGGTGACCGGTCAACTCAACCAGTAGACCATTTCAACCAGTACCAAATCAACCAATACGGTTAGGTTAGGTTGGAGAATACATACAGTTGGCTATAAGTTTCTCCAGCTTGGATTGATCAGTAGTTTCCAAATGTCTTTACATTTCAACTAGTCAAATGAACACATTGCATATTTTTCACAAAATACAAACTATATTTGCATGTAATATGTAGCCTACAGCTCGGCCTGTCTGAATTATATTATGCACTGTTGTTTACCCATACATATATTATATAATCTAGATACGCATATGATAAACTATATTTTATTAATTTCACCACAACACCAAACACCTCCAATGAAATTAATGAAAGCATATATTATGTGACCCATGGTATTCGAACCTGGGTTATCCCACGCAGATTTGTAAACACTCTTACCATTAGCCTACACCACCAAGACGGTTAAAGGTTTATGCACACGCCTACAACTTCCATTCTCGAATACTGGATATTAATTTAATCATGTTCATATTCCCAACCACGCTATGGTAGCCTGCAGCTACTGTTCAAGTGAGAGGAAAGAATATTCTTGGGGCACTGATCATATAGAATGGCCTCGCTACGAAATATCCCTGAACCTACTGATAATCTATATCTTATATATCTCACCACAACACCAAACACCTCCAATGAAAGCCGAATATAGGATAGTGAAATTGCTTTTACACACGACTTAAACAATTATTTTGCTTATTTATTAAAATAATTACTGAACATTTTATGTAAAAAACATTAGACACATTTTTAATAAAACTATTAGTTATCCATTAATGGCTAACAAATCAAGCATGTAGGCTAGTATCGGTAGTTAATGTAAATAAATACCATGGCGTAAATGGGCATCTGATTCTTTTGGGTTGTTGCCATGTCCAGATACCCAGATACGATCTTATCTACTGTTATGTTCATGGTGCTTTCAATGGACACCGTTAAAAAATAAAGTATTTTTACGTACAGTTTTGCAAAAAACGGGGCGAAGTTTACGGCTTGTGACGCATACGTTAACTTGCATTTACTGGTAGATGCTTACTTTGCCACATATATTATTTTCAACATTATCTGCTTTTTAGCATGTTTGAGAAATTTGCAAGTTCTAATACAGTACAGTATACACCTCATACTAAAGCAGTCATTACTGTACTGCCCAGTAGAGCATACAATATACTCAACATTATTAAGGTTGTAGAAACATGTGGCCATTGGCTATTTTAAAGATCCACTTGCCTAGTCTTCAACAAAGGCCTACGTGACATGGTCTCGTTGTTATGGTACCCATCAATGCTTGGCCATGTTTTGTTGTCGGAGGGCAGTTATCACAAAAATAACAAAACGGTGTCGAAGTTGAAAAAAATAAGAGCCGGGGTCTTAATTATAATCAACAACAAATGCTACATTTTCGATTCTTTATCCCATACTGGATTATAATTATATTTGTGTTATTCGAAATGTGTGTAATATGTTGATATAGTCATAGTAAGTAATGAACGTATCCAACCTAATTGTCCCAGTGTTTTGTATAAGCAGTGTCGGCACATCTTATGTAGGCTACAATATATCTAGCCTGCAACACAAACCTATGGCTAAACAACACTGAGTGAATCAATTCACACGCTCTCAGCACACATTACTTGTTAATATATTACGTACTGTGAGAAACCTGTTCACAATGCCGTGAATCCTAAGTTGAGAATTAAACCCACATGGTAGTATAATATGTTTATTATGTGTCATAATAAATACATTATACTACCATGTGAGTTTAATTCTCCATTACGTACTGTGTAATCACCATCCCTCGTACTTGTTCGGTTTTTTATATATATATTGTATATATACAGTATATATATGTATATATATATATATATATATATTTAATTATGGGCGTGTCGATGACGTTTGGCATACTTTCAATGCAAATAGGTTTACTTGTCTAAATTTCTCATAATGGTTTTGTCTATGTGATTGAGGGAGGCAAAAGGCAGAACTGCCTATAGCGAGTGCCTCCCCCATAGTTGAAAGAGTGACAGGGCCAAATCAAGGGACGTTCGAGCCAAAATGCCTGGACACACAGAGTTTGAAGCAATTTAAGTCATAGGAAGAGGGAAAAACTGATTCTGGGAGAGAATTCCAGAGCTTAGTTGTTGAGTAGAAGAAAGTTTGAGAGTAACATTTCACTCTTGGGTTGGAGAGTTGCACAGAATAGGGGTGGGATTGAGTTGCAAGATGGGTACCACGTGCCCTACGTAAAGGAGGTGTTATACACTGGGAAAGCTCTGAGGAACACTGATTATTATAGTAGCGATAGAGATGCAACATCGCGGCGGAGAGAGAGAGAGAGATTGCAGAGAGTTGGTGAGTGGACGGGAGTTAATGGTACGAAAGGCCTTCCTTTCAACTTTGTCTAGGAGAGCGGTATGAGAGGAACCTCCCCACACATGTGAACAATACTCAATACAAGGACGCACTATGCCCCTGTACAGAGCAAGAAGCTGTGCAGGGGAAAAGAACCCCCTAAGGCGGTTGAGCACACCCAGCTTCTGGGAGGCTGCCTTAGCAAGACTGGTAATGTGGTCCTTCCAAATGAGAGCAGAAGAAAAAGAGACACCAAGAATATTGAGAGAAGATGAAGGGTTGATTTTTGTATTGTTGAAGAATAAGGGATAGTCCGCTGGGAGATCATGACGGGTAGATAGATGGAGAAATTGGGTTTTGGAAGCATTAAAGGTAACAAGGTTTTCTCTGCCCTAATTGGAGATCGTATTTAGATCAGAATTTATGGCTTCATTACATTTGTCGTTGAGGGATTGCTGGCTGGGGCGTTCTGAAAAACTAATGGAGTAGTGGAAGGTTGAGTCGTCTGCGTATGAATGGATGGGAATTAAGGTACATTTGAGGAGATTATTTATAAAAATTAGAAAGAGAATAGGAGATAGGACAGAGCCCTGAGGAACACCGGAGTTCATAGGGTGAGGAAGTGAACGATGGCCATCCACAACCGCGGCTATGGAACGGCTGGAAAGGAAATTAGAGACAAAGGCACAGATGGAGGGATAGAAACCGAAGGTGGGTAGTTTAAAAATTAAAGATTTGTGCCAGACTCTTGTTAAGACTGAGGTTTAAATATATCAGGGCTCTTATTCATTGGACTAGTGATGGCATAAATGCTACAACGGAAAGCGCTAGATCCAACCTCTGATGTATATTCCCAGTGAACAAAGAACACAAATACTCTACAGAGTTCTATATGCAATAATAGGTTATTAAACTCTCAATAAATGTGCGTCTACTCTAGGCTTAAATGTTATGTGAAAACACTCTATTACTACCTATAACCGAAGGTGCTTCGTTATGGTATGCAAAGTAAGGTGGTAAGAGAAGTTACAGCTTACGTTACTTTAATCAATAAATGTCAGGCACTCCTGCATGAAAGAAAGTGCACTAAAGTCCTTCAACACCAACAAGGAATCTTCTTTAAATGTTAGATGCTATAAAGATGCTCGTATCGGAAATGGAACCCAAAAAGGCAGGCAGCGGAACAATGCTCGTGCAGGCTATGCACACAAAAAGGCAGAATATATAATGCCGTCGGAGCCAAGAATATCCTAAACACTACAACAATAATAATGATCGCCACAACAATGCAGTATTCCTATCAACAAAAAGAGCCTAAGTCGTTTGTGTCTCAATACATCAAACTAGGCTGCGAAATGCTTGTGTAATCATAAATGGGTATGCATAAAAAGAGTACTTGGTATAATATACTTAACCCTTAATTAGCGGCGAGCAACATAAGTCGAGTTAAAAAAAGCTGGACTATGTGGCGGCGCTCGACATAGGTCGAGTGGCAATTTCAGCACGTAATGTGGCTGAGAGAGAGAGACAAGTGGTGGCAGGAGACTAGCGAGCGTATGACTGCTCCAGACCACCGCGGCGAACGTACTGACACAAATCTCAGCTCCCTCCTCCCTCTCTCACTCGCTACATACTCAATTATGTACTGAAAGTACCGAATTACCTGCTTTTTGCACTCGCGTTGCACGGTTATTGCAAGAAAACTATCCATCATACAAGGATCGTTATGGTGTCATTCGAAAGCTCTGTTTATGCCCTTTCAGGGATAGGTACTTGTTTTACGTTCTGGGTCTTATTTAGGCATGAAAATGATCACGTAAACAGCCCTATTTTGGCTAAAAACACCCCGCTGTGCGGTACATATAATAAACCGCATAGGCCGCTCGTAAGGTGTTAATGTCTACTATGATTGATAAAGTCTAGCTAGAGTCAATGATACGAGATACTGGTGCGCATGGCATGCCGCATAGCCTAGTGTAAATCTCAAGTCTGTGCGTCAAATATTACGTTATAGTGAAGGGTAGCTCTCTTGAGAAACCTTAATACCGAAGTATCAAGCGTTCTGGCGTACCTCAAAGAAAAACAACCGAGCTTAGAACAGTGCAGAATGGTATAGGCAAAAAGCCCTCTTTCGTGCATGCTCTACTCTCAATGGCACACAGACTAGAATTTACCCAATCAACTCCAGTACTCAGGTATGTCGTGCAGCTTTTACCTAAAGCCAGCACTCATAGGAAACAATACCTTATAATATCAGACTCCTAGTCTAGCATTATCTAATCCAGCAGAACACTAATAATTATAGGAAGCAGTACTGAACTATATGAATGCTAACCAATGCTTCGTGATCAACTTATCTTAACAACTAACATACATAGGTTATATCAGACCTTAATGCACAATACAACTGGCCAGCATGAAGCTGATTTTGCAGAGTTTACCAGAGGGGATATAATATTAATAAAAGGTGGTGAAAGGTATGGAAAATGAGAGAGATAGGCAGAGTAAAAGATTCTCAGGTGCGGAGCGGGAGACAGGTATCAAAGGATAAGAGGGATGCGTTCTAGAAACCAGATCTGAGGGAGAAAATGGCGAGGGAGCTGTATATATACTCGCACTAGCTCGAGCCGCGTGGGGAAAAAGCGGTAACAAGTCCTCTAACCACTACCAAAGTAGCTAGCAAAACATTACGTCACCAAGCATGGTAAAGAACTCCCTCAACCAATCCCTACGAGGCCAGCCAGCTATGACGTCATCGAGTATAGCAAAACACTACGCGCCCCCTCTCACTCTGTTCTACTCTCTCTCTCTCTCTGATCCTATCATTACTAGTTAAGGATAAAACCTATACTTTACAATTAAATATATAAAGCCTTGACATGGGTGAAAACAAAGAGCCTTTCTGGACTGCCCATGACACGAACTTTCATATGAAATAAAGCACACAACAATACACAAACTGTAGCCACATCCACTGTCCTGGCGATCCTAGCGAGTCACTGTAGGACAAACCATGCGGTTCTAACGGAGTGGTTAACGTCACACTCTATCGAAGGCTTTCGATATGTCTAGTGCAATAGAAAAGGCTCACCGAAGTCCCGAAAGGAGGATGACCAAGAGTTAGTAAGATATGAAAGAAGATCACCAGTAGAGCAACCCTTAAGGAAGCCATACTGGCGATCTGAGAGCAGATTATGAGAAGAGAAATGCTTAAGAGATTTGGAAGCAAGAATAGTTTCAAAAACTTTAGAAACACAAGAGATGAGGGCAATTGGACGATAGTTGGAGGGTTGAGAGTGGTCACCCTTCTTTGGGACAGGTTAAATGTGAGCAAACTTCCAGCATGAAGAGAAGACGTTAGAGGATAGACAGAGACGAAAGAGATTGCCTAGGCAGGGAGTCCCCACAGAAGCACAGTTTTTGAGAACAACAGGAGGAACACTGTCCGTCCGGACCGTATGACTTATTAGTGTTAAGCCCAGAGAGGGTAGAAAGTACATCTTTAGAAGAGATTAGGATATTAGGCATAAGTAAGAGAGAGGAGGGTGGAGAGGGAGGAATAGCACCGGATTCATCCAGCTTTGTCAGAGGAAGAAGTGATGGTTGTGCCATCAGAGTGGGAAAGGGGAGGGAAAGATGCGGAAGATAAATTGTTGGAGAGGTTTTTGGCTAGATGCCAGAAAGCTTGGGAAGAGCTTCCTCCTTATTGCGGACAGCCGTAGAACAAGTGTGAGTAAACCAAGATATTTTAGCATTAGTCTGAGGGAAAGCGAGTGGAATGTATGCTTCCATGCCAGATAGGATTACGTCGGTAATACGTTCAGCACTCTCCGAGGGTCCCTGGCCACGGAAGCAGAAATAATTCCATGGGAAATCAAAGAAGTACTGCCGGAGAGCCTCCCAGTCGGCAGCGCCAAAGTGCCACAAGCCTGGCGAGGATCGGAGGGCGAGGATCGGAAGCGAGGCTAGGAGGATCGGGTGGCCGTACTGGAGAGATAGGACAGGTGACAAAGATAAGTTGATGGTCGGAGGAGCCCAAAGGAGAGAAAAGATCGACAGTATAAGAAGAAGGGTTAGAAGTTAGAAACCAGTCAAGAATGTTGGGCCGATCTCCGATGCGAACCGGGATACAAAGGAGTACAAAGGAAATCAAGCAACAACAGATCTAGTGACTCTTCTAGGTTGCTTGTCCTCCAAAACACTGAGGATCAAGTGTCCAAACAGTGGTTTAGAGTGGGTAAGGGAACATTGGAAAGGGAATTACTGCCCTGGAACTAATGTCCGTGGCAGGATTAGGAAGTTAGTAGGGGACAGATGGGTTAGTAACTGAGGGGGGATAAAATAAAGTTATTCATTTACAAACGCAGTCAGTCGCGGGTTTGATGCGAGATATTTGTCTAGGCGGAGTTTAAATGAATCAACGGTGATGCAGTCTATAACGTTTCGGGGAAGCCCATTCCACAAGTTGACAACTCGATTGAAGAAAAAATTCTTAGATTCGTGTGAGTTAAAAGATTTACCAATAATTTTGCAACCGTTTCCCCGCGTGTAATTAGATTGGTCGATAGTGAAGTACTTACTACAGTTCATATTGTCGATACCTTTGATGATTTTGAACGCTTGAATTAAGTCACCTCTTAATCTGCGCTGGGTTAAAGGAAATGGATTTAATTCTCTAAGACGCTCTTCGTATGGTTTGTTCTTTAGGCTAGGTATCATTTTGGTAACTCTACGTTGAACTCGTTCTAGCTTGTTTATATCTTTTTGGTAATAAGGGCACCAGGATTGAACGCAGTATTCCAGAATAGGGCGGACTAAGGAATTGTAAAGGGTTAGGATAACTTCTTTGGATTCATGCTCAAATGACCTGCCTATAAAGCCAATTATTTTGTTTGCCTTCTTAACAACTTCTGAACATTGTTGACTCGGTTTTAGGTTACTCGATATTGTTACTCCCAGATCGGTTTCTCTGTTTACATTCTTAACCTAACTAGTGCGCATGGGGTAATTGGAAACTTCCCCCTGTGCTGACGTATTTGAGGTGTTTCCGTCACTAAAATATTCATTGTACCATTAATAGCATTAATACTTATCCACATGCGCCTATTATGGGTTGATTATAAAGGTATTAACCTGAAACAACAATAAAACTAGTGAAAACAGCGTTTGGATGGTCAAAATCGGAGATATAGCCCGCGAGTTGTATAATGTATGGGTGAGGCAAGCTGCTTTCCCGCCATTTCCCCCAAGGCCACTGAGACACAGTCGATCGATACTCTCTCTCTCTCTTGCATTCGCTTGCTATCAGTGATGACCACACCCTCCAACCGGATTTCTAATGTTAGCACGAAAATATACCTCAGAATAAGGGAATAACAGGGAAAATAGGTGATAACTGAAGGAGAGGAGGAAAGTGGGGCAGGAGGGGAGGTAGAGGACTGAGATTTTACATGGCCCAGGGGCCAAAAAAATAAATAAAAATATATATTTTTTTTTTTTTCCGATGTCAAAAGTTGATTTTTTATTTCACTCACTCTTAAGAGTGTCCCCGCAGTCCGCCGGGGGAACTCTTAAGAGTCTCCCCGCAGTTCCCGGGTTAAGCTGAGTGCCATTCATCGAATAGTTTGCTTTCTCATTTAGGTATCCGATATGTAGTGCTTTACATTTATCCGCATTGAAACTCATTTGCCAAATTCGGGCCCAACATGACAATTTATCTAGATTGTGTTGCATATTGTCAACTTGTTCTTTAGAGAGTACGCTATTTGCAATTTTTGTATCGTCAGCAAATTTTGAGATTGTACAGGTGAGACCCTCATCTATGTCGTTGATGTAAATTAGAAAGAGAATTGGTCCTAGTACCGATCCCTGGGGTACCCCGCTACTTACATTGGTCCATTTATATGCCTTACCGTTTATGACTACTCTTTGCTTTCTGTCGCTGAGCCAATTTTCTATCCATTTCAACACACCGTCTTGTATTCCATGCGCTTTTAGTTTTGGCAGTAAACGTTTGTGGGGAACTTTGTCAAAGGTCTTTTGAAAATCAAGGTATATAATATCTACAGCTTTACTCTCATTGTAGAGGTTGAGGATATCGTGGAAGAAGTCTAAGAGGTTTGTTAAACAGGAACGTTTTTTACGAAAGCCGTGTTGAGTATCTTTAAGTATGTTATTTTCCTCTAAGTGATTTACGAGTCTGTCTCTTATGACCGTTTCTAGCATTTTACATACAACTGAGGTTAAGCTAATTGGACGATAGTTACTGGGTAGGGATTTGCTGCCTTTTTTTAATATCGGTGTTACGTTGGCTATCTTCCACTGATCAGGCATAGTTCCAGACTGCAAGGATTTATTTGAATAGTAATGTCAGTGGTTTGGAGAGCTCATCCTTAGCTTCCTTTAGAACTCTAGGCGAGATTGTATCAGGTCCAGGCGTTTTATTTACCTTGAGATTATCTAAACAATTCAATACTTCTCTCTCTGTAACGGTGATATTGCTTAGAACATGTGAATTATCAATCTGAATCGGCGATGGTGTAGGGATATCACCGAGGTCTTCTGTTGTAAAAACTGATGCAAAGAAGGTATTGAGGGCATTACTCATTTGTACTTCGTCTTTGGTGTATTCTCCATTTTCATCGACTAACGGTCCAACAGTTGAAGTAACTACTTTTTTCTTTCTGATATAACTATAGAATTCTTTCGGGTTTGTTTTACTTTGATTCGCAATATGTAACTCTAAGGTCTTTTTACTTTGCTTAATTAACTTTTTGGCTTTGCGTCGTAGCTCTACAAATTTCAGCCGTTCTTCGTCATTTTGTGAGGATTTTAATCTATCATTAGCAAATTTTTTAGCAAGCAGGCAGTTTGAAATATCTTTATTCCACCATTTGGGCTTATTATTATGGCCTGGACGCCGTATTTTCGATGGTATGCAGTCTTGCACTGCTTTTAGGTACGTGGCTTCGAATAACTTCCAAGATGTATTTATGTCGTTATTGTGAATTAAAAAGCTCCAGTCAGTTTCTTTAAACATAGCTCTAAGTTTATGGAAGTTTGCTTTCTTGAAATTAGGGACTTTTTCGATGCTACTATTTGGTTTGTTACTAGTAAACTTTAAAGTGAAAGTTATCGTACGATGGTCGCTGTTACTGAATTCATCACCAACATTCAAATTCTCTATTAATTCTTCTTTTGTTGCAAGTACAATGTCAAGAACGTTATTACCTCGGGTCGGCGTTCGAACAAATTGATAAAGCGAACTCTCTTGCAAGTTCGTATACAAGTCATGTCCGGAGTGTGAAGTAAGAGTATCGCCCCCCTTGGTCACAGGTAAATTAAAGTCGCCAAAAATTACGGTATCTTGTGAGTTACTTACATCTGCAATTTGTTCGTAAATTTTTCGGTCAGTTTGCACTGATTGAGCGGGTGGGTTGCTGAACTAACTGCTCTAGGTCATTTAGGATAGAAAAGACGTATAGGCTTCTTCACCAGATGGGTCATTAGTGTGAGAGTAAATCCATTGGCGGTGGTGAACGTTGACATCTCATAAATATTGGTATGCAACACGACTAAATTAGTAGGCTACAAGATGTGTGATATATATCCATTATCTTGTGGTATTGATAATAGCATCCAAAGTTCCGGGTTTAGATTCCTCCATAATATTTTTCGTTTTGATAGAATAAAATATATATATATAACTTTTAAACTTAATATTAATATATATCTTTCTCATTACAATTGGTATGTAACACAACCATATTAGTACAATAGGTGTGGTATTTGTCCAATATTGATATCGATTGATATCGATATGATATTGATATATGATATTGATATCGATTGATATCGATCTTCCTCCTAAAATAGTTTATAAAAGACGACCCTACTAGTAAAAGCAGGCAATATCATTTGGTATTGATATTAATATCCAAGGGTGAGAACTTCGATTTTTCCTCAATATTATTAGTTATATTTGAGTAAATCTTGATATCGATCTTCCTCTGTAAAATTGGTATGTAACACACCCATATTAGTACAACATATGTGATATAGAGCCAGTATCTTGTGGTATTGATATGAATAGCCAAAGTTCAGGATTCGATTTTTGCATAATATTTGTGTATTTATATTATAATCAATATTGATATCGATCTTCCTCCTTAAAATTGGTATATAACACAACCATATCAGTACAATATATGTGATGTAGACCCAGTATCTTGTGGTATTGATATGAATCGCCAAAGTTCAGGATTTGATTTGTCCATAATATTTTTGTATTTATATTATAATCAATATTGATATCAATCTTCCTCCTTAAAATTGGGATGTAACACAACCATATTAGTACAAGATATGTGAAATAGACCCTGTATCTTGTGGTATTGATATGAATAGCCAAAGTTCAGGACTTCGATTTCTCCAAACTATATTTTTATTTATATTATAATCAATATTGATATCGATCTTCCTCCTTAAAATTGGTATGTAACACAACCATATTAGTACAAGATATGTGATATAGATCCAGAATCTTGTGGTATTGATATGAATATCCAAAGTTCAGGACTTCGATTTTCCCATAATATTTGTCCTATTATATAAAAATATATATTGATATCGATCTTCCTCCTTAAAATTGGTATGTAACTCAACCTTATAAGTACAATATATATGATGAGGACCCAGTATCTTGTGGTATTGATATGAATATCCAAAGTTCAGGACTTCGATTTTTCCATAATATTTTTGTATATATATATTATAATCAATATTGATATCGATCTTCCTCCTTAAAATTGGCATGTAACATAACCATAATAGTAAACTATGTGTGATATAGACCCAGTAACTTGTGGTATTGATATGAATAGCAAAAGTTCAGGACTTCGATTTTTCCATAATATTTTTGTATAGATATTATAATCAATATTGATATCGATCTTCCTCCTTAACATTGGTATGTAACTCAACCATATCAGTACAAGATATATGATAGAGACCCTATATCTTGTGGTATTGATATGAATATCCAAAGTTCAGGACTTCGATTTTTCCATAATATTTTTGTATTTATATTATAATCAATATTGATATCGATCTTCCTCCTTAAAATTGGTATGAAACTCAACCATATCAGTACAAGATATATGATAAGACCCACGATCTTGTGGTATTGATATGAATATCCAAAGTTCAGGACTTCGATTTTTCCACAATATTTATGTATTTATATTATAATCAATATTGATATCGATCTTCCTCCTCAAAATTGGTATGTAACACAACCATATTAGTACAAGATATGTAATAAAGACCCAGTATCTTGTGGTATTGATATGAATTTCCAAAGTTCAGGACTTCGATGTTTCCATAATATTTGTGTATATATATTATTATCAATATTGATATCGATCTTCCTCCTTAAAATTGGTATGTAACACAACCATATCAGTACTACATATATAATACAGACCCAGTATCTTGTGGTATTGATATGAATATCCAAAGTTCAGGACTTAGATTTTTCCATAATATTTTTAGGCTTATATTATAATCAATATTGATATCGATCTTCCTCCTTAAAATTGGGATGTAACTCAACCATATCAGTAAAAGATATATGATAAAGACACAGTATCTTGTGTTATAGATATGAATATCCAAAGTTCAGGACTTCGATTTTTTCAGAATATTTTTGTATTTGTATTATAATCAATATTGATATCGATATTCCTCCTTGAAATTGGTATGTAACACAACCATATTAGTACAAGATATGTGATATAGGCCCAATATCTTGTGGTATTGATATGAATATCCAAAGTTCAGGACTTCGATTTTTCCATAATAATTGTCCTATTATATATGAATAAATATTGATATCGATCTTCCTCCTTAAATTTGCTATGTAACAAGACCATATCAGTACAACATATGTGATATAGACTTAGTATCTTGTGGTATTGATATGAATATCCAAAGTTCAGGACTTCGATTTTTCCATAATATTTTTGTATTTATAATATAATCAATATTGATATCGATCTTCCTCCTTAAAATTGGTATGTAACACAACCATATTAGTAAAATATGTGTGATATATAGTAGACCCAGTAACTTGTGGTATTGATATGAATAGCCAAAGTTCAGGACTTCGATTTTTCCATAATATTTTTTAGATATTATAATCAATATTGATATCTATCTTCTTCCATAAAATTGGTATGTAAATCACCCATATCAGTACAACATATATGATAAAGACCCAGTATTTTGTGGTATTTATATGAATATCCAAAGTTCAGGACTTCGATTTTTCCATAATATTTTTGTATTTATATTATAATCAATATTGATATCGATCTTCCTCCTCAAAATTGGTATGTAACATAACCATATTAGTACAAGATATGTAATAAGGACCCAGTATTTTGTGGAATTGATATGAATTTCCAAAGTTCAGGACTTCGATTTTTCCATAATATTTGTGTATATATATTATCAATAGTGATATAGATCTTCCTCCTTAAAATTGGTATGTAACTCAACCATATCAGTACAGGATATATGATAAAGACCCAGTATCTTGTGGTATTGATATGAATATCCAAAGTTCAGGACTTCGATTTTTCCATAATATTTTTGTGATTATATTATAATCAATAATGATATCGATCTTCCTCCTTAAAATTGGTATACATGTTACACATCCATATAAGCCAAAGTTCAGGACTTGGATTTTTCCATAATATTTGTCCTATTTTATAAGAATAAATATTGATATCGATCTTCCTCCTTAAAATTGATATGTAACACGACCATATCAGCACAACATATGTGATATAGACCCAGTATCATTTGGTATTGATATGAATTGCCAAAGTTCAGGACTTAGATTTGTCCATTATATATTATAATCAATATTTATATCAATCTTCCTCCTTAAAATTGGTATGTAACACAACCATATTAGTACAATATATGTGATATAGACCCAGTATCTTGTGGTATTGATATATGAATAGCCAAAGTTCAGGACTTCGATTTTTCCATAATATATTTGTATTTATATTAGGCCTATAATCAATATTGATATCGATCTTCCTCCTTAAAATTGGTATGCAACACAACCATATTAGTAAAAGATATGTGAAATAGACCCAGTATCTTGTGGCATTGATATGAATAGCCAAAGTTCAGGATTTCGATTTGTCCATAATAATTTTACTATTATATAAATATTAATATTGATATCGATCTTCCTCCTTAAAATTGTTATGTAACATAACCATATTAGTACAAGATATGTGATATAGAACCAGTATCTTGTGGTATTGATATTGTGACACCTGGAACATAACCAAGATGTGACGTGTGACCAGTCCAACCTGTTGAACGCGAATGTACACCTACGTGACGAGAGAGAGAGAGAGAGAGAGAGAGAGAGAGAGAGAGAGAGAGAGAGAGAGAGAGAGAAAGAGAAAGCAGCCAAGCTGGTGTGGATGTGATATTCCACACACATTCTTCACATTCCACAATATGGGGGGGGGGGGGGAAACTACTCGATGTGGGGCTTGAGACAAGGCGGAACCGGCCCCCTTCTCCCTACTGTCCCACCACTCGCGCGGCCTCGTTCACCTGCTTCTCGTCTGTAATTGGCTCTCACATCCTGCCTGCATCGGATTGGATTAGGCACCTGTTTCCTGACTTCTGATTGGATTAGCTTGGTCCGGGAAATGATATACATGCCTGAGATTTGATAGTTAAAACTAGTACTTTCTTAGCTGGGGAGAGACGAGCAGAGTGTTGGGGAGACGAGACAGACTTCACAGGCTTGTATAATAGGGGTTATTATATGTTAAGCAGCGTCCGGGAGCGACCTCTTACTCGTTAGTTAGGGATTATTCGTGACTGTTAATTAACCAGAATACCTCTGGTATTCAGAAACTGGATATTCAGATTATGGATGTCAGAAACATACACTCATTTGATTTAAGATTTTGTGATTCGAGGAATCTTATATGTTTAATTGGAGAGATATATATATTGAATTACTGTTTACTTTTGGTGATTAGAATTAATGTTTGATTCAGAGATGATTTGTGATTGAATATTGAATACTTTACCTTTTTTTTTTTTTTTTTTTTTTTTTTTTTTTTAACGAGACAATGAACGGAGGAAGGAAAAACACAGATAAAACAAAAAGGTCCATGTGCCTAAAGGCATCCTCCATTCATAAAATATTTGTAACAACTGGATTTAAACATTTGTAGATTGTAAGTTTGTGGAAAACAATTCGAGGGAAGTGAATTCCAAAGAGTAGTAGCTCTGGGGATAAATTAATTCTGATAAGCAGAAGTTCTGCATTGTGGAGGAGAAAGTGTAAGTTCATGGGCGCTCTCAGCTGCCCTAGTTCTAAGGGGAAAGATGTGGAGAGGCGGCAAAATTAAAGCAAGTTCCTCGGAACAATTGCTGTGAAAATATCTGTAGAATAATGCAAGGGATGCAACGTTTCTTCGTATGGATAATGTAGGAAGGTCCTGTGTGATTGCAGGGTTATTGATTAATCTAATAGCTTTATTTTGAATTTTGTCCAACTGCCTCAATGCAACCACTCCACTTCCACCCCACAGAGGTGAACAGTAATCCATCTGAGAACGCACATGACTTTTATATATCACGGTCAACTGCTCGTCAGTGAAGAATTCTCGAACTCTGTACAGGAGTCCCAGTTTTTTAGAGGCATTCTTAGCAATGCTTCTAACATAATGTGTCCAGCTCAAGTTAGTAGTTAATGTTACACCGAGAATGTCAATACTAGGGGAAGTGGGAATATTTACATAATTAAAAAATATTTGGGAGTCAGTGAGATTCTGTCGGTTAGAAAATTGAATGTACTTGGTTTTCTGTGCATTAAAGGAAACTAGATTCTTTTGTCCCCATCCATTAATTCTAGAAAGGTCGTGGTTCAGAGAAATTGCAGTGTTTATTTTTGAATTTATAAGATCGGGTTGGGTGAAAGAATTGGTAAATGTGAAGGAACTGTGGAGTGTTGAGTCATCTGCGTAGGAATGTATTGGATTATGAGTGGTAGATATGAGATCATTGATATGAATGAGGAACCGAATTGGGGCCAAAACTGATCCCTGGGGAACACCAGCATTTATTGAGTGAAATTGAGAATAAAGGCCATCTACCATTACACGTATTTTTCTGTTATGAAGATAAGAAGAAATTAGTGGAACTAATGATGCAAGGCCGTAGTGTGACCTCTTCGACAATAAGGATTGATGCCAGACTCTATCAAATGCCTTTGATATATCCAGTGCTATTGTATGTGTTTCACCATGTTGGTCTGTAGCTTGGTTGATTTGATGCGTAAGAAGGCAAAGCATGTCTGCAGTTGATCGACATCGTCTAAAACCATATTGCCTATCACTGATTAATTTATTATTCTCAAGATGCTTAATTATGTGATTATTTAATATAATTTCAAAGACTTTACCAAGAGTGGAAGTTATAGCTATTGGTCTGTAGTTTGATGGATCTGAAGAGGCACCTTTTTTAGGAACTGGATGGATGTTTGCTTCTTTCCAGGGTACTGGGAAGCATGAGGTATGAGTACACAGACGGAAATTTTTTGCCAATACAGGAGCGAGCACCAAGGAGCAATTCTTAAGTACTATTGGAGGAATTTCATCTGGACCAGGAGCATTATCTACCGAGAGATTCGGACCTGTTAGCAATTAACTAACTGGATGTAAAGCTATTGTCATTCATAATTAATGATTAATCCTTGTATAAGTTAAATACTTACCTGACTTTATGTAAAGCTATTATTCGGAATAGGCATTGTAAAAGTCCTATAAATGATATTGTCTACTTAAGACTACTAAACTTTAATTTGTACTTTAGTGAAATCAGAACGTATGCAAAACGATCCGGAAATCTATCATAACTTTCATTGCTTATTATTTGGATTAATTGTAAAATACCTTATTTACGTTTATAAATACAATTCCATTTTATATGTGACTTTATAATATTTCCTTACCATTTTTATTTAGTCAAATGTCTTTCAGTAATAAGAATAAATAAGATAAAATACTAAAGGGAGAATAATAATAAACTAAGAATAAAGAGATAATATAAAGAGTAAAACGATCTTTAAAGGGTTAACAAACTTAAATTAATTATATAAAAAGATCTTAATACTTTGCTGATAATCAACATTAATTGAGATATTCTAGTGTCTTAAAACCTTGCTTTCATACCGAACTTTTGTATTCGTAATTAATAGCCTATTTCATATTAAACATTCAATGTTAACTTTAAATAGTTTCCTGATTAAATATAATTGAAGTGTATCAGAATATAAAGGATAACTGTCCCAACAATTGAGGGAAAGCAAGTAACAACATAACTTACTTTAATATTTTACGTTCTTTTGGCCTTCAGCTGTTTGCTACACTTTCATATTAACTGTTCTGTCTTTATATATTTAGTTAACCACTTCTAAATCAAGATACGTAACAATATGACTAGCCAAAGTTCAGGACTTCGATTTTTCCATAATATTTTTGTATATATATTATTATCAATATTGATATCGATCTTCCTCCTTAAAATTGGTATGTAACTCAACCATATCAGTACAACATATGTGATATAGACCCAGTATCTTGTGGTATTGATATGAATTTCCAAAGTTCAGGAATTTGATTTTTCTATAATATTTTTGTATTTATATTATAATCAATATTGATATCGATCTTCCTCCTTGAAATTGGTATGTAACACAACAATATTAGTACAATATTATGTTCTATCCAACAACCAACTCTACTCCTAAAATCGATTAATGAATATGTGATATAGGTCCAGTATCTTGTGGTATTGATATGAATATCCAAAGTTCAGGGCTTCGATTTTTCCATAATATTTGTCCTATTATATAAGAATAAATATTGATATCGATCTTCCTCTTTAATTAAGATTGATATATAACACGACCATATCAGTACAACATATGTGAAATAGACCCAATATCTTGTGGTATTGATATGAATAGCCAAAGTTAAGGACTTCGATTTTTCCATAATATTTTTGTATTTATATTATAATCAATATTGATATCGATCTTCCTCCTTAAAGTTGGTATGTAACACAACCATATTAGTACAATATATGTGATACAGAGCCAGTATCTTGTGGTATTGATATGAATAGCCAAAGTTAAGGACTTCGACTTTTCCATAATATTTTTCCTATTATATAAGAATAAATATTGATATCGATCTTTCTCCTTAAAATTGGTATGTAACACGACCATATCAGTACAATATATATGATGTACAACTAATATCTTGTAGTGTTGATATGAATATCCAAAGTTTAGGACTTCGATTTTTCCATAATATTTTTGTATTTATATTATAATCAATATTGATATCGATCTTCCTCCTTAAAATTGGTATGTAACACTACCAGATTAATACAATATGTGTGATATATAGTGGAGCAGATAACTGCAAATGTCAGGAGAATCGTTCATTTCCGGAAACAATCACCAAATTTGGCACACATAATCCTTGGGGATTGCTCTTTTGATAAAACCCGTTAGTCACCTAAAAATCAAGATGGCGGCCATTTTTCAAGATGGCCGCCATTGAATATACAGAAATCTTGCATTTCGCAATAAAATCGCAAAGACTTGTCCTATTTGAATGATTTTGGTGTCAAATCATACATTTTTCACTATGTAGAATCCGAATTTGGAACCATGGACTTACTCACTAGCTTCCTTGTACCATATTATCAGTCTCGGAATCCTAATATTCTGCTAAATTAGAGGTTCATGTTACGTCTGACTCAGCTAAAATGCATGGTAGTGTATATCGTAGCAGTGTTAGAGGTTTAGTATGTGTAGCATCTTCCTGTACAAGGCTTCCAAACTGGACATGACACGATGCGGTGGGGGGGGGGGGGGGGGGACGTTGAGAGACTTGCAGCGGAAGGTGTAGAGTAGGAGCTCAACAGAGTGGATGTCAACGCACAGCCAGGGCACACTGGTGGCACCGCTGCTGTGAAACTCAACATGGGGTTCAGTATCAGCTGAATAATTAGTTTAGTGTAGCTAAATAATTAGTTTAGTGTCCCAAATGCTGTCTAATAAGCCCGAAGCTTCGAAGCTTGGTGTGAGCATCGCAAACTGCAAAGTCCCCAGTTTCATTTCTGGTATATGGTGCTGTCAATGGAACTGGTGATCCTCTAGATGATCCGATCATTCAGGGAAGCCAACTTCATCCTGTACTGTCAGTCACTGGCCGAGCTGATACCGTACTTCTTTGCCAACAACAATGTAAACTATGCACGGTGGCTTCCGATCCACTACAGAGACATGGTGACCCTGGAACAGAAGCATCCTCAGCTGTATCAGGAGTTCCAGAGTGGAAACTTTGTTGTACACAAATCGAGCCGACAGTTCTCAGCAATGGCTATTGACCAAGCTCACGAGCAGGCCAACGCTGTCATCAAGGCAGACGGGGGTGTGATCGGCGTGACTGAAGACCTATCAGCACTGAGAAGATGGATGATAGCTGGTCCTCAAGTCAGCCACTTGGTTGCACAGTATGAGGCAGCATGTGGGACCAAAGAGGGTACTGAACACACCAGCCACCATGAGGAGACAGAACGAGCACAAAGAGTGTTTCTTGAGAAAGTAGAAAAGCTCTCACAAGCCATGACAGATATGTGCAATCCTTTCCAGGAGGAGAGTCGGGACCTGCTTTCGCTTGATACAAAGGATATTGCTCACCACACTGCCGCCGAGCTGATTGGCACACACCTTAAGAAAGGCAAGGTCCGTTTCCAGGAGTTTATGAAGGGACTGGAAGGGGAAGAAGAATCCACCTTCTATGAACCAATCCAGAAGAACAGGGTTGACTTTTTCCAACAGGTACCAGCCTCTGTTGACTCTTCAAAGCAAAAAGTGCTGAAGGAAGACTGTCAACTGTTCTCCAAGCTGTTCACATCATGCCAGGACAGAGAGTGTGACTTGAAGGAGTTCTTCCGTCATGAGAACCAGTCGCATCCTGCTGCCCTCAGTGATGGTGGAAAGCTCCACACCTGTCAGAAATCCCACCTCACTACCATTCTTCAGAGCCAAGTTACAACCCCTGAGGCAGAGCCAGACGCCGACACCATCATCATTGATGGTGCAGCGTTGGTGAACAGTCTGCCCCCACGGAGTTCAAAGACGTTCGAAGAGTACGCAATGCTCGATGTCCTTCCTAGAATACAAGCATACTCTACCAAGTACAAGAGAACAGACATTGTGTTTGATGTCTACCGGCCATCTAGTCTGAAAGCTGAAACTAGATCAAAGCGAGGATGCGGGGTGAGACGCAGGTTGACAGGGAAGGGCAAAATTCCCTCAAACTGGCGAAACTTCATGAGAGAAAATGACGACAAAGCCGAGCTGTTACTCTTTCTGGCTGATAAGATTGCACGTGTGGCCACACCAAATGTGGTCATTGTGACCAAGGAAGAAGATGCTGTCAGCAACCGCACTATCAATCTGGCTGGGGTGGCACCATGCAGTCATGAAGAAGCTGATACGCGGATCTTTGTGCATGCCAGGCATGCAACAGAAGCAGGCAGCAGAGTCATCATGGTCAAAGCCAGCGACACAGATGTTGTCGTCATCGCAGTCAGTGTTCTGCAGGCACTTCAGGAGCTAGGTCTGCAGCAGTTGTGGGTTGCCTTTGGCCAAGGACAGAACCTGAGGTGGGTTCCTGTACATGACTTGTTGCTCTCTTGCAGAAAAGAGCAAAGGGATGCTCTTCTTCCATGCCTTCACTGGCTGCGATGTCGTTTCAGCATTCCGTGGCAAAGGGAAGAAGTCTGCTTGGCAAACCTGGGATGTTTGTAATGAGGCTTCCGGTGTCTTCAGCAAACTCAGCCAGTACCCACCGGTAGTTGATGATGAAGACCTGGAGACCTTGGAGAAGTTCGTGGTCATGATGTACGACAGATACAGCACAGCTGAAGGTGTCGATGATGCGAGGTTGGACATGTTTGCTCGGAAGCAGAGGCCGTACGAAGCCATTCCTCCAATCCGAGCAGCACTGAAGCAGCATGTGAAGCGTGCTGCCTACTAGGCGGGCTGCATCTGGAGTCAGTCAACAGTATGTCAACCAGAAACGCAGACTCCTGCCAACTGGGGCTGGACCAAGAAAGGAGATCTGTGGCAGATCGTTTGGACAGAGCTCCCACCCATTGCAGAGAGTTGCCAGCAGCTGACCAAGTGTGGATGCAAGTCGGAATACTGTGGTCGATGCAAATGCTACTGCTTTGGTCTGACCTGCACGGCACTGTGCAGCTGCAGATGCGAGGTTTAGAAACGTTGTAGTATACTCATCCAGGCAGCAAGACCATAAGTGACAAACGAGTATAGGCCTACTACCTACATGTACATCCAATAATATATCGGACTGATGGTGCCTATGATATGGGCACTCTTTACCCTAATTATGATTCCGGGACTGATATTATGGTACAAGGAAGCTAGTGAGTAAGTCCATGGTTCCAAATTCGGATTCTACATAGTGAAAAATTTATGATTTGACACCAAGATCATTCAAATAGGACAAGTCTTTGCGATTTTATTGCGAAATGCAATGTTTCTGTATATTCAATGGCGGCCATCTTGAAAAATGGCCGCCATCTTGAATTTTTATGTGGCTAACGGGTTTTATCAAAAGAGCAATCCCCAAGGAGTATGTGTGCCAATTTTGGTGCTTGTTTCCAGAAATGAACGATTATTCCAGTTATCTGCCCCACTAATAGACCCAGTATCTTGTGGTATTGATATGAATAGCCAAACTTAAGGACTTCGATTTTTCCATATTATTTTTGTATTTATATTATAATCAATATTGATATCGATCTTCCTCCTTTTAATTGGTATGTAACACAACCATATTAGTACAAGATATGTGAAATAGGCCCAGTATATTGTGGTATTGATATGAATAGCCAAAGTTCAGGACTTCGATTTTTCCATAATATTTGTCTTATTATATGAGAATAAATATTGATATCGATCTTCCTCTTTAAAATTGGAATGTAACACGGCCATATCAGTACAAGATATATGATGTACAACTAGTATCTTGTGGCATTGATACGAATATCCAAAGTTCCGGACTTCGATTTTTCCATAATATAATTTTGTCCTATTATAAAAGAATAAATATTAAAATCGATCTTCCTCTTTAAGATTGATATGTAACACGACCATATCAGTACAACATATGTGATATAGACCCAGTACGTTGTGGTATTGATATGAATATTCAAAGTTCAGGACTTCGATTTTTCCATAATATTTGTCCTATTATAAAAGAATAAATATTGATATCGATCTTCCTCTTTAAGATTGATATGTATCACGACCATATCAGTACAACATATGTGATATAGACCCAGTACCTTGTGGTATTGATATAAATATCCAAAGTTCAGGACTTCGATTTTTCCATAATATTTGTCCTATTATAAAAGAATAAATATTGATATCGATCTTCCTCCTTAAAATTGGTATGTAACACGACCATATCAGTACAAGATATATGATGAACAACTAGTATCTTGTAGTATTGATATGAATATCCAAAGTTCAGGACTTCGATTTGTCCATAATATTTTTGTATTTATATTATAATCAAAATTGATATCAATCTTCCTCCTTAAAATTGGTATGTAACACAACCATATTAGTACAAGATATGTGAAATAGAACAAGTATCTTGTGGTATTGATACGAATATCCAAAGTTCAGGACTTCGATTTTTCCATAATATTTGTCCTATTATAAAAGAATAAATATTGAAATCGATCTTCCTCTTTAAGATTGATATGTAACACGACCATATCAGTGCAACATATGTGATATAGACCCAGTACCTTGTGGTATTGATATGAATATCCAAAGTTCAGGACTTCGATTTTTCCATAATATTTGTGTATTTATATTATAATCAATATTGATATCGATCTTCCTCCTTAAAATTGGTATGTAAAACAACCATATTAGCAAAAGATATGTGATAGACCCAGTATCTTGTTGTATTGATATGAATAGCCAAAGTTCAGGACTTCGATTTTTCCATAATATTTTGTGTATTTACAATATACTTAATATGGATATCGATCTTCCTCATAGAAATTGGTATGTGACACAGACACGTCGAAAATGTACCGTTAGTAACAATATCATTAAAATATGAAAATTACCGAAATATCGAATATCGAATATCGAACTGACTTCAGGTTGCTGTGTTTCAGGGTGGATGGGACTCGATTGCCTTGGCAGGCAACCCTTCTAGAGGAATTAACCCTAAACAAATTACTGTTGGGCGACACGCTAATCGGTGCCACTTGCAGGTGGCGATCTCTATAACAGATAAACAGATGGGAGATTGCAGACACCAATCGAACAAGGCAATGCCTTCCTTCACCCACTCCTCTAATTCTCTTTTCTCCGTAGACTCTCCTGGATCCATCTATTACTGCTCCCAAATGACATTGCCCTTGTTTTGGAATTTCAACTTCAGTCACTCGAATAATTTGCATCGCTTCTTCGTAACGGTTTTCTTGCACTATTAGTTCTGATTTGCTTGGATTAGGAAGGTAGCCTATAATGGTGCAAACAGCTTGTACTTTCTTCCACCATTTCTTGAGATCCCTTATTATCCCAGCCCCTGTGAAGTCATCAGCATTTGTCACTTGTTTCACCTGGGTTTCTCCATGCTATATTTTCTGCTGCAGAACTGATAATGCCAGAGAATACAATGCTATTGCCACTGGATCTTCTTGCATAGTTCCTTCCCTCTATTTAATTATTTCCATTTATTACTTCTTTGAGCTTCCTACTACATACAGGTTGGTGTTTTGACCTAGGAAGATCCTTAAGTCTTAGTATCTAGACCTGACGGACCTGTTTCTCCCTATTTTCAGTGTCTTTCTGCATATGAGTTATCCAGTTATATTCTGGTATAGGCCTATCACGAGGTAAGGAGAAACATATTCCGCTTCTAGCTTGGCATCATCACTATCTGGATTTGCTTCAGGATGTTTCTTTTTGAGCCGATCCAAGATATCCTAATCCATCTCGAGTACCCAACTTGAGGCTTCCCCCAAGATTGTTCTAGCTGTCTGTGCCACTTTGCCAATCCTAATGTTATTTCCAAATTACCATGTAATATAATTTGGTCTACTTTTCCTTTGTGTTTTGTTATCAATCTCTGCTGGATAGCTCTTACATGGCTAAGAGTTTTTTCTAACTCACTGTTATTCCACCACTCCATCTCTGTGTCAGCGGTTTAGTGTTCTCATTTAGATTTGCTTTTGGTGGTTTTCTTTGAAGGAACAATTGAACAATGAAATAGGCTACTTTTCTTACCAGGTGTGACAGAGAGGAATCTTGAACATAGTACAGTATTATACGTCTGAGATCCCCTAACATGTCTTTTGCTGCCTCACAAATGAGTATTTCAAGCCTAGTATGTTACCACTTCCTATATCATACACTATATTTTGCGAGTCAATTTTTTTATCCCATCTCATTCCAGTTTTCATCAACTCTGCGTAAGCAGAGTTTGATATCGCCCCTCGGTATAGTGGGTACCACCGGAAAATTTGTTTTGTCGTTGTTGTTGTCGTCGTCCCTGTCCCGAAACTCCTAGACCGTTGGACAAATTTTTTACCAAATTGTACATGAACATCTGTTGGGTGAATGCGAACGTCAGTCAAAAAAGATGTTTTGAATTTGTGCAATAGTTATGATTTTAGATCCAAAATATGGTTTTACCCCCCTACCCCCCAGGTATGATGATGGCGTTCTGTGTGTCCCCCGTAGGGGTGTACACACAGAACGCCATCGTTTTGGGGGCGAAGACAACTAGCCCCGTATTTGCTAGGTTAAGCTATTTTTGTTTTTATTTTTTCTATGTAATTGAGGGAGGCAAAAGGCAGAACTGCCTATAGCGAGTGACTCTCCCATAGTTGAAAGAGTGACAGGGCCAAAATCAAGGGACGTTCGACATTAGAAGTGATGGTAGTACTAGTGAGGATGATTGACTAGTAGTGATGATGTTGGTGAATGTGATAGTATTTGTCATGGTGGTGATGATCTGTAGTGGTGACAATATTGTGTCTTAGTGTAGTAGTGATAGTTGTGGGGATTATGATAGCAGTTATGATATTGCCAGTAGTGATGATGATGGTTATTATGGTAGTGAGGGCATTCATGATTGTGAAAGTAGTTGTGATAGTAGCAGTGATGATGGTAGTAGATGATGGGGATAGTAGTGATGATGGTGAAAGTATTGGTGATGGTTACTGGAGATGACGCCCCCCAAAAAACTCGCCTCTCATTTGTATGAGGAACTTGCCCCGGTTTGGTTAGGTTAGTTGACAGTAGAAGTGATGGTAGTAGTCTCAATTCTCAATTCTTCTTTATTTCGTAAAACATATACATTGTACATATACATGAGTTACATATTTACAAAAAAGGTTATCTATTTAAAATGATTGAATTAAGATAATCCAAGCATACGCCTGATTAATTTATAGTAAATGAACTCTTATATACAGAATTAAATGTTTAAAATGGTCTTCGATCTGTTTCACACTTAATTTACATGTAAATATTAATATTAATCCTATACACAGTATAATCCCAATGAAGGCTATGGAGGCAAATAAAAAACAACTTGAATATAAAGATAAATTACTTAATGATAAAATAGCATATGGGAAAGGTGAAGCTGAGGAAAACTCATGCCCCCAAATATGTAAGAAACATGAAGCTTATCAATATGTAAATCAAATGAAAGACTTTAGAAATGCAAAGATAAAAAATTTAATACAAATATCAAATCAAGATTTATATAAAAAAGCATAACAAAAAATCGGCTTTAAACAAAACAAATCTGACTTGTGAGACCATAATATAGTAGGGATGATGGTGATAGTAGTAATGATGGTGATAATAGTCGTGATGATGATGCTAGTTGTAGTGATAGGCTAATGATGATAGTTGTGATGATGGTGACAGTAGTAGTGATGATAGTTACAGTAGTAGTGATGATGTTAACACTAGTAATGATGATTGTAAGATGTAGATAATAGTAGTGATGATGGTGATAGTTGTAGTAACAATGATGATGGTAGTGATAATGGTAATATTAGTAGTTATGATGGTGACAGTAGTAGTGATGATGGTGGGAGTAGTAGTGATAATTGTAATAGTAGTAGTGATGATTATCATAGTAATGGTGATGGTGACAGTAGTAGTGATGATGGTGCACTTGTAGCGAGGATGGCAGTAGTAGTAGTGATAGTATGATTGATGATGGTAATACTTGTGATGATGGTAACCCATCGCAGAGTTGGGTATGCCGTTTTGATTTTGGGCAAAGCGGCATGTCTACTTTATTATGAGGTCGTTCGTTTTGATAATTAATTTCGATAATCGCTTTCATTTTCATCGTTTATACCATTTTCATTATTTTGTTAATCACCTCGGTTTATTTGTGAAGTATTGATCCCTTCAGTTTCTCCCATACTCCTACAGGCTGCAATTGTTGATTTATATTACCTGTATTTTCTCTAACAGAGATTGCATGTACTGTACATCGACATTTAATACATTGTCTCTTTCAGGGCATATTTGTCATGCACCATTCTCTGCATTTCTTCTTTCAGCAGGATTGTTCCTTCAAATTAGAACTCGTTCGTGCCATCATTTATCATCTATTTTCCTTATGTTCCACCTACTGTATGTCCTAAGTGTATGTACACATATATAGGGAGACACTGTCAAACGAGATGCAAGGAATTTATAGAATGACCGAGCCTCATTGAGAGTAATACTCTCTTTAAAGGCCCATTTGAAAACAAATAATATCATTCGAGTATTCCGTCGTCTACTACAGTATAGCTTATGGACATTTTCATATATACATGAATAGGCCTTGTATAAATTACATCAGTAAAATAACATGCATATTAATGAACTACAAGAAGGGACCAAAACTATATAAACAGTCATACACATACAGTAGATATACCTACGTACACAGTCATATTATTATGGTTGACACATGCATACGTACACATGTAATCACACACAATGTAAACATGTACAAATATACACACGCATACACATGCACATTGAACAATTATCAGGAGTTTTATCTTAGTGTTCCAGGAGTGTTCCCATACCGAGTTTCAATAGTACATGCTTGGGTAAACTAACGAATAGTAAATGTTAAGTCATGCTTTGGTGGTCAATGAGTTTCTTGTCAATGTTAGAATTACACAGTATTTGTTTATCTTATTTTTGATATGTTGAATTTGTTAAGTCCAAAAGTATTGTTCATCAAAAAATACAACGAAAATGTGTGTGGTGGTTGATTATCTTATAACAGTGTTTCTAATTTTTAAGGTTCTGTATCTTGAGTGGTTATATTTCTATGAAAAGTGATATACGTTTAATCGACATTCAAAATTAATTTGTTACTTGAAATCCAGTCGCTGACATTAAAGAGTTCATTATTCATCATGCACATTATTGGTATTATGGTGACTTGCATAGAGTGTACTGTCTTCCGCGAACAATATGAATTTTATATTATTACTATTATTTACGATATCGTTTATGTAAATTCAAAATAATAATGGCCTTAGTATTGATCCTTGGGATACTCTGCATGATATAAGATTAGTCTTAGATTTACATTAACCTCTAAAGCGGGAGCAGTATATAGTGGACACCATGTAACTGGGCGACGATATTAGGCCTCTATCCCGCCTAAAATAGTCATTTTACGATAATGATTGTTATTACTTATTCATATGCGCCTATTTTACGTTTAATATAAAGATAGTAACCTGTAACAACAATAAAACAAGTGGGAATATCATTTTTCTGGTCAAAATCGCGAATGGTAAGCGAGTGGTTCATTCATGAAGTGTAAGAGAGCTGGCAACACACCCTCCTCACTCGAGGGTTGAAGCAGTACTGACTGTACTGAGTCACACCCTCCCTGTCTCTACCTTATGTAACAGACACATGAACACACACTAAGATCGGGTTGGAGATGTTTACACAAAAATATACCAATGAATTCGGGAATAACAGGGAAAATAGGTGATAATTGAAAGAGGGGGGGGGGAAAGGAGGGGATGTGGAAGACTGATATGAGGCATGGGTAAAACAATTTTTTTTTTTTTTTAAAGTGCTAAACCCTTATTGGCAGCGCTCGACTTAAGTCGTGCACCAATTTGCAGCAAGTTAGGAGCATTATTAAGGCTTTTAAAGGGTTAAAATAGAGTGCAAATGGCCGGGAGCACAGCGGGCCCAGGGCTTACCGCCGCCCATTAACTCTTGTTCCCTGTGTTCTCGAGAGGCCGGCAGTGTAGCCAGTAGTGAGCATAGCTGGGAAAAATATACCGAAATACACTAAACTCCCATGTTCGTGGCATCACTGCAAGAGAACCACGAGTGCTACGTTGCTCGTTCTGGTCTCATTTTGAAGCTTTTAGTGCCTAGTTTTTTGCTATATAATTTTTTTGTTCATGCAGATACTTGATTTATCATGCAGGAGGACCTGAATATGCCCAAATGAGCCCAAAACACCCCGCTAGACAAGGGTTAAAATGTTTTTTTTAGGCCTTCCCTCTTAACCCGGCAACGGCGAAAAAGCTCATAAGAAGTTTTACTGGGCGAGGGCGGCAAAACTCTTAAGAGGTGAAAAAAAAAAAAACATTTAAACGGCCCCAGTAGCACTAAAAAAAAAAAAAAAAAAATTTCCCTATACCTCGTATCACTCCTCCACATCCCCTCCTTCCTCCCTTTCCCCTCCCCCTTCAATTATCACCTATTTTCCCTGTTATTCCCTAATTCGTTGGTATATTTTTGTGCTAATATTAGCAAACTGTATGGAGGATGTGCTTACGTGCTTAGCGGGTGTGTTACATAACCGAGAGTGTGTATGAGTAGGCTCAGTGTGGCTTGAGGTCTCGTGGAGGGAGAGGTTGCCTCAATTTGCTCCATAATTCATGAATGGGCTGGTCCATGTATATTCGGGATTTTGACCAGAAAAATGATATTTTCACTTGTTTTATTGCTGTTACAGGTTACTATCTTCATAGTGAAGGTAAAATAGGCTCATATGAATAAGTGATAATGATATTTATCGTAAAATGACGATTATAGGCCTGAATAGAGCCCATATGCTCGCCCATGGGCATCGAGTTCAATACCCCCTGCTCGCCATTTATAGGTTAACCCATGAACTGAGACCGTCTTCATATGAGTCTGTAGTGATATATATTTTTTTTTTTTTTTTTTTTTTGTACAAAGGGAAAAAAGTAAAAATAAGTAAAAAAACAAAAATAAATAAAAATATATCTCGCTACAGACTCATATGAGGATGGTCGCAGCCCATAGGTTAAGAGCTTTCTCGCCGTCGCCCAGTAAACCCTCTTAGGTGTGTTCTCGCCATTCCCGGGTTAATTGAATTGTACATATTGTTTACGGTTCGAAAGCTATGATATATAAGAAAGTGAACGAAGTCCTAGAATAAAGTTACTCGAGTATTGGAGCAATGATGGTATAACACATTTTCAAAATGAGAGAGACTAAATACATTTGAGAACTGAAATAAACTATTAAAAGCAGACACAAGTGAAGTGTCGAGAATAATGTTATGGTATAAATAAAACGAAAATTCTAGAAATGTGACATTGATTGGAGACCAAATTTCTGGATAGGAGAAAGCTACAGTCATGACAACAAATATTGCTTTATTTGTTTTATAAATGCATTAGCCTAATATCATATGATATACATCACTGCCAGTCAGATTGAAGCAATATAATGATATGCCACTTCTAACTAATTTTATTTTTATTCATATTATAATATATATTCTTACAATTTTTCCCTTGCTTAGCAATATTTATATATTTATGTATTGCTCTAATGGCAATCTTGCTGGCTCTTGTTTAAGTAGCTAGTGTGCTAGTCTTGTAACTGAGTAGTCCCGAGTTTAATCCTAACAGTAGGGTTTGGGATTTTTGTGAGAAGACCGGTTCAGTATAACCCAGTTTGGCTACTAAAACTTAAAGTAAGTCATCAGAGTCGTAAAACAACCCACCTTACATCAGTGGCAAATGTGGTGGGATATCTGTGTGGTTAGGGAAGTTAACCCATCCTATACCATCGCTGATCCTAATCCTTTAGTACTGTATGGTATAGTATTCTGACACTAGTACGAGCCTGTCACTAGTACTTGAGCCTAGTTCTCTGTTAATAGCAAGTAGGAGCTGCTAACATGACATGACAGCATTACTACTAGGTACTGGCAACACTGCACAAGTTTCGGCCAGCTGCTCTGTGAGTCACGCCTCCGTTACCTCCCAGCTTCCGCTGATATTGAGAGGTACATAAATTGTATAATGCTCTGGTACAGTAAGGGTTAAGAAGTTCACAAAGGGAAGAGAGCCTTTGGGAGGTAACCCTCGAATGTGGTGGTTGTTGTCTTAGGCTAAGGGCCAGATCTCGCCATACGAAGGGTATTGCTTATGGTATTTCTCCACAGGTGACAGATGATGAAGTGATGCAATAGAGCTACAACTAGTGTCAGATACTGAATGTAAATTTTACTTGACTAAAATAACTCGGCTAGAGTGCTGGTCTTGTAAATGAGTAGTCCTTAGTTCAATCCCCACCAGTGGTCTTTTGAGAAGACCGGTTCAGTTTGGCTACTAAAATATCAAATGTATCGGAGTCGCATAATAAAACCCCTTGTACACTAATTCAATTGGCATGTTATACCAAAACGAAATGACTCTACAGCAGTTGTTCTTAACCTGTTTACCTTACCATGGCACTTAAGCCCTATAAGGAAAATATAAATTTTCACCTGGGAGGTAAGTTAATGTGACAACATACTTTTGATTCTTCCTTTCCGAAAATATTTGTATGGGTGGAACTTCCACACACATGCAAACAGTACTTGACACATGTGTTACCGAATCAGTGGAGACGTTTGAGCACACATAACATCTGGGAAGTTGTTTTTAGCAAAAATGGTAGTATGGCGTTTCCAAGAAAGGTGGGAGGAAAAAGAGACTCCCAGTATATAGAGGAAAAAGGAAAGGTTGACTTGTGTGTCTTTTAAGAATAATGGATATTTAATTTTGATGGATATATAGATGGAAAAATTGTGTTTTAGAAGTACAGAAGTGAGCTTGACCGGAAGTAGGAATACAAACACTGCGCACAGACAGAGCTTTATACTATTAGGTAACAGAAACAATAAATATAATGAGTACATTATGTACAGGAATACGATGCAGGGAACACAATGATATACAAATACACAAATATACAGAATTGATATATAACAATTTTGTCAGGCAGAGGCTGGTCTCTCTCCAGAGCCTTAATAGGGGTTTATAACTCCTTAACCCTTATTTAGCGGCGAGCAACATAAGTCGAGTTAAATAAAGCTGGACTATGTGGCGGCGCTCGACATAGGTCGAGTGGCAATTTCAGCACGTAATGTGGCTGAGAGAGAGAGACAAGTGGTGGCAGGAGACTAGCGAGCGTATGACTGCTCCAGACCACCGCGGCGAACCTACTGACACAAATCTCAGCTCCCTCCTCCCTCTCTCACTCGCTACATACTCAATTATGTACTGAAAGTACCGAATTACCTGCTTTTTGCACTCGCGTTGCACGGTTATTGCAAGAAAACTGTCCATCATACAAGGATCGTTATGGTGTCATTCGAAAGCTCTGTTTATGCCCTTTCAGGGATAGGTACTTGTTTTACGTTCTGGGTCTTATTTAGGCATGAAAATGATCACGTAAACAGCCCTATTTTGGCTAAAAACACCCCGCTGTGCGGTACACATAAATAAACCGCATAGGCCGCTCGTAAGGTGTTAAGGGGAACAACATCTGCATGGTGGAGGTAGTGTGGGAGTTGTTTGGTGATGGGCGGTGATAATGTTAGGATAATGAGGTTTTAATGAAGGTTAAATTAAATAGGTAGACTCAGGCCACATGCGGCTTCTCAAAGCGGCTGGTGCAGCTGGGCAGGCAAAGAGGCATGGGGGTAGCTATTATGGGTTATTCTTGGGGGTGAGTTTGATCTTGGACAACAAAGGGAAGCGGTCCAAGTGGGGTTGGTTGCGGCTACGTACTGTTTTGGGGTGAGGAAGGTCAGTGGAGTGCTTGGTCAACACCGTTACGGCGTCCAACCCTGCTACAGGTGTATTCTCAAACAATGAGGAGAGTAAGGTACAGGTGGAATGTGGGAAGGTAAGGGGAATGCAATTGTCAGCACCGAGGTGTCCGACCCTGCCACAGATATCTCTCAAATGATAGAAACTCTCAAACAACAGTAACTCTTGAAAAACAGGAGCTGTCGAACAACAGGAACAATTGGGTTGCTAGAAGCGTTGTCTCCTCCAGGGCTGATGTCCTAGGCGAGGTTGCAGGCAATCCTACCCTTCACTCCATTAGTGTCCCGGAGAGTTCCTCTTTCACTGACAGCTCAATTCTCTAAAGTAGTTGTTGAGCTCAACACACTCCATCAGGTAAACCTCCTATAGCGCATTCCGTGCTTTAAACAGCTCCATCCAGGATCGAGATGCCTCTCTAGTCCTCCTAAATGGACTAATCATGTTGCAAGGCCAAAATTGTGTTTGATCCCTTGATCCAGGAGCGTGATTTTGAGGATTCTCCAGTCTGGGGCTGGGGCAGGTGATGATGCTGTGGCTGGCAAATCGTCTTCCTCAGTCATCTCTTCCTTCCCTCTCAATGCTGCCAATGAAGATGCACTTGACGACCAATCAAGGGCTTCAATCGGGGTGCAGGTGCAGATGTAGGGGATAGTGATACGATCCAGGTTCTCAAAGACACAGGGCTCTTCAACATTGGACTAGATAATGGCAAAATGCAACAACGGTAACACTAGATCCAACCCCTGCCTTAAACACTGGAAAACAAAACACCATTACCGCCCTGAGTCGTGCCTGGACAACGAGGTATCTTATGACTCGGTAACTGGTGCACACACACTAGGCTGACGCTCGATGAAACAGCCTATTCTCAAACAGTAAAAGATTACTCGATTAGGTTACACAAAGAAAAGATAGTTAACGTGATTAATTAACGTTACGGTAGATACTCAAATAACTGGCACTCCTGTATTAAAGAAAGTGCAATGCTAGTCCTGCAACATCAACTGGAAACTTCTGAAATAAGTCTGATGCTGGGAAGATGTTCGTAAAGAATCTTGAACAATTATAATGCAGAATACGGGTCACAATAAATACTAGGACATATAGTAATAATAGGCAGGCGAATAATAAAGACTGCGCAAAGGTAGTAATGCTCGACAACTAAAGAAATGCTTCGTGACACAACGCAACAGCCTACTAGGGTTGTGCAACTCAACAACAACCTCGGCTCAAAAGTGCAGTGAATAATAATGCTGCATACATATAATAATGGGGGCTTATCTCTAACCAGTGTCTGCTCAGTTAATAAAGTCTAGCTTGGGTATCAAGGCAGGGCAACAATGGGTGAGCATGCGGCTCGTAGCCTAACGTTGTCCGAAGGTGGTATAATGAAGATTACGTTATATGACGGGGAGGTTCTCTTGATAAATCTAGGTCTCTAGTACCTAGTTCTATCCTTGCGATCCCTCAGAAGTCAACACAAAGAGGCAGCACTATGTTGTGAGGGATAGGCTATGGCCCTCTCACACCACAGCGCTGTGCTCGCAAAGTAAACCCACCCGAAGACAACTTAGGCTCCCACAGTACCTGTCGATGTCGTGCAGGGCTTAGCTAACACTGCACACATCGGAGACAACGACACAGTAACCTTACCCCTAGTCTAGCTTTTAATAACCAAGCAGAATCACTCAACACCTTGCCAGGGAGACATATACCGGTCTACAACCTTCCCGAGAGAGGACACATACGGAAAAGTCCGTCTCTCAAAAACCTCAATAAAGCCTAATACCTCCTTAACCTAATACATGGAAATCTCTGAGAGCTTCGCGTACAATACGACTGGTCGACGGTGAACGTCTATGCTGAAACCAGAAGGGATGTTGAGTTTAATAAAGATTAGAGAATGAGAAAGGAGAAGTCGAGAGAGAGAAATAGTATGCAAAGTGGCGAGTGTGGGGGACAGAATTGCAAAGGATGTAGACGATACGCGTGTCAGGCAAGCTCTGAGCTGGTAAAGAATACGCGGCCGCGATGGGCAGGGACTAGTTGACCACCCGGCCGCCAACGGCGTCAGCGCCCAAGCGAGCCGGGCCACAGCTCACCCCGCTGCCAGGTGTACTCCCTCACCCTCTCTCGCTCGCCTCCCACACAAGCAACATTTATATTATAGCGAATATAAAATATAAGACCATTTCTAGACTGTCTGTGGCAACACGACCCTAATGAAATAAAGCAGATCATTCTAGGACAACTGTAGCCCATCCCCCCATCCTGGCGAGCGCTAGCGAGCTGCAATGCCCCACGCAACCATTCTGTTAACGCCGGGAGGCGTCACACTAGTATGTGTAGCATCAAGGGTGGCACGAGCACTGGGGTAGTCAGATGGTTGCATTCCTGCATATACTGGGATAGCACTCTCGATATCTGGGAACCTGAGAGGACACAGGTTTGGCTCTTGATCCTGGGTTTGGAGGAATCTAAAGTCACCTGCAGTGTCATTGGTGGTATTGTCGGTGCCGAAGACTCCTGGGGGGGGGGGGGGGGGGGGTCATTTGTGCTGGAGGGCTCTTGCAAGGCACGCCCAACAAAAAACATTGAAATCAATAAGTGAAATTTTCCACAGCTGAAAATAGTTGATAGATCAGAAGATAGGTAAGATATTGCATCATCACATTAGATTTTAACCGACTGCATGGAGGGTCGATTAAGAAAGCTAGTTGAATATCATGGTAGAGCTATCGGCATATTAATGAATAAGACTAAAAATACTGTTTAGAATAGTTGTTTATGAATAGCTGAAATAGAATTGGAGATAGGACAGAACCCTGAGGAACACCGAAATAAATAGGCTTACCAAATGAGAGATTACTGTCCACAAGTGCAGCAATGGAATGGTCCGAGATGAAACAAAATTAAAGGTACACTCGGATACCATAGTCTCTAGCCCACTCCTCTCTGGCAACAGGTAAGGCCAGGACTCTTACTGGACGGCGGCCCACAGTGATGGTTAGGGGTGGGGTTGGGGGGAGAGGGCAGCGCACACACGAACACACTGAAGCATTTGTGTGAAGCAATCCAAGAAGCTATCTTTGTTGGTTACTTTCTTGTAGTTATTTGATATTTGTTCGCGTCATTTCGCATTATTTACAATCCTATATTTCATAATATTGAGAACAAGCATATGCAATATTTTCTTTAGCATGAGTAAGTATAACTACCGGTATGAACCATTAGTTATCATGTAGTGCAGTTCCTATTATTAGCAAAATTGAAGTTCAGGGAAGGCTTCAAAATAGATCAGTATAGATATGGCAGACTGGAACACACACACTACACACAGATAGAGAGAGAGATACAGAGAGAGAAGGACCGTGTGTGTGTGTGTGTGTGGGGGGGGGGGGGGGGTAACAGACTGGGAGGGAGAGGGTGAGATGTGGTTGTGGTAGTGAGAGGCAAAGAGGGAGTGAGATAGAGTGAAAGGGAGGTGTTGGAAAGGAAATATGGAATAGGAATACGATAGAAAACATGTGTGTGTGTGTGAATAACTAATCATGGTCATATATGTCATTGGTAACTTTCTGAATTATATCTTTCTTATATGGTAATTAGTATAACAATTTAAAGATTATCATTATCCTTACTATTAGAGAAGTGTCATTCCTACGCAGGTAAAGCAATGCCCACGAATACAACTTCAGTCTGAAGCATGTTGTGTGATTCGTAGGGTTCACTTTAAACCTACATTACGCGCATGGATTGTTTTCTTGATAGAAGCATATGTTTCCTCTATACATAATAATGTTAACATAATTGTGAGATGAAAAGTAAAATACCAAGACATTATAATTATATTAACATACATTTATATGAATATAAATAGTAAGACGTTAATATGAACTCAGAGAGAGAGAAAGTGGGAGAGATCCATGGAAAAATGAGTATATCAGTTAAATCTTGGCTATGGCCCTTGTATCTAAGTAATAATAATAATAATAATAATAATAATAATTGCAATAATAATAATCTTAGATAAATGTCATACTTATTTGTGAGGCTAAGGCAGGATTCAAAGACCTCAAATGCTTCACAGTGTCTTCGTGTGTGCGTTGCCCTCTCCCCTCAACCCCACCCCTAACTATCACTGTGGGCCGCCGTCCAGTAAGGGTCCTGGCCTCACCTCTTGCCAGAGAGAAGTGGGCTAGAGACTATGGTATCCGAGTTGTTACGTATCTTGATCCTCAAGTGGTTAACTTGATGAATCTAGATAGCACAGAGATATATATTAAGGTATCAGTCAGCTGAAGGCAAAACAAAAGTAAAATCTAATAAAATAATTTCCTGTTGTTGCTTCCTTTCCTTTTGGATCTTAGGACTTAGTATCCTTTATTGACTGATACTCTTTAATTATGAAAAATACTGAAACTAATTAAAGTCATGTAGTATTTATAAAGAATTATTATTTAACCGAAGCTTAGTAGGCTATGGTTATGAACCGAATAAGTTATAGCTAAAGAAGGACTATTAATTTTATAAAAAGTCTTGAAAGATAAATATTAAAGGAAGAATATTTCTGTCTCTTACCCTTTTTGAAATGAATAGATAGTTTTCTTATATGTCCTTTTATTTATATTTGATGTAATTATTCTTGGTTCTTGTCTTACGTTAATAGGATTATATTATTATTATCATCAGGAGTAATATCAAAGTCACATAAAAAGTTAGATATATATTTAATAATTAGTTAAATGTATTTCTTAACCACGTAACATTGAGGTTTGATTATGAGTAAATAAAGTTACAGGATCGCTTCATAGATTCGATTCAGATCTCACTCAAATAATATGAAAAGCAAAATATAATATTTTGAAGCAAAATAATTTTCTTCAGCTTAGGAAATCACTAGAAGTAATATTATCACAGCCATGTTAGTCTAAGGCGATATTACTAATACGAGACAATAGCATCACCGTACTAAGCACCGTTAAGCAATGTAAGCTTAATTCAAAGAAAATTAAAGAACTCGTAAGTATTAATATAAAACAATAGTATTACTTTCATCATAACCCAATTACTTAAAGAGTTGCTTTAGTCCACAAGTTAGTCAACTAAAATAGTTAAGTACATAATAATAGCGTTAACGTTAATTCCCAATCAAATAGTTAAGTACATAAATAGTAGCGTTAACGTTAATTCGCAATCAAATAGTTAAACACATAGTAGTAGCGTTAACGTTAATTCCCAATCAAATAGTTAGGCACATAATAGTAGCGTTAACGTTAATTCCCAATCACATATCTCACTAACCAACATAACGTAAGTGTTTACACCGAACACACTTAACACATATTTATATAATCTGACTGACAGTCACAATCCCATTATAATACTTCACCCCGTCTTCCTCCAGCTGCAAGTTCACCTTCCCCAACTCCAAATGAGACTGATTTGAACGCCCACAACTCGGGTCTTATATACCAAACAATGATGGTGTAGGAACGAATCAGGAGGCGGGGGTTGGTGCCTGCTCCAATCATAGCTCCTCGAGTCGCATAACAGGTGCCTGGTCCACTCACAGCTCCTGGCGTCGATCATACGTTATAGCATCGGTCATCGAGGTAGTTTGCAGGGTCCCCTATGACGCACGCAGGTGTGAAGGGTAGTTTGCAGGTATGCGGGCGAGCCAGTTTCCCCACTCGCATGGTTCGCTCGCTAGTCTGCTTCACCGTTTGGGTAGTGCGACTCCTTCAACTCTAATTCTAACTCTTAAATTAACATACAGGGCTCCGTATGTCAGACCTCCCCCCTAGAAAAGAGTTTAAGGAGTATAGTACATAATATTAAACATAATACATAAATAGATTCACCACCAGATTGGCAACAGCAAGATTATAATGAGGATATAATAAGGATATCACCCAAAGTAGGCAACGTCTCCAGGTACCACATCAGAACATAGCCGGAACGTAGCTGGAGCGTTTATTCGAACTGCAAGGCATTATCCCACAGCTGAAGACTTGAAAGCGCACTACAAAAGCATGATATTTACCTCGCTACAAGGGAGAGCTAATTGCCAAAATCCTCTCATTAAATTAAACTTACTGCTGCATGAGGCCAACCTGGTAAATGCAATCTTTGATCCGTGGCAGTGGGTAGGTATCGTTCTTTGTGACAGCATTAACTTGCCTATAGCCCCTACAAAACCTATGGCTCCCGTCTGGCTTTGGCACAAGTATGACCGGACTACTCCACTGGCTTAAGGCCCTTGTGATCAGCTGGTTTGAAAAAATTAAGTCAAGCTCGACCTGCAGTATACTCCTGCGTTGTGGCGAGACACGGTAGGGGGATAGTTTAATGGGAGTTGCATCCCCTACGTCGATGTCGTGCATGGCCAAAGAAGTGAGCCCTGGAGTATCACGGAACACACTGGGAGACTGAGATAAAACAGAGATTAGTTGGTTCGCTTGATCAGAGGGAAGATGCCATAGTTTAGATGGTAATCCCCCCCAAGCTACTAAATTATACTGAAAGTTGGATAGGCTACATGACAAGTCAAAGTCTGCATGGATACCTTCAGGCTCTGGAACAGTCTTTTGCGGGTCAGTAAGAGAACTGAAGACTTCGTCCGCACCAGGCTGTTCACAGGTCCTGACATTCACTGCCACAGTGGGAGAATCTGGAAGAGAGGAATCAGGGGACCTATGGTAGGGTTTCAACATATTTATATGGAATACTTGCGTGGGCTTTCTCCTGTCTGGGGTAGTAACTAGATAATCGGTAATGCTCACCCTTCGAATGATCTTATATGGGCCCCTGAACTTGGCAGATAAAGGTTGGCCAAAAAGGGGGAGCAGGACCAAAACCTCATCACCGGGCTTAAACTCCCTCTCACGGGCTTTTCTGTCATACCATTTCTTCATGGAGCTTTTAGCCACTGTCAAGTTTTGAGCGGCAAACTCACATGAGGATCTCAGCCGGGTTTTGAAATCTGAAACATACTTGAGGAGGTTTTGGTTCCCCTCCTGGCCAACTAGGCTATCCTGCAATAGTTGCAAAGGACCTCTTACCTGGTGACCGAAAACTAGCTCATTAGGGGAAAAACCCAGGGATTCAGTTGGAACCTCACGAGTAGCAAATAAAAGAAAAGGTACCCCCTTATCCCACTCAACTCCGGTCTCTGTACAATACTTACGTAACATTCCCTTTAATGTCTGATGATATCGTTCGAGAACCCCTTGACTCTCTGGGTGGTAGGTGCTAGACTTTACATGCTCGATACCCAACTCCTTCAGGGACTGCTGGAAAATGTTAGAGGTAAAATTAGTTCTTGATCACTTTGCACCTCATGGGGGAAACCCATTCTGGTGAAGAATTTGAGCAGTTCCTTGATGACAGTTGGAGCAGAGGTAGTCCTTAAGGGTATAGCCTCTGGGTAGCGAGTTGCCATGTCCATGATAGTTAATAAATAAATGTTACCTTGGGAAGTCTTAGGCAATGGGCCTACAATGTCCACTACCACCCGAGTAAAAGGATTCTCGAAAACGGGCAAGGGCACCAGAGGATGTACAGGCACCTTCTGATTGGGTTTTCCTGTCATTTGGCAAGTGTGACCCACTCTACAACACTCCACTACACTCCACTACATCTGCACGCATTCCTGGCCAGTAAAAGTGGGCTCTGATTCTGTCTAGAGTTTTTCTCACACCTAGGTGTCCTGCCAATGGTATACAATGTGCCATTTCCATGATATCTCTACGACAAGGTTTGGGGACTACTACTTGATGGACGTCCCAAGCCCCGTCATCGATTGGTCTGTGTGGCGGTCTCCATCTTCGCCACAATACTCCTCCTTTGAGGTAGAAACATTCACCACCCTCCTTCTCACATTCCTCTTCACTCACGGACCTGGCAGCTAACTCCTTGCATTCACTATCATCTCTCTGTAGCTCTACCAGGCCACTAGGACAATTTGGAGGAGTTTCATGGTCATCGTTAGGGTCAAGATGAGCCATAAAGGTGTCCGATAAATCCACCTCAGTCACATCATCAGGCACAGTTGGAGCGTCATTCACACTCTCATCATCCCTTTCATCAACTCTTACATTCGGTACATTTCTGTCGGAGGGAACTGCTACTTGAGACATTGAACGTGTGACAGCACACACAGGGAAAACTGTTGGCATCTCCTTTTCGAGCTCACCGGTTAGTGGCTCGTTAACAGGGGAAAGTGACAAAATGGGGTCTGGTCGGACCTTCTCACCTGCTACATCATTCCCCAAAAGGAGCGTTACCCCAGGCACAGGGATATCTTGGGACCTACACAAAGCTATGGTGGCCTCACCCTGTAGTAACTCACATTCAATTTCGCCTTTTACCAAGTATGCATAAAACTGGCCTCCAGCACCTCTCATTACAACTGGTTCGCCAGGTGGGCACTCAGTGTAAGGATTCACCATGAGGGTGCTAGTAGAACCTGTGTCTCTCAGAATTTTTACCTCATGCATGCAACCATTTAATCTCACGTTGCCAGATGAAATAAAGGGACGGTAACTGTCCTGCACTGATGGTGAATTTATTATTGGCTTAACCCTAGTGGGTTGCACCACACATGCTACTACACCCCTGTCTAGATGATTTACGTTAGCTGCTAGGTACTCCTTCTGTCGAGAGTCCTGCATTAAAGGAACTTTTGGTGCTAGGTACTCCTTCTGTCGGGAGTCCTGCATTAAAGGAACTTTTGGTGCTAGGTACTCCTTCTGTCAGGAGTCCTGCATTAAGGGAAAATTTGGTGCTAGGTACTCCTTCTGTCGGGAGTCCTGCATTACAGGCACATATGGAGTTTGAGATACGGCGGCAACTGTCTGCCCCGATCTCTCGGTTTTCTCCTTTGCCCAGCACTGATAAGCTAGGTGGCCTCTCATGCCACAAAAAGTACATACTTTAGGGGATACGGGAACGTTCCCTCTTTGAGCATTACTATTACTTTGGGGCCCACCTCTGTTACCATTGCCCTGAGTCGCATTTTTAGTTGGGGGAACAATTCTATTTTGGCTAGCTGGGGAAGACGTTATAGGCTTGTGACTGGGTCTGTCAGATTTGTGATTGGGATACTTAAAATTAGAGCTAGAATTATCGTAGGGCTTCTTTCCACGAAATTTGTTGTTGAGCACGTATGTATCAGCCATGTCAGCAGCGTCAGCAAGACAATCTACCTTTTTCCCCTTTAAATGATAGGATACAGAAGAATCAATTTTCCATAGGAAATTTTCTAACAGGACCAACTCCTTCAGATCGTTGTAGCTTGTGACTTTCTTACTCTTGACCCAATGATTGAAAGTTTTAGTCATGGTCCTGGCAAATACCTTATGGGTTTCTTCTACTTTCTTCTGGTTTTTACGGAAAGATTGCCTGTAAGCCTCAGGCTGCAATTGATAGGTTTTTAGGATAGCTTCTTTGAGATTGTCATAATCCTGCCTAACTTCTGCTACTTCTGACAAATACGTGGCTCGAGCCTGCCCTGTCAAAACGGTTTGTAACATAAAAGGCCATTGATCTCTTGTCCACTTCATACCTCCAGCAACTTCCTCAAACAAAACAAAGAAATCCTGCACATTATCCTCAGTGAAAGGTGGAATGACACTTGTCATAGTTAATCCCAGAGGGGGAGCAATTACGGGAGCATTTGTATTGACATTTAGTTGAGCCGTACGATATTGATATTCACATTGTTCGGTCATTGCACTGGCATTTATTCTGGCTAGTTCTATACTTAGTTTGGCTTGTTCTAGTTCGAATATTTGATCACCGGTCAAACCAGGTGGCAATTGTACATCAAGTTGGCTAGGTTTACTCGGGATCCCACCAACTGCTCCGTCACCCTCCCCGCCTTCTACAGGGAACAGGTGGGTTTTTATGGTCTGAGCCACCTCTACTTTGGACATGTTTGAGACAGTTAATTGGAGATGTGAGGCAAGCACTTTCAGTTCGGATTTTGACAGACAGTCAATATCAGGGGCTGTGGGTTCTGATTCTATGAAAACTCGAGCATCTTCTTCATTAATTAGTTGAGGCATGATTAATATTTGATTTTTAAGTAGTGAAACATTAACCCTTAATTAGCGGCTCACCACATAAGTCGTATTTAATAAAGCTGGACTATGTGGCGGCGCTCGACATAGGTCGAGTGGCAATTTCAGCACGTAATGTTGCTGAGAGAGAGAGACAAGTGGTGGCAGGAGAGTAGCGAGCGTATGACTGCTCCAGACCACCGCGGCGAACATACTGACACGAATCCCAGCTCCCTCCTCCCTCTCTCACTCGCTATATAAGGAATTGTATCGGGAAAGTGGCTAATTACATGCTTTTTGCACTCGCGTTGCACGGTTATTGCAAGAAAACTAGCCATCATAAAAGGATCGTTATGGTGTCATTCGAAAGCTCTGTTTATGCCCTTTCAGGGATAGGTACTTGTTTTACGTTCTGGGTCTTATTTAGGCATGAAAATGATCACGTAAACAGCCCTATTTTGGCTAAAAACACCCCGCTGGGCGGTACATATAAATAAACCGCATAGGCCGCTCGTAAGGTGTTAATGAAACAGAGTGAAACTGTATGAAACTAATCCTGGCAAGGTCGCCACTCTTCTGTTACGTATCTTGATCCTCAAGTGGTTAACTTGATGAATCTAGATAGCACAGAGATATATATTAAGGTATCAGTCAGCTGAAGGCAAAACAAAAGTAAAATCTAATAAAATAATTTCCTGTTGTTGCTTCCTTTCCTTTTGGATCTTAGGACTTAGTATCCTTTATTGACTGATACTCTTTAATTATGAAAAATACTGAAACTAATTAAAGTCATGTAGTATTTATAAAGAATTATTATTTAACCGAAGCTTAGTAGGCTATGGTTATGAACCGAATAAGTTATAGCTAAAGAAGGACTATTCATTTTATAAAAAGTCTTGAAAGATAAATATTAAAGGAAGAATATTTCTGTCTCTTACCCTTTTTGAAATGAATAGATAGTTTTCTTATATGTCCTTTTATTTATATTTAATGTAATTATTCTTGGTTCTTGTCTTACGTTAATAGGATTATATTATTATTATCATCAGGAGTAATATCAAAGTCACATAAAAAGTTAGATATATTTAATAATTAGTTAAATGTATTTCTTAACCACGTAACATTGAGGTTTGATTATGAGTAAATAAAGTTACAGGATCGCTTCATAGATTCGATTCAGATCTCACTCAAATAATATGAAAAGCAAAATATAATATTTTGAAGCAAAATAATTTTCTTCAGCTTAGGAAATCACTAGAAGTAATATTATCACAGCCATGTTAGTCTAAGGCGATATTACTAATACGAGACAATAGCATCACCGTACTAAGCACCGTTAAGCAATGTAAGCTTAATTCAAAGAAAATTAAAGAACTCGTAAGTATTAATATAAAACAATAGTATTACTTTCATCATAACCCAATTACTTAAAGAGTTGCTTTAGTCCACAAGTTAGTCAACTAAAATAGTTAAGTACATAATAATAGCGTTAACGTTAATTCCCAATCAAATAGTTAAGTACATAAATAGTAGCGTTAACGTTAATTCGCAATCAAATAGTTAAACACATAGTAGTAGCGTTAACGTTAATTCCCAATCAAATAGTTAGGCACATAATAGTAGCGTTAACGTTAATTCCCAATCACATATCTCACTAACCAACATAACGTAAGTGTTTACACCGAACACACTTAACACATATTTATATAATCTGACTGACAGTCACAATCCCATTATAATACTTCACCCCGTCTTCCTCCAGCTGCAAGTTCACCTTCCCCAACTCCAAATGAGACTGATTTGAACGCCCACAACTCGGGTCTTATATACCAAACAATGATGGTGTAGGAACGAATCAGGAGGCGGGGGTGGTGCCTGCTCCAATCATAGCTCCTCGAGTCGCATAACAGGTGCCTGGTCCACTCACAGCTCCTGGCGTCGATCATACGTTATAGCATCGGTCATCGAGGTAGTTTGCAGGGTCCCCTATGACGCACGCAGGTGTGAAGGGTAGTTTGCAGGTATGCGGGCGAGCCAGTTTCCCCACTCGCATGGTTCGCTCGCTAGTCTGCTTCACCGTTTGGGTAGTGCGACTCCTTCAACTCTAATTCTAACTCTTAAATTAACATACAGGGCTCCGTATGTCAGACCTCCCCCCTAGAAAAGAGTTTAAGGAGTATAGTACATAATATTAAACATAATACATAAATAGATTCACCACCAGATTGGCAACAGCAAGATTATAATGAGGATATAATAAGGATATCACCCAAAGTAGGCAACGTCTCCAGGTACCACATCAGAACATAGCCGGAACGTAGCTGGAGCGTTTATTCGAACTGCAAGGCATTATCCCACAGCTGAAGGCTTGAAAGCGCACTACAAAAGCATGATATTTACCTCGCTACAAGGGAGAGCTAATTGCCAAAATCCTCTCATTAAATTAAACTTACTGCTGCATGAGGCCAACCTGGTAAATGCAATCTTTGATCCGTGGCAGTGGGTAGGTATCGTTCTTTGTGACAGCATTAACTTGCCTATAGCCCCTACAAAACCTATGGCTCCCGTCTGGCTTTGGCACAAGTATGACCGGACTACTCCACTGGCTTAAGGCCCTTGTGATCAGCTGGTTTGAAAAAATTAAGTCAAGCTCGACCTGCAGTATACTCCTGCGTTGTGGCGAGACACGGTAGGGGGATAGTTTAATGGGAGTTGCATCCCCTACGTCGATGTCGTGCATGGCCAAAGAAGTGAGCCCTGGAGTATCACGGAACACACTGGGAGACTGAGATAAAACGGAGATTAGTTGGTTCGCTTGATCAGAGGGAAGATGCCATAGTTTAGATGGTAATCCCCCCCAAGCTACTAAATTATACTGAAAGTTGGATAGGCTACATGACAAGTCAAAGTCTGCATGGATACCTTCAGGCTCTGGAACAGTCTTTTGCGGGTCAGTAAGAGAACTGAAGACTTCGTCCGCACCAGGCTGTTCACAGGTCCTGACATTCACTGCCACAGTGGGAGAATCTGGAAGAGAGGAATCAGGGGACCTATGGTAGGGTTTCAACATATTTATATGGAATACTTGCGTGGGCTTTCTCCTGTCTGGGGTAGTAACTAGATAATCGGTAATGCTCACCCTTCGAATGATCTTATATGGGCCCCTGAACTTGGCAGATAAAGGTTGGCCAAAAAGGGGGAGCAGGACCAAAACCTCATCACCGGGCTTAAACTCCCTCTCACGGGCTTTTCTGTCATACCATTTCTTCATGGAGCTTTTAGCCACTGTCAAGTTTTGAGCGGCAAACTCACATGAGGATCTCAGCCGGGTTTTGAAATCTGAAACATACTTGAGGAGGTTTTGGTTCCCCTCCTGGCCAACTAGGCTATCCTGCAATAGTTGCAAAGGACCTCTTACCTGGTGACCGAAAACTAGCTCATTAGGGGAAAAACCCAGGGATTCAGTTGGAACCTCACGAGTAGCAAATAAAAGAAAAGGTACCCCCTTATCCCACTCAACTCCGGTCACTGTACAATACTTACGTAACATTCCCTTTAATGTCTGATGATATCGTTCGAGAACCCCTTGACTCTCTGGATGGTAGGTGCTAGACTTTACATGCTCGATACCCAACTCCTTCAGGGACTGCTGGAAAATGTTAGAGGTAAAATTAGTTCTTGATCACTTTGCACCTCATGGGGGAAACCCATTCTGGTGAAGAATTTGAGCAGTTCCTTGATGACAGTTGGAGCAGAGGTAGTCCTTAACCCGGCAAGCGCGATAGGCCAAACGGAAGGCTTCCTATAGGGAACGCGATAGGCCTCACGGAAGCAGGACCATAAAAAAAGCCTTCCATAAAAAAAAAGGGCCTATCAAAACAAAGGAATTTGTCTCTAGGTGAGATAATTCCCCTCCAGTACTCATCCATGTAAATCTCACCCACCCCCCTCCCCTCCTTCCCCACCTTATTCCCCCCTCCCTCCCCTCCTCAATTATCACCTATTTTTCCTCTTATTATCATCATTTATCGGTTATTTTTCTCTCCCGCGATAATGTAGCACAAGTGGGTTGCATAAAAGATTGTTATGCAACACCCAGACACCGGCACACACTGCCCCGCTCTCCTCAGTTGACTCCCAGACAGCGAGAGGGGAAGGCTGCCTGTCTCTCTCTCTCGCCTGAGATTATGACCGGGTGGCCAATATCTTCGTTTTTCACCACCCAAATGCTTTTCCCACTTATTTTAGCACTCTTGAAGGTTCATATATACATCATATATGTAAAATAAAAGCATACCGAAAACAAATAATGGTTTATATTGTAAATATAACGAATTCTGTCCGAATCCAGGGCTAGAAATGCACAAATAACTACCCTAGCACCTACATCTATATCGCGCTTGTCAGGTTAAGGGTATAGCCTCTGGGTAGCGAGTTGCCATGTCCATGATAGTTAATAAATAAATGTTACCTTGGGAAGTCTTAGGCAATGGGCCTACAATGTCCACTACCACCCGAGTAAAAGGATTCTCGAAAACGGGCAAGGGCACCAGAGGATGTACAGGCACCTTCTGATTGGGTTTTCCTGTCATTTGGCAAGTGTGACCCACTCTACAACACTCCACTACACTCCACTACATCTGCACGCATTCCTGGCCAGTAAAAGTGGGCTCTGATTCTGTCTAGAGTTTTTCTCACACCTAGGTGTCCTGCCAATGGTATACAATGTGCCATTTCCATGATATCTCTACGACAAGGTTTGGGGACTACTACTTGATGGACGTCCCAAGCCCCGTCATCGATTGGTCTGTGTGGCGGTCTCCATCTTCGCCACAATACTCCTCCTTTGAGGTAGAAACATTCACCACCCTCCTTCTCACATTCCTCTTCACTCACGGACCTGGCAGCTAACTCCTTGCATTCACTATCATCTCTCTGTAGCTCTACCAGGCCACTAGGACAATTTGGAGGAGTTTCATGGTCATCGTTAGGGTCAAGATGAGCCATAAAGGTGTCCGATAAATCCACCTCAGTCACATCATCAGGCACAGTTGGAGCGTCATTCACACTCTCATCATCCCTTTCATCAACTCTTACATTCGGTACATTTCTGTCGGAGGGAACTGCTACTTGAAACATTGAACGTGTGACAGCACACACAGGGAAAACTGTTGGCATCTCCTTTTCGAGCTCACCGGTTAGTGGCTCGTTAACAGGGGAAAGTGACAAAATGGGGTCTGGTCGGACCTTCTCACCTGCTACATCATTCCCCAAAAGGAGCGTTACCCCAGGCACAGGGATATCTTGGGACCTACACAAAGCTATGGTGGCCTCACCCTGTAGTAACTCACATTCAATTTCGCCTTTTACCAAGTATGCATAAAACTGGCCTCCAGCACCTCTCATTACAACTGGTTCGCCAGGTGGGCACTCAGTGTAAGGATTCACCATGAGGGTGCTAGTAGAACCTGTGTCTCTCAGAATTTTTACCTCATGCATGCAACCATTTAATCTCACGTTGCCAGATGAAATAAAGGGACGGTAACTGTCCTGCACTGATGGTGAATTTATTATTGGCTTAACCCTAGTGGGTTGCACCACACATGCTACTACACCCCTGTCTAGATGATTTACGTTAGCTGCTAGGTACTCCTTCTGTCGAGAGTCCTGCATTAAAGGAACTTTTGGTGCTAGGTACTCCTTCTGTCGGGAGTCCTGCATTAAAGGAACTTTTGGTGCTAGGTACTCCTTCTGTCGAGAGTCCTGCATTACAGGCACATATGGAGTTTGAGATACGGCGGCAACTGTCTGCCCCGATCTCTCGGTTTTCTCCTTTGCCCAGCACTGATAAGCTAGGTGGCCTTTCATGCCACAAAAAGTACATACTTTAGGGGATACGGGAACGTTCCCTCTTTGAGCATTACTATTACTTTGGGGCCCACCTCTGTTACCATTGCCCTGAGTCGCATTTTTAGTTGGGGGAACAATTCTATTTTGGCTAGCTGGGGAAGACGTTATAGGCTTGTGACTGGGTCTGTCAGATTTGTGATTAGGATACTTAAAATTAGAGCTAGAATTATCGTAGGGCTTCTTTCCACGAAATTTGTTGTTGAGCACGTATGTATCAGCCATGTCAGCAGCGTCAGCAAGACAATCTACCTTTTTCCCCTTTAAATGATAGGATACAGAAGAATCAATTTTCCATAGGAAATTTTCTAACAGGACCAACTCCTTCAGATCGTTGTAGCTTGTGACTTTCTTACTCTTGACCCAATGATTGAAAGTTTTAGTCATGGTCCTGGCAAATACCTTATGGGTTTCTTCTACTTTCTTCTGGTTTTTACGGAAAGATTGCCTGTAAGCCTCGGGCTGCAATTGATAGGTTTTTAGGATAGCTTCTTTGAGATTGTCATAATCCTGCCTAACTTCTGCTACTTCTGACAAATACGTGGCTCGAGCCTGCCCTGTCAAAACGGTTTGTAACATAAAAGGCCATTGATCTCTTGTCCACTTCATACCTCCAGCAACTTCCTCAAACAAAACAAAGAAATCCTGCACATTATCCTCAGTGAAAGGTGGAATGACACTTGTCATAGTTAATCCCAGAGGGGGAGCAATTACGGGAGCATTTGTATTGACATTTAGTTGAGCCGTACGATATTGATATTCACATTGTTCGGTCATTGCACTGGCATTTATTCTGGCTAGTTCTATACTTAGTTTGGCTTGTTCTAGTTCGAATATTTGATCACCGGTCAAACCAGGTGGCAATTGTACATCAAGTTGGCTAGGTTTACTCGGGATCCCACCAACTGCTCCGTCACCCTCCCCGCCTTCTACAGGGAACAGGTGGGTTTTTATGGTCTGAGCCACCTCTACTTTGGACATGTTTGAGACAGTTAATTGGAGATGTGAGGCAAGCACTTTCAGTTCGGATTTTGACAGACAGTCAATATCAGGGGCTGTGGGTTCTGATTCTATGAAAACTCGAGCATCTTCTTCATTAATTAGTTGAGGCATGATTAATATTTGATTTTTAAGTAGTGAACATTAACCCTTAATTAGCGGCTCACCACATAAGTCGTATTTAATAAAGCTGGACTATGTGGCGGCGCTCGACATAGGTCGAGTGGCAATTTCAGCACGTAATGTTGCTGAGAGAGAGAGACAAGTGGTGGCAGGAGAGTAGCGAGCGTATGACTGCTCCAGACCACCGCGGCGAACATACTGACACGAATCCCAGCTCCCTCCTCCCTCTCTCACTCGCTATATAAGGAATTGTATCGGGAAAGTGGCTAATTACATGCTTTTTGCACTCGCGTTGCACGGTTATTGCAAGAAAACTAGCCATCATAAAAGGATCGTTATGGTGTCATTCGAAAGCTCTGTTTATGCCCTTTCAGGGATAGGTACTTGTTTTACGTTCTGGGTCTTATTTAGGCATGAAAATGATCACGTAAACAGCCCTATTTTGGCTAAAAACACCCCGCTGGGCGGTACATATAAATAAACCGCATAGGCCGCTCGTAAGGTGTTAATGAAACAGAGTGAAACTGTATGAAACTAATCCTGGCAAGGTCGCCACTCTTCTGTTACGTATCTTGATCCTCAAGTGGTTAACTTGATGAATCTAGATAGCACAGAGATATATATTAAGGTATCAGTCAGCTGAAGGCAAAACAAAAGTAAAATCTAATAAAATAATTTCCTGTTGTTGCTTCCTTTCCTTTTGGATCTTAGGACTTAGTATCCTTTATTGACTGATACTCTTTAATTATGAAAAATACTGAAACTAATTAAAGTCATGTAGTATTTATAAAGAATTATTATTTAACCGAAGCTTAGTAGGCTATGGTTATGAACCGAATAAGTTATAGCTAAAGAAGGACTATTCATTTTATAAAAAGTCTTGAAAGATAAATATTAAAGGAAGAATATTTCTGTCTCTTACCCTTTTTGAAATGAATAGATAGTTTTCTTATATGTCCTTTTATTTATATTTAATGTAATTATTCTTGGTTCTTGTCTTACGTTAATAGGATTATATTATTATTATCATCAGGAGTAATATCAAAGTCACATAAAAAGTTAGATATATATTTAATAATTAGTTAAATGTATTTCTTAACCACGTAACATTGAGGTTTGATTATGAGTAAATAAAGTTACAGGATCGCTTCATAGATTCGATTCAGGTCTCACTCAAATAATATGAAAAGCAAAATAATATTTTGAAGCAAAATAATTTTCTTCAGCTTAGGAAATCACTAGAAGTAATATTATCACAGCCATGTTAGTCTAAGGCGATATTACTAATACGAGACAATAGCATCACCGTACTAAGCACCGTTAAGCAATGTAAGCTTAATTCAAAGAAAATGAAAGAACTCGTAAGTATTAATATAAAACAATAGTATTACTTTCATCATAACCCAATTACTTAAAGAGTTGCTTTAGTCCACAAGTTAGTCAACTAAAATAGTTAAGTACATAATAATAGCGTTAACGTTAATTCCCAATCAAATAGTTAAGTACATAAATAGTAGCGTTAACGTTAATTCGCAATCAAATAGTTAAACACATAATAGTAGCGTTAACGTTAATTCCCAATCAAATAGTTAGGCACATAATAGTAGCGTTAACGTTAATTCCCAATCACATATCTCACTAACCAACATAACGTAAGTGTTTACACCGAACACACTTAACACACATTTATATAATCTGACTGACAGTCACAATCCCATTATAATACTTCACCCCGTCTTCCTCCAGCTGCAAGTTCACCTTCCCCAACTCCAAATGAGACTGATTTGAATGCCCACAACTCGGGTCTTATATACCAAAGAATGATGGTGTAGGAACGAATCAGGAGGCGGGGGTTGGTGCCTGCTCCAATCATAGCTCCTCGAGTCGCATAACAGGTGCCTGGTCCACTCACAGCTCCTGGCGTCGATCATACGTCATAGCATCGGTCATCGAGGTAGTTTGCAGGGTCCCCTATGACGCACGCAGGTGTGAAGGGTAGTTTGCAGGTATGCGGGCGAGCCAGTTTCCCCACTCGCATGGTTCGCTCGCTAGTCTGCTTCACCGTTTGGGTAGTGCGACTCCTTCAACTCTAATTCTAACTCTTAAATTAACATACAGGGCTCCGTATGTCAGAGAGTGTACAAATATAGCAATATAAATGGCAGGAGATACTTACTTGGAGTTACTTGGCGAGTCTTTGGCCATTGGCCAGCCTACTTACGATAGTGAGCTTGATTCATCAAACTGTTGGTGGCTGTTGCAACTTGTTGACTGTAGTTGTTGATCTTGGTTGATCTGAGACTATCTTAAACTTTTCATTATTTTTGCATAAGTTTCGATCCTCCATTGTGTATCGGTGTTACATAGGCCATATTTCGAATATCGAGAATTATCATCTGGAGTTTGTCTCAACAGGGTCATTAGTGGTTTTGCTAGTTGTGCAGACATTCTTTTCAAGAACACTCCATTTGGCCCTTGAGCCAAAATGTCTTTTAGTTCGTTAATTGCTCATATTATTTCTACTTCATCACACTCAATGTTTGTTGGATCGTTTTCACATTATCCCTTGCAATACAAGAGGGTCTGTAAACGTCCCTGCCTTAATAATCATACTTAACAACTTAACCCCTTCACTCATATGACGCAGAGGTTGCCAGATTAGCAATAATAAATAGAATTATCTCACTCTAATAATTACCTCTCCAAAATTAATTTTCTGACCACAGCTAAGTCAAAGACAATTGCAGAGGTTGAAGTAACTAAACTAAAGGTTTCTAAATACCCCTGATGGTAACAAAGGCTTTAAAGTATTCCTAATAGGCTCAAAATTGCGTCATATGTCGGAGAGGGTTAAACTTGTACTTAACCCCTACTGTACCATAGGGTACAGTAATAAAAGTCCCCCCCCCCCAGTCCCAAGCAATGTGACCAAAATGGCAAGATAGAACAACCTCCCACCTCAATAGATGGAGGAATACTGGCTCTCCCATCCTTCAGAGGCTTGGATATAAGCTGAGAAGTGTTGTCAACTCTAGAGCAGTGCTCAAACGGTTGTGGTACCAGGCACTGCCTGATACTGGCAGTTACAAGGAAGTATATTACTGACGGCTCCCTGCCATCGCTGGGACTAGGGATTGATTTATCTACTGACGGCTCCCTGCTGTCGCTGGGACAGAAGGGGTTAAGGTATGCTGTGTTTGTTTGTGGCTCTTATCTCCATACCTTTGCTCTCTGAAGCCTACCATAGTTAATTTGTTTGTTCTATATGTATTATGGACACAAGAGGCAGGCTGCCTGTAACAAAGTTTCTCCCCCAATGCACAAAGACTGTGAGAGAGTCAAATTCAAGGGACGTTGGGGTCAGAATTCCTGGACACACAAAGTTTAAAGGAGTCTAAGTCATAGGAAGAAGGAAGGATTGATTGAGGGAGAGAGTTGCAGAGTTTACTTCTTAAGTAGAAGAAAGACTGAGAAGATTTGTTAATTATTGGGTTGGAGAGCTGAATAGAATAGGAGAGGGACTGTGTTGAAAGGCGGGTGCCTTACACTCACCACAAGGGGGAACTCTAAAGAACACTTATTGTTGTAATAGCAATCGAAGAGTGGAAGAGATGCAAAATTGCGTTGTGTAGAAAGAGATTGTAGGTAGGCCTAACTAGTAAGAGGAAGTGAGTTGATGAGGCAAAGTAACTTGACTCTACTCGTTCGAGAGGTGCTGCATGCGTGGAACCTCCATACACATGCAAACAATACTCGATACATGGGTGCATTGTGCCCCTATACAGACTAAGAGGCTGTGCAGGGGTGAAGAACACACAGAGACGGTTGAGCACACCTAACTTCTGGGAAGCTGTTGTAGCAAGAGTGGTAATATGATCTTTCCAAGAAAGGTCATATGAAAAAGAAACACCAAAATTATTGAGACAAGATGAAGGGTTGATTTTTGTCTTGTTGAAGAGTAATTGATAGTCTCGTGGAAGATTGCAACGGGTAGATAGGAGAAATTAGGTTTTGGAAGCGTTGAAAGTAACAAGATTTTCTCTGCCCCAATCATAAATAATTGATAGAGCAGAAGATAGGGGTGCTACGGCCTTGTCACGTGAATTATGGAGTGATTGCATGCTGGGTTGTTGTAAAAAACAAGTTGAATAGTGTAAGTTAGAGTCATCACCATATGAGTGGATTGGACTAGAGGTACAGTTGAGATCATTGATGAATATTAGAAAGAGGACTGGAGACACCGGAACACCAGAATTGATAGGTTGAGCAAGTGAGCGACGGCCGTCCACAACTGCAGAAATGGAACGGTCAGAATGGAAATTGGAGACAAAGGCACAGATAGAAGGATAGAAACCGAAGGAGGGTACTTTGGAAATTAGAGATTATAAATTTAGGAGAATTACCAATCCTAGTATGCACGGTTAACTATCCAGAGTTATGGTTACTATAATTCACCTCCCTGGATAGGATGTCATAATTTGTCACTAACTCCAGGATTTAGTTACAGCAAAGTGTACGGAGGCATCAGCTTTGAAAATAGTGACAAAATACCACCTAATTTTCTTGTCCACATCAGGGATCGAACACTAATGTGATATAAGTGTGATAATCAATAGGAATAGCAATAATTATTTTAAACAAATTTGTATAGTTTTCATAAATAGAGAGCTGCATTAGCTGTGGATTATTTATCATTAACTTGAGTTATATCTACCCTCAGTCCTATTTTGATAAAAAAACAAAAACTTCTATCTATCTATTGCCTGATGCCATGATCCCCGAAGGAGTGGCCACGAACGAGACGCCCCCATGCACCTCTGCCCCCAGTCAGTCGACGCCCCTCCTCCCAACCAGCACCGTCTTCATCCATATACTTCTTCACTCCATCCTTTCTCCTCTCATTCGGTTTACCTCAATCTCTCTGTCCTTCCACCTCGCTAACCATAATTACTTTTTCCCAGGTGATGCGCTTGCTAAGACTGAAAAGGATCACGTCCCCGCTGTCCCTGTGCTGCCTAGTATTTCTCGTTCACTACGTCTTCTACCATCGATACCAGGTAAAAAATATATTAGGACAATTTTATAAGCCACACATTAAGTCCATTCGAGATCAAAATGTCAACGACAACCTTGAAATCTTGAAATTCTGTGTTAAAAGGACATCAATCAAACTATCTTTATAGCAAAAAAATATAACAGGGTGACTATAAAAATATTGAGAACTGTAAATATTACTAGGATTGCAAACAAGAGGAAATCAAAACAGATCCGCTGATCCATGTCAGCCTGCTTCTTGAACTGGCAAAGATATTAAAATCAAATGAAGGAATAACACAGACAACAAATGGTGAAGTGGTGGTTGCACACTAGCAGCATGACATTCAGGCACAAAACCTAGGCTTGCTCATGTGATCATTCACACTTAACCCACAAGCACAACCTCTTCGTATCCCAGCTCTCATATATTAAGAGAGAGGTAGGGGGGGGGGGGAGGGGTGGGGGGCAGAAAGCCAAACAGGACCGAAGTACTTTATCCCACGTCTTTCTAGGTATACCTTATTGTGTAGCTCCCTCCACGTTCATAGTATGGCCATTTTTCACCCAATGTTGATCATCTATTTGCTCCATGTGTCCAAAACAGCAAGGTCCACTTGTGCGCATTACTTCGCTGATACTCCTAATGCCCAAGCGCCTTCTTAGTTCCCCACTCAATACCCGATACCTAAGATAATCCCCACATATCCATCTCACTATTATCTTTTCTTTCCATTCCATTCTATTGATATCTTCCATTATAACCAGGCACATCTTCGTGGCATAGGTCATTAAAAACCTAGCATATAAAGCATACACCGTCCCCTTTAAGGTGAAGTGGAAGTACCCTCATTGCCAAGACCCCTCTGAACCTGATCGTCCCCCAGTCGCTGCCGACTCTAGCAATGGAGGCATCTTCAGCACCACCTCTGTCGGATACCGTATTGCCCAAGTAACAAAATATTTCACATACTCCAGTGTTACACTGCCGAGAATCGATAATATCAGGCGAGTCATTAAACACAAGTTCTCCCGTACACACACACTACACATTCAAAGAGTATAATTCTTCTCAATGGTCTTCAATGGTCTTTTCGACCCAGTACACCTCTTGTGCACCCAGTCTCTACAGATGCAATATTGAAATTCACCTTTCCCTCAAACTGCACAGGACAAGTCGTCAATTCTTTTCATAGTTCCGTGGTCTACTCCACTGATGGCTCTATATTAACTATTACTCCTTTGTTTGCCATACCCTCCCTCCATCTACTGAACTATACCTCCTCTTCCTGAACACTATCTGTGATAAGAACTAGTTCATCTTTTTATGACAACACCCATGAGAGTCCTGTTCTAAAGTCCCTTGACAGTGCCTCCAGGACAAAAACAAACTGCACTGGGAACTCTTCGTTCAAACCCCCAAGCTGCCCATGATCTCTCATAAATTCTCAGTATCACACACCAACTATTCCTCTACTCTAAGTTAACTCACGTCTCACTGCATAGCTTCCCTTGGCACCATGTCAAAGGCCTTTTTCAGGTCTACAAAAACTAGGTATAACTCCTATAATTTATTTTAGAACCTCTCCTGCAGTTTGCCTAAGAATGAAGATAGTATCGGTTGTGCAACGCCCAGGCATAAACCAGAACTGCATGTTGCTAATGGCAACACTTTTCCTAATCATGCATTCAAAAACTCTTTTGAAGATGTTCATGATTTGGTTGATCATTATCAGAGCCCTATAGCTTCCCCTGTCTAAGGAATCACCCTTGTCTCTGTGTATATTGGCTATCACACTATTTTGTCATGCATAAGATTTGTTTTCCTCCCTAATGATAGCATTTATCAGCTCCGTGACCAATCTTACACGATATCTCCAGTTGGTTTTAGCATCTCCGCGACTATGCCAGAGCTCCCATAGCAGTGGCTTTACGGGCTAAATTTTATCTATAGCACTTTTCTCAGCATCATACCCGATCAAAGTTGGGTAGCCCTGTACTGGAACTGCAGTGCCTGGAGCTGAATGTCTGGGGATAGTAACCTCCAAGGTTAGCAACCTATTCCGATCATGAGAAAAACCTATCAAAGTCTGTTGATACAAAATTGCAAAAGGACACTACTGCAGATACTTTCCCCAAGTTCAGGTTCGGAAGTACGAATGTCGGCACCATGAAAGGAAGGACGGGTGAGATTGCCGAGATGCTAGAGAGACGTCGAGTGGATGTATGTTGTGATCAGGAAACCCGGTGGAAAGGGGGGAGTGCAAGGTGGATTACGGGAAAAAAATGAATGTTTCAGGTTCATATGGAAGGGAAACGAACATGGTACAGGAGGGGTGGGTTTCCTGTTGGCAAAGAAGTGGGCAGATTGTGTGATATAAGTTAAAAGGTTTAATGAAAGACTGATTTTACTAAGAATAAAAGTTGAGGCGAGAGTCATAGATATTATATCAGCATATTCCCCCCAAGTAGGCTTAGGTAGAGATGTCAAAGAACAGTTTTGGAATTAATTACTAGGGGTGGTTGTTGGATGCAAGGAAGGTAAGGTAGTAATTGTGGGAGGAGACCTAAATGGGCATGTCTGGGCAGGTGCCGACATATATGACGTCGTGCACGGAGGACAGGGTTATGGCCGAAGGAACCTGGGAGGTGAATACATACTGGAGCACTCTGCTGTCACGGAGATGGTGGTGTGCACTACTATGTTTAAGAAGAGGATGAGCTATCTGATTACAAATTAATTAGGTGGCTCCAGTAGCCAGATAAACTACTTCCTGATCAGAAAATCTGACAGGAAGTGGGTTAGAGACACTAAGATCATACCAGGTGAAGAATGCATTCCCATCACAAGTTCTTAGTGTGTGATATGTGCCTAAGAAGAGTTCCTGCCAGAAAGAAAGTACATTTGCAAAAAAGAAAAGTATGGTTGTTGGAGAAAGAAGAGTACAGAGTCAGATTACACAACGAAATGATGGAAATTGAAAGGAGAATGGCTGCTAGGCCAGATGATTTTGATAGCAAATGGAACTTTATAAAAAGCAGACTCCTTGATACCACAGACAAAGTCTGTGGAAAAACATAGAGGCCACCCAGACATAAGTTCTTCTGGTGGTGGAACAACGATGTCGAAGCTGTAGTCAGAGAGAAGATATGTTTCAAAGTATGGAAGGAAGGTGGCAGCACGGAAGAATACCTATCTGCCAAACGTAATGCTAGAAGAGAGGCCTACAGGGCAAAGAAAACCATCGAGGATAGCATGATATAACAAGTTTGTACCACTAATAATACCAATGGGGTTTATAAATTAGCTAAGAATGTGAGGGACTGCAGTCAGGACACCGTGGGTGTAAGATGCATAAATAATGACAGTGGCATGACTGTTTACACAGAAAACGAAATCAGAGAGGCGTGGAAGGAGCATTATGAAAGACTGCAAAATGTGGAGCTTGAATGGAACATAGAAAAGCTCAGCACTGCAGCCCCAGTGCAAGGCCCTCTGCCTCTGATAGGGTACGACACTGTTTAAAGTGCTATAAATAAAAGGAAGTCCGGGAAAGCCGCCGGGAGCTCCGGCATTGTCGCCGAGATGCTAAAAGCAGCTGGAGATATTGGGGTAAAATTGGTCACAGAGCTGATTAATGCTATCATAAAGGAGGAAAAAATTCCTGATGCATGGCAGAAAAGTGTTATAGTAAATATATACAAAGGCGAGGGTGACTCCTTAGACAGGGAAATATATAGGGGTTTGAAAATGCTCGATCAAATTATGAAAGTCAGTGAAAAAGTCTTTGAATGCATCATCAGGGAAAGTGTTGCCATCAGGAACATGCAGTTTGGACATATGCCGGGGCGTGGCACAACTGATGCTATCTTCATTCTTAGGCAACTGGAAGAGAGGTTCTTAAAGAAAAACAGGGAGTTATACCTAGTTTTTGTAGACCTGGAGAAGGCCTTTGACTGGGTGCCCAGGGAAGTAATGCAGTGGGCTATGAGAAAACTCGGAGTAGAAGAGTGTCTAGTGCATGTGATAATGAGAATGCATGAGGGGTCACGGGCAGCAGTTAGAGTGAATGGGGGCCTGAGCGAAGAGTTCCCAGTGAAAGTGGGAATTCACCAAGGTTTAGTGCTGAGCCCATTACTGTTTGTGTTGGTCCTGGAACTCTGTCAAGGGACTTTAGGACAAAACTCCCATGGGAGCTGTTATATGCAGACAAACTAGTTCTTATCGCAGATAGTGCGCAAAGCAATAGTGATAATAGTGATAGTGATAGTGATAAGAAGCAAAGATCAAAAGATGGAGGGAGGGTAAGGCAAATAAGGGTCTAAGAGTTAATATAGATTAAACAAGGTCATAATTAGTGAAGTAGGGTGTGGAACTATGGAAAGAAGCGGCGACTATCCATGCGCAGTATGTGGGAAGAGGGTGGAAGGTAATTCAATGCAATGTTGTGTCTGTAGTGACTGGGTACACAAGAGATGTAGTGGAGCTAGAGAACCTTTGACATGAATCATAGATTTTGAATGTGCAGTGTGCAAGGGAGATCTTGTGTTAAATGACCCACCTGTTAGTGTTGATTTTGACAGGGTAACGCTGGAATGTGTGAATAAGTTCTGCTGCCTGGGCGATACGGTTTCGGCCGGAAGTGGCGCTGAAGCTGGCTCCATTGCTAGAATCAGAAGGGGCTGGGGAAAATTTAGAGAGCTGCTGCCACTCCTGACCATGAAAGGGCTCCCACCCCACCTTAAAGGGAAGGTGCATACCTCGTGTGTTAGGAGTGCGATAACCTATGCCTCGGAGACTTGGGCGGTTAAAGCGGAGGATATCAATAGAATGGAATGGAATGAGAAGAGAACGGTGAGATGGATGTGTGGGGTTAATCTCTGGGACGAGGTATTGAATTAGGAAGGTGTCTGGGCATTAGGAGTGTCAGTGAAGTAATGCGCACGCGCCGACTTGGTTGGTTTGGACATGTGGAGAGAATGGATGATCAGAACTGGGTGAGGAAATGCCTGACTGTGAACGTGAGGAGCAGCGTGTAGGGGTAGACCTAGAATGACATGGTAGCAGGTACTCCGGTCCAATCTCAAAATAAAGAACTTGACAATAGAGGCAGCTGTTGACAGGGCCGCCTGGAAAGACGCCATTTAGGACGTGAGGCTGTAACCACATTCCCTGTAGACAAAACGGTCTTTAAACTTGTATGTATGTATGTCTGTACAGTAAAATTCCTTTTAGACAGTATCCAATCAACAAGACATCTCAATTATCAAGCAAAAATATATAAAATAATAATATTATAATACCGAATGATAGGTAATACTGGTAGATAAACCGTAACAAATCTAGAAATATGGTAATGATATAACAACCCACCCTACATCCATCAATAATACCCCCGCCCCCTTTCCTTAGTTAAAATGTTTAAATGTAAACAAAGGATACAGTATATGTACACTTTATCATTGTATCAGTCAGGTCATTTGCATTCCTTAAAAAACGAAACATTACATATTTGGGTCAAATATGATAGGAGATATGAGTAATTAAGATTATATGTGTATTACTGTTTGACCAATATATGTGAAAGATGGTCGTCTTGGAATGTAAATGACCTGCCTGATTTCATGGAAACAAAATATGTTGCAAACATCTGCCATGTTAACACTTAAGCTACAGGCATATTTCCACTATATTACGGATCATTCAGGCACTCCTGAATGTTTAAGCAAGTGTCTGAATTAAATTAAATGTATTCAGCCAAAAATTATAAAACAATAGCTTCAAAATGACACTAAAACTAGCTTCGTAGCACGCAGGGTTAATCCGCAGCGCTACATTAGACATCGGCAAATATTCGCTAATAATGAGCAATGTCGCTCTACATTGCATTTGACAGTGATGCATAGGTCTCGTGAGATATGGCTCTCACTTCTCAGTGCACCAGCCGCTGGGCTTGAAAACGGACGGGGGCCTGCCGCTCTCACGCTCACTCGCACTCATTTCCTCAGGGTTTAAAGTCTTTAAAGGCCTGTAAATTGCTATAAACTGCCAGAATATTCCTGAATGGGTCCTGCAGCCAAAGTGTTAATAATTAGCATTTTTAACTAGGGTCATTATGTAGGCCTAGGGGAAGGGTCAGTAGTGGAGGGAGTATGGCAGGGTGGCCTCACAATCAGCGAAATTCCTTGTTGAGCATTTTTCCTTTCTTTATCAATTGTTAGCTTGTCATGACTATTATATATAACTTAATGAATTATTTGTTTATTTTGCAAGTTTTACATTATAATTACTGACCAGTAGGAAAAAATAAAGGAAGAAATTTTGGTAACTGTGTAGTTTTCTTTATTTATGACTGGCAGGCTTGCATTTGCGGAAGTACTTCTGAAAAAAGCAAAAATGCAGATTTGTGGTGGGTTTGGGCACATGCAAATTCACAAAAGAAATCCGACTTTTGCAATTGCGAAATTTCCGGTTTGCGGAAGTGCCCAAGTTTGCCACAGACCATGTGCATGGCATCAAGGAGGTTGCATTCTAAAAAGCTCCAATGGCCATCAACTTCAGCTACCCTAGCACCCAATTTTAATTATTATGTTGTGGAATCGATCTGAGCTCTACATTTTACTCACAGCCATACTTTCCTTTTAGACAAATGTACTTTCTTTCTCCCAGAATCCCTGTTTAAGTGCATATCACACACTAGGAGCTTGTATTGAGGGATGCATTCTTTTCTTTGGTATGATCTTAGTGTCTCAAACCCATTTCCTGTCAGTTTTGCTGATCAAATAGTAGTCTATCTGGCTACTGAAACCACCCGACTCATATGCTATCAGGTGGCTCTTCCTATTCCTGAACATGGTGTTACATATCACCAATACAGTGCTCCGGTATGTATTCATGTTCCAGGTTCCTTCGTCATTCCACTGTCCCTCATGCACACTCTCATATCTATGAACATATGCCTCAATAAGTCCATTTAAATCGCCTCCCACAATTACTACCTCCCCTACCTTGTACCCAACAACCACCCTTAGTGGGCCTACTCATTCTAAAACTCTTCTTTTACTACTCTACCTAAACTTACTCCAAAGCTGCGGTTGTGAACGGCCATCGCTCACTTTCTCAACCTATTAACTCAAGTGTTCCTCAGGGTTCTGTCATGTCTCTATTTCTCATACCAATATTCATTAATGATCTCCTCAACTTTACCTCTAGTCCTATCCACTCATATGCTGATGACTCTACCTTACACTATGCAACTTTTCCACAACCCACCAGACAATTACTCAAAAACTAATGTGATGAGGCCATAGCACTCATATGTTATAATCTAACAACTATTTCCCACTGAGAGAGATTCTAGTTACATTCAATGCTTCCAAAACCCAATTTCTTCATCTATCTACCCATCACAATCTTCCACAAGACAATCACTTACTCTTCAATATACAAATCAACCTTTCATCTTCTCTCAATATTTTTGAAGTTTCTTTTTCTTCTAACCATACATGGAAAGATCATATTACCGCTCTTGGTAAAGTAGCTTTCCAGAAGTTAGGACAGCCTGGTGTGCTCAACTGTCTGTGAGTGATTCATCCCTTCATAGCTTCCTCTGTATAGGGGCACAGTGCGTCCTTGTTTGCATGTTTGGAGTTGTTCCGTTCATACTGCATTTATCAATAGGGTAGACTCAAAAGCATTTCGTCTAATTAATTCACCTCCTCGTAGTAATTCCCTACAATCTCTCTCTACATGTTGCAATGTTGCATCTTTCTCACTCTTCTACATATATTACAATATGCAATGTTCTTCAGAGCTTTCTCAGTGTACAATATACCTACTCCCTTATGGAGAGTGGGGGGCACACACTCACTTATGGAGAGTGGGGGGCACACACTCACTTACCGACACATTATAACCCCAATTATGCTCAAGAGTGAACCAATTTCCCAGTCTTTCTTCTACTGAACAAATAAGCTCTGGAACTCTCTCCCTCAATCTGTCTCTTCTCACATCCTATGACTCAAGCTGCTTCAAGGTCCGTGTGTCCAGACATTTATACTAAAACGTACCTTGAAATTAATTCTTTAAACATTCGGGGGACACTTGATACAGGCAGCTTTGCCTTTTGGCTCCTCCATACACATAAACAAATATATATAATATAACTTGTGGTATATACTCTGATATAACATTAATGACTCTCGCAAATACTCAGTCTTAGAATAATCGGTCTTTCATAAACCCTTTTAATTTCAATCACACAAGTTCATTTTCCACAGTTATCCACCTCGTGCGTCCCTCCCTCTCTGCTATTGAAACAAGTGCGGGCAAATATTAAAGTGACCCTGTGTAAGTGGTCCTTGACATTATTGAACTTGATCCCTATCTGCATGCAAAATGTAGGAAGACAATTATTAATAAGAAAGGCTTTGCTCAAAACGTATCCTTTGAATACATTTTTGACAGAACACCTGAAATTGTTTTCTTATTAGTATTTATGTTATATGCTTGAAAGAGTGACTAAAAGGGTATTACTAGATGTTCAAGGAGTAACACCCTCTTTGGTTACAATAATGTTGTCACTTGTCTGCCACATGAAATACAAAAAAAGCTTTGGTTGGTTAGGGCCATTGTCTTAGCCCACAGAGCACCGGCTGATTTATAATAAATGTACAACGAGGGTCCAGCTACTTGTCAATTTTTTTGTTTTATACACATGGGATGGGTTTTTAATGAAGGAAAAACAACATAAAACCGCCCACCTAGGCCATTTGGGTGCCCTGAGGGGCGGGGGAAAGTCACACTTAACCCTCTTCGACATATGACGCAATGTTGAGCCTATTAGGGATACTTTAAAGCCTTTATTACCATCAGGGGTATTTACAAACCATTAGTTTAGTTACTTCAACCTCTGCAGTTGTCTTTGAGTTAGCTGTGGGCAGAAAACTAATTTTGGAGAGGTAATTATAAGAGTGAGAGAACTCTATTTCTTATTGCTAATCTGCCAACCTCTGCATCATATGAGTCTGAAGGGGTTAACATGGGGTGATTGGTAGGCAAAATACTGGAAAATCATTTCGGTGCGCGCCCACGCGCACACTGCCGGACTTGGGGATTTGCCAACTATCGTTATTGTTCCGTGGGATCCTAAAGCAGTTCCAGTACAAATATGAACCCTCTAGGTGCCATAGGACAAGAGTAATTAAGGCGGACGCAACCATTGCGACGTTGGTACTGTGCGTTACATACATAGGCGACGCACGTTATTCGTCCATGGGGTTTTGTGGGCCAAGATACCACCTCTTTTGCACGATCACCACAGCAATAATAACATATATTCAAAACAAGTTTCTTCCTCGACATACATTTATACGATTTTGGACTAAGTACCATAGTTATATTAATCAACAACCACTTTATACTTCAGATCAAGAGATACTGCCTTTTGGAAATCTAATTATTTGAATGTTTATATATTACGTAAATACAAACACATCTGCAAATGTACAAGTTTCCCACAAGGAAAAAGTACATCCACGTGTGAACACATTGTACAGTGTGATAAATGTAACTCATAGATCATGTTGGCAATATTGAGGGAATGCATGTTAATGATCATAGTGCAACTTATTAACCCGGCAGAAATGATATGCCTTGCAGAAGGTTTTATAGACCACTGCGACAAAAAAACTTGCAAAAAGCCCCAGGCGGGGGATAATTAAATCAGGAATAGGAGTCGGACTACATGGTACCTATCAATAGCACTCACAAACACCCTCCTCACACTACCACATGCTTAGTACGCTCACACTCACGGTCGAGGCCAGACGACCCTTCCCCTAATCCTAATGCTTGGTTGCCTCACCTGACCCAGATGCGGGTGGTACTAGATGGCATGGAAGGACCAGGAAACCTTTTTTTTATATCCATATCATAGCAGTGCATATAAGATAGTAGTTTGTATACAATATCACAACTTATTTTCATAACTTGTGTGGCTAAAACATAAATCTTAGTTTTTCCCACTTAAAATACATCCACCATGCCTTCCACACATAATAAGATGACTTTTCATTGCCAGAGTACTATAATGAGCTGCAAGCAAAGAAATTTAGATAATTTATATAATAATAATTCATTGAATATATACATCATAAGTTTGTAACTTGTGTTACTGACATAAATCATGGTTATTGCCCCTCTACATGCACTATGCCTATCAAATACAATTTGATTGCATAATTTTGCTAAAATAATACAATTACGTGTATAAGGGCGAAATTGCTCCGCCTTCCTCCTACCTCTCCCACTGGCATTCATTTTCCATTATATCTTTCACAATTCCTTTCTGTGCCTAGTTTCTGGGTGTTTATTCTTCGCATGTGCCTGATGTTTCAAGCTTATACACATAAAAAGACATAAAAGTGTTTTATAGGCAAGCTATAGAGTTCTTTCTTACCAATCACCCATCCCTCTCTCTGTCTTCTCGCCCTCCTCCCACGTGAGCTACTCCCAACTCCCTCACTCACTGGTGGGTGCAGTGCCATTTGCTCCAGGTAATTCAACTCCTGACCACAATCACATATTTTTTTAGTGGAAAATATCTGTTGTTGGATGTGGAATTGGGTTTAATACACGTTGATGCTATTATTCGTCCAATTCTGTAAAAGTTGACTTCTCAGTATTGTCTTCACAACAGTGGAGGGTGGGTTTGAGGGGGGTCGCCTATTTGCCGGGTTAAACAAAATTACCTGCGCCGTTACTATCACAGGATCTTAACCCATTGGCTGCGGGAGACGTTCCAGAACGCCATGGCAATTTATAGCAATTTACAGGGCTTTTAAAGCCTGTGGAGACAAGTGAGAGTGAGCGGGAGAGCGGCAGGCCCCCATCCTCTCTCCAGCCAGGTGGCCAAAGCACTGAGGAGTATGAGCCATACTCTCGCTAGAAATACAGCGCTGCCAAAGGCAAATGTAACGCAACATTAGTGATAATCACTCCGTATTAGCGAATGTCTATGGCAGCGCTGAGGGTGAAGTCTGCGCGCTACGAAGCTCGTTCTGGTGTCATTTTGAAGCTATTTTCTTTTAGTTTTTGACTAACTAAATTTAATTTCATTCAGACCCTTGCTCAATCATTCAGGAGTGCCTGAATGAGCCCTAATATAGCAGAAATATGCCTGCAGCGTAAGTGTTAATGTGTTTGTCAATTATTGTATAAATATTATGTTATATGTTTCCAGGGCTATCAAGTAACGGCAGGCAATAAGCAACTAAGGAAGGATGATGCGATTACAAGAAATGAAAGCTCCCTATATGTAAACCACTCTACTTCTAACTCTAATCAGATCATCAATAATTTGCTTGAACACAATGGTCAAAAATCATATCAGTTAATAAACGAAGGACATTCTTTAGAAGTTCCGGCAGATACTGTTCCCATTGCCTCTTCCACCAACAGTATTCCTATAAGTAACGGAAATATATCAGACCCTGAAAACATTTTGGGTTCAGAGGATAATGAGTCAGAATATATAAATGAAGGAAAAATAAAGGAACACAAGATAACACATAGATCGAAGATGGACCGGGATAAAGACCTCAACCAGGATCACCAACCTAATCTATCTCTGTGTCCTGAGAAGCCTCCAAGCCTGAGTGAGTCACTTGTCTGCTTTTATTTATATATTTTTTCAGGATTTCTTAAAACCTTATAAACTTATTTAGAAGACACTTCGCCAGTTCCTTCAGTTGCCTCGAGAAGAAAAACTAATTACAATTGGGCAACAACACCCCCAAAATGGTGATGGTTGGAGAACCCCACGTTTACGGTAAACACTAAAATCAGCTTATCGTTTTTTTTCTTCTCACTCATGTACATGTTGAAGTTGCCCTAGGATCCAAACAGCCTTTGTCTAGTAGTCAAAAGATACAATAACGATTACTATGGTACCGAAGGTAACTTGTTTTTTATCTATTACTTTAAATACTTCCATACTGCAAACATGAATCTATAACTCGCACTATGCATCCTAATAGCCAAAGTTATAACATTTAACCCGGGAGGTGCGGGGAGACTCTTAGAAGGTTTTACTGGGCTACGCGGGGAGACTCTTAACCCTTTCACGCACATATGATGCAGAGGTTGCCAGATTAGCAATTATTATTATTATTATTATATGAGATGCCGAAGTCTCCAACCAGGGTGCAGAAACACCATCAAGATCAATCCACACAAAACACCCGGAGGCACTGGAGAGAGACTATGGCAACTTAGGAAAAAATAAAAACATACACTGTATACTGTACTGTACATATACACATATTAAACACAGATAACATATTATGCAGTGGAGGATATCAAGCTTAAATATAATACAATAAAATAGAATAAAATAAGTTTAAAAATTAGAATTAATGCTGCAAAAAAGCATCAACTCTAGACTTAAAAATGGAGATATTAGCTGAATTGACTAGCTCATTTGGCAACTTATTCCACAAGTCAACCATGGCCGGCACAAAACACCGTGAAAACTGTGTAGTAGAAAAATTAACACGGCTCATGGCAAGATCATTAAGATTGCTTGTGAATCTAGTTGCACGAGCCTGGACATAGGGCCCAGGCAGAACCCCATGTAAGGGATGCTGAGGGTTGTTAAAAACTTTAAATAAAAGACTAAGGGCACCAACTTTACGTTGATGACACAGATCAATGACAGATCTGATGACACAGATCAATGAGCAATAAGAAATAGAGTTCTCTCACTCTTATAATTACCTCTCCAAAATTAGTTTTCTGCCCACAGATAACTCAAAGACAACTGCAGAGGTTGAAATAACTAAACTAAAGGTTTCTAAATACCCCTGATGGTAACAATGGCTTTAAAGTATCCCTAATAGGCTTAAAATCGCGTCATATGTCGGAGAGGGTTAAGATCCTAGGCCTAAAAAAAAAAGTTTAAAAGGCCCCAGTAGCACTTGAAACTTTTGTTTTTTTCCTTCATACCCCATATCACTTATACCTACTCACCTACTCACCTACTCACCTATTACTCACCTACCCGATAGCACTATCGTTAGTGAGTGCTGTACTGTATTTTATATATTATTTTGTAATAGTATAGATATCTTATCAATATTTGTATTTTTTACTATTGTTAATGTCTTGTCATGTTGCAAATTTGATTTTAAATAATATTTTGACATTTAACATGTAGTTTCTTTATTCATGCAGAGTTTAGTCAAATTTGCCAGAACGTCCCGGACTTCCCAAACTTGACTACTTCCTTTAACGTGACGATAGTGCGTTGTTATATGTGCGATTGGTTTGCTTGGGAAACAGATTAACTTGCTCCTGTAGTGATGTACACCCTATGTGGTGGATTGTGTTCTTTTATTTAATAATTTTCATTTTAGTAAGCGTTGTTTCCACATAGCGATTTTGATAATTTAATTTGACTTTATATTGTCCTTGTCCCAATTTTGGTTTGTTTAGTTTGCAAGTTTTACATTTTAATTTTAATACACATCTGTCAAAGTCCCCTCCTTCCCCTCTTTACCCCCCCCCCCTTCAATTATCACCTATTTTCCCTGGTATTCCCTTATGCTTTGGTATATTTTCGTGCTAACATTAGCAAAGCCAATTGCAGGGTGTGGTTATGTGCCTAGCGAGTGTGTTGGCAGATGTAGATGGTGGGGTGAGACTGTCAGTCATGCTCCAGAGCTAGCGAGAGGAGGGGTTGCCTCACTGTGCTCCACATTTCATGAATGGGCCGCTCCATGTTTATTCGCGATTTTGACCATATAAACACTATTCCCACTTGTTTTATTGTTGTCACATGTTACTATCTTCATATTAAACGTAAAATAGGTGTACATGGATAAGTATTAATTATATTTATAGTAAATTAACGATGTTAGTGAGGAAAGAGTCATAATACCTACGCACAGGGGTATGGTGTATACTACAGGGGCTGCACAGCCCAGAGGTTAAAATTAGTAGGCATGGCATGCCTACATTTCAAACATAATTGTATCCCTTTCAATCATATTATGACTAATTTTATTCATTTTTTCTGTTTACTTCAGACGATTCTATTCAGTTTACAAAAAAACTCTTGGACTCAAATGATTCGCACTCATATTGACCTACACATTCCCAGTCAACATGTGTCTTATGCCAACACATGTCATTTTAATTTATCGTAAATTGAGGGGAGCCTCTGACGTGGATTACAATAATGCAGAGCTAGAAACACAATTGCTACACCATTAACCTGGTACCTTCAAACCCTTCATTACAAGAGTTTTATGTTACCTAAATTACCTGGTACCTTCAAACTCTTCATTACAAGAGTTTTATGTTACCTAAGTTTCCAAACTACCCTCCTTTGGTTTCTATCCCTCTATCTATGCCTTTGTCTCTAATTTCCTTTCAAACCGTTCCATAGCTGCAGTTGTGGACAGCCATCACTCACTTTCTGAACCTATCAACTCCCTTGTTCCTCAGGGTTCTATCCTGTCTCCAATTCTCTTTCTAATATATATTAATGATCTCTTCAACTGTACCTCTATTCCTATCCACTCATATGCTGATGACTCTACCTTACACTATTCAACTCATTTTTCACATCAACCCAGCATGCAATCACTCCAAAACTCAAATATAAGGGCCATAGAGCGCCTATCTTTTGATCTATAAATTATTACTGATTGGAGCAGAGAATATCTTCTTGCTTTCAATGCCTCCAAAACCCAATTCCTCCCTCTATTTCTCCATTGCAATCTTCCACAAGACTATCAATTATTCTTCAACAATACACAAATCAACCCTTCATCTTCTCTCAATATTCTAGGTGTATCTTTTTCATCCGACCTTTCTCGGAAAGATTATATTACCACTCATGTGGTATATAGTCTCCATGTATTCAATAGTCTCTGTGGGTTCTACACCCCCGTACAGCTTTGCTCTGTATCGGGGCACAGTGGGTCCCTGTATTGAGTATCGATCGCATGTGTGGAATGGCTCCACCCAAACTGCACTTCTCAAAAGATTAAGAGTCCAAAGCATTACGTCTCATCAACTCTCTTCCTCTTATTAGTTCCCTACAATCTCTTTTTACATGCAGAAATTTCACTCTACTATCGCTATTACAACAATCAATGTTCTTCAGAGCTCTCTCAAGCCAAATCTGTTCTTCGACTCGCCAAACACTCTTTCATAAATAATAAATGCACTGAACTATCCAACTCTAGCTCTTCCCTAGCTTTCTGGCATCTATCCAAAAACCTCTCCAACAATTGTTCCTCCTCGTTTTTCCCTCCCCTTTTCCAATCTGATGGCACAACAATCACCTCTTCCTCTGACAAAGCTAAACTCTTCACTTAAACTTTCACTAGAAACTCCACCTTGGATGATTCCGGTGTTATACCTCCTTCTCCACCCATTTCTCTCCTACTTATGTCTAATATCCTAATCTCTTCTAAAGATGTACTTTCTACCCTCTCTGGGCTTAATACTAAGAAGGCATACGGTCCGGATGGTATTCCTCCTGTTGTACTCATAAACTGTGCTACCGTGCTGACTCCCTGCCTAGGCAAACTCTTCTGTTTCAGTCAATCCTCTAACGTCTTCCCTTCTTGCTGGAAGCTTGCTCTCATTCAACCTGTCACAAAGAAGGGTGACTGCTCTCAACCCGCCAACTATCATCCAATTGCTCTCATTTCTTGGATCTCTAAAGTTTTTGAAACTTTACTTACTTCAAAATTTCTTAAACATATCTCTTCTCATAATCTACTCTCAGATTGCCAGTATGGTTCCTTAGGAGTCGCTGGTGATCTTCTTTCATATCATACAAACTCTTGGTCATCCTCCTTTCGGAACTTCAGTGAGACCTTTTGCACTAGACATATTGAAGGCCTTTGATAGAGTCTGGCGCATCTCTAATTTCTAAACTATCCTCCTTTGGTTTTTATCCCTCCATCTGTGTTTTTATCTCTAATTTCCTGTCAGACCGCTCCATAGCTGCGGTTGTGGACAGCCATCATTCACTTCCTCGTCCTATAAACTCCGGTGTTCCTCAGGGTTCTGTCCTATCTCCAATTATCTTATTTAATATTTATACATGACATTCTGAACTGAACCTCCAGACCTATCAACTCATATAGCCTACTCATGACTCTACCTTACACTATTCAACTAGATTTTGTTTCATAACCCAGCATGCAATCACTCCAAAACTCATATTATCTTTTTTAATATTTATACATGACATTCTGAACTGAACCTCCAGTCCTATCAACTCATATAGCCTACTCATGACACCTATCTTCTGATCTTTTTACTATCTTTGATTGGAGCAGAGAACACCTTGTTACTTTCAATGCTTAAACAGCTTAATTTCTCCATCTGTCTACTTGTCACAACTTTCCAGAAGACTATCACTTACTATCCTCGGTGTCTCTTATTCTTCAGATTTCTCATCGATAGACCATATTGCTACTCTTGCTAAAACAGCTTCCCAGAAGCTGGATGTGCTCAACCGCCTTTGTGGGTTATTTATCCCTACACAACTTCTTGCTCTGTATAGGGGCACAGTCCGTCCATGTATTGAGTATTGTTCAAATGTATTAGGAGGATCCTCTCACACAGCACTTCTAGACGAAGTAGAAAAGCAAGCCTTTCGTCTCATTAACTCAAATCCACGCACTGATTCTCTGCAATTTCTCTCTCTTCGCTGCAATGTTGCACCTCTCCCGCTGTTCCTTAGAGCTCTCACAGTGTATACCTCCTCTTCTATGTAGAGCATGTAGCACCCGATATGCAACACAATCCCCACCCTACTCTGTGCAGCTTTCCAACCCAAGAGTGAAATGATGTTCCCATTCGATCTTCTATTCAACAGCTGAACTCTGGAATTCTCTCCCTGAATCCATCTCTCCTTCATCCTATGACTTAAGCTGCTTCAAAATCAGTGCGTTTAGGCATTTTGGCTTGTACATCCTTTGATTTTGGCCCTGTCACTCTTTCAATTCTAGGCAGGCAACCACAGGCAGTTTTGACTTTTGTCTCCCGCATCCACATAACAACAAACAAACAAATAATATCAATACAGCTAACACATATATTCAATTTCCTTCGGACACAAAACCATCCAACACACACAAACATTAAGCTCCATTTATTCAAGAGCATATAATACCTCATAAAACTTAATTGCCTCACATTCACTTTCGCACACACAAACCTATAGCCCTCTTATAACTCATCCCCCCCCCCCCCCCTGCGATATACAGTATATACAAGCTATCATAGGTTTAAAGGGCTCACTGGTTTTGTCCCTTTTTCCCTCGCTCACATCTTACAGTCCATTTCTTCACACTTTGCAGCCTGTTCACCCAAACAACGCAGTTCATTCACCCAAACAACAAATTCCTATTTCTCAAACAATAAAGTCTGTTTGCCCACACCTTGTTCTTGTTCTTGTTCTTGTTAGGGGGACCCGCAGAGGGCTGCTCACGGGCAGCATGATATGCGGGGTTGTGCCGGGGAATTATGAGAAAGGGATCGGATCGGGTCAAGGATTAGGGAGATATATAATGAGTAGTGATCTTATTTCTAAAGGAATGAAGAGTGGGGCTATTAACTATGTGAGATGGGAGGTGATTCCACTCTTGGATGCTGCAGGGAAAAAATTAATGTCTGAAGTTTGATTTCTGACACACTTAACCCCTTATCCCCGGGTGATGTCATATGGTGTGAATAGGGTTAATAGGCAGCACCCCGAGTGACACCATATGACGTCAGTATGTTTGTGCCAAGCAATATAATTTTCCATGATACAATTTCCGCCAAATTGGCTTTGCAATGAACAGCTCCATCTCCAACCTATTCTGCGCTCCAAGAAGCCTCTTCCTACTCCCCCGCACCATCTTCAACACCCACCATCACCCACAAACGTCTCCTCCCCTCCACCCCCCCCCCCCCCCTACCTTTCACATGATTGCATCATACCCGCCCAGCTCCGAGACAGGGAGTGAGTCGGAGACTCTGTGAGAAAGAGGGTGTGAGAGGCTTTTGTCTAGGCCACGTGATCTACACAACACACACACTCACGTGAGTATTGATCGATGTTTAGTCCCACACCTATTCTGAATCCGTGATCAAGCTCAAGGGGGTGGAGTTCTTGCCGACGGTCAAGCAATGTGGATACAGCAACGTAGAACCATGGTCCTTTTACCTTTCTCAAGCTGAGTAAAGGTATTTGATCATGGCATTTTATTGGATATTGTCTGTTTATTATTCATGAAGCTAAAAAATGCATAAACAAGGTATTTCCACGCCATTAACTTCGGGCAGGTGGAGCGGCGGGAATATTCAAAGGCCAGTCTCTGAGAGTTATGTGATTTCCAAAGGCTGCAGAATTTAGAGATGCACCGAATATTCACTTCCGCATTCGCATGTGCGAATATCCACTATGCTTTTCAATATTCAGATTCGTATTCGCATCCGCATTTCCATTCATAGCTAATTGCGAATATGCGAATATTTTCACGAAACCAATGGAAAACAAACAAATTTAAAATATTAAATTTGAAAGTTAACACAAACGAATAAATAAAAGTGTAGAAGTGCGTTGTGGCCGCTAGAGTGGAATGAAGGAGGAGTAATCAATGTTGCCACTTAACTTTATTTAATAGTACCAGATCGAACCAATGAAAAGTACCAAATTATTCGAAAACGTACCCAATACAGTAAATACATAACTTACCTTATATTAAATCTCTATATTTCAAAATGTTCAAGTGTTTTTCAGTTATACTGTCTCTCGAGTAATGTCACACTCCCTGCTATGGCCGTGTACTTTCTTCACTACTGCCACTTTTTGAAGAGTTCACCATCTCTTTATCACCCATTTGTCTAGCCAAATATTAATCCAACGTGCTGAAAAAGCTAGGAAGGAGCACGGTCACCGCGATGGAGTGTGAAAATCTACTGATGCAGGGAGTTGGAGATGATTTAACAACAGTGTTATCATTTACACTCCTGCTAAATTAATTTATCTGATCTCTACAAACCCTTATACTGGGATATATTCCATATATCCCATTAGTTTGGATTTGAAAGCCCAACAGGGACAATTATTATTGACGTTATATAATACATTTCATATTTATAAATCTGATTGGTGGTTGATACTAAATTTAGTTAATAGAACAAAAAATTGTAAAAATCTTCGGCTAAATTGCTGCTTAGATATGCTTGATTTAGAGGAAAAATAGCTAAAATGGCATCACTGCCCGGTAAACGAACGTGCGCTGGACCTGGACAGTAAAACCGTCACAATATTGTAATTTCAGACATATCCAATGTAATAGCATGTCAATAAAGAATATTCCATCATATTGCCTTGCTGATTTCGTATTTAGTACCATTTATTGACTATTTTATTAAAGGATGGAATAAGGATTGAAATATTCGCCATTCCATTCGCATTCGCAAATTTTACAACTAAATATTCGCATTCGCAAATATGGAAAATTGACATTTGTTCCATCTCTACGCAGTGAAGATGTAGTTCTTCTTCTTTTTTGATAGTATGATCAAAATGTTGTTTATTCGTAATAAAATGTTGCTATAAATATTTTCTTACAAGCTCACTTCAAATAATGTACAGGTATTCTTGTAATAAGTGTGATAAATACATAATAATATAAATATGTTTATAAAATCATCACAGGTGTGAAATAATATATCTTAGGAATCAATAGTTGCACTTCGAAAGAAACCATCAGATACATGAAAACATTATTTTGTAATGTATATGAAATCGTAACTAACCATCTTTGTCAGCCTGGTGATGGTTCGTTTGTCTAATCATGTGTTCTACCTACTATGTTATTAATAATGTTTCTTTTAGCGTTATCAGTAACCATCTTTTTTCACAAGGCTAATTGTTACTAAAAAAAAAATATCTGTTCACAATACCATTTTCTCCACAATACTACTACTCACATTGTATCTAGTCACAGGTTTACTAATATTTAATGCTGTCTACTTTCGTAACAGAAGGGAAGCTGAAGGTGGACCTAGCAGCCCTGGAAAAACAGAAGGTGGATAAGGTGACCGAACGGCTGTCCTGGGTCTCTCATGGCGGCAGCTGGAGCCCCACAAGAGACCCTGAAACACCCTGCCTCCCGAGACACAAGGTGATACTGATCCTGCCTTATAGAGACAGAGAACAACACTTAGTCATGCTCCTCAATTGGCTGCACCCCATACTCCGCAGACAACAACTGGAGTATACCATCTTTGTGGCAGAGCAGGTGGGACTATTTATCCTATTTGCGGCTTGACCACCTGTTGTATGGTTAGAGTGTATAAGTTTTTAAGGGTTAAAACTTCTATTCCATAGGTTATTTTGTTTTAGTAAATCTGTTACATTTTTTACCACCGTACACTCCCTTGATTAACATTGTCTAGGGTGTGCCCTTCTTACAGACAGACAAACGCATTTGATCTGATCCTGATTTGATTTTATTCATTATATTAGTTTTGTTGTTGTTGTTGTTGTCGATCCCTAAGCTGCCTGGCTGAACAGCCCAGAGTCCCTAAGGAAGGCCATGGCTACGGTCAGGCTTTCCCACAGGACTCGAGAGGAGTGTAGATTATGTTGTTGGCGTAAGTGATTGTGTGAAATGCAATCTTCTACGATGTGTTTAATGGTATGGGGTGCTGTGTTACATCCCAGGCATGTGTCGTTGACGGAGTCATCCAGTCTCTTCTGATAGCTCAGAAAAGCTGGATGGTGTCCACATCTCAACTTGGCCAGGTGGACTCTGTCCTCGCAAGGAAGGGAGGATTCAGAAGGACGGATTTTGGGAGGTTGTGCCTACAGCTGCGTGTTGTCTATGAGTGATTGGATGGAACGGCGAGCGATATAAGTATGAATGTGCTTCTGGAAGCTGGTTTGGGGTGGGCAGGGAGGGAGAGATGACAGTATTTGTGTGTGATGCCGTGTGCTGGGTTTTGTTTTGATATTTGTTGGTGTCTGTGGGTGTTTTGCTATGTAGTGTAGTGGGTGGTGTTGGTTTGTGGAGGCTGCAGCCAGGAATTGAGTGCCTCTCATGTCCAGATGGTCTTTGACTTTGAGGACTATGGTTTCTTGATGTAGGTGATCTGTAGGTGTAGTAGCTGTGCAGCCTGTGATGATTTTTAGGGCTTTATTTTGATTAGTCTGCAAGGTTTTGTGATGTGTTTCAGCTAGATTAGAAGCCCGGGCAGGGCTTGCATATTCCATCACTTATTTTATCTATTGTTTGTAAACTGTGGTGGTAGTTTCTTTGTTGTGTCCAAATTGTGTGTGGGCAATTGACCTGATGGCGTTAAGTCTGGGTGTTAGTTATTTGTTTATGTTTGTGGTATGTTGTTTGAATGTTATTAGAGTATCATATGTTAATCCTAGGATTTTGGGTGAGTATGTGTGTTAGGGGGGTGTTGTTTATGGTGAGGTGTGGGGTGTATTTGCGTTCATCTGTCCAGCTTGTGAGGAGGGTTGCGGTGCATTTGGCTGGGGCCAATTTGAGTCTGTTTGTAGTGCATCAGTCATGTAGTGTGTTGAAGGTTGAAGGAGAAGTGTTGCTCTGTCTGAGTTTTGGTGCGTGCATGTGAGTGTTATGTCGTCTGCATAGGAAGCTATATTTATTTGGGGTGTGTGAGGTGTAGGTATATCATGCATTTACAGATTGAAGAGTGCAGGCGACAGGACGGATCCTTGCGGGACTACGTTTGTGAAGTTTCTGATGCTAGATGACTGGCCGGCAAATGATACATGTGCATATCTGACTGCTAAAAAGTTGGGCAGCCACCTTTTTGTATTGTTGTGCAAGTTTATATTGTAGATTTTGTTTGTTAGGTTGTGGCGACGGATGGCATCGAAGGCTTTACTAATGTCGAGTGTGGCAAGTAGTGATCTGTGTGGTGGTCTGGCTGAGTTGATGCCGTCAAAAGCTCTTTATGCAAGATCTGTGAGAAGAGTGTTTGTGGAGTGCAGTGGCCTGAGGCCATGTTGTGTTGGAGCTAGTAGTATAGTTGCCATCCCTATACTTCCTATAGTGAACCCTCCAATGTTTACTACTTCGAACTTCTTTCACGGAAATGTGTTCATTATAGGTAGGAATGCCAAATTAGCTTGGTTGCTACATTTGAAACGTTGAGCATTTCCCAGAATTCAAGATGGCAGCTACCGCCATCTTGAATTTTCAACTTTATTTTTTCAATTACAAAGAGTTATGTAATATCACCTTTTAGGGGTTTTAGAGGGCAGGGATTCCATTTATGGAATTATTTTGTGTATATGAGGTCAAAATTAAGGTCAAATCAAAGGTAAAAGGTCAAATTTGACCATATATCAGAACAAAATTAACTCCATTGACAAGTATATGTTGTTCTTTATTTTGTCTTGGTTTAGTGGTTTACAGCTTTTTTCCTCATTTCGGGGTACAGTGAGTTGGTATGATCAGCATCAATCTTGTGGTACCCCAGGCCGTCACAATCGTTATGGATGCTGGAGAGGGAAAGTGCCTCTTCAGTCAGTGTAATGCCAAGGGAGCATTACAGACATTCAAGACCGTGGCCATGCAGAAGATTGTTGCTACAAGCAAAGTAAAATGTGATGAACTATACAAAACTCTTGTCAGGAAGTTATATTCTAGCTCACAAATCATGTTACTGTAGCTATATATCGAAGAGTAGAAATAATATAATAAAGATAAAGGCGACATGGACTGACATTGGTATTTCCCAAATATTTTTGAAATCCCAATGTAGTGACTTTGTTTTCAATCGAGACTGTCTCTTGTGTGGGAAAGAGTGTAAGCCAAAAGACAGTAAGAATCCACACAGGTGGGTGCAGGTCAAACAATGTACAACTGTAGATAGTGGTGGTGATATCACGTTCAAACAACAATTGGAAAACTTCTGTGATGAGAAATAGACTCCCTGCCCTCTAAAACCCCTAAAGTGGTATTACATGACTAGGCCTATGTCAATAAGAAAAAAAGTTGAAAATTAAAGATGGCGGCGGCCGCTATCTTGAATTCTGGGAAATGCTCAATGTTCCAAAAGTAGCAACCAAGCTAATTTGGCTCTTCTAACTATAATGGACACATTTCCATGAAAAAAGTTAGAAGTAGTAAACATTGCAGGGTCCACATTTTGGCAACTAGACTATAGGGGTAGAGTGTGTGTTGTAATTTTTTTTTTTTTTTTTATATATTCCAACTACTCCCTCTCGGGCATAGGCTGAGAGCCTGTGCATTCAACTGTTATACATTGAACGGTGAAGCCCGTGATTTCTCGTTCCATTCTAGGGGGTGAGACATGTGAATCACTTTTTAGCTGCAACCAGCCCCTGCCATCTTGCCTTCGTAGAATGCATGGGGCTTAGTTGCCCACTCACGGCTCGAACCAGCCTGATCTCTGAAGCTGCCTCGCTCCAATGCTTCACTGTCTCATCTCCTAGACTCAGACCCTCACTCCCAGAATGCCACCTATTGAGCAATGAACTCCCTAGACATTGTCCCCCTGTAGCATATTTTGAATGTGGGAATATTTATACAGTGCTATTTAATCAGGGAACAATGAGGATATTTATTTGGCATTTTGGTGGGCTTTGTGGTAATGCACTGATACTACAGTAGGTACAGCACAAATTCCATCCCAATAATATCTTCCCATTGACATATCGAGATTCGAACCCGGGTCAATTGGATTACCAGTCCAGAGGCAAGACTACTCCCACCACATCTCCCCTTGTAAGGAAAAGTCACACAGAGTCATCATATCATGGATCGTCTCCAGGATCGGTGTGAAGAACAGTTTCTTCAACATAGCCACTAGCGTAAATCGTCGAATGGCGGGCCTCTGCAGGGAGGAAAACTTTGGATTCATCAATACCTAGGATGCCTTCTACAGTGAAGATCATCTGTTCGTAGCATATGGAGTCCATCTGAACCAGGTGGGAGCAGCAAGATTTGGCCATATGCTTCACGACGCAGTAAAGGATTTTCGGAAAAGAAGCAGAGCCAACCAAGGACCACCAAGAACGAGGACAGCGAGGCCCGAGGATCAAGGACCGTGGACCACCAGGGACGATAATCGAGGACCGAGGACTACCAGGGACGACGATCGAGGACAGCGAGGACCGAGGACCACCAGAGACGATGATCGAGGACAGCGAGGACCGAGGATAACCAGGGACGAGGATCTAGGACCGAGGACAGGCAGGTACATAATTGTAGATCTGACCAGAACCAAAAATTTGATTAAAGAGCGTTCCGTGAATTTTAAATACAAAACTTTAAAGGATTTCTATGCAAACGCCTGTAGCATACATAATACATTTTCAGATTTAGAAGAACTAGTGTTTACAGAAAATTACGATGTTATTGGAATAACAGAATCTTTGCTCAATACAGAAGACAGAGACTTCTTAGCAGAGTATTCACTTCCCAGTTAAGTAAAGTTTGAAAAAAGACGGATAAATAAAAATGGAGGAGGCGTATTATTTTTTATAAAAGTCTTAAACCGACCCTCTTGTCAAAACCTCAAATTGTGAACGTCGACACATCCTTTGTGCTAATAATGAATAATAAAGATACAAAAATTATACTTGCATTATTATACAGACCTCCAGCTCAATCAGTGCAAACTGACCAAGAAATTTATGAACATATTGCAGATGTAAGTAACACGCAAGATACCGTAATGTTTGGCGACTTCAATTTACCTGTGACCAAGTGGGGTGACAGTATTACTTCACACTCTGGACAAGACCTGTATGCAAACTTGCAAGAGAGTTCGCTATATCAAGTTGTTAGATCTCCATCCAGTGGAAATAACGTCCTTGTCCTTGTACTTTCAAAAAAAGAAGAATTGATAGTGAATTTGAATGTCAGTGAATAATTCGGTAACTGCAACCATCGTATGATAACTTTCAGTTTAAAGTTTACTAGTAACGAACCAAATAGCAGCATCGAGAAAGTCCCTAATTTCAAGAAAGCAAACTTTCATAAACTTAGAGCAATGTTTAAAGAAACTGACTGGAGCTTTCTAGTTCAGCAACCAACCCGTATCCCGAATCGCTTCGGAGATCGGCCCAACATTCTTGACTTATTTTTAACTTCCAGCCTTTCTTCTTATACTGCCGATCTTTTCTCTCCTTTGGGCTCCTCCGACCATAAACTTCTCTGTCACCTGTCCTATCTTTCCAGTACGGCCACCCGATCCTCCCAGCCGGCAGCGTTTGTGGCACTTTGGCGCTGCTGACTGAGAGGCTCTCCGGCAGTACTTCTTTGATTTCCCATGGAGTGATTTTTGCTTCCGTGGAATGGGAGCCTCGGAGAGTGCTGAACACATTACCGAGGTAATCCTATCGGGCATGGAGGCATACATTCCATCTTTCTCTCTGACTAATGCAAAACAATCTTGGTTTACTCACGCTTGTTCTACTGCTGTCCGTAATAAGGAGGAAGCATTCAAACAGTATCGACGCCTTAAAACTCAAGAATCTCATTCTTCGTATGTTTCTGCCCAGCATCAAGCCAAATCTGTTCTTTGACTTGCCAAACACTCTTTCATCAATAACAAATGAACTCAACTATCCAGCTTTAGCTCTTACCAAGCTTTCTGGCATCTAGCCAAAAACCTCTCTTCCTCGTCTTTCCCTCCCCTTTTCCACTCTGATGGCACAACCATCACTTCTTCCTCTGACAAAGATGAACTCTTTGCTCAAACTTTTGCTAGAAACTCAACCTTGGATGATTCCAGTGCTATTCCTCCCTCTCCTACTTATGCCTGCCTAATATCCTAATCTCTTCTAAAGATGTGCTCTCTACCCTCTCTGGGCTTGATACTAAAAAGACATACGGTCCGGATGGTGTTCCTCCTGTTGTACTCAAAACCTGTGCTTCCGTGCTGACTCCCTGCCTAGGCAAACTCTTTCGTCTCTGTCTTCTCTTCTTGCTGGAAGTTTGTTCTCATTCAACCTGTCCCAAAGAAGGGTGACCACCCTCAACCTACCAACTATCGTCTCTTGTATATCTTAAGTTTTTTAAACTATTCTTACTTCCAAATTTCTAAAGCATTCATCTTCTAATAATCTACTATCAGATCGCCAGTATGACTTCCTTAACACGTCCAATCCCAGCGATAGCTATAGCCGTCAGTAGATAAGTAACTCCCCAGTCCCAGTGACGGTTATAGCCGTCAGTAATGTACTTGTCTTGTAACTGCCTGTACAAGGCTTAGCCTATTTCTTTTTGTTATAGTCTTGTAAAAAAAAAAAAAAAAAAAAAAAAAAAAAAAAAAAAAAAATCTCTCTTGAGGTGAAAAGGTGGTCTCTCCTGTCATTTTGGCCACAGTGCTTGAGACTGCTGGAAACTTTTATTACTGTATCCTACGGTACTCAACGGTTAAGGGTTGCTCTACTGGTGATCTTCTTTCATATCTTACTAACTCTTGGTCATCCTCCTTTCGGGACTTCGGTGAGCCCTTTTCTATTGCGTTAGACATATTGAAGGCCTTCGATAGAGTCTGGCACAAATCTTTAATTTCTAAACTACCCTCCTTCGGTTTCTATCCCTCTATCTGTGCCTTTGTCTCTAATTTCCTTTCCGGTCATTCCATAGCTGCAGTTGTGGACGGCCATCGTTCACTTCCTCATCCTATCAACTCCGGTGTTCCTCAGGGATCTGTCCTATCTCCTATTCTTTTTCTAATTTTCATAAATGATCTTCTCAACTGTACCTCCAGTCCTATCCATTCATATGCAGACGACTGTACCTTACACTATTCAATTAGTTTCCCAGAATGCTCCAGCCAGCAATCCCTCAAAAGCAAATGTAATGAAGCCATAAAACACTTTTTTTTCTGATTTAACTATCATCTACAATTGGAGCAGAGAAAACCTTGTTACCTTTACTGCTTCAAAAACCCAATTTCTCCATCTATCTAACCGTCGTGAACTCCCAGTGGACCATCACTTCTAGTTTAGCAACCAACCCATATCCCGAATCGCTTCGGAGATCAGCCCAACATTCTTGACTTATTTTTAACTTCTAGCCTTTCTTCTTATACTGTCGATCTTTTCTCTCCTTTGGGCTCCTCCGACCATAAACTTATCTCTTCAACAATACAAAAATCAACCCTTCATCTTTTCTCAGTATTCTTGGTGTCTCTTTTTCTTCTGCTCTCACTTGGAAGGACCATATTACCAGTCTTGCTAAGGCGGCCTCCCAGAAGCTGGGTGTTCTTAAGCAACTCAAGGGATTCTTACCCCTGCTCAGCTTATTGCTCTGTACAGGGGCACAGTGCATCCTTGTATTGAGTATTGTTCACATGTGTGGGGAGGATCCTATCACACAGTACTTCTAGACAAAGTAGAAAGGAAAGCCTTTCGTATCATTAACTCTCGTCCACTCACCGACTCTCTCTCTCTTCGCCGCAATGTTGCATCGCTCTCGCTATTCTATCGCTACTACAATAATCAGTGTTCCTCAGAGCTGTCTCAGTGCATACCATCCCCTCTATGTAGGGTACGTAGTACCTGTCTTGCAACACAATCCCACCCCTACTCTGTACAACTCTCCAACTCCAGTGTGAAATTTTACTCCCAATTATTCTTCTATTCAACAGCTGAGCTCTGGAACTCTCTCCCTGAATCCATCTTTCCCTCATCCTATGACTTTTAATTGTTTCAAACTCTGTGTGTCCAGACATTTTGGCTCGAACGTTCCTTGATTTTGGCCCTGTCACTCATTTAACTCTGGGGGAGGCACTCGTCACTGGCATTTTTGCCTTTTGTCTCCCTCATCCACATAAAAAATTTGTTTCCAATAACGACATAAATACATCTTGGGAATTATTCGCAAACACTTACCTAAAACCAGTGCAAGACTGCATACCATCGAAAATATGGCATACAGGCCATAATGATAAGCCCAAATGGTGGACTAAAGAGATTTCAGACTGTTTGCTTGCTAAAGAGTTTGCTAATGATAGATTAAAATCCTCACAAAATGAAGAAGAACGAGTGAAATTTGTAGAACTACGAGGCAAAGCAAAAAAGTTAATTAAGCAAAGTAAAAAGACCCTGGAGTTACATGTTGCGAATCAAAGTAAAACAAACCCGAAATAATTCTATAGTTATATCAGAAAGAAGAAAGTAGTTACTTCAACTGTTGGACCATTGGTCGTTGAAAATGGAGAATACACCAAAGACGAAGTACAAATGAGTAATGCCTTAATACCTTCTTTAAATCAGTTTTTACAACAAAAGACCTCGGTGATATCCCTACAGCATCGCCGGTTCAGATTGATAATTCTGATGTTCTAAGCAATATCACCATTACAGAGAGAGAAGTATTGAAATGTTTAGAAACACTCAAGGTAAATAAATCGGCCGGACCTGATACAATCTCACCAAGAGTTCTAAAGGAAGCTAAGGATGAGCTCTCCAAACCACTGACATTGCTATTCAATAAATCCAGGCAGTCTGGAAATATTTCTGATCAGTGAAAGCTAGCCAATGTAACCTCGATATTAAAAAAACGGCAGCAAATCCCTACCTAGTAACTATCATGCAATTAAGCCTCAGTTGTATGTAAAATGCTAGAAACACTCATACGAGATTGACTCGTAAATCCCTTGGAGGAATATATCGTACATAAAGATAATCAACACGGCTTTCGTAACAAACGTTCCTGCTTAACAAACCTCCTAGACTTCTTCCACGATATCCTCAACCTCTATGATGAGAGTAAAGCTGTAGATATTATATACCTTGATTTTCAAAAGGCCTTTCACAAAGTTCCCCACAAATGTTTACTGTTAAAATTAAAAGCGCATGCAATACAAGATGGTTTGTTGAAATGGATAGAAAATTGGCACAGCGACAGAAAGCAAAGAGTAGTCATAAACGGTAAGGCATCTAAATGGACCAATGTAAGTAGCAGGGTACCCCAGGGATCAGTACTAGAACCAATTATCTTTCTAATATACATCAACAACATAGATGAGGGTCTCACCTGTACAATCTCAAAGTTTGCTGACAATATAAAAACTGCAAATAGTGTTTTCTCAAAACAACAAGTTGACAATATGCAACACAATCTAGAAAAGTTGTCATGTTGGGCCCAAATTTGGCAAATGAGTTTCAATGCGGATAAATGTAAAGTACTACATATCGAATACCGAAGTAAGAAAGCAAATTATTCCCATTGCAGATTAAGAGGCTACTTAAATCAATTGTTCAAATTCGTCAAAATCATCGACAATATGAACTGTAGTAAGTACTTCACTATCGACCAGTCTAATTACACGCGGGGAAACGGTTGCAAAATGATTGGTAAATCTTTTAACTCACACAAATCTAAGAATTTCTTATTCAATCGAGTTGTCAACTTGTGGAATGGGCTTCCCCGAGACGTTATAGACTGCAACACTGTTGATTCTTTTTAACTTCGTATAGACAAATATCTTGCATCAAACCCGCAACTGACTGCGTTTGTAAATTGATAACTTTATTTTATTCCCCCCTCAGATTCATCCAGGATTATTGCGTATATATATTACTAAGACGTTACTCTCTTTTTCTGAAATATACGAAAGATCCTTATAACTGTGTAATGTTACGAACCCATCTGTCTCCTACTAACTTCCTAATCCTGCCACAGACATTAGTTCCAAGGTAGTAGTTCCCTTTCCAATTTTCCCTTACCCACTCTAAACCACTGTGTGAACACTTGATCCACAGTGTTTTGGATGACAAGCAGCCTAGAGTGGTCACTAGACCTATTGTTGCTTGATTTCCTTTGTACCTTTTGTACTCCTTTGAAGTACAAGGCATTCTAAGACTTTTGAGGGGGTGCAAAAGAGTGTGATAGGGCAGTATGAGGTGCGTAGCGTGGATTTTTTGTTGGGTTTGAGGAATGTAATGATGACACCATGCTTCCAGATGTATGGTATTGTGTTGTGTGAATAACTGTAGTTTGATATGTTGGTGAGTGCTTGTATGCCTTGTGGTCCTAGGTGTCTGAGGTGTAGATCCTTATGTTGTCTGGACCACAGATGGGTGAATGCTTGAGATTGTTTATGATGTTATTTGTCTGGTTGTTGGTGAAGAGTGCATAGTCAGGGTCTGTGGTAAATTGTCTTTTATGTCGGATGACACGTCGGTCGTCTTGATGGGGGTTTAGGTGGCTGACATGAGAGAAGTGATTAATGAAAGTGTTTGCTTGTTGTTTATATGAAGGAGTAGAGGCTGTTGTTGTGATTGCAGCATGTGATTGTGTTGTGTTGCTGTTGGAAAGTGTGATGCTATTTAGTGTTTTGTAGATTTTTGGAGAGTCTGTTTTGTGATAACGTGTTTGGAGGTAGTTATTCCAACTTAGTGTTTGTTGTTCTTGTATTTTGTTGTTAATCTGTATGTTGAGTACTTGGATTTGTTGTGTGATGTCCTGTGTGGGGTGCTGGGGAGTGTTTCAGTGTGTCGTGTTGTCTGATGAAGTTTTGAATTTCTGGTGAGAAGTTGGGGCTGTGTCTTTTTCTGTTACCTCTTGGAATGTGTTTCTTGTCAGCATTTTGGATACTTGTGTTGAATGTATGGACAGCATTGTTGATGTTAGTGATGGGTGTGCTGTTTAGGGTTTCAAAGTGTTATTCTGTCTCGTTTATGAAAGCTTCCCAATTGGCTCTTTTATAGTTGGTGTATGTGTATCTGTAGCTAGCTGGGGTGAGTCTGGTTTTGGTGGTGATAATGATTGGCCTAAGGTTTTTACCACCCTCCAGGATGTTGTGGGGACGAGTTCTAGGGAGCAAAAGGTGATATCTGGAGATGAAGGGTTGAAGAGGGCTTGGTGGGGAATATGGGTATCTTGATGGGTGTCGTTAAGGATAAAAATGTAGTCTGATTTTCGTTGTACGGCCAGCCCTCTGTTTGTGTCAGGGTTGTCGACAAACCAGGCCAACATCTTGGCATTGAAGTCACCACCCAGGTTGATGTGTGGAGTGTTTGTGATTTGTTATAGTTGTGGTCTGTATTCGTTAAGTACTATAGGGGATATTTGCATGTTTGTTTTTTTTTTTTTTTTTTTTTTTTTTTGGGGGGGGGGGGTGTATGTGCTTATAATGGTTATGTTGGATTTGTTGCCGGTGCGAATTTTGATGGATTGTATTTCTGTTGTGTTATCATTTGGGGGGAGCAAGGATTTAGTATGCGCACTGGTGTCTGTATACAGTAGGTTATTTCTTTGTAAACCAAGGTGATGAGTCCACCGCCGACGGCCCAGTCTTTTCTGATGGTGAATTCATGAAAAGTAGGTGTTTTTTGTGTTGTGCAGAGTTTTGTTTCTTGTAATATTGCAATGTGTATGTTGTGTTGTTTGATGAAGTGTGAGAGTTCGTGTTTCTTTGTGTTGATGTCATCTATGTTTAATTAACCCTTATTTAGCGGGCTAGGTAGTCTATTTGACCGTAGCGCCCAGCGTTTTTTTTTAACCCTAAATAGGGTTGTTTATGTGATCATTTTCATGCCTAAATAAGACTCAGAGCGTAAAACAAGTATCTATCCCTGAAAGGGCGTAAACAGAGCTATCCAATGACACCCGAACCATCCTTCTAGGACCACTGGTTTTCTTTTTTCTTTTTTTTTAAGAGACCATGAACGGAGGAAGGAAAAACAGATAAAAGAAAAAGGTCCATGTGCCTAAAGGCATCCTCCATTCATAAAATGTTTGTAACAACTGGATTTAAACATTTGTAGATTGTAAGTTTGTGGAAAGCAATTCGAGGGAAGTGAATTCCAAAGAATAGTAGCTCTGGGGATAAATGAATTCTGATAAGCAGAAGTTCTGCATTGTGGAGGAGAAAGTGTAAATTCATGGGCGCTCTCAGCTGCCCTAGTTCTACGGGGAAAGATGTGGAGAGACGGCACAATTGAAGCAAGTTCCTCGGAACAATTGCTGTGAAAATATCTGTAGAATAATGCAAGGGATGCAACGTTTCTTCGTATGGATAATGTAGGAAGGTCCTGTGTGATTGCAGGGTTATTGATTAATCTAATAGCTTTATTTTGAATTTTTTCCAACTGCCTCAATGCAACCACTCCACTTCCACCCCACAGAGGTGAACAGTAATCCATCTGAGAACGCACATGACATTTATATATTACGGCCAACTGCTCGTCAGTGAAGAATTCTCGAACTCTGTACAGGAGTCCCAGTTTTTTAGAGGCATTCTTAGCAATGCTTCTAACATAATGTGTCCAGCTCAAGTTAGTAGTTAATGTTACACCGAGAATGTCAATACTAGGAGAAGTGGGAATATTTACATCATTAAAAAATATATGGGAGTCAGTGAGATTCTGTCGGTTAGAAAATTGAATGTACTTTGTTTTCTGTGCATTAAAGGAAACTAGATTCTTTTGTCCCCATCCATTAATTCTAGAAAGGTCCTGGTTCAGAGAAATTGCAGTGTTTATTTTTGAATTTATAAGATCGGGTTGGGTGAAAGAATTGGTAAATGTGAAGGAACTGTGGAGTGTTGAGTCATCTGCGTAGGAATGTATTGGATTATGAGTGGTAGATATGAGATCATTGATATGAATGAGGAACAGAATTGGGGCCAAAACTGATCCCTGGGGAACACCAGCATTTATTGAGTGAAATTGAGAATAAAGGCCATCTACCATTACACATATTTTTCTGTTATAAAGATAAGAAGAAATTAGTGGAACTAATGATGCAAGGCCGTAGTGTGACATCTTCGACAATAAGGATTGATGCCAGACTCTATCAAATGCCTTTGATATATCCAGTGCTATTGTATGTGTTTCACCATGTTGGTCTGTAGCTTGGTTGATTTGATGCGTAAGAAGGCAAAGCATGTCTGCAGTTGATCGACCTCGTCTAAAACCATATTGCCTATCACTGATTAATTTATTATTCTCAAGATGCTTAATTATGTGATTATTTAAATAATTTCAAAGACTTTACCAAGAGTGGAAGTTATAGCTATTGGTCTGTAGTTTGATGGATCTGAAGAGGCACCTTTTTTAGGAACTGGATGGATGTTTGCTTCTTTCCAGGGCACTAGGAAGCATGAGGTATGAGTACAAAGACGGAAATTTTTTGCCAATACAGGAGCGAGCACCAAGGAGCAATTCTTAAGTACTATTGGAGGAATTTCATCTGGACCAGGAGCCTTATCTACTGAGAGATTCTGCAAAATAGTTTTGACATGTCTGGTGTGGATCTTAAGTGAGGGAATTTCAGGCGAATTAAAATTAAGTCTTGCAACGATCGTGCAACACGAGTGCAAAAACCCTGTAATTAGGTAATTTCCGTACATAATTCCCTGTGTAGCGAGTGAGAAGAGGGGGAGAAAGTTAGAATACAGTTCAGTTGGTCCACCGCGGTGGTGGGCGACGGTCGTAGGCTTGCTACGCTCCTCCCATCGCTCAGCTCTCTCTCTCAGCAATATTACGTGGTGAAAATGGCGCACGACATAAGTTGTGAACCGCCACATAGTCCATATTTATTTCACACGACATAAGTTGCGCGCCGACAGTTAAGGTTTAAAGAATGTTAATGTTGTGTGTGTGCAGTGTATGTTGGGTGCTGCTGTACAGGGATGGGGTAAGGGTAGGGGCGGGGGTGGGGAGGAGGGAGATGGGTGAGGTGTAGGTGGTGGTGGGGATTGGTGTGCAGGAGATAAGGGTCTGGATGGATTAGGATGGGGTGGGATGTGAGGGGTTGAGGATGTAGATGGTCTGGAAAGGCTTGGTGGGTTGGAAAGCAGAGGTGTAAGGGAGGGGTTTGACTGGGAAAGGGAGGGGCATGAGGAACAGGTCAGGTGTTTGTGTAGTGTTTTGTGAAGGTGAAATGAGTCCAGTTCCCACATGAATTGAAGAGAATTGAACCCTTTGTGTGGAAACTCAATGTGATAGGTTTTGAGCATGTTGGACATATTTGTAGGTGGGTCCTGGGTTGCTCTCGATGTCTCTGGCTACAAGAAGTCTTCAAGAAATGACAGCGGAGGATCATTTATCGGTTTAGAAAAAACAGTCTGATATGTGTGAGAGGTGTGGTACTTGCCCGGGTGACCGAAGCCACTCCCAGGTTCTCGTGCCCCCAAGAGGGGGCAGGGGTTTGTTGTGGTGGTTTGACTACCAGGAACTGCTCCCCTCGTTCGGCAGCCGGCTTTCCCCCATTCGGTCGGTGATCATGTCCCCAGCCAGGAGGGGTCGGCAGCCCAGAGAGATGGACCCACAGTGCAGACGCCGTCACTCCAGGTCCTATTAGTTTTGTTTATATATTCACTTGAATAACTTCCATTTCCTTAGGAAGGATTTCCAGATTTTAGGACAACAACCAACATATTTAATCTATTTAATCTGGAACTACGTGTTATCACATTTAAGATGAATTTTCAATTATTAGATAACGCTTCATGGATGAAATATTGAGAAGCATTTTTATTCAATGTGGACATTTCTTAGAAGGCAAAACTTTGATTATTGTGAACATAAAACATAAATAGTACTAACACATTAGAATGAGAAATTGTAAAATTATAATTATAGTGTTCGCAGTGTATAGTGCAAACATGTTAATATTGCAAGTTTTGCATTATTTTCAATATGTTCACCCAGTCAAGCCTTTGATATATAATCATATGCTGATAGAATGCATACTTTTCCAGAAACTATTTCGACCATGTTTTCTGTATTCACTTGTTTGTATCTAATAAATGTGATGCAAAGTATATATTCACACTAGACTCGGTGTTAATAACACATATAAAGTAATGTATTTAAGGTGTAGTTTATGCAGTCAATTTGGGCAATAACCAAAGCGATGGAGTGGAGTGAGAGCCAAGAACACTGCCACCAAACACCTCCATGATAGAGGGGCTCACCTTTGGCCTTTATCATAAGGACCATACCTGCCCTTTTTCCCTGTAAGCCAGCCCCTACTGACCAACACCGGATAAGGGTAGAGGCCAGGATGTGGAAACTACTCTGAAACTACACGCTTTTTCATTTTTAAAGTCCAATCGCAATAATAATGGCCACCCATTGTCATATTGAAGCTATAATTTTTATGTTTAAATTTCTTGCTTAGTAATACTCAATCTTTGTTACAGAAAAATATATCATTTTGTGTTCCATTTATTTTTTCAAGACCGTTGTTGTTTTTTGTGTCTCCATGACGTTATTTTGGTCACCTTCCAGATCAGTAATGTAACCTTCAACAAGGGGTCCGTCATGAATGCAGGTTTTCTGGAGGCCAGTAAGCGCAGCAACGCCTCCTGTATAATTTTCCACGATGTTGATCTACTGACTGAGAATGATCGAAACATATATTCCTGTTCGAATCAACCCAGGCACCTTTCTGTTGGCGTTGACACATTAGGATACAAGTGAGTATCAGTGATTATACAGTATATAGGGGTGGTCTAGGCAGCAGAGGTGTGGTTCTGTGTTGTTCACATCTGACAATATAGGAACTGGGGACAATTGTTTTTGTTTTGCTATGTGTATGAATGAGACAAAAGGCAAGTTGTCTGTTGTCTTCCCCAAAGCCAAAAGATTGACAGAGCCAAATGCAAGGAACATTGGGGTCAAAATTGCTGGACACACAATGTTAAAATTAGTATAAGTCATAGGATGAAGGAAAGATTGATTGAGGGAGAGCTGGTTGTGTTTAACAACTATAACACACTAGTATATACTATTAATCAGGATATATAGATTTATTACGGAATGGTACTCTCATCAATTCACCTTCAAAATATATATCTGCCATTATTATTATGTACTCTCATTTATTAACTGCATTAGTCCAAGGTTCATTGCTTGCCAACTACATGGCACCATTGTGTGTCCATAGTTGAAGCTACAACTTCTACAATACTGGTACACATTATATATGATTGATGTTCTGGAAACATGACTGATGTGTGTTACGGACTAGGGTTCAAACCCACAACACTATGAATAAATGAATAACTCCCATTAACCCTTGTTTAGCGGGACCCGACTTAAGTCGGCCTGGAGAACCAAGGACTAAGTGGCGGAGCCCGACTTAAGTCTGTGTGCATTTTTTGAGCAATAATGGCTCAGAGATTGAGACGAGCGATGGGAGGAGCGTAGGTCGGCTCATGACCGCTCGGCACGGGTCCCGCGCGACTACTGACGTTCCCTCCACACACATCCACACTCACTGCCCCGCTACACAGGGAATTTTGTAAGGATATTACCGTATTTTAGGGATTTTGCACTCGCCTTGCACGATCGTTGCAAGAGAACGCGTGGTTGTAGAAGGATAGTTCTGGTGTCATTGGAAAGCTCAATTATCGCCCTTTCAGGGATACATAATTGTATTACACTCTGGCTCTTGTTTATGCATGAAAAAGAGCACGGAAACAAGGTCGTTCAGGGTAAAACCACCCGCTTGCCAGGTAGTAGAAATTACCGACCTAGCCGCTTGTGGAGTGTTAAAAGGCAACACAACTTATCACCGTAGTACTATGAGAATGGAAGTTAACCACCCAAAACTAGACTGCAAGGTGAATATTATCCTCCAGCGAAACCCTATTACGTTACAACAAGTCAATCAGAATTATATAATTGATATAAATTATATAAAGTTATCTTTAATGTCAGTAGAATAGCTCATGCTTTCATAAATTCTTTAAGATTTATATGTAAAGTATTCAAGTATCCACTTTAGTTTACTGTACAAATAATTAATTAACGTTTACTTTCTTTCAGACCCACAGAATATTCAAAGTATTTAAACCTTTAAGTTATTTGAAAGATAGTACATGAAAATATAAGGTAGGTATGGATGAAAAGATAATTTAAATGTATGGATATTATTTACATATAAATTACACTTTATACACATATCCTTACATTCACACAATACAACATAATTATACTTATCTATAGAGAGTTAGTTATACAAGGCAGGACACAAACTCAGGGTGACCCATTGTGAGGTCTAGGCGAAGCCGAGGCTAGAGGTGAACTGAACTCTTCTCAAATCCTAATTTCTATCAGTCCTTGGTCATTAAAGTTATCGTACAGGACTGAAATGCAACTACTCTCACTACAATCAAGCAAATTAACTCAAATAATAATATAGAATACTTCATTAAAATATATAAATGAAGAGTAACAACACTATATCACAAATTCTATTAACACCTTACGAGCGGCCTATGCGGTTTATTTATATGTACCGCCCAGCGGGGTGTTTTTAGCCAAAATAGGGCTGTTTACGTGATCATTTTCATGCCTAAATAAGACCCAGAACGTAAAACAAGTACCTATCCCTGAAAGGGCATAAACAGAGCTTTCGAATGACACCATAACGATCCTTTTATGATGGCTAGTTTTCTTGCAATAACCGTGCAACGCGAGTGCAAAAAGCATGTAATTAGCCACTTTCCCGATACATTTCCTTATATAGCGAGTGAGAGAGGGAGGAGGGAGCTGGGATTCGTGTCAGTATGTTCGCCGCGGTGGTCTGGAGCAGTCATACGCTCGCTACTCTCCTGCCACCACTTGTCTCTCTCTCTCAGCAACATTACGTGCTGAAATTGCCACTCGACCTATGTCGAGCGCCGCCACATAGTCCAGCTTTATTTAACTCGACTTATGTGGTGAGCCGCTAATTAAGGGTTAAAACTAATCATACGTCTGCCAGAGACGCACAAACAAGCAGGTGGGGAGGAAAGGAGAGCGCTCTACAGTAGGCTCCAAAATCTGCCGGCGTTCATGGCCTGGGGCAAAAGATGTCTGGCTAGTACAGTACACCCTGGACACAAATATGTTCCCCGATGTTATCTTACTGCCTAAAGGCCTTCATAATTATGTACAAATAAATAGTCACATATGCCCACTAATAATTAGTTAACTCGATCCCACCAGTAATTAGTTTAATTAAGACAATACATAACATGTGGCATTCAGTACCGAATATAATTAAAATATCCATCATGAATGCGTTTAAGGAGAGATTGGTAATTTTTCTGGTCCCATTTTTCCCTCGTGTTAAGCGACATTTGTTTTGAGATTATAAGGCATTCGGTCCATTAGTTTGGCTATTTTAACACCTTTCGCCCCATTTCGTTGTCAATTTTAACACCTTTCGGGCCATTTAGGTGTCAATTTTGTCTTGGCGCGCGATAGCGCGCCTGAAAAGAAACCGGCCTTCGACCAGGACATTTTATTACCAAAAATTTGCAATTTTTTCTTGAAGAGGGGTCGAGGGGTCGTTTTTCTAAGCTTGATGGAGGTTTAGCGAGGAAACTAAGAAATATAGGAATTAATTAAATAAAAAAATAAAAAAAACGGGCCATCTCCCCTTAACCCAGGAACTACGGGAAGACTCTTAAGGGTTCCCCCGGCGGACTGTGGGAAGACTTTTAAGAGTCAGAGAAACAAAAACAAAAAATTTAAACATTGATTTATTTTTATTTTTGTTTTGCCCTTGGGCCATGCAAAATATCAGTCCTCTACCTCCCCTCCTTCCCCACTTTCCTCCCCTCCTTCAGTTATCACCTATTTTCCCTGTTATTCCCTTATTCTGAGGTATATTTTCGTGCTAACATTAGCGAGTTGCAAGCAGGGCATTGTCATCACTGTTAGCAAGCGAGTGCAAGAGAGAGAGAGAGAGTATCGATCGACAGTGTCTCAGTGGCCTTGGGGGAAATTGGCGGGAAAGGAGGTTGCCTCACCCATACATTATGTAACTCGCGGCCTGTATCGCCGATTTTGACCATCCAATACATACATACATACATAAAATTTTAAGACTGAGTGTTCCACACATAAGTGCAGTTTCAGTCTCTTGTCCTAATGGCGGCGTTCCAGGCAACCCTGTTAAGGGCTGCTTCACTTGTCAAGTTCTTGGATTTGAGATCGGCGCGTATAGTCCGATCCCAGGTCTTCCTCGGTCCACCCCTTGGTGCAGCTCCCTCCACAATCACAGACCTGCATTTTTTCACCCAATTTTGTTCATCCATTCTCTCCACATGTCCATACCATCCCAGTCTACTTGTACGCATCACCTCGCTAATACTCTTTATACCTAAACGTCTCCTCAGCTCAACATTTGTTATTCTATCCTGTAGCCTGGCCCCACACATCCATCTCACCATTCTCATCTCATTACGCTCCATTCTGTTGACATCCTCTACTTTAACGGCCCATGTTTCTGAGGCATACGTCATTGCACTTCTAACACATGAGGCATACACCTTTCCCTTCAGGGGGAGAGGCATTCTTTTCATGGTCAGGATTGGCATCAATTCTCTGAACTTCCCCCAGCCACACCTAATTCTAGCAACAGTGGCAGCCTCGGCCCCACCACCAGCAGAGATGGTATCTCCTAGGTAACAAAACTTGTTCACCAGCTCCAAAGACTCATTTCCAAAATTCACAGCCACAGGATCATCACTTAACACAAGCTCGCCTTTGCACACTACGCACTCAAATTTCTCTATTTCTGACTTATCCTTCGGCAGGGGCCCCTTTATTCTACTACAGCGCTTACTCCCATGGTGTACCCAACATCGACAGATGCTACATTGAATTGAGTTAACGCCCACTCCCTTTCCACACACTGCACATGGGTATGCACCGCTCTTTTCCACATTGCCTCGTCTCAAACTACAATGCATAACCTTGGTTTTGTTAATATTGACTCTTAAACCCTTGCTCGCCATGCCCTCTCTCCACTTTCTGAATTTGGCCTCAGCATCCTGCATACTGTCAGCTATTAGGACTAAATCGTCTGCATAAAACAGTTCCAACGGGAGTCCGCCTCTAAAAACTCTAGACAGCGCCTCCAAGACCATAATAAAGAGGAGGGGGCTTAACACTGAACCCTGATGGACTCCAACACGGACTGCGAACTCATCACTCAGTACACCCTTCACCCTCACCGAACTTCGCGAATCCTCATACATCTTCATTATCACACGCACCAGCCACTCTTCCACACCAAGTTTCCTCATAGCCCACTGTACAACATCTCTAGGTACCCTATCAAAGGCCTTCTCCAGGTCCACAAACACAAAGTAAAGATCCCTGCCTTTTAGTAGGTATCTTTCCTGTATCTGCCTGACTATGAAGATCGCATCGGTTGTACCACGTCCTGGCATAAAACCAAACTGCATATCATCAATAGAGATGCTTTGCCTGATCAAACCCTCAAGGACTCTCTCACAGACCTTCATGATTTGGTCAAGCATTTTCAGGCCCCTATAATTTCCTCTATCTAGCGCATCCCCTTTTCCTTTGTATATATTTACTATTACACTTTTGAGCCAATCCTCTGGGATTTTCTCATCTTTAATAATGGTGTTTATCAACTCAGTGACTAAGTTTACACCAATCTCCCCTGAGGCTTTTATCATCTCAGCGACAATGTCGGAGCAACCTGGAGCTTTACCGTCCTTCATTTGATTGATTGCATCGCTCACTACAGCTGGTGCTATCAAAGGAGGGGGCCCAGATATTGGTTTTTCGATACTAAGCTGTTCCTTATCCCATTCAAACTCTACATTTAGCAATCGTTCATAGTGTACCTTCCATGCTTCTCTGATTTCATTTTCTGCATACACAATCTTCCCATTATCATCTCTAACACACTGTTCACCTATAATATCCCTACTGTCATTTTTAACTCGCCTAGCTAGGTTGAAGATCCCATTGGGATTGTCAGTGTTACACACTTGTTCGAGGACCAGGTCCTTAATGCGATTTTTAGCATTGTAAATAACTCTTTTGGCAGTTCGTTTAGCTGCCTGGTATTCATCCCTGCTGCCTCCTTTCTTCCATGCTTTGAAGCATCTCCTTTTCTCTTTCACAGCATGTTCTACCTCATCGTTCCACCACCAAGAGGTCTTATTCCTGGGGTGACCCTTTGTTTTCCCACAGACTTTGTCAGTGGCAGCGATAAGGCTATGCTTAAGAAAGTTCCATTGGCTATTTACATCGTTAGGCCTAGCTTCCTTATTTCTATTATTTCCTCCAGTTCATTATGAAACCTATCCCTAACTTCCTTGTCCTTCAGCAGCCACACTTTCCTTTTGGGTATGTAAACCTTCTTGCGCTTAGGATCTCTGTATAAGCTCATGTCGCACACAAGTAGCTTATGCTGGGGGATACATTCTTCGCTCGGGATGACCTTTACATCTCGAACTAGTTTCCAGTCTTTCCTGTTAACCAAGAAGTAATCTATCTGGCTACTGGAGACCCCAGAGTTATATGTGATCAGGTGGCTCTGTCTTTTCTTGAACTTTGTGTTACACACAACCATGTTGAGTGCAACGCAGGACTCCAATATATATTCGCCTTCTAGATTTCTCCTTCCGTAACCAATTCCTCCATGTACCCCCTCGTATCCATCTGCAGATGCTCCCACGTGACCATTGAGGTCCCCCCCCCACGATAGTTATTTCGTTCTCCGAGAGGCCTGAAATGACACTGACGGTGTCATTCCAGAAGTCCTCTTTTATCTCTTTCTGTAAACCAGCCTGTGGGGCATATGCAGATATCACATTCAGAATTCTTTCACCAACTTTCAACTTCAAAACAATCAGCCTTTCACTAACTCTCGTAATCTGAAGCACACTTTCCGCCAGCTCTTCAGCCACCAGAACACCCACTCCTCCTTTCGCTTTATCAGTCTCCACACCCATCCAGTATATCCTATATCTTTTCCTCCTTCCGACAATCCACTGTACCCCATGCCTCTTCCAGAGTGTTTCCTGGGTACAGCAGACGTCCACTCGCCTCCTCTCACACATCTCAACCACTTCATTCGCACGCAGATTCAAACTACCAACATTCACACTAGCAAGTCTGAGTTTGTGGGGGGCATTTGTTATTGTCCTGTGCGGTTTTGTTTCATCGGACTTACGTTTATTTTCTTTGATTTTAGTCATAGTTAGGTAGGTTTGGCTGGCAGATGGGCATCACCCCCCCCAGAACTCCGGCTCCAGTCTACCCCGGGACCATTCCCAGCACCATCCCCCAAGTGATTACAAGGGGGTAGGATCCAGTGGCCTCGGTACGCCCCCCCAGAACCAGCCGCAGGGACGCACCCCGTGCGCGTACACGGCACTACGACTGGCCTGATATTTTTCGCCAAATGACAGGGCAGCCTCCTGGAGCGCTACCACCAGGTTCGGGCCCCTATACTATTGGGCGGAAAGTGCCAGTCCGGGGAAACACTACGTACTGTACCCTCTGGATCCATTTCGTCCAGGTTGGGCCCAGGGCGCCAGGGCCGGGTCCAGAGGGAGCGACACCCACTGCCAGTGTGCCGCCATTAGGCAACTTGGAGCAAGTACAATAAAGCCCTGTCACAGTACTATCATATAGAGACAATGCCAGCGCCAATAACAAGGCTTCATTGTATAGTGATGGCTACTTGGTCCGCAAGTCTATCACCATCCCCCCTATTAGTCGCCTTGTACGACATGCAGTAGGATGCGTGAGGCATATTCTTTTTTTTCCTCCACCATTAGATGAAGGCCCCCTTACCCCCTGGGGGTAAAACGCTGTTTTCACTCGTTTTATTGTTGTAACAGGTTAATACGTTTATAATCAACCTATAATAGGCGCATATGGATAAGAATTAATGCTATTTATGGTAAAATGAATATTTTAGTGATGGAAACAGCTCAAATACGTCAGCACAGGCAGACGTTTCTAATTACCCACATGCGCAGTTCAGAGGGTAAACACCCTAAACAAAATGCGATTATTATAAACTTATTACCATCAATTTAAGAGTGTTGTTAGGTATAAGTTTTATAATGGACAAGCAAATTTTACTCACTAAATGTTAACATGAGTAGTAAGGTAGTGTTGTGAATAGAGTGAGATTAATGTGTATTATATAGTAAGAAGCGATAGGATGTTGTTTGTGTAGCACAGTACATACTATTACTGTATATATGCCATTATTTGATACTGTTATAATATATAATTATATTGAATGTTACTATCTGGGCCGAAGTCTTGTGGGTTATTATATATTGTTTAATTATTATAAAGGATTTTTCCTATTCTTGCCCTTTTAAAAGAATAGAATATACACGTTGTTTAGTTGTTGTATTTCCCCTGACTTTATGGTCAATAAGTCACGAGTCTGGTAGACCGAAGCTGTTCCAGATGCTTGGGCCCCCAATGTGGCCAGGGAGAGATGAGATTTTCCTCTGAGAGGGCAGTGGGGGAAGAGATAATCAGCCCACAGGTTAGCACCCCCGGACCAATTTCCCCGCCGTCCGCAGCCCCCCTTGAAGTGCCACCCAATCGGGTGATCTTGCCAGCAACTAAAAGGAAAAGTAATGAAGTAAAAAAGACAGACAGAGACAGCTAAACTAGGGTAGAGGATGCCGAACCTCACTCTGGATAGGTTCAGCCTTCACCAAATATAGTTTAGTTGGACCCTAGGCTAACAAAAAAAGGAATTCTATGAGTTCTATGATACATAGGGTCAAAATGAAAGAGAAAGTTCAGATAATAGATACGATATTTCCTTCTTATTTTCTGTTTTTGAATCGGATACTGTGACTCCGATACATCCGCCGTTAATGTGCTCGTGTGACACTGCCTTAAATGTGTCTTGTTACAGGTTACATTACAAGGAACTGGTGGGAGGTGTTCTCAATCTCAAGAGGGACCACTTCCTTAAGGCCAATGGCTATTCCAACCTTTTCTGGGGCTGGGGTGGCGAGGATGATGACATGTATTACAGGTGAGTCTTGTTACTTGTATGGCTGGGTCTGGGGTGGAGAGGATGGTGACATGTTCTACAGGTGAGTCTTGTTACTTGTATGGCTGGACATAATTGCCTCCAGTGGTATGGCCCCTGTTGTCGACCCCTCAAAATGCTTTGGACTCCTATTTTTCACTTTTACTGTCAATTACTGTAACATTTGCGGCCTTTCCTCTATCTTCCTCTCTGTAAAACACCATTTCTCCTCTACCAAACCTGACATACTTTTCCTCACCGAAACCCAGTTGTCTAGGGCAACAGACAGTAAGCCTTTCACTGTATCCTTCTACTATCTCTATCCTCAATTCAGTAGCAAAGGTGTATGTTGTGTGTAAGCAGGCAACAATCTTTCTTGCGGTCGGGTTCCCAACTTTCTCTTCTGAATTCTCAACTCTCTGACTTAAGCGATCTTGTCACTCTCTCACTAAATATATCTGGTGTTTATCTCTCCCCTAATTCTACTGACTTTCCAAAACTCTTTGACTATAGTATTTCTAAAGTGGAACACATTCTATCCATCTCTCCCTACTCTGAACTCTCCATCTTGGGAGTTTTATATGTTCACCCCCGCCAATGGCTCTCCTATCATTTCATTGACCAACCTGGTGAACAAGCCTACAGCTTTTCTATCCTAAATGACACCCCACCCATATCCTGGACTGCCCCGGAGATCTAGCCAACATTCTTGACTTAATTATGACCTCTAATCCTTCCGTTTACACTCTGACAGCACTGCTGTCACTTCTTTCTCTGACAAAGCTGACCATTTTGCTTATATTTTCGCTGAAAACTCCGCCTTGGATGATTCCGGAGCTATTCCTCCCTCTCCACCCACCTCTAACTTACTTATGCCTAATATCATAATCTCTTCTAAGGATGAACTTTCTACCCTCTCTAGGCTTAATACTAAGGAGGTGTACAGATGGGATGGTGTTCCTTCTGCTGTACTCAAAAACTTTTTATTCGTGGCGACTCCCTGCTTAAGCAAACTCTTTCGTCTCTGTGTTTCCTCTAACGTCTTTCCTTCTTGCTGGAAGTTTGTGCTCATTCAACCTGTCCCAAAGAAGGGTGACCACTCTCAGCAATCTATCATCCAATTGCTCTCATTTCTAAAGTTTTTCAAACTATCCTTAATTTAACATTTATTAGGCATTTATCTTCCCATAAACTACTTTCAGATCCCAGTATGGTCCTTAACCCGAGGGACCTCAGCGTCGAATACGTCTCGACGGCTATGTATGTAACGCTCAGCCCCAGTGTCGGACTTGTCTCGACGGCTATTATCACCCATATTTACCCCTGTTACAGGGCACATAGAGGGTTCATATTGGTATGGGAACTACTTTATGATACCGCGGAACAATAACAGTACTAGGCAACCCTCCAAGTCCAGCCGCGCGGCTGTTGGATGAAGTGAGGGAGGCGCGGGTGAGGGAGGCCTACTCACGCCAGTACAGGTTGACCCCTCGCGAGCGTTACATCATGTCTGACCGCCCAAGTTCTAGACGCCGTACCCCACACCGTACTGTGAGTGTTGAGAAGGCTCTTGCACTGTTGCAAGTCAGAGATGAAAACCTTTATAGTGACTCATCATATCAGGATTCTGGTGACGAGTACCAGCCATCTTTCAGGTATATTAACCCTTCCTACCCGGTCTGCCTTACCTAATGACAGCTCGGCAGAAGGGCCGCTACCCGGCCGTCCTTACCTAAGACGGCAGCTTAATTGCCTAATTAAGCTTGGTCTGAACGCCGTGCGTACGACGTATGTCAACAAACCCAAGCGTTGCGTCACCGCACCTCCGAAAACAAGAAGGAGAAGACTCTTCAATGTTATTGTTCTGACGTCAGACGAAATTAGTGTCTGAAAAGCCCCCATATTGGCAACATCTCTGCAATATTTGCTCCACTGAAATCGTCATCACTACTGAACCAGTTGACTTACAGAGCTCTACTCAACGCCAAAATACAGATTGAAAACTGCACTACGATTATAGATGAGTGGGAAAGTTCTAGCAGTGAAAATAAACATAAATACGGTAGCCTAGGCCTAGATGTTTTTCAGCCATTTCGCCCGGGTACGGGCGACCGTCCTTAGGTAAGACTGGCCGGGTAGGAAGGGTTAAGGAGATGCTAGAAAAGACCCCATTGTTCCTGTGTCTCATCGAGTTGCTGCTGTGTCATCACGTCTGCATGGGGGAAGGATGCCCCATTCCCCAATTGCTCCCCATGACCCATTATATGAGCAATCTAGTGATGATGAGGATAACCCAGATCCTATGGGATTTATCCACATCCCAGGGACCCAGCGGCAGATTGAACAATGATTGACCAGCCAATGAAGATGAAGAGAGTGAAGAAGATAACCCCACATGATGCCTGCCTTCACCCCCACCTCCCACAGTCTCCCCACTAAAAGCCGCAACTCCTCACACCTTCTATGGGTTGCGAAGGGGTGCTGAGATACTTGCAGCACAACAAATGTCGGAGTCTGACGAGGAAGAGTTTGGGAAAACACAGACTCCTCCATGTGTTCACCCACGCCACTTGTTCTCCCTCGCACCCTTATCCGCATGTGACTCCTCACACTCCCCGCCTTGCCACTCTACACCACCACCACCATCAACCTCTCCTAGCCACTCTACTGCACCACCAACACCTCCTGTCTCATTGCCTTATTCCCCCATCAGGCCTTCGGTGTCGCCACAGCCTGGGCCCTCTCGACACCACGACACTCTATAACTGCCTCCGTCGCTACACCGCGGCACCGCCCCGACCGCCCACGGCGCCCTGCCAGCCAACGACGTGGGAGTGTACTTTTCCGTGGGCTTTCCACCCACTGTAGGGGGTGCCCCAGCACTGGATCTACCTCTAGTTCGAGGTCAGGGAGGTCAGGGTCCCAACCTAGATCAAGGTCGAGCTCAAGAGGCAAGACAACCTCAGGCAGGAGAGACCCCACCCACCCTGGTGCCCCTAGTGACGATGACCCTTCTGACGACAGCGACGACGAAGGTGCCGCCGATCAAGATGAGTGGAATTGGGTGGATGGGGCACGTTATAGGCCGAATGTTTATAACTTTGTGGGCGCGAGGGAGGCTGGCCCCACGATTCCTAACGCAGGACCCAGGACAACAAGATTTGATGTGTTCCGCCTATATTTTACTGCCAACCTAATGTCCCTAATTGTTGACCAGACAAACTGGTACAATTATTACTTCATGGATGGCAAGGAGCAAATGACCCAATCTGCCCACCTAAAATGAACTACACTAGGAGTCCCTGAGTTTTACACATTCCTCGCAATGTCATAATGATTGGGGTGACAAAGAAGAATTTCGCTGAGGAAGTACTGGTCCTGGGATCCATTCATTCAAACCCTCATCTTCGGCAAAATTATGAGTAGGAATCGACTCACGGCCATCATGGGAAACCTACACTTCATAGACAGACAGCCTAGCAAGTCATACTCATAACCAGGACCTACCCAGGAATACGAAGGACCCCATGGAGAGGATACGACCGATCTTCAAGTACCTAGGGACAAAGTTTGCTGCTGCCGTCAGACCCCATCAGAAGAAAGGGACACTAAAAACAAGAGTTTGCTCCTGTGGAGGGGAAATATCAGCCTCCAGCAGTACATCCCCAGCAAACATCATCACTATAGCCTGTAAACCTTCGTGATGTGTGACTGTTTCACCGGCTACATCCAGGACATCTTAATAAATAAAGGTCAATGTTTGTCAGTTACCCGATCAGTTACCCGACCTTTGTTACTAAACTCCTCCCACAGTTTTGGTGTCAGGTGGGAGTGTGGGGCACTGTTGGAAAGCCCAGGCTTTGGAGATGGTTTTAGGCGAGTTTAGTGGAAATCAGAGACACTTTTGTTTAATAACATTTTCGGCAGAACTTATGTAGTATACGGGAGCGAAAAAATGCGAAAAAAATTGCCGTTTGGGGCAGAAGGAGGCCTCCGATCGAAAAGGTGTATGGAACGAAAGTTGTTCGCAGCCCCCCAAAATAGGAGTTGGGATGAGGTCAGATCCTAAATCGAAGGTCATTTAGCGGCCGAAATCAAGGTCGCCGTTTAATGAGGCACAGGGAGGTCGAGGCCGGTGATTATGGTAGTAGTAGTATTGTGATGATTGTGGTAGTAGTGATTGATGATGGTGATTATGATATAGTAGTGGTGGTAGTAGTGATGGTGATTATGGTGATTACCCGGGCAACGCCGGGTACCCCTGCTAGTCATACTATAAATAGGGAAAAAAACTGAACTGGTGGGATCGAGGACATACAGAATATCAGGGGCCGTCATCATCACCATGTTGCAAGACTACTTTGACAAAGGCCACATATACCTCGATAATTGGTACACAAGCCCCTCCCTTGCCAAGTACCTGCATAGCCGGAAGACGGGTATCTACACCACCATCAGGAGGAATGGCGCCTTCATGCCCTAGCTACCAACCAGGAGGGAAAAGGGCTCCATCGTCTTCCGTCAGACAAATAATGTACTAATGCTATCCTGGATGGATAATTGTGATGTGAACGTCATCACAACAGTCCATCGCTCCATCTCCTAAGACTCCAGACGCCGTGATCGTGCAACAGGTGAGCAAGTACAAAAACCTCTGGCCATCTGCGACCACTGGCAAGACAGAAACGATGGAGAAACTTCTGCATAGAGTTGTCCAGGAAGTTGTTGAGGTAGAACATGACAGGCCCACGCCGGCAGCAACGCCCTGCACATCGATGCCCAGCAGCAGAGGGGATTGCCATGTTGACTGAACGCCACTTCCTCGACTACGTGCCTCCCACAGCCAACAAGGAAAAAACAGACGGTATCCTGTTTGCCAGAATACGACACAGATGACCGGAACTAGAGCAGAAACCATGTTCTAGTGCCCAGACTGTGATGTTGCGCTGTGTTTCCCAAGGTGCTTCAGGGAATACCACACCCTTGAACACTTCTAAAAGAGTGTGTGCAAAGACTGTGATAATAGATGCTAAGACTATGTGTAAATAAACAGTGTAAATATATATCATTAGTACAAAGTGCCAAACAAAATGTGTAAGTGAAAGTGATACTAAAACATTTTAATGACAGTAATGGACACTTAACCCTCTCCGATATATGACGCTATTTTGAGCATATTGGGGATACTTTAAAGCCTTTGTTACCATCAGGGGTATTTAGAAACCTTTAGTTTAGTTACTTCAACCTCTGCAGTTGTCTTTGAGTTAGCTGTGGGCAGAAAACTAATTTTGGAGAGGTAATTTTAAGAGTGAGAGAACTCTATTTCTTATTGCTAATCTGGTAACCTCTGCATCATAAATTCGAGAAAGGATTAAACCTGTAAATATATTTATACTTATAACTGTGGTAAAATAAACTGTGGGTAATAAAAGACTATGATAAAATACACTAAACGTAAGTAAACTGTACAAAATTACAGTGTGATATTACATGATCTAATTCAGAAGTGCGAAAAATAATTTACAAAAGTGATATCAAGTTTACGATAACAAACAACAACAATTAATATGCAGGGTGAATGAACAAAGAGAGAGTGATCACGGAAAGTGAAAGTCGGGAGTGTGGGTGGGAGGGGTGGCAGCCAGCCAGCTGGGCGGTGTTCATCTGTGCATTTTGTTATTGTCTGGGGGCTAGATGGCTGCCCGTCTCCATGGAAACCAGGACGCGCGTGAGGCTTGCCACTCACCGTCACTTATAACACTGAACTCAATCACTTATAACACTGTACCTACACTTACAATGACATTCAGTGATAATTAGTGTTATGTTATGCACTGTGGAGGAACATACGATGCTCGGGTGGTGTATATGAGTCACACTCGGAAACTGGAGGCATCGTACATCAGGCACCCTCACCCAGCCCCCCAAGATGACCTTGGTGAATATTTATTTGTTTATATTCCTTCATTACTAACCAATTAGATGTCTTTTCAGCAAAAAATAAAAATAAAAAACGAAAAATCCCTTGGGTTCTGGGTGGGAAACATACTTTTTGGGCGGGTCTCAACGGGTTAAGGGCCGCTCTACTGGTGATCTAGCTTATCAAGCTAACTCTTGGTCATCCTTCCTTCGGGATTATGGTGAGACTTTTTATATTGCACTAGACAGATTGAAAGCTGTCGATAAAGTCTGGCACAAAGCTTTAATTTACAAACTACCATCCTTCAGTAGTTATCCCTTTATCTGTGCCTTTATCTCTAATTTCCTTTCAGACCGTTCCATAGCTACAGTTGTGGACTGCTATCACTCACTTCCTCAATTTATCAACTCAGGGTTTTGTTCTGTCTCAGATTATCTTTATATTATTCATTAATGATCTCCTCAACTGTATCTCTAGTCCCATCCACTGTGTTCTGTTTCTGATTTTGGGTTTTGTCTGTTTCCGTTATCGCTTCTCACATTTTACATTGTAGTACAAAGATAAATTGTGATTTTTGTCTTTCGTTTTAAATATATTCGGACAGTGTATATACAGTATATACTGTATACTGTATAAGGTAAATCAATAGTATTTAGAATGAAAGATGCATATTAATTTTGAATGGAAAAGCCATAAGACTAGCATACAGGCATAAGTTTACCACAATCAAAACGTTGATATATAGTGAAACGAAGGTAGGATTCTGTATTGGGTAACATTTATTGTGCATGTGTGTGTGTAATAATAATAATAATAATAATAAACGGTTTATTAAAGAATGGCAACCTCATGAGCTGAAAATACACATTTTACAATTTAGTGGATGAACATGAGATGTACAGATATGAGGATGGTAAGCTCAGTTTACAAACAAAATAAATAAATACAATAATGATGCATGTGCAGAATACAAATTATCATAAAATAACCATGAGAGTAAGTGATATACAGTACATATACACATTTATTTACTTACTCATATACAGAACATACGTATATACACGTACGTGCGCACATACATATACATACATATATAGGAACATAAGAACATGCAGTAAGTGTGCACATGTCCGTATACACAAACGCTCACGTATGCACACAAACATACATACATACAGAAACTGTTTTGGTATGGTCAGGGTAAAGAGTTGAAGGGTAAAGAGGGTGCAGCAATTCAAGTCCGTATATGGTCCGTATGGTCAGGTACAGCCTACTACAATGGGAGGTTAATCCTCGGTAGTGTAGGTGTATTTACCTATTTGTATTTACCTATTTGTAGTATACAGGAGTTGAGCTTTTTAGGCTCGTATTGTCCCGCTTCCTGAGTTACAATTATCTAACTTTGCCTTAAAAATATGAATGTTTTTGGCACACACCACTTCCTCTTCCAACTGATTCCACTTACTTATACTTCTGTAAGGGAAACTATACTTTCTCACATCTCCTTTACATCTTCCTTTCATTAGTTTATATCTATGCCCCCTAGTTCTACCATTATCTTTCACAATATAACCCTTCTTGTCCACCTTTTCGAGTCCTCTCACACATTTGTACATCATAATCATATCGCCTCTCTCCCTCCTATCCATTAGAGATGGTAAATCTAATTTCTTTAATCTCTCCTCATATGGTAATTCTCTCAGTTCTGGTATCATCCTAGTTGCAGCTCTCTGAACCTTCTCCAGCTTCTTTATATGCTTTTTTAGATGTGGTGCCCACACCACTGCCGCATACTCCAGTCTTGGTCTCACCAATGTTTTTATTATTTTCTCCAGCATCTCCTCGTTTATATAGTTAAAGGCTATTTTTATTCTGTTTAGCAGTCCATATGTTTCTCCCACTATCTTATTAATATGATTCTCAGGTGAAAGATCACTCCTAACAGTTATCCCTAAGTCCTTTTCTTTCTCTGATGGGTTAATAGTGTTTTCTCCTAACTTATATTCCGTATGAGGCCTTCTTTTACTTACTCCCATTTCCACTACATGACATTTATTTGTGTTAAATTCCATTTTCCACTTCTTGCTCCATTGATCTATCCTATCCAAATCCCTCTGTAATTCCCTACCACTGTTTTCATCTTCTATACGCTTCATGATCTTGGCATCATCTGCAAACATATTCATATATGCATTTATATCCTTTGGCATGTCGTTAATGTATATTAGAAACAGTATGGGAGCCAGCACCGCTCCCTGCGGAACTCCACTTGTGACATCTTTCCACGTAGAAAATTTATCTCTGATAGTAGTCCTCATCTGTCTCCCTGAAAGATAGTCCTCCATCCAATTTAACAAACTACCCTGAATCCCTCCATACTCTTTTAATTTCCACTTCAGCCTGCTATGCGATACTCTGTCAAAAGCTTTCTTCATGTCAATATATACGCAATCCACCCATCCATCTCTCTCTTGTAATATGTCAACCACTCTGTCATAAAAACTGAGTAGATTTGTAACACATGAGGTACCCTCCCTGAATCCAAATTGCCTGTTAGATAGTAGATTATTCTTTTCCAAGTAAATCATCCATCTTTTCTTAATTATTTTCTCACAGATTTTGCACACTATACTAGTAAGTGACACAGGTCGATAATTCAATGGATGTTCCCTGTTCCCACCTTTATAAATCGGTACAATGTTGGCTCTCTTCCAGTCCATTGGTAATTTTCCCACTTCCAGAGAGTATTTCATTATCTCATATAAGGGTTTCACTAGTTCGTCAGCACATTCTTTCAAAATCCATCCCGCTACATTGTCAGGTCCCACTGCTTTTTTCACATCTAGTCCTTTCATTATTTCTACTAGCTCCTCTGGGAGAAAATTAATCTCTCCCAGTTTATCACCAATTTCACCTACCGGTACTTCTTCAAAGTTATCATCTTTAGTATATACTGAGTGTAGTGTATTGTTCATAATTTCACACATATTCTGGTCGTCATCATAAGTGGTCCCCTCAACCTTCAACCTGACTATTCTATCCCTTACCTTCATTTTACTATTTATAAACCTATAGAACAGCTTAGGATCACTCTTACATTTTTTCACAATGTTCTTCTCATATTCTCTGGCTTCTTGTCTCCTGATTGCAGCATATACATTTCTTAATCTCTTGTATCTGTTCCAAGTGTCTCTATTACACCTTTTTCTAGCTGCCTTCCACGCTTGGTCTCTCTTTTCCTTGGCTTTCCTACATTTTTCATTAAACCAATCCTTTTCCTTCGCTGACCTATTACCTTGTTTAGGGTGTGTGTGTGTGTGTGTGTGTGTGTGTGTGTGTGTGTGTGTGTGTGTGTGTGACAGAAGGCGAAATATGGAAGAGCTGGGCGTTCTATTGTTAAGGGTGGAAATACATGGATGAAGATACGCGAACACTTAATAATAGATAATGCTTATGCATAGATTTATAATCAGAAGTTGCGCTAGTGAGCAATATGATCTCGCTCATATGTACGTATATTTACATACATATGTGCATATGACCATATAAATACACGTACAGTACATATATATATTATATACCTTATATTCTCAACCGGGCTCGAACCATTGACAGCACATACACACAGACATACATATACATAAATATATGCACATTACATGCATATATGCTCTTCTCTTATCCTACCTGATACTCTCAGCCGGGCTCGAACCACAAACAGTATACACTATAGACACATATATATATACATAAATAACACATACATACATACATACACATATACGCACACATACATACACGCACGTGTGTGTGTGTGTGTGTGTGTGTGCATGAAGGATGTGCATCCTTGTCATCTACCAACAACCGCACACACCCACTGCCTTGTGGTTTAGTCTAGTAAGACAAAGGCTAGGGGAGCACACCCTGAGAGAACAGCAGACGTTGGGGTCACGTCCTGGCGGTTTCCGACAAACTGGAATCCCGGCAGTCCCCTGCAGTATTGAGCAGGAGCTGGTCGTCTTGGGTCACCCCCTTGCCATCAGCAACCCCTGTTCAGTACCAAGATAGTGAAGTTGGAACTGCGGACCTCCCTCGGCACTCTAAACTCTTCTATGCGCAGGTTTTCTCTTCCTGCTTTGCAGGAAGGGAACGTCATCATCGGACTACGATGGACTACCATAAGCATGAAGGGAAGAGGGTGAACAAAGGTTTTCTGCATTATAAGAATATTATCATTCCAGAGATGTCTTAGTAATTTGTATTGAACTAATTCTAGCTAGCGAACAACTCTGCCAGCTGGTATTTAGTGTATTCCTTGTGCTTCTTCTTCGGCTTAGTCTTGGGGGCATAAAATCACTCTCATCTGGGTGTAAAGGGGTGGAGTTGTCTTTTCTGATTGGGGCAGACTGGCTCAGGTGTGAAGAGTGGGCCAAGTAGCAGTTTAGGTACTGGAAAAGAGGTTACAGCGAGAGGTGGTTCGGAGGTGGAGCTAAGCAGGCGAGGTGAAACAGAGTATGGGACATTCTTTTGGGTTTTAGAAAATGGTGGATGGTAAACCCTGCTATTTATGGGTGTAGGTGTACTTCCTAGAGCTGCACAACAGAAGTACAATCTATTAAAATACACACTGGCAACAACTCCAACGTAGCCATCATAAACACATACATCCCTCCCCAAACATCCCCTACAGTACCAAATGAATACAGACCACACTTACAACACATCACAAACACCCCACACATCATCCTGGGTGGTGACTTCAACGCCAAGACGTCGGCCTGGTTTGTCGACAACCCCGACACAGACAGAGGGCTGGTACTACACAACCAAACTGATAACCTCATCATCCTTAACGACATCCATCAACATACCCATATTCCTCACCAAGCCCTCTATAACCCATCATCTCCAGACATCACCTTTTGCTCCCCAGAACTCGCCCCCACAACATCCTGGAGGGTGGTCAGAACCTTAGGCTCTGACCACCTCCCGATCATTATCACCACCAAAACCAGACTCACCCCAGCTAGCCACAAACACACATACACCAATTATAAAAGAGCTAACTGGGAAGCATTCACAAATAAGACAGAACAACACTTCACAACTCTAAACAGTACACCCATCACTAACATCATCAATGCTGTACACATACTCAATATAACTATCCAAAACGTTGACAAGAAACACATTCCAAGAGGTAACAGAAAGAGACACAACCCCAACTTCACACCAGAAATTCAAAACCTCATCAGACAACGCGACATACTGAAACACTCCCCAGCACCCCACACACAAGACATCACACAACAAATCCAAGCACTCAACACCCAGACTAACAACAAAATACAAGAACAAAAACTAAATTGGAATAACTTCCTACAAACACTTGATCATAAAACAAACTCCAAAAACTCTACAAAACACTAAACAGCATCACACTTTCCAACAGCAACACAACACAATCACATGCTGCAATCACAACAATTGACTCTACTCTTTCATGTAAACAACAAGCAAACACTCATCAATCACTTCTCACATGTCAGCCACCTAAAACCTCACAGAGACGACCGACGTGTCATCCGACGTAAGAGACAATTCCCCACAGACCCTGACTATACACCCTTCACCAATCACTAGACAAAGCATATCATCAACAATCTCAAGCACTCACCCGCTTGTGGCCTAGACAACATAAGCAACATACACCTCAGACACCTGGAACCACAAGGCATACAAGCACTCACTAACATATCAAACTACAGTTATTCACACAACACAATACCAGACATTTGGAAGCATGGTATCATCACATTCCCCAAACCCAACAAAGACCCCACGCTACCCTCCTCGCACCGCCCCATCACACTCCTTTGCACCCCCTCGCAAGTCATGGAATGCCAGTATTACAACTAATTACACCCGACCTACCCCTAGCTCCAACACAACATGGCTTTAGGCCACTGCACTCCACAAACACTCTTCTCACAGACCTTACACAAAGAGCTTTTGACGGCATCAACTCGGCTAGACCACCACACAGAAAACTATTAGCCACACTCGACAGTAGTAAAGCCTTCGATGCCATCCCCCGCCACAACCTAACAAACAAAATCTACAACACAAACATGCACAACACAAAAAGGTGGCTGGCCAACTTCCTAGAAGGCAGATGTGAACACGTATCTTTTGCCGGTCAGTCATCTAGAATCAGAAACTTTCCAAACGGAGTCCCACAAGGATCCGTCCTATCGCCCGCACTCTTCAATCTGTACATGCACGATATAACTACACCCAATACGCCCCAAATAAACTTAGCCTCCTATGCAGGTGACATAACACTCACATGCACACACCATGACCCAAAAAGAGCAACAGATCTCCTTCAACCCTATCTCAACACACTACATGGCTGGTGCACTACAAACAGACTGAATCTAGCCCCAGCCAAATCCACCGCAACCCTGCTCACAAGCTGGACAGGAGAACACGAATACATCCCTCAACTCACCATAAACAACACACCCCTAACACATACACACACACCCAAAATCCTAGGAGTAACATATGATATTCATATGACATTCAAACAGCACACCACAAACATTAAAAAGACTCTGACACCCAGACTTAACGCCCTCAGGTCACTTGCCCACACACAAAGAAACCACCACCACAGTATATTAACAATACATAAGATCAGTGATGGAATACACAAGCCCAGCCTGGGCTTCTAACCTAGCTGAAACACATCATAAGACCTTACAGACTATTCAAAACAAAGCCCTGAAGATCATTACAGGCTGCACAGCTACTGCACCCTCAGATCACCTACATCAAGAAACCAAAACCCTCAAAGTCAAAGACCATCTGGACATGAGAGGCACTCAATTCCTGGCAGCAGCCTCCACGAACCAGGACCACCCACTAAACTACATGGCATCACACCCACAGACACCAAGGAATATCAAAACAACACCCAGCACACGGTAGCACACGGTATCACACACAATTACTGTCCTCTCTCCCTCCCTGCCCACCCTGAACCAACTTCCAGAAGCACATCCATACTCATATCTCTCGCCAATCCATCCACTCACTCACAGACAACACGCAGCTGCAAGCACGACCTCCCGAAATCCATCCTTCCGAATCCTCCCTTCCTCGCGAGGACAGAGTCCACCTGGCTAGGCTGAGATGCGGACACCATCCAGCTCTCCTGAGCTATCAGAAGAGACTGGATGACTCCGTTGTCGACACCTGCCCAGGATGTAACACAGCACCCCATACCATTAAACACGTCATAGAAGACTGCATTTTACACAACCACTTATGCCAACAACACAATCTACACTCAATGAGAGCTCTGTGGGAAAGCCCGATCGTGGCCATGGCCTTCCTCAGGGACTCGGGGCTGTTCGGCCAGGCAGCTTAGGGAACAACAACAACAACAACTATAATGGATGTTATTCTGGTGTGTGTATTTTCTGGAAATGTGGGCATCACAGGGAATACTACAGGTCTTGACGAGGGCATTACTACTTGGTGCCTTAAGAGGAATACTAGTTGAGTGTGCAGGAGAGACAAGAAGAATATTAAAAATCTGGACGAGAGGAATACTACAAGTCTTGTGGAGAGGAATACTACTCGACGCATTAAGAAGAATACCACTTGAGGGTGGGAATCTGAATGAGATAACGAATGGTGGTTTGCTCAAGGCTTGAATTCGCTTCTTTTGTTCATCTCGCTGGTCCGGTGGTTTGTGGTTACAAGTTACTGTATTTCTGGTCGCCGTCTTGGTGGCATTTTTTATGCCCTTTTTTACTCAGGGTTAGCCGGTAAAGGTGATATGAATGGCAGGAGCACAGGTAGGAGTGGGTTCTGGGTTCTTGGAGAGTATAGGTAGAGATTCTGGGTGAGGCTTGTGATGTGGTGGGTGACGTTGCAGCTCAGGACAGCTGGGTGGTAGATCCGTGCTTTGTGATGTTGGCGGTTGGCTTTGAAGAGAGCAGTGTTGATGGGTGTCTTGTTTACTTTCACCTGATACTAGCATCACTGATGCAATTCGTCTTGGGGTTGCAGATTTTTGAGGAATTCGACATCATACTATTACACTGGACAAAGATTTTGGGAGCCAGTTCGAAGTTCGTTTGGAATCCGAATTTAGTGCTACAAGTCTGACTGTTAGCTCATGGATTTGTGTAGCCATCTCTCGCCTTCTCAGACTCACTTTCCATGTCACCTAATTGGCTATTCACTAGCTACGCATCACATTGCATTTTGAATAAGGGAATATGCACTTGCACACTATGCCAATGTTTTGGAAACAACAAAGATGTGTTTTGTGGTGGGTTTTGTGATGAAATACTGAAACCAAGAATGTAACAAATATTATCCAAAAATTATCTTCCCTTGAATCATAATGGTGTGAATCTGAGACCATGGGGTCCCAAAGAGCTTTGAAAAAAGTATAATTGAACATGTTTGTGTAGAACTGCATCAAACATTTGTTCAATACAAATTTACAAAGACACCTCTGGAATAGTAATATTCGTATAACGCAGAAAACCTTGGTTCACGCTCTTCCCTTCATACACACACACACACACACGATGGTGGTAAACTTAGGTCTGAATGCTAGTCTTATAGCTTTTCCATTCAAAATTATTATGCATCTTTCATTCTAAATACTAATTTAAAAAAAAATATATATATATATATAATATTCACTGTCCGAACATATTAAAACAAAACAAAATCACAATTGATCTTTGTACTACATTGTAATAGCCTATGTGAGAAGCGATGACGGAAGCAGACAAAAAACAGAACCAGAAACATAACATAGTGGATGGGACTAAAGATACAGATACGCATAATACACTGTGTTATGTCTCTTATGGGACACACTAACCCTCTACCACTAACAAAATAAATACAAAAATTTAACTATACTGTATAGTTTATGTATTTTTAATTTCTATATGGATGAGGGAAACAAAATGCAAAACTGCCTGTGACGATTACTTCCCCCAGAGTTGAAAGAGTGACAGGGCCAGAATCAAGGAATTTACGAACCAATATGCCTGGACACACGGAGTTGGAAATTGTTTGTCAGGATGAGGAAAAGAGGGATTCATGGAGAGAGTTCCAGAGCTCAGCTGTTGAATAGTAAAACATATTGGGAATATCGTTTCACTCTTTGGTTGGAGAGTTGCACAGAGTAGGGGTGAGATTGTGTTGCACGATGGGTGCTACATGTTTTATGTACAGGAGGTGGTATACACCGAGAGAGCTTTGAGGAACACTGATTATTGTAGTAGCGATAGAATAGCGAGAGAGATACAACATTGTTACAAAGAGAGAGAGAGATTGCAGAGAATCGGTAAGTGGACATGCGTTAATGAGGTGAAAGGCTTACTTTTCTATTTTGTCCATAAGTGCTGTGTGAGAGGATCCTTCCCACACATGCGAACAATACTCAATACATAGACACACTGTGACCCTGTACAGAGCAAGAAGCTGTGCAGGAGTAAAGAACCCCCAGAGGCAGTTGAGCACACCCAGCTTTTGGGAAGCTGTATTAACCCCCTCAGACAGGATATATTAACTAACGGGTTGGCAGACCGCCCGGTATTTCCCCCACAACAGTCTTTCTCACACTGAGGGACCATTAGGAGTCTTAGGAATTTTGAGTTACCATCAATCGACAGATTATGATCTAACTTACCTGACTTACTGAGCTCAAAATGACGCAGAAGTGTCATATAACTTATTATTGAGCTATTTCACTAGCTTCATATGACGCGGTAGCGTCATTTGATAGTTTTGGGCGGAACCGTCATATGAGACAGAGAGGGTTAATATGGTCTTTCCAAGAGAGATAGGCAGAAAAAGAGACACCGAGAATATTAAGAGAATGTGAAAGGTTAATTTGTATGTTGTTGAAGAGTAAGTAATAGTTTTCTGGAAGGTTGTGAAGAGTAGACAGATGGAGAAATTGAGTTAGGATGCATTGAAAGTTACAAGGTTTTCTCTACCCCAATCAGAGATAGCAGAAAGATCAGAAGATATGTTTGCTATGGCCTCTTGATGTAGTTTTGGAGTAACTGCTGGGAGAGACAGTTAGCATAAATTGATATCATTTAAGCAATTTCTTATCATTTGAGCAAGTCCTGTACCTGACTAACTGTGTATTTGTAGGCTACGAAAGTCTGGCTTGGTAATTGAGCGGCCTCCGGAGAAACAGGCCAGGTTCACCATGATCAAACACACCAAGAGGCACCCCTTACCATTGAAGGTAGGTACAGTTCGGCAATAAAGTCATGTACCTCTTTTACGATTTCAACGGTTATTATTCCAAAGGCCGATTTCTAGAAAACAATTTTCCTTAACCCCTACTATACCGGAAGATACAAAAATAAAAGACCCCCCCCAGTTACAAGCAATGTGGCCAAAATGGCACAACCTTCCACATCAATAGATGAAGGAAGACTGGCTCTCCCACCCTTCAGTGAGTTTTATATAAGCTGAGAAGTATTGCCATATCGTGAGCAGTGCTCAAACGGTCGTGGTACCAGGTACATCCTGATACAGGCAGTTACAAGGAAAGTACATTACTGACGGCTCCTAGCCGTCGCTGGGACTGTGGAGCGACTTATCTACTGAAGACTAGTCGCTGGGACTGTGGAGCGACTTATCTACTGACGACTAGTAGCCATCGCTGGGATTGGACGGGTTAAGGCGGTAGGGCATATTTTTTGGTTTATTATTATTATTATTAGTATTATATACAGTATATGTATTATTTAGTTTCCTCGCTAAACCTCAATCAAGCTTAAGCAAACACTCAAGACCCCCTTTCAAGATAAATTTGTAAATTTTTTGGTAGAAAAATGTCCTGGCAGAAGTGAAAAATACATGCTCGCTACCGATTGCCAGGAAAAAAACTACAATTAAATAACAAGAAAGGTCTTAATATTGACAAAAAAATGGGGTTACAGGTCTTAATTTCGCCAAAGTAATGGAACAAACGTCTAAAAGTAATGGGGCTAAACACGAGGGAGAAGAGGGGCCAGAAAAATCAACCATATCTCCTTAACTTTCCTTTGCAACTCTTTATTTGCTATTTTTGTTGTATTTATTCTTTGCAGATGCTAAAAAACTATAATAGTTGGTGTTACTTTCAATACTATCAGTGTAATAGACGAAACTATAGTTTGTTCACTGTAAAGCCGGTATCACAAGAGCGCTTTTTCCCTCAACATTTATGCTCAACACTGGTCTGGGAGGTTATTAGGTCAAACATTTTAATATTCTGGTTACATAAATTCATCTATCATCAGTCTAGTTTCCAATACCAGTGCAAAATATTCTAGAAATGATGCCAGAAAAATGTTCATTATCGAATGTTGACTAAACTAGCTCTCGTGTGATACCGGCTTAAGTAGACCAGAATCTTAAAAACCTCTTGTAACTTAACACCATATGTACCGGTGACGACTTTTTCAGTATATTCTGGCAACTTGTAGACGATTGTATTCAGTTTAGGAAGGATCCTTGGCAATTATAAGGCTTCGAACTATCTCTATTGTTACGACTTACAGTAGAGGCTTCTAGTCCTTGGACTAACACGGACAATTAAATACTCAGCACCTCCGTAGCCTCAACTCGTAACACAGCCTATCACAACAGAACAGAGCGCATTCGCAACTTCCAGGCTCTCTGGCCCGGACCAAAGGTGCAGACATTCTCCCCAACTGGTTCCGTTAAAAAAATAATAATAATAATAATCGTCTGGTTACTTATATAGCGCCCGTATCTCCTCCTTCGAGGATTCACAAGCGCTTGGCTTTCTTTAGTCTACCAGAGACCATTACCCATCCCCCTTGCTCATGGGGAGATGGTAACCGCCGGCTATATCCCAGAAAAACTTTTCAATCTGAGCGGGGATTGAACGTGAGACCTGCAAGATGGGAATCAGGCACGCTATCAACTGAGCCAGCCGGACGGCTGGCAAAAACTGGAAACCCTAGTTGTGGTGAAAAGATCTGAGCCACAACTAACATCAACACTCAGTACCGAATAGCAATACTGAGGAGGATCCTTTCTAAGCTGCGCACAAAAGAGAAAACTCTGATTTAATCTACATTAATAAAATTACGGTAAATACATGCCAACAATGAATGCCAAAATAATGAAGCAAGTATCAAGCATAAACGAATGAATCAAGGATCAAACAAACACCGATCAACCACCACCCACCTAAGATTATCCTAACAATCGTTGAGGCAACCTAATCCGACTTCAACTCAACAGGTTTTTATAATTGTGCCAGTGCTCGAGCTAAGCGGAGAAATAATACCCAGGTAGGCAAACACAGCCTACCTGCGGTGCACTGCAACACAATTATAAAACACTAAAGTCTATTTTGTCCAGTCTATCAGTTGGCCTGGGCCGAAGTAATCTTCCCTATAACTGAAGACTATTGAAGTCCACCACACTCTATTCCAAACCAGGCATTCCCAATAGACTAGACACCTAGCTAAAATAATGCACATAAAATAAAATAATGATCGGTTGGTAATTACCACACGCCACTGCAGGAATAAAATAAAATGGTAAAGAGACCTAATTCTAGTTATTATGCCAGCGAGGAAGAATTCTCTTACCCCTCCTCCAATACCAAAGTATACTGGCTCCCTTAACAAAGCCAAGGGTGTGGCTAAACACAGAAGAGAAGACACACATTATATGGAAAAACACAGTAATTATACAGTCACAATACGAGGGACAAACAAACTACACACACCCCTTAGAATCCGTCAGATGTTACGTTAATATGCCAATGAATAAATATATACCAAGAAAGAAATAATTAAATAAGCAAATGCCAATAAAGGGAAAAGCGAGAGATAGATGTTACTCCCTTAATAGTTGGAATCGGACTGATGGTCCTACAGCCGCACTTTACTAAGGCCGGCACCAGATGGAGCTACTTGAACTAGCCTGATGGTTTTTTTATACAATGTAATCCTTACTTAACCCGTCCAGCCCCGGCTAGTTTTGTAATGTTTGTTCACCAGAACCCGGCTGGTTTTCAAAAAATGGTTTTATTCCAGAAACAATAGCGAGTGGGTTAGGAATGAAGGAAAAACCACGAAAAACGCTCAAAAAGCTTAAAGAATGGTCCTACAGAGCCCCCGAAAACGTATTTTACAAGAGTAAAAAATTGAAGGCAATTATCCCAAAAAAACAGGTTATTGCGCGCTCACACGCACACACGTGGACTTTCAGAGTTTTCAACCATCGGCACGGTTGCGTGGGATACGTACACAATTCCCATACAAATCTGAGCCCTCTTGAGTGGCTACACCTGAGGTTACGGTCGACGCAATTAGGGTGACGCGCCAGGCGCGTCTCTGGGGCTGTGCGTTACATACATCGCCGACGCGTCAGACGCGTCGCTGGGGCTGTAAGGGTTAAACAATGCAACTACGACAAGTAGGACCACAAAGGATTAAACAAATAAATACAACATGCTTATACAACGCATAATGTAATACGCGTACTGTATCAATATACCGGAAAAGTCCATTAATAATAAATGGGTTATATAATTTCGCCACTGTTTATAGATTGGGAAAATCAAAGAGACCACGTCATTGAACGAAATAATATGAACTTGAAACAGACGCTAATATACGGATAAATATCAATCACTGCTTCACGCTGTATGGTCGATCACTGCTTCACGCCGTATGGTCGATCACTGCTTCACGCTGTATGGTCGAGCACTGCTTCACGCTGTATGGTCGAGCACTGCTTCACGCCGTATGGTCGATCACTGCTTCACGCCGTATGGTCGATCACTGCTTCACGCCGTATGGTCGATCACTGCTTCACGCCGTATGGTCGATCACTGCTTCACACTGTATGGTCGAGCACTGCTTCACGCTGTATGGTCGATCACTGCTTCATGCCGTATGGTCGATCACTGCTTCACGCCGTATGGTCGAGCACTGCTTCACGCCGTATGGTCGATCATTGCTTCACGCTGTATGGTCGATCACTGCTTTATGCCGTATGGTCGATCACAGCTTCACGCTGTATGGTCGAGCACTGCTTCATGCCGTATGGTCGATCACTGCTTCACGCTGTATGGTCGATCACTGCTTCACGCTGTATGGTCGATCACTGCTTCACGCCGTATGGTCGAGCACTGCTTCGCGCTGTATGGTCGATCACTGCTTCACGCCGTATGGTCGAGCACTGCTTCGCGCTGTATGGTCGATCACTGCTTCACGCCGTATGGTCGATCACTGCTTCACGCTGTATGGTCGATCACTGCTTCACGCCGTATGGTCGAGCACTGCTTCACGCTGTATGGTCGAGCACTGCTTCACGCCGTATGGTCGAGCACTGCTTCGCGCTGTATGGTCGATCACTGCTTCGCGCTGTATGGTCGATCACTGCTTCACGCCGTATGGTCGATCACTGCTTCACGCTGTATGGTCGATCACTGCTTCACGCCGTATGGTCGAGCACTGCTTCGCGCTGTATGGTCGAGCACTGCTTCACGCGGTATTGAAATTACCGCAAGACAGTAAGATATATTCACCATGTGAATATATGACCAATGCAACATATTAATTTATGGACATAAATTAACTAAATTAAACTTACGATGGTGGAACATCGCAACACTATTAACCCTTTATACTACCAAAGATCTTTCCTAAGTTGCATAAAATAGTCTAAGTAGAGCTAGAATAATATAATAAACGTCACTGGTACAGAAAGGGTTACACAATATTAGTGTAATCGAGCTACAATTGGGACGAATCAGGCAGGGAATTAGTGTGGAAATTTACAGCCCATTTGCTCTAGCCCTTTTTTAGTTATAGAGGTTTGGAGTGAAGAGTTTTGGCCTACTTAAGGCGCTAGTGGCTGTTTTTTGGTCTATATATTTGTGTATTAATTTATTATAGGTTACCTCGCTAGACCTCCATCAAGCTGTAAACAAAAACTGTTAGACCTCTTTCAGGATAGATTTGTACATTTTTCGGTGGAAAATATTTAATGTCCCGACCGAAGGCCGGTTCCTTCTAAAATTACAGGCTCGCTATCACTCGCCAGGAAAAAATCGATACCTAAATGGCACAAAAGCTCTAAATATTACCAAAGAAATTAGGCGAAAGGTCTCAAAATTGCCAAACTCCCGGAACGAACGTCTTAAAATTTCAAAACTAATTTGCTAAACATGAGGGAGAAGGGGGTCCAGAGAAAACAAATACCTGTCCCTTAAAATGAATAAACATAAGTGCAAGATAGTTTCCAAATGTTGCCAGAATAATATAACGGATCCATATTTAAGGGGAGGAAGACCGTTATTCTGGACCCCCTTCTCCCTAATGTTTAGCCCCACTAGTTTTGAGATTATAAGACGTTTGGCCCATTAGTTTGGCGATTTTAACACCTTTCGCCCAATTTCGTTGTCAATTTTAAGGCCTTTCGTGCCATTTAGGTGACTATTATTTCCTGGCGAGCGATAGCGAGCCTGCAATTTTAAGAGGAACCGGCCTTCGGCCGGAATTTTTTTATAATAATATAAAACATTGATATAAACATTGATATAAAACATAAATGCAATAATGATGTAGGTTTCTGATAGATGGAAAGTATGAGAAGTACATTTAAATAGGTTAATAAATGCACTACGACCGTATTTTAGTCGGTAATTCTGCTAAATATTGATGGCCACAGCTCCAACTTCCTTATAGACCCAAACTCGCAAGTGGTCAATTGAGTTATCATCGTATAAAAGTGACCACCTCTGCTAATATTTACCTATAAAGGTTAAGGGAGCCCACCTCGCTTTTTTTACCTTTCTCTCCCTCTCTCTTTGGCTTGTATCCATTCGGCCCCATTCAGCCTACTGTTTTAAGACGTGTACCCCCATCCAGGTATCAATATTTTCCTGGCGAGCGGTAGCGAGCCAGCATATATATATATTTGTGTTTTGACAGCAAGCTAAATTTGAAAATTTTTCGATAGAAAAATTTCTCCGGCGAAGCCGGATTTCTATATACAATGCTGGCTCGCTATCGCTCGCCAGGAAAAAAATCGAGACCTGGATGTGGATAAACGTCTTCAAACAGTTGGATGAATGTGGCCGAATGGATACAATCCAGAGAATGAGAGAAAAGGAGAGACAGAGAAAAAAACAGATGCTTTATATTTCAGCTGAAATTAGACGGTTTCATGAAGCTTAGGAAGGATATATACTATATATCCGTTAATCCTTTTAGCTACTATATATTATATAGTAGCTAAAAGGATTAACTTAGATAGTTTGTAATCTATTTATGGGTAGACATCCTTCCTAAGCTCAATAAAACCGCCTAATAGTTGCCAGAGTATAATGAAAAGGATGTCCCCGGTACTGAATGGGTTAAGACGTTCGTGATTCTTATACATGCAATCTGTGTTTAAGGGGGGATGGTTTGGTTTTTGTTGGATTTTTTCATTTATTTTATTAGTTTTTTAGTTTCCTCCCTAGACCTCCATCAATCTTAAAAAAAAACATCCATTTTTTCGGTAGAAAAATGTCCCGGCCGAAAGCCGGTTACTCTTAAGATTACAGGCTCGCTATCGTTCGCCAGGAAAACAATCGACACCTAAATGGCACGAAAGGTCTTAAAATTGACAACGAAATGGGACAAAAGGTATTAAAATCGCCAAACTAATGGGCCGAACGTCATAACAACTGAAAACTATTGGGGGTAAACATGAGGGAGAAAGTGGTCCAGAAAACCGGCCCATGTCCTCTTAACCCATTCATTACCTTTTCATCATATTCAGGCAACTATGACACGGTTTGAAGATTACAAACTATCTCAAATAATCCTTTTAGCTACCATCAAATAGCTTCATAAAATAGTCTAAATGCAAATTTAATAAAAACAAAAAGACGTCGCTGGTACTGTGAGGGTTAATACCTAATTACTGAACTATTGTAAAATATGGTCTTACAATAATAATTATGAACACGTTTTACTACAGTCTATGTGTTGTCCATGCACACATGGATTTGACACTATTTTGAAAAGTGATAAATGTGTTTCAGGTTTTTGAGTTGAGGGAAAAGTAATGAAGTTTTAACTATACTAACTATCATGAACTGTAAATAGTTATTATTTCACTACTGTAACTATTAATTATAATATACATCTAACATATATTTTGTTAGAATGTTTATACTTCTATGAGTGACAAATATACGATAAACATATACAGTATATATATATATATAAATTGGGTCCACAGAAAACGAATACCTGCCCCTTAATATTAATTATTATTAGTGCAAGATACGTCTCTAAACGTTGCCAGAATAATATAACGGATCCATATTTAAGGAAATATACCCTCGTAAGTCGTCATCTTAACCCCTTCTGTACCGACGACGTCTTTTACATTATATTCTACCTGTGTGCAGGTTGGGAATGATCTCTAGCAATTATAAGGCTTCAAACTATCCTTCTTAACCCCCCCTTACCTCCTGGGGGAGAGGAATTTTGTATCTAAGTTTAAACACTGTTGCCAGTTACTAATATTCCTGAGGGAAATGTTTTATCAACAAATTTGCCTCGATGTAAATTAATTGTTAAATACATAAATAGGACATGCCATACCTCTACCATTTGGCTTAATGTATCAATGTGATCATATTATGCAATGTTTTCTTTCTGGCTACAGGTAATTTATAATCTCCATATTGATATTAACAAACTTAATGAATAATGATAAATTTAATCAATATATTATCGACTCAGTATTAACTGTGACTCTCATGCTTGAGGGAAGTCATCCACAGATCGACATATTTTGACACTACAAAGGTAACTTAACTAAATTATAATAGTTTACTACTTAAGAACATAAGAAAATGGGAGTCTGCAGAAAGCCGATTGGCCTAAGCAAGGCAGATCCCTCTCCCACACAACCCCAGTTCAATTACAAAGCCCAATTATAGGCTCAACACTCTAATACCCTGAGGATCATCTTACCAAAACGGTTAGAGATTAACGCAGGATTATGGGGGTCTGCAGAGCGCTGATTGGCCCAACCCGGCTGATCCCCCTTCACACCCAACCCTTCTCGTCCATATACTTATCCAATTTTATCTTAAAGCTCACTACCGTTTTAGATCCCACTATAGCACTTGGTAGTCCATTCCACCCATCTACAACTCTGTTACCAAACCAATATTTGCCTATATCTTTTCTGAAAGTAAATTTATCTAATTTGAAACCATTGGTACGAGTTCTTTCGCTGTCACTGAGCTTTAGTACATTTGTCATGTCCCCTTTGTTAATCCCACTAACCCACTTGAACACCTCTATCATATCCCCTCTAACTCTGCGTCTCTCTAACGAATGTAAACCTAATTTCTTCAACCTTTCTTCATACGAAAGATTTCTAATATTATGGATATTTTTTTTCATTCTACGCTGTACTCTCTCCAATGAATCTATGTCCATTCTGTAATAAGGACACCAAAATTGGACAGCATAATCCATATGGGGTCTCACTAATGACAAGTAAAGTTTTAAGATAACATCAGCAGTTCTGTTACTCACACTCCTAGAGATGAACCCGAGAATCCTGTTTGCCTTATTACGAACGCTTATACACTGTTTTCTAGGCTTCAAATCATTGCTAACAAACACACCTAGATCTTTCTCGCAGTCTGAATTTTCTAATTCTAAATTAGCTAGTTTATATTTAACATTTGTTTGCATCTTCCCTATCTTTAATACCTTGCATTTGTCAATGTTAAACTTCATCAGCCAATTTACTGACCATTCATGTAAGGTATCTAGATCCTTTGGAGGCACTCTATATCGCTATCTGAATCAATTGATCTCCCCATTTTAGTATCGTCTGCGAATTTACTTATCCTACTAGTTATACCTAAATCTAGGTCATTTATGTATATATTTATTTCTGTTAATCTAATTTGTCGCTAGTGTGTGGTTTGCTAACAAAAGCTGTATGCTATATATAATTACTTGTATACTTTTATTGTATTTATAAATAAAGTGAGTGAAGAGAGAGAGATAGAGAGAGACGTCTCAGCTACAGAAAAAGGGAATCTACTGCTCATTACAAAATTAGTTCCAGGTTCGGGAACATTATTGTATGAACACGTAGAAGTTAATTCTTCACTACATGTTATACAATGTTATCAACACAGAAATAACTGTTAGGGAATGCTTGCTAACAGAATATACAGTATATCGCGTTAATTGTAAACAACCAAACTCAGCCCCCCCCCCCCCCCTACCCCACCCCTACCATTGTGTCCTACCCTTTCAACACTACAACAAGCTCCCCCTCCCTTCCCATCAAGCTGCGCCATCTATGGACAAAATATTCTTCGATTGATTCAGGGACAGGAGTGTGAGATCTTACTATACTCAGAGAGAACAAACTATACAACGAATTTACCCAAACCCTACGACTAGGTGGCCCACGCGGAATTGCGGCCGAGTGTACTGTACATCCAGGGGATATATTATTTGTAGCATTAAGTCCAGAAGTTTACAACTAATACTGTTAGGGATTGGATGGAAGGGAAACACAGGAAAGAGCTTGAATTTTTTATTTCTTTAACAATAGACTACAGTAGATCTGGACTGGACACGAAAATGGAACTTTGCAGTAAGGGACCCATAATCGGCAAACGAACCCCCAAGTTCGAACCTCGAAACCTCGAATATGTGATATTTTCGCGGTTTCAAGGTTCAAAATTAGGGGTTCGTTCTCCGATTTTGGGTCCATTACTGCAAAGTTCCATTTTCGTGCCCAGTCCAGATCTACTGTAGTCTATGCTTTAGCGCTTGAGGCTACAGCTAATGCATCTGCAGAGAGGCTGAATTTTACATAGACTGTAACGTTAGATAAATGCAACATACAAGCTCTTTCTTGTGTTTCACGTCTACCCAATACATCGACTGATCCCAATGGTTCAGCCACATAATTCCATTTTACGACACTATTGAGCGTTAGTGTTGTGGAGGCTGTGATCCCCAATCCCCAACCTCACCTTCAACTAGTGTAGGCCTGTCTGTTGGAACATTTCTCCATGCGACCCAAAAGATGTTTTTTTTTTTTTTTTTTTTTAAGAGACTATGAACGGAGGAAGGAAAAAAACAGATAAAACAAAAAGGTCCATGCGCCTAAAGGCATCCTCCATTCATAAAATGTTTGTAACAACTGGATTTAAACTTTTGTAGATTGTAAGTTTGTGGAAAGCAACTCGAGGGAAGTGAATTCCAAAGAGTATTAATTCTAGGGATAAATTAATTTTGATAAGCAGAATTTCTGCATTGTGGAGGAGAAAGTGTAAATTCATGGGCGCTCTCAGCTGCCCTAGTTCTACGGGGAAAGATGTGGAGAGGCGGCACAATTGAAGCAAGTTCCTCGGAACAATTGCTGTGAAAATATCTAGAATAATGCAAGGGATGCAACGTTTCTTCGTATGGATAATGTAGGAAGGTCCTGTGTGATTGCAGGGTTATTGATTAATCTAATAGCTTTATTTTGAATTTTGTCCAACTGCCTCAATGCAACCACTCCACTTCCACTCCACAGAGGTGAACAGTAATAGTCCTTCAGCCCAGAGGCTTGAGGGTAGACGAAGCAGGTACCAATAATTTCACACTAAGGCATATGGAGAGTCACCTACGACCAACAGAAATGGTAGTCTGCCGGGTACCCCCCGTTGCATGTTATAAGGGGCCCCCCATGAACAGGCCTAAAAATGGGTCTGAAATAGATTAATAAGATACCATATAATTTTGATACCACAGTGTATTTACAACCAAAGCTGTATAAAAAATACAAAATACAGACATTTTCGCAAGTGTTATAGGCCTGCCAGACCCCCTCTAAAGGGCCTAAAATGTATGGCTAGGGTAGACGAGATAGGTACCAAGCAAAGTTGGTTCCAAATAATCAGATACATACTTTGAAACACAAAACAGGTTGTATCAGACAGTTTATCCGTTGTATATGCGATGCCAGACACACCCCAATTATGTACCCCTAAGCCCTATGGTACAACTAGGCTACCCTAAATCTTGTAGATACCAGCTGAAATCAATTTTACATGATATATCAACTCTTTTGGAATACATTTGGGCAAATTACAGAATCTGTACTTATTGCATTGGCTTTGCCAGACCCCTCTAACTAGGCCTAGTATGAGTCTAGCCTAACGTAGATTACCCAGGTACCGACTGAAACCTGTCTTTATAAGAAAACAGTACAACCTCTGCTTATGTATTACATAGGTAAACAAGAATGCTTATTTGGTAAGCACTGTCGGCATCAAGCGAATTGAGGCTTCACTTTCACAATCAGAGTCATCACTCCATTCTGAGTCATTGTCAATGTCATCAGCAGGGTCATCAATGTCATCAGACTGTTGAGTAGTTTGCTCCGACGTTTCAGCATCACTGAAAAGATTGTCTGGTTCAACAGGACCAGGAAACCAGTCTTGTACGTAATGGCCCTCTTTATTTGTCGTCCATCCATAATGCAGTGGGTCTAGGCTTTCAGCTGGTTGAGTACTGTCAGCGTTTCCCCAGATAATGGTCATATAATGAGCCCGTTGGATCTTATTTCTCAGCGTCTTGCCACAAGGAGGGAGAAGTGCACAGTCAACTTTGTTTGTGTTGGACATCGGGGTCTCCTGAAATGGAAAATTCTACCTTAAATGTATTGCTGTAATTGTTCAAATGTTGATGTTGCACAGAGTAGCTTGCAATTTCTCGAGTTTGCATAATTTAGAAACTTCATATTTCATAAGAAATGTATGTAACTTTATTAAGCCCTCCGAATCATAAGGGACCCAAGTGACATTTCTTTACTTGAGAACATTGAGGTCAAAGTTAGTTTGGCAATATTTCAACATGTAACTCACTCACTTGCTTGTTTCGTCAAGGGGAATTCACGCAATGCGTGCTAAGCTCATTATTATCGCGCCTCCTTAACTGGGAATATATTGCATGAAATGCATGTTAAGTGTTTGTCACTTGGGCCCTTATGATTCGGAGGGCTTCATATATGTAATACTCACCTTGCTGATTTTTCCAGTCATTCAAACGATCTTTTTGTACCTTCCCTCATCCACATCCTTGACATCATCCATCCCATACAATGAACACACGTAGGCCTCTGCTATCTTCTGGTCTGGTTCCTCTCTCAATGTCAAGCTTTGGAAGAAACTGATGAAGGTCCCAGTAGTGTCTTTTTCAAGTATTTCGTATGGCTTTACTTTCCCTTTTCGGAAGAATGATGCAGTGACGTCACAGCCTGTGAAAGCGTGTAGGCCAGGCAATGCTGCTGCCAGGCCAGCTTGTTTTTCCTCTAGACATGCGGCTATGGTTGTTACGTTCAGGTACCTTCGTTCATTCCCCGAACAACAGTCCATAATTACATTCTTCATGGGGATACCATCCTGCTTATTTCTCCCAAGCATCCCTAAGATGATGATGAGTACATCGATGTCGGAGGCTCGGATGATAAGGCTTCCATGGGTGTGAGAAGCATGAAATGCCAGAAGGGTATCTGCTTCTTCATGGTCTCCTTGGAGGTCTTCTGGTATGTCTACTGCCATTTTGTTTTCTGACTGACGGAAGATTAGTCTTAAACAGTTGCCCCCATGTGATAAAACAATTGTTCTTCCACCAATGATAGCTCCATAGTGGTCTTTTTGCCATTCCTTCATCAAATATTTTGCCAGCTCTTCTTTGAACATACCATTCTGTAGCAGAGTTTTGCACCTCTGTTTTGGCTGTTGCTCGCTACCAGCTATGACGAAAGGATGATCCTCAGCCCCATGCAACTTTCGTTCACTCTCTTTTAAGGAATGAGGTAGATATCTATCAAGCAGGACATGTATCTCATTTGCCATCCCAAAGTGTTTGCAGATATGGCTCAAGAGACCTCTTGCAACATTTCCGTATGATGATATGTTGCCAAGACCTGTCAGATATGATTGAATCAGCAGTCCACCATCAATCAAACATGCATCAACAGGAGGCAGATTTTCTACTCCATTTTGCATTGTTTCCAATTTTCTCAAGAGCAGATTCTTCTTGGTTCCCTGTCGTGAGCCATCAGGATGCGAAATAGACAGGGGAACATCTGTGATTGGGAAGCTGCAAACATACTTCAGGTCAAAGTTTGTGTTCTGCGAAATTACCACTAGCATACGGATAAACCTATCCCGTTGACTCGTCACTACATGATTGCCAGTGGATCTTGCTGACTTGACTTTTGTGTTCTCATTGGCAAAGTTGCTGACCTTCCTTCTTTTAATTGGCTTCAGCAGCCTGGAGCTGTCATGGGCGCATTCTTCTCTAAACTTCAGCTGAAGTTCATGGCCGATTCAAATGGATTCCGTGAGGTACTCCTTTGTTGTCGAGGTTGCTCCTTTTCCTGTTGCAATGTTTAGCAGACAGGATGACGTGATGGCTGGCTCTGAGAATGGATCGCAGGACTCAGTCATTGCCTTTAACAGATCCTGGACGTGACGGATATCCTTTTTGATCCTGGAGGCTTGGAGCTGTGACCTTGGCTGCTCTTCTGGTAGCAGTCCTGTCATACGGCGCAGTTCTGTCACAGACATTCCTCTCTGAGTCGACGTTATGGACCAGCGCCGTATTGCATTGGGCGAGTTGTGAAACCCAACGATCCCCTTCATTGGTGAGGCTGCATCCCTGTTAACTGTCTGCTCCAGTGTTAGGTCTATTGCTGTCCTTGAAAAGGGCTTGGATGTTCGGCGGATGGAAAAGGCCCCTTTCTCTAATATTGACCGAATCCTTGGATCTGCTGCCTTGAGCCTTTCTAGAAACAGTACTCCCCAGCGGGCGTAATTTGGCCGGTTAAGGGCAAAGAAGACATCAATCACGGATGGGAGGATTTGGAGGTAGGCCTTGATGTTGTTTGTTCTTACAGCACGCATCAGATCACGATGAACCCTATTTATAAGGTAGATATAGCAACACCAGTACTGAGCTGTTGGCCCCATGCCCCCTTCCATTGCTTTACTAAAGAACCTCTCATATAGTTCAAGGTGTTCTGTCAATTTGGCACTGGACTTCAGGAATTCTTCTGTCACAGCTTCTGGAATGACCTCTTTCAAGAGGGAGGATACGTCTTCTTTCACCTCTTTGGACACTATGCTCAGAAAACTCTCGTAGAGCTTCCTCTCCATCACCAGAGCGAGAATCTGATGTACTCTAGAGCAGCGGTTGTAGTGCTTGCCTTTGATGAATGCATTGAGTGAACCTTCAGCAAGAACCTCACATTCTGTAAGGAGGTACTCTGCCCCTGAGTCGTTGATATACGTCCCCATACCTCCATAGAAGGCTAGCTCCAGATGAAAGTTGCCCAACATGATGAGAAGTCGATCGAACAATGGAGCTTCAATTGATTGGATTGAATATGCCTTCAAGGCTACTGCAAGGTCATATGTCACGACAGCATATTCCTGATTGGTTTCCCTGGCAACCTGGAGGCTTCTCTTCATGGTTTCCTGGACAACGTCATTTCTAGTAGACGAGTAAGGAATAGGTTCCATGTAGGTGATCTTCTGAACTGGAAGTCTGTCATGGGCAAACTGTGAAAAGAAACCAACGAACAGTGGCTGTGGCATCTCCCGTGACAGCAGTAACCAATAAAAATCGATCATTTTTTGGGTAATAGCTGCATAGGAGTCCTTCTGGTTGTCTGGTGCTGTGACATCAAACTTAGCCTTGCTGAGCTGACGGTGCATTGGGGCAATCTCGCATGCTCTGCCTTCAAACTGTCGACGGTTTCTACCACTTCGAGTATTGAACTGCTGAAGTCTATTCGTGTCACTCTTGTTTTGATAGCAAATTCCAACAGTTGCATGTAGGGTATCTTTGCCATCCAAAGTGTCCATGTTTACATCGTAGTTGTCCCAAGCCAGTCCTGTCGCAAGATCTGGGTTTAAATCTATGCCATCCGGTGCATCCCGATCAGACTCCTCAGCTGTGAAAGCAAACTCTGTTTCCAGAGCGTTCACCTCATCATAGCTTAGGGTACATCCCAAACGATTAAGAATGCGAAGGATTAGGTTGGATCCCGTAAGTGTCCCAATCCCTAAACCAAGGACTGTCTGCTTCCATGGGCGAACTGATCCTCGGGATGCGTTATATACCGTATCAGATGACATAGCCATCACTTTCCTCTCCACGCTCATTTTGGAATCACCAGTTGGCTTACGAAGGCCACAGAGGAGGGTCCTAAAAACAGCTGCAGGTCCTCAGGGAGGTCTGGAGAGCAGGTTTTCAAATTCTCGACAGTAGTTGGAATTGGTGTCTGCCATTTTGGCATCTCTTGTATCTGGTTCCGGAGGTAGAGGGCAGCACTTCGAATGGTAGTTTGGCATTTCTCTCTGTCATCCTGTAGGCGTTGTCGTGCTACCTCCTCAGTTACATCAGACCTATACAGGAAATTGCCTCTGCGGACATCAAGGAGTGCGGTCAATATTCCATCTTTAAATCTATCCTGCACCTTTCTCATCAAAGCTTGGGGGGTGTAGCTTTCAAAGTCCTCGAGAACTCCACCATTCGCAACAAACTCTGATTTGTACATCTCAAATAAAGATGAAACCAGCATTGTCTGACCATTGTCAATAACCTCTGATTCAATAAACGAAGCAACTGCATTGAAGGTGTCCGCATGCAGCTGTCTTGTTGTTTCTTTTTTTGGAATTTGGATTGATTGTCGTTTTTCAACTTCTTTGAAATAACTTTGATAGCACGACTTATGATACTGCGCCCTCTTATCTATTAGATCTATGCCCACTAAACCTTTTATACGATCATTAGTGGAGTGCGGAGCGGCAGCCATAATTTTTTGAGAACTATCAAGTGTGAGACAGTCTGAAAGAGTTTCTGATTTCTGGTTGATAGTTTTCCTGGCTTTTCCACAAAAAATACAAGAACCTTTCAGCAGACCTTCTGCGTCATCTTGAGGAGTGGAACTCTTTGAGCTTGTGTCAGGTTTCTTCTTTGGAGGTTCATCTTTGCTCTGACTGGTGGGTCTTTTCACTGCAGTGAAATTCTTGTAGCATGGTTTTGAATGATATACAGCTGTGCCAGGGCTGGTTTGCAGATTGATTTCAGTGGTAGCCCCACGGTATTTATCTGTCTTCAGCCGAAGTCTATGTTCTGCCGCTGTTTTGACTACTAGCCATGTACAGTCATCAAATTCTCTCAACTTGTCCCCATCGCTTTTCTTGCAGAAGATACACAATCGCACTGGTTCATCTTGTGGCAGTGTCAAGGTGTTACTTCCAGCATCAGTGTCCTGAAACAAAATTTGATGTTTTTAGGTCATAGATATCAACCTTATTCTATCTATAGCTAATTAATTACAACTTTGAGGCACAATAGAATACATTTAATTGGTTGAAAATGCTATTATCATCCATACATGTAACCCACCTTTTGAGCAATAGTACTAGTATGTGTCCTGTCTGGTTATCTTGTGACAGTGCCAAGTTGTTGTTACTTTCAGCATTTCAGTTTACATTTCAGTTTTCAAAACAATATTTAATATTTAAGTCCCAGATTTCAAACATTTTACTTAATGTATACTAGTCAAACGGATTAACTAACATGTTCATATTGATGCTGCAGAAGATAAAGACATACACATTTCTAAAATGTCAGTAACATCAGTAATGCTTACCATTTGGAGTAGATTCCCTTGACTTTCAGATTCCATTCCCTCACATTACCTTTACATCGAACATCTGGGGAGAAACAACACTAATGGAAAAGCAACAATAACAAAATCAAAGGTACACCATAACATTAATTTATACATTAACACTTAATGTAAAATTAATCACAAATAAACTTTCATAATATTTTAATAATTCACTTCACTTCACTTTTCAACATAAGTCACTTCCACACATAAGTAAAATGTTGAATTGGTGAGACTTACGAGTGGAGAGAGTTATGTCACCTGGAGCGAGAGAATGCTGCCTGTGTGGTGGAGTGTGGGCCAGACCTCACCTCTCATACGCTCGAATATTGGGTTCGAACACTCGTTCAGACATAAGATGATTCAAACTGAAGTTTTGGATCAGTGTTATATTAAGAAAGGCAACTCTATTACCTTACACTAGACTCATACTAGGCCTAGTTAGAGGGGTCTGGCAAAGCCAATGCAATAAGAAAAGATTCTGTAATTTGCCCAAATGTATTCCAAAAGAGTTGATATATCATATAAAATTGATTTCAGCTGGTATCTACAAGATTTAGGGTAGCCTAGTTGTACCATAGGGCTTAGGGGTACATAATTGGGGTGTGCCTGGCATCGCATATACAACGGACAAAATGTCTGATACCACCTGTTTTGTGTTTCAAAGTATGTATCTGATTATTTGGAACCAACTTTGCTTGGTACCTATCTCGTCTACCCTAGCCATACATTGTAGGCCCTTTAGAGGGGGTCTGGCAGGCCTATAACACTGGCGAAAATGTCTGTATATTGTATTTTGTATACAGCTTTGCTTGTAAATACACTGTGCTATCAAAATTATATGGTATCTTATTCATCTATTTCAGACCCATTTTTAGGCCTGTTCATGGGGGGCCCCTTATAACATGCAACGGGGGGTACCCAGCAGACTACCATTTCTGTTGGTCGTAGGTGATCCTCCATATGCCTTAGTGTGAAATTATTGGTACCTGCTTTGTCTACCCTCAAGCCTCTGGGCTGAAGGACTTTAATCCATCTGAGAACGCACATGACTTTTATATATTACGGCCAACTGGTCGTCAGTGAAGAATTCTCGAACTCTGTACAGGAGTCCCAGTTTTTTAGAGGCATTCTTAGCAATGCTTCTAACATAATGTGTCCAACTCAAGTTAGTAGTTATTGAGAATGTCAATACTAGGGGAAGTGGGAATATTTACATCATTAAAAAATATATGGGAGTCAGTGAGATTCTGTCGGTTAGAAAATTGAATGTACTTGGTTTTCTGTGCATTAAAGGAAACTAGATTCTTTTGTCCCCATTCATTAATTCTAGAAAGGTCCTGGTTCAGAGATATTGCAGTGTTTATTTTTGAATTTATAAGATCGGGTTGGGTGAAAGAATTGGTAAATGTGAAGGAACTGTGGAGTGTTGAGTCATCTGTGTAGGAATGTATTGGATTATGAGTGGTAGATATGATATCATTGATATGAATGAGGAACAGAGTTGGGGCCAAAACTGATCCCTGGGGTACACCAGCATTAAAGGTGATGTTGAGGGCTCCACCTGGGGAGGGTGACATAAGCTTCACAGCTTTACTACCCTCAATCATCAACAAGAAGATGTTGAGGGCAAGGATATTAAAAGAAAGGATGGAAAAGTGCAATGCCACAGCTCTGATAATAGTGATCCACGCACACGAGCGATGGCAGAACGATCTCTAGAGAAAACGAGAGGGTACCTAATAATTCATGACATTCCCTACCTAGTACTACCAACGCTATGAAATACTAAAATTAATGAATGGGGACAAACAAAATTAGTTTCATTTAATGCACAGAAAATCAAGTACATATAATTTTCTAACAGACATAACCTTTCTGATCCCACATAATTTGTAATGATGTAAATATTCCCAGCTCCTCTAGTATTGATATCCTTGGTGTAACATTGAATGCCAGACTAAACTGGACACCTCATTGCTAAATATGCCTCTAAGAAAATGGGACTTCTATATAGAGTTCAAGATTTGTTCACTGACGAGCAGTTAGCCATTATATATAACAAACATGTTCATTATCTGATGGAAGTCTATTCACTCTTGTGGAATGGATGTGGAGTGGTTGCTCAATGCAACCACTCCACATCCAGTTGGACAGTTGGACAAATTTAAAAATAAAGCCATTAGATTAATCAATAAGCCTGTAATCATGCAGTATCTTCCTCCATTGTTCATACGAATGATATTTTCATAGTAAATGTTCTGAGGAATTTGTTTCAATTGTACCACCTCTCACATCTTTCCCCGCAGCACTAGGGTTGCAGGAAATGCCCATGAATTCACTCTTTCTTGTCTTCAATGTAGAATTCCTCTTATCAAAATTCCATTATCCCCAGAACTTCTACGCTCTGGAATTCACTTCCTTGGAGTTGTTTCCCACAAATTTACAACCCACAACAGTTTAAGTCCAGTTGTTACAAACATTTTATTTATGGAGGATGCCTTTAGGCACATGGACCTTTTTAGTTTTGTCTTTGTTTTTCGTTCCTCTATATATTTTCTCATAACAAACATAAAAATCCGACACATGTTAGAACGAACGAGTGATGGAGTGACTTCTGGTGGGTTTGAAAATGTATATAGACCTATAATGAGGCCCAATGTTTTTTTTCTTTCAGGCTGGGTATTTATTTGTTTGTATTTTTTTACAGGAAAAATGGATGCCAATATCAATTTAATATTACTGTAAAATTATAATCGAGTCATAGCAAATATATTGACTCGATCTCTTGTGAATGATATGGCAAATACTGTCTATAAACTACCCAACCCGCAAAACTGGTGCGCTAAAAGGTGTTTCGAAATATGTAACTAATTATGATATACCTTAAAACATTGAGTGGATGAATTGTTTATATATTTTAATATTACAAGTCACTCACTAACATGAACTTTTCTCTCAGGTTCGTCGAACACTGCTGCACACAACTGTCCTGCGTTACAAACAAGATGGACTGAGTTCCTTGAAATACAAACTGATGGCCTCAACAAAAAAAACACTGTTCACTCACTTGCTTTTTGATGTGGGGACACCTCCTAACTAAACAGATTCAGAGCTCAGGAGGCATATTCCCAATGTCTTCAACAAGTTCCTGTCGCGTATCAACGTATGCCTAGGAGCACGAATGAATTAATTCGGCCTACAACGTACTCTTTCATGTTATTCTGGCATTTTATCATAAGACAATTATATTAAGATTTGAAAGAATCTGTGAGAGCCAAAGAGTTAATTACAGTGTTAGGTTTTAAATAGCTAGATAACTTAGTGTGTCCAGGCATTTCGACTCCAACGTCCCTTGAATTTGGCTCTTGTCACTCCTTTGGCTTTGGGGGAAACACTCGTTACAGGCAGCCTGCCTTTTGTCTCCTTTATACACATGGACATAAAAAGAACTCCATTACACTGAGCCAGACTGTATAATGTTAGCCGGAATAATATGGATATGACCTCAAGGCAATAAAGGGGTTAATTATCCACTCCCACCTCGGATGCCATAGTCTCCAGTACACTCACAAGAATTCGAGGACCCCCTATGTTTTCCTTTATGCAATTATAACTATCTGGATTGATCTTTGGATAAAGTTTGCTTTTCAATAAATATTATATATGGTTTTGTATTTGATGCATATAAAGTTATATACATAAATTCGTTTCCAGGGAAATATGTTCATAATTATAAATAGGTGAAGTCCATAAATATTTATCAGTGGGCTAGAGACTATGGCATTGGAGTGTACCATTATCTATCCTAGGGTAATGCATGACTCTGAATAATCTAAATGATGTATTTATTCAAACCTTCTATGGTTACATCATTTAATATACTTTTTTGGTATTATTACATAACAACATATGTATGTAATTCACTCATTTGAATGGTTAATATATTACGGGTTGCTCCAACTGTATATTTGTTTAACAAATTGTAGTTTTTTATGTATTGCGATTTTGTTTGGCTATTGTTTGTGTTGAAAATTTACTTAATGTTTTGTTTGCTGTGTTTAGCAAGCATTTTAGTTACATTGTCCAGTTTCATATACTGTATTTATAATAAGATATACATGAATATATGCATATATCTTTGAACACATATTGAATCCTTGCTCAGATATTACGATACACCTCTCTTTGAGGTCGAACCTCAGAGCTTTGCTGATGGTATATCGAAACAAAATTAAGACTAACTGGTGTTGTATATAGAATACTGTTTAATTCTCTAGTACGGCGTAGGAAGGGTGACTAGTGTTTGTATCTTGTATTGACTGCTCATATTTTCGATTTCAAAGATCATTAACAATAGCATTTATATGGATAAATACACACCCCCCCCCCCCCCCCCACCCACAAACACACCCATATATATATATATATATATATATATATATATATATATATATATATATATATATATATATATACACTACCCCGCCACAGCTCTTATCCTCCACCTTCCTATGGCAGTATATTGGAGACACCTGCTCACGGAGCCTACCTGCTTCCGCGGAGGGTCCGAGATCCACGTAATTTTAGAGATTGACTATGAAATTTGAATATTTAAGTTAATTACTCGTTCTTAATACACAAACAAGTGTATAAAATTACAAATTATTTAATTTTCATGCATTAAAGTAAAAAAACATTACTAATAAATAATATATATACTGGTGAAAATAGCGTTTAGCGTACGTCGTCTGCCGAGTCTTCGCCATGTAAACAAAAGATTTGGTGACAAGAAGAAGGTCAATGATTGACTATTATGATCTAAAACACATAATCCTCCCATATTAGTGCAAAGGAACTGAATTTAGGTGTATAGGTCTAAAAGAGGTTATCTTGGTTAGCTTTTATATAATAAGAATGGACAAGGTAAGCTATAGATTAGCCTAGCCTAGGCCTAATCTTTCTTTCTGGAGCTTTATTTAGGTGTATAGGCCTAGCCTAGTCCTAGGTCTACAAGAGGTTATCTTGGTTATCTTGTATAGAATAAGATTTGACAAGGTATAATCTAGGCTAGGCAAGGCTTCTCAGATTTCTTGGAATCTGAAATCAGAATAGCCTAGGCTAGGCTATCTTCCAAAATTCGAAAACAACCAAAAACTGAACATCAATAACACTTCAATAGGCCTAGGCCTATTATTACTTATAGCCTAATATGTACTTTGTGACTGGGAGACCTTAGCCTAGCCTAGCCTATACCTTTATACTGTATTATAATGTGTAGCCTACTCTATGAGTATGGGACCTTATGCCAAAATTTATTTTAAACACTAGATTAGGCTGGGCTAGCCTAATATTCTGGAAAATGTATAGGCCTAGTCTAGGCTATAGGCAGTGGCTCGACTCTAGCCTCAGACCACCTCCAATATTTTGGAAAGGCTATCAATAATAGGCCTAGTTTCCTGACCAGTCACCAGTGACAATGACATAGCCTAGGCTAGGAGCTAAGGAGCCCTAGGTTATGTTTTGCACTCACAAATTTATAGGGCTAGGCTAGATTCGGAATTTCAGACACCTCTTTACAATATCAAACCTTTAACTTGCCCCCCCCCCAAAAAAAAATAATAATAATAATAGGCCTAGGCTAATATCCTAGGCCTAAAAAATGGTAATACTTAAGATGATATGTGGCCGCTGTGGCGCACTAGGACTAGGCCTATTAGAAACAATTTATTAGGGACAATTGGTAGCCTATGTATAGGCTAGACTCGCAATAATATTCTCAATATTGTCCCCATGGAGGATTTGCAATAACAACAACTTTGAAAACCCTGATAGTGATATGATATTAAATAAACAGTCCTGCGCATAAACAAATCCAACAGCGGGGGTGTGGGGGCGGCCGCCCCCACCCATAATACTGGGATAGCCTAGGTTAGGTAAGGTTATTAGGTTAGGCTAATGTCTTTTCAAAGTTTCTTTTTCCACTTTAAAAAAAAAAAAAAAAAAAAATCTAAATATAGCCTACCGCCACAACTCATCTTAAGTGTTACCTAAAACATAAATAGCCTAAACAAATAAAATAATATAAAGGAAAATATCACCGAAACTACCACTAGCCTAATTTTCCCATTTACGTGGACGCCGCGATCATGTTCCCGTCTATTTTGACTGCCGTGGATAACAATAATAGATTGAGGGAGGGCCTTTGGCCCCCTCACCCTCTCATGATTTATTGTCATCATTATATACCGTATATTGCCAGCAGGGGGCAAATAACTGAAAAAATAGCCGTCAAAATAGACGGGAACCTAACCGCGAGCAATCGACGTATGTAAACATGAACGTACGCCCGGATACTACATCCTTCCCGATATAATCACCTTAAAATATTTTCCTCCCACTATCCAACAATCTTAAAACACTCGGATGTAGCCTATGTCATTTTCAGAGTAAAATAACAAAAACAATTTTGCCTTGGGATAGGCCTACAGGATGGGTTGAGGGGGGAGCTTTACCCCCATCACCCTTTCATGACTTATTGACATCAGCATCTATTTTGCCAGTAAGGTACTTAATAAGAGTTTTACTGCCATCAATAGGGAGAGTTTTACATTTATACCTTGCTTTATATAGTGCAAATAAAATGCATTTCCGGTGGTAGGCTAGAAACAAATTTCTATATGATCTTTGCAACATCCTTAATCTATAATAGCCTTCAAATATTGAGACAAATTTTTTGGTAGTTCCAGTAATATATACCCGGTAAGAGTTATGGGGATGGATGTAGATTCCGGGCGTAAGGTCGTCATGTTTACATATGGCGATCGCCGCAGTTAATTTCGCGTCTATTTTGACGGCGATTTTTTTCTCGGTTATTTGCCCCCTGCTGGCAATATATATCATGATGACAATATGTCATGGGGGGGGGGGTGAGGCGGGGCAAAGCCCCCTCAACATATTGTATCCAATGGCATTCAAAATAGACGGGAACTTGATTGCAAACGTCCGACACGGCGACACCTCCCCCGCCGCCATCATATTTACATTTGTCGATCACCGTGGTTAAGTTTGCGTCTAGTTTGACGGCGATTTTTGGTTATTTGCACCCTTCTGGCAATATATATGATGATGACAATATGTCATGGGGGGGTGAGGGGGGGCAAAGCCCCTCCTCAACATAATTATTGTATCCAAAGGCAGTCAAAATAGACGGGTACATGATAGCTAGCATCCAACGCCGCTCCGTGTAGTGTAAACAAGGCTGGCGGTACGCCCGAATTCTACATTTTACCAGAGTTATGTTAGCGGGCGTACCGTCCGCTTTGGTACGCTCGTAATTATATTTGCGTCTAATTTGGCTGCTGTTATTTGCCCCCTGATGGTAATATATGATGATGACAAGTCATGGGGGTGAGGGGGATTATTGTATCCCAGTTTCCACGGCCGGTGACAAAACAATTTACCAAAACACCTGGCCGTGGGATACAATAATGGGTCGAGGGGGGCTTTGCCCCCCTCACCCACCATGACATATTGTCATCATATATATTATCAGCAGGGGCAAATAACAGCAGTCAAATTAGAAGCGAATGTAACTGCGAGCGTGTGACTATGTAAACAAAGTGGACTGGTGATGGGCTGGTCTATCAGAGTGAGAGCTGAGCGATCTCTGCCATACCCATAGCTTACTCTGACTGTTCCTTTAACTTCTATATTTTCTAGATCTCAAGTGACGGCGTCTCTTCCGTGGATTGATCTCCCAATCTACCAAGATTGGAAGCCAAAGTGTCACATTTTTCCCTTGCCCCTCAACTTTCTCTTCATAATTGCTGAGGGGCACAGGGCCCTGGGTGGGGCTTTGGTTTCCCGGGCGTTTACGCACCCTCCTCAGCTCCCCGCCATGGAGTGGCTTCGGTCACCCAGGCTTTATTGTGGTCGGCAGGGAGGGTTCTGTGGGGGCGCTCGGTTATGGCCTTGGAATTGCTTGGGGCCTTCGGGCTGTTCGGCCAGGCAGCTTGGGGAACAACAACAACAACAACAACAAAGTGGACGGTACGTCCGCGAACACAACTCTTACCGGTATATATTACTGGTACTTGTTTTCGATCAGAGGAAGACTGTTGGGAGCTTACCTAATCTAGTGCTATAAAATATACCATGCCCTTTCATCAATTAAGCCCTTTGGGCAGCGCTATGACCTATTCATTATGTTCCCTCGTCATGGAATAGAGGTCACAAATTTTAAATTTGTGTACTAGTACACACTACAACTGAAGCCGGAATGAGATTTTTTCTTGTACTGTATATCTATTTGCTCAGGCCTATTCTTCATTTTTTTTTTTTTTTTATTATTATTATTTAATAATCCATAATTGGAACTTCCTCCTAGCTGAAATAGTTGACTCCACAGTTAAATTCAAACAACCATTAGCGGCGGTAACCACACGCTCTCGGTCCGGACCGTTACGTGTCTAATTTGACCGTTATTATTGTTTGTTTATATATTTTTTTCTAATAATTTCACAGCCAGCAGATATTTAACCCCTGCTGGCAATACTGTACATATATAATGATGACAATAAATCCCGGGGAGGTGAGGGGGAAAGCCAAATCCAAAAGCGGTCAAATTAGAAGCGAACAGTTACATAACGGTTGTGACCATAAGCATGCAAATTACCGCGCAAAGGTGTTAATATAAGTCACAAACTCGCAGATACATTCGCAATAAATTTTTCTGCTTTATTTCTTTTTTTACAAAATTATCCCACGGCCAGCTGTTATTTTCCCCCTGCTGTTAATATGTACAGTATCATGATGACAATAAGTCATTGGGGGTGAGGCCCTCAACCTATTATTGTATCCCACGGCCGGTAAAAAAAAAATTTTGGGGGGCGGGGGGTAATTATAGGGAAAAGTGTCGCATCCATATTTTTTCATGTTTCCTCCAGATTTGTAGAAGATAGTGTTTTCATGGTTTTAGTTATACTGTAATAACAGCGTGGGATACAAGATAGGTAGAGGGGAGGCCGTGTCCCTCTCACTCCCTCATGGCATATTGAAATCATCATCTATAAACGGACCCGACAGCATCTCCATACTCGTCTGTCTAGACACTGTCTACTGTTTATGAAAGTTACTTCAATGATCAACCAATGGTACCATAGTGGATTTTCCTGCATTACATACCGGGTAACACTCATTTAACCAATTCACTTGTCACGCGCAGCTGCGCATTCTCCCATAATGAGGGAAAATGAGGGTTCATACCCCCTACTGATAAAATATATGAGAATTGCAATAAGCCCTGGGGGGAGGGGGGGCTGCTTGTCCCCCCCTCAACCTATTCTGTATTCCATGGCAAATTGTTATGGACAAATACTGTATAGTATGGTACTGTAGAGCTTCTTTTTCGGTAAATTTTGACTGTGTAACTTCCAAGAGTTTCGGCAAATTATTATTTTGTTTTTTTTCATATTTTCTTAGATATACAGTGTTGTTTTATAGCAAGGACTGCAAGAAATAAATACAGTATTAACCCATTATCCAACAATCTAGTGGGGAGGGCTATGAAGACCAGGGAAAATGAGGGGTTAAAGAGGATAGAAAGCGAAAAATAAGCTCTATTTGACCATAACCGTTGGCCGTGGGATATATAATAAGTTGAGGCCCCACCAGGACTTGTTGAAATCATCATCTATGTGGCCAGCAGGGGGCAAAATCCCCATTTTCCCTAATCGACCCTATTGTTGGATAATGGGTAAATACTCACTTGACGGTCCTTGGATAATGGGTATATTACTCACTTCCGATAGTCCTCCATATACAAATCCACTGTATATGAACGAAAATCACGTACCAAAAAATCAAAGAACTTGGTAAACCATCTAGACACCATGGCAATAATTAAGCCAGTACCCTCGCAGGCCTCGCTCTCAAAAAAAAAAGGCATTATGAGAGAATGCGCAGCTGCGCGAGACAGGTGATTGGTTAAGTGGATGTGACCCCATCCAGGGAATTCCAAAACTATTGGTTGATTATATGACGTCATTTTTAACCCATTGCCTGCAGATGTTCCTGAACGCAATGGCAATTTACAGCAATTTACAGGCTTTTAAAGCCTGTAGAATCAAGTGCGAGGGAGTGGGAGCGCGACAGGCCACACTACGTCCTTCCCCCAGCCAGCCGGCCGCGGCACTGAGGACTCTGAGTCAGAGTCTCGCGAGATATACAGCGCTGCCAAAGGCAAATGTAGCATGACATAAGCGATAATTGCTCATTTTAGCGAATGTCTATGGTAGCGCTGCAGGTGAAGCCCACGAGCTACGAAGCTTGCTTTGGTGTCATTTTGAAACTATTTTCTTCTAGTTTTTGGCTTAATACATTTAATTTCATTCAGACACTAGCCTAATCAATCAGGAGTGCCTGAATGAGCCCTAATATGGCGGAAATATGCCCGCAGCCAAAGTGTTTAAGTCAATAGACAGTGTCTAAACATATGTACGACTGTAACGGATTTGGTGGCGAGACCGTTTATAGGAAGACTAATTTTATCGTAATATACATCTTCCTTGTAATACATTTGCGTGGTACGACAATGTAAAATAATGTAATCTATGATATGACAATTCAGTACAGTAGGTAACACAAAAATTGATGGGTCTCGTGGGTGTCCGGCCATAAAAACTTAACTATTTTTCTCTTTTTATCCTCTTTAACCCCTCATTTTCCCTGATCTTCATAGCCCTCCCCACTAGTAGGGGTTGTGTTTTTTATTATGGGATAATGGGTAAATACTAATTTCCTGCAGTACAGTACTTGCTATAAAAGAACACTACATCAAAGAAAAAGTGAAAGAAATAAAAAGGTAAATCCTAAAACTCTTGGCTGACACACAATACAAATTTACCAACAATTCACCTAACAGCAGGCCGTGGGATACAATACTAGGTTGAGGGGGGCAAAGCCGTCACTTATTGTCATTATCATATATATTACTAGCCGTGGGCTAATAGCAGCTTGCCGGGGGATAATTTTGTAGACAAAGCGACCATTCTGTCTTGCTATATGGTTGCAAGATATGGACACTTAACGGTCATTTGGAGAGACGCATTTTCTCCTTTGGTACTGATATGTGGCCTGTGGAGAAATTGCCAAGCCGAACCGCAGAGGGATCACCAACATCAGTAACCAACCAGTCTAGATTGCTACCAATTAGCAATCAAGCACAACCAGACTTTATGAACACCAACATGGCGTGCCTCGATATAATGACCCTTTAAATACCCCAAATTCTTTGACGCCCTTAACCTCTAGAGAAAACAAAATCCAAATAGAGGACCATTCTATTCTCCCGAAAGCCAGCGCCTCCATCTTGGATAGAACGTATCAACCAGTAAACAACCACATATTACTACCCTTACACCAGCCCAAACATCACCCCATTTTGCCCACAAGACCAGCACAAGGGCATGCACCAGCAGGAAAAGGCCAACCCCAGGCCAACCACCGAATTCACAACAAAAACAACGACAGAAGGATTCACACGTGGACAGAGCCACCATTTCCGCTTCAACACTTCACCTGCATCTTGCTGAACCAGCACAAAGCCAAAACACACACCCAATTTCAACCCTACTATAAACTCAGGGGTTTGCATCGGCAAAAAATCAACAATACCTGCCCTTCCACCGAAATCAACGGAAAATCAATGCGGAAAACGAGAGCAAGAACCCGGGAAAATACTCGCCACAACAAACCATCAAATCGACGGTTTTCCACATCTCCCGATCTCCAACCTTATTCCACAACGTGCATGACTGATCAACTCGGCAGAACTACTAGGTGCAACAGCCGCACCATGCCCAACTACACCGAACAAGACCTCACCTGATGTGCCCTTCCTGCCTGGAGATATCGTGTATCCAACATCTCAGCCAGAAAAGACACTACCTCAGCTAACCCAACCATCAGCAAGCAAGCAACCAGCTTGCTGGCTTGATTATAATATTTGGATCTTTCATAGGCAGTCCTAAGGTTGAAAGGACATATACCAACCCTAAGGTTTGTCATAATACCAGTTTGGGGCGACTAAGTCCAGTACGTTATTGTGCGTGCGGATCTAGTCAGTCAAACTGAGTATGCTACGGTGCGTGCCAGGCAACCTCCGTGCCAGGGACTAAACCTGCAGTACTTGGTGTTACGAAGGTGACTCTGCCGACCTTGTCTAGTCCAGAGTTATCTAGCAACACAGTGTCTGTGCCAAAGATAAAGACTGACTCCCTGAACAGTCACACTCTTGCTCTCCTCTTGTCTGGCCCTGACGAGACAAGGCAAGTGTGTGTCAGTTTACCTATTCTATCTATCTATATGCTCAGGCCCAATCCCCATTTTGGGGGTAGCCGACTCAAGACAGAGCAAGTTAGTTTACCAGTCCCTACTAACCAGGCGAGCTTACCTCCAACACCAGCAAAGACCTTGGTCGATCCATTGGTAGGAGAGAAGCTGTCTTTTTCCCACAGAGGCGGCGAGAGAGAGTACCAGAGGCCCAGCCGAGGACCCCGGAGAAAGCGTGACGTAGCCAGGTGCCTGTTGCACCTCTTCGGGCCGGATCCTAGCCCGTAGAGGACCAAGGCCGTGGCGGAACAGCCCTGACGCCGTGGAGTCCTATGTGTGGGACCTGACGTACTATGCCAGTGTGTGTGTGCAGATAGCAGAGACCCCAGCTCCTCGTCAACCCTCAGTGCCAATGCTAGCTTTTCCTCAGTGCCCTACTCTCTCTCACAATTTAAGTGCTTCGGTGTTTCTGTCGTGGTAACAGTGGTTGTAGTGAGGTTTAGACCCAGATGTGCCAAGACTCTTGTAGTGTTAACGGAAGATATCCAAAGACGTGCTTTATGCCTTCCCTTTTCCTTGCCTCTAGCCGGGTTGTTGGGGAACACTACACACCTGTCCTATACCGGTGGTATACAGTATATAGATACTTCCTCAAGTCCGGGCTCCCGCGACTCCTCAAAGAGGAGATATAGATATATTATCACCATATTAGATAATACATGCATCTTACACGTCACCCCAGAGCTCTTGCCGCATATCTGAGTTTATGCACTCATATCACTTGGGTCTAGATAAAATAGTGTATCTTATTGCAGAGTTAATGCTTCTAGTTCATGTTTAAGAGTCTACTTAATGCAGACTCTTAGTTGTCATAATCTTAACATTTGCAATACATGCATTTATAGTTATTGAAGGTTAAATCTTTGCCTTGCCTTTTGGAGAGCTACTGCTCCTTGTTCTTGAACATAAATTAGCAATCATCCTTTTTTTTTACTTTTATCACTTATTTGGTGTGCATTATTCTGCCGTACTTTAGGACGATTTGCTTGTATCGAGGCCTATTGCCTCAGTTTTATTGATTAACCATTTCCAGTGTAAGAGTCTTGCGTGATAACGAGACACACTATATGTATATATCTATGCAACACCACTGACAAGAATAAAACCATTGTAATCTTTCCTTGGGTTTCTGTTGAATGCCTGTTATTTGTTTGGTGTAAAGAGAAGTTAGGTCAGTTCTCGCCCAGTCGAGAGCACCCTACGTTGAAGATAACTGCGTCTTTCCCAGATTGGGAAGTGCGATTAGAATGTACCTCATTTCCTGGAAACGTGGTATAACAGGTACCAAGTGTCTACGCATGATCATGGGGTACCGCTGGTATAACTACGTATCAAACCAGCGCATACTCTCATATTTATTTAAGATATTCTTGGTGCATAATCCATGAACGCCAACTTTGGCTATATGGGCACAAGGCCCGACTTCCTTGATGTCAACCCTGCTCATGCAATGGTTTTGGTGGGTGACACCTTGAATGGAGAATACCTCGGCAAAGACCATGTGGTTGAGAAAAGTCAATCATTCATGTCAGGGGCTGCTTAGGGTGGACCAAATCACGGGCTGGGAATTCGCCTGAAGAGACGCCCAGGAATGGAGTCGGAGGGTGAGTGCAGCTAAGCGACACCACAACGTAAGCCTCCATTGAGTTTTGGACTTGTTCAGAAGATTTAAGAAAACCATTAGGAAAGTTACCAGTATCAGTACCTAATGACACCGAATTTAAGATAAATTTAGTTACACTAGGTTACAATATTAATTGACATAGTTAACCCATATTATAGGGTATTATCATATTAACTATCATAAAATTGAAGCCTATAAAAGGAAAATCATTACAAAGACATACTACCCAAATATCAGAGAAGATTGTTCTAATTTTGTTTTATCCTAAAATATCTGGAAGATGAAGGAATACCAAAGATTACAGCAATTTCAACAGATTTTGATACAAAATAAGGTTATATACACAGCATACTGTGTATATATACCGGTATGTATTTTTTCTATGTGTATGAAGGACACAAAAGGCAGATTGCCTGTACAAGTGTCTTCCCCAAAGCCAAAAGAGTTAAAGAAAGCCAAATTCAAGGGACTTTGGGGTAAAATGCCTGGACACGAGAAGTTTAAAGCAGTTTAAGTCATAGGATGAAGGAACGATTGATTGAAGGAGAGAGTTCCAGAGTTCACTTGTTGAGTAGAAGAAGACATAAATTTTGCCAATTATTGGGTTGGAGAGCTGGACAGACTAGGAGTGGGACTGTGTTGAAAGGTGGGTGCCTTGCATGAGAGAGTTCTGAAGAACACTGATTGCTGTAATAGCGATAGAAGAGTGAAAGAGATGTAACATTGCGACGTGTAAAAAGAAATTATAGGGAACTAGAAAAAGGAAGTGAATTGACGACGCAAAATGCTTTTGATTCTACTCGTTCGAGAAGTGCTGTACAGTATAGGTGGAGCCTCCCCACACAAGCGAACAATACTCGATACAGGGGTGCACAGTGCCCCAATACAGAGCAAGGAGTTGTGTGGGGGTGAAGAACCCACGGAGATGGTTGAGCACACCTATCTTTTTGGACACTGTTTTAGCAAGAGTGGTAATATAATCTTTCCAAGAAAGGTCAGATGAAAAAGATACACCTAGAATATTGAAAGAAGATGAAGGGTGGTTGTTGTTGTTGTTGTTGTTGTTGTTCCCTAAGCTGCCTGGCCGAACAGCCCCGAGTCCCTGAGAAAGGCCATGGCCACGATTGGGCTTTCCCACAGAGCTCTCATTGAGTGTAGATTGTGTTGTTGGCGTAAGTGGTTGTGTGAAATGCAGTCTTCTATGATGTGTTTAATGGTATGGGGTGCTGTGTTACATCCCGGGCAGGCGTCGACAACGGAGTCATCCAGTCTCTTCTGATAGCTCAGGAGAGCTGGATGGTGTCCGCATCTCAGCCTGGCCAGGTGGACTCTGTCCTCGCGAGGAAGGGAGGATTCGGAAGGATGGATTTCGGGAGGTCGTGCATGCAGCTGCGTGTTGTCTGTGAGTGAGTGGATGGATCGGTGAGAGATATGAGTATGGATGTGCTTCTGGAAGTTGGTTCGCGGTGGGCAGGGAGGGAGAGAGGACAATAATTGTGTGTGATACCGTGTGCTGGGTGTTGTTTTGATATTTCTTGGTGTCTGTGGGTGTGTTGCCATGTAGTTTAGTGGGTGGTCTTGGTTCGTGGAGGCTGCTGCCAGGAATTGAGTGCCTCTCATGTCCAGATGGTCTTTGACTTTGAGGATTTTGGTTTCTTGATGTAGGTGATCTGTGGGTGCAGTAGCTGTGCAGCCTGTAATGATCTTCAGGGCTTTGTTTTGAATAGTCTGTAAGGTCTTATGATGTGTTTCAGCTAGGTTGGAAGCCCAGGCTGGGCTTGCGTATTCCATCACTGATCTTATGTATTGTTTATATACTGTGGTGGTAGTTTCTTTGTTGTGTCCAAATTTTGTGTGAGCAAGTGACCTGAGGGCGTTAAGTCTGGGTGTCAGTTTCTTTTAATATTTGTGGTGTGCTGTTTGAATGTCATATGAGTATCATATGTTACTCCTAGGATTTTGGGTGTGTGTGTATGTGTTAGGGGTGTTGTTTATGGTGAGTTGAGGGATGTATTCGTGTTCTCCTGTCCAACTTGTGAGCAGGGTTGCGGTGGATTTGGCTGGGGCTAGATTAAGTCTGTTTGTAGTGCACCAGCCATGTAGTGTGTTGAGATAGGGTTGAAGGAGATCTGTTGCTCTTTTTGGGTCATGGTGTGTGCATGTGAGTGTTATGTCATCTGCATAGGAGGCTAAGTTTATTTGGGGCGTATTGGGTGTAGTTATATCGTGCATGTACAGATTGAAGAGTGCGGGCGATAGGACGGATCCTTGTGGGATTTGGGTTGATTTGTATATTGTTGAAGAATAATTGATAGTGTTGTGGATGATTGTGATGGAGAGATAGAGGGAGAAATTTGGTCTTGAGGGCGTTGAAAGTGACTGTTACACCAGGTTTTTACAGGGGTTGTATTGACTAATTAGGTAGGTTCTTACTCGACTGGGGGAAATGAGACCAATATGAATACAAGTACGAAGGCAATAGAGGATAATATAACACAGAGTACAAACAGATTGTTCTTATTCGACAGTAACATATGATTACAGGTACAATTTTACATCAAACATGGATAGGTAATTATGTAACAGCACGATCGAGGATCCACTAGGCGCCACTAGGCGCCTCAAGGGGGAGATGTTGGGCAGGTTCTGACGGTCTTTGAAGATAAGGTTGCGTTGTACTCCCGACGACATCCTGGTCTGTGGTGGTGATCCTGGCGTGTGATGGTGGCAGAGTTAGTGAAGACTTCCTTGAGGATCTTCTGAAGAACTTGGATGTTGAGGTCTTATATGAATACGAGCCGTTTCACCAGTGTCTTACGCTCTTGTATCGTAGGACTTAAGTAGGGAGTCATTTCACCAGTGTCTTACGCCCTCCACTACAAGTCCTTGACCTAGACTTCCTACAGGAGTCTCTGAAAGAACTTTGATCTTGGATCTTGGGTTTATACAAGTATGAGCCGTTTCACCAGTGTCTTACGCTCTTCCAACCAGTCTTACTGATTATGTAGGTTTACTAAGACTAGAGCGCTTGGTCAGTACTGCATACTTTAGGCGCAAAAGTAAATGCTGTATCAAGGCAATGTATAGATGTTGGGTGGTCACCAGTGTGGTCCAACAAGGATACGAGCAAATCCAAGATACCTTCAAGAAATGCGTTGAGTAGTTCCACTAGTGTCTTACTGCCTCAAGGCAATTTCTCGGTAAACAGGCCCAAGTCTTCTGGCCCTACTTGTGTGGTGTTGATATCCTTCCAACTCTGCTGATGATGAGGTGGGCTGACATAGTCTTACTTTCTCCGTCGTTCTCCTCGGTGAAACATTTCACGGCTAGAGGGGCAGCTGTGCTTGGAGGAGGGTCTGGGTCGACTTCAGTAGTCCTTCTGGGAATCTGCGCCACGGCGGTGGTGCATTTCAGGCCAAGAAGGGCGCTTGGTGTGATAAGATGTATGCACTATTCTTTCCCCGCGATGTCTTGAGTGGTCATCTTTGGTTTGTGCATCGTTGTCTGTTGACGTCCTCACAGGTATGCTCTTTCCTGGGGTCTGGGGAAGTTCCTGGGTGATACATGCGACCCGAGCGAAGCGTGGTGAGGAGGCTCTTGTGAGGTTTTTGGCTAGATTCCAGAAAGCTTGAGAAGAGATAGAGTTGGAAAGTTTAGAATTTGTTTTTATTGATGAAACAGTTTTAGGCGAGTCGAAGGACAGATTTGGCTTGATTCCTGACAGAAAAAAGTACGGAATTGTTAAGTTTGAAGGCGACGGAACTGTTTGAATGCTTCCTCCTTATTGTGAACAGCAGTAGAACAAGTCTGAGTAAACCAATATTTGTGTGAATATGTCTCAGAGAAAGACAATGGGGTGGATTCTTCCATGCCCAAAAGGATTACCCCAGTAATACACTCGGCACTCTCTAAAGGTTCCCTACCCATGGAAGCAAAAATCATCCCATGGGAAATCAAATAAGTACTGCCTTAGAGCCTCTCAGTCGGCAGAGCCAATGAAGTGCCACACGAGGGGCTCAGAAAGCTGTACTGGAGAGACAGGGCAGGTGACAGAGATAACGTTAGGATCGGAGGACCCCAACGGAGTGAGAAGATTTACAGAATAAGCAGGATTAGAGGTTAGAAATAAGTCAAGAATGTTGGGCCGATCTCCAGGGCGGTCCGGGATACAGGCGGGGTGCTGAACTAACTGTTCTAGGTAATTTAGGATAGACAAAATGTAGGCTTGTTCACCAGGTTGGTCAGTAAAAAGAGAGGAGAGCCATTGGTGGTGGTGAACATTGAAATCTCTTAGGATGGAGATTTCAGAGAAGGGAGAGATGAATAGAATGTGTTCCACTTTAGAAGTAAAATAGTCAATGGATTTTGGATAGTTAGTAGAATTAGGGAAGATTTAAACAGCACAGAAATATTTACTGAGAGAGTAACAAGATAACTTAAGCCAGATAGTTGAGAATTCAGAAGAGTCAAAGTTGGGAACACAAGAGCAAGTAAGATTGATGTGTACAACTTTGGCTTTGAATTGAGGAATGAGATAGTAGGAGGATATAGAGAAGGGTTTTCTGTCTGTTGCCTAAGACAACTGAGTTTTGGTGAGAAAGAATGTCAGAGTTGGCGAAGGAGAGGTGGTGTTCAACCGAGCGGGAGTTAAAAGAAAGGCAACGAATATTGCAGAAATATATAGTACGAGTGGAAGATAGCAGTCCAGAACATTTTAACGGGTCGGTACCATGTGCAGACCACTGGGGGCATTTCTGGTTATCCCCCTGGGGACTCTGAGGTGAGTCGTTTGTTTGTGATACTGTATTTGTTTTGGTTATATATTTTGAATAGATAGTGTAGTATGTAATGTGTTTGTGGTATAATGTATCATCAGAAAGATAACATGTTTTGGAGGGCACACTGGGGTTGCCCTCAATATTGGTGAGGCACAGAAATTATCAGCAAGGGAGGCCAGGTGGTGAAAGAGGATTTCAAGCTGTCCTTATCAGCCACCTGTAACACTCCCCGGGAGTACCGCCCGGTCCATGGTGAGATGTATATGTGGATCTGCGTTGAGAGATAGAATACCCAGTGTGAAGGTCAGAGGGCGCTTGGGCATTGAGGTCACTAGTGAGGAGATGCATAGGAGTAGGCTTAGATGGTATGGACAGGTGGAAAGAAGAGATGAGAATAATTGGGCTAAGAAAAGCAAGTATGAACGTAGAGGAAGTCACAAGGAGAGGTAGACCAAGAAAGATATGGGATCAGGTGGTACAAACCGATCTCGTAGCTAAAGTACTGACCAAAAGGGGCGCCATAGACTGGGCAGCCTCAAATGGGTGACTGGACGACTCGGCCCATGGGACAACTCGGCTCGGACAGCTCGGCCACGACGGCGAGACAACTCGGCCCATTATTTGAGACAGCTCGGCCAAATGTGTTGCTATGGGGCAATTTGAATTTGACGAGACCAGTCAGGATATAGGATGGGGAGAGCTAAGTGGAAGGTTTATGGCGTGTGTGTAATGTGGGCGAAATGTTTGTTTATTGTATAATTATGTCATAGGCTAGTTCTCTCGATTCAGAATGTGTAGGTTAGGTTAATTACGAGTTGTCCCGTAATTAACACGGGGCCGAGCTGTCTCGATTTTACTGGGCCGGGCTGTCTCGCCGTGTGCCGAGCTGTCCTGGCCGAGCTATCGTGTGGGCCGAGTAGTCTAGCATTCCCTAAAATGCCACCCATAGGTGAACAAAGAGACTGACCTACTCATGACGTGTAGACCACATTCTTAAATGTATGTATGTATGTGTGTATATATATATATATATATATATATATTTATATATATATACCCGGTATATATACAGTATAATATTATACGGTATATTTTATTAAAAAAAAATCTATATTCCAACTTTCCAACTACTCCCTCTCGGGCATAGGCTGATAGCCTTTACACTCTACCGCTGAACATGGTGAAGCCCGTGAGGTCTTGTTCCAGCCTAGGGAGTGAGACATGCGAAGCACCTATTCACGGCTCGAACACAATTCCATCTCTGAAGCTGTTTCGCCTCTGCGCTTCACAGTCTCACTCCTCAGGCTCGGACCCTCACTCTCAGATCGCCACCTATTGAACAATTAACTCACTAGGCATTACCCCCCCTGTGGCATATTTTAAATATGGGAATATTCATACAGTGCTATTTAATCAGGGAACAATGAGGGTATTTTGTTTTGGCATTTCGGTGTCCTGTTGTAATGCACTGAAACTAGGTACAGCACAAATTCCATCCCAATAATATCTTCCCATTGACATATTGAGATTCGAACCCAGGTCCATTGGATTACCAGTCCAGTGGTAAGACCACTCTGCCAAACCTATATATATATATATAAATATATATATAGCATCATCATCAATCTGACGCCCTGCTTCGACAGGAAGTACCTCAAAAGGGATGGCCATGGAAGAAACTGCCTCCAGGCTCCCAGGCATGCCTCCACTGACCCACTCTACAGTACCATTTCCACTAAGTGGATATACTGTATATATATATATATATATACAGTATATATGTATATATATATATTGACCATGAAAGGGATCTCTCTACAACTAAAACGGAGGTATATAGCACTTGTGTTAGAAGTGTAATGGTGTATATTAACGAAACCTGGCCAGTCAAGACGGAAGATATGAATAGGATGGAGCGAAAGGAATTGAAGATGGTGAGATGGATATGTGGGTCTGCTATGGGAGACAGAACCCACAGTGTGGAACTCAGAGGGTGCTTGGAGATTGAGAGTATATATTAGTGAGGAGATGCGTAGGAGTAGACTTTGATGGTATGGACAAGTGGAGGGGAAGAATTGGGTTAAGAAAAGCAAGTCTATGAACGTGGACGGAGTCGCAAGGAGAGGTAGACCAAAAATGGCGTGGGATCCAGTGGTAAAAATCGATCTCACAGCCAATTAAGGACTGACCAAAAGGGAGGCCAAAGACCAGCTGCCTGGAATGCCGCCCTTAGGTGAAAAAAAAGAGACTAACCTACTCATGTGTAGATCATATATTCTTACATGTATCTATGTCGGCTATAAATATATACTGTACATATATATATATATATACTGTATATATATATATAAATTGTATACACAGTTTATTTATCAAGCAATCCTAACCTAACCTACTTGAGTTTTGAAGAAAGACTAAATTTGTCATTTGATACCGGTAAAGTACCAGTTGTTTAACTTTCACCTTTTTACTATGATTGCGAATGCATAGCAGCTGTATACTCTACTTTTCTTGGTCTAAAGTAGAGCTTTTTCTAATGCTATAGTCAGACATTACATACATATACACATAAATACAAGTTTAAAGACTGTTTGGTCCACAGAGATTGTAGTTACAGTCTCATGTACTAAACGGCAGCTTTCCAGGCGGCCCTGTCAAGGGCTACCTCTGTTGTCAAGGTCTTTATTTTGAGATTGACCCAGAGTACCTGATCCCACATCGATACTCAAAGTAAAAAACCTTATGTCCTTAATTTTCTGCCTTGTATCAAGCCAATATGGAGGGAGTGTAAGAAACTGTTCTGGAAAGAAGTCAAGAAAGTTAGGGAAGGTAGCAAGTGAAACAGTAAGGGTGTGAAAGATAAGAATGGGATAATGGTAGCCGAGAAGCAAGAGAGAGTCGAAAGATGGAGGGAGTACTTCAACGAGTTGCTAAATGTAAGGAATGAAGCGCCAGCAAACATAGTTGGATGGGGTATTGGAGAGAGAAGAAGAGAAGTAGTGGAGAAGGAGGTGGGGATCAGGAGGTCAGAAGTGTGTGAAGCCATGAAAAGAGTGAAGTTGGGGAAAGCACCAGGAATAGATGGAGTAAGTGGGGAAATGCTGAGGTATGGTGGTGAGATAGTGATCGAATCCATGGGTATGGAAAATGTGCAAACTAGCATGGGAGAAGGGGAGTGCACCTGATGACTGGAAGACAGGCATAATAGTCCCCCTATATAAGGGTAAAGGGGAAAGAGGAGTGTGTGGTAACTACCGAGGAATTTGCCTTTTAAGCGTAGTAGGGAAGGTGTACAGTAGGGTAGTGATTGAGAGAGTGAGAGTGAGAACGGAGAAATGGATAGGTGACGAGCAGGGAGGTTTTAGGAAGGGAAGAGGATGTATAGATCAGATTTTTACCCTGAATTGTGTTGTGGAGAAATATCTGGAGAAGCAACAAAGGGTGTATGTTGCCTTTATGGACTTGGAGAAGGCCTATGACAGAGTGGATAGAGAAGGTATGTGGAAAGTACTGAGAATATACGGAATAGATGGCAAGTAAGTTGCTGAAAGCAGTGAAGAGCATGTATGAGGGTGCAAAGGCGGCAGTACATGTGGAGAATGAGCAGAGCAAGTTCTTTGACCTGAATGTTGGGTTGAAACAGGGATGTGTGATGTCCCCGTGGTTATTTACTGTATATATGGATGGAGTTATGAAAGAAATACAAGGAAGAGCAGTAGATGTTGGTGTATCGCTGATAAGGGAGAGAAATGAGTGGAAGCTGCCTGTAGGCTACTGCTGTTTGCTGATGATACAGTTCCTATGAGCGATAATGAATGGGAGTTACAAGGTCTGGTAAATGCGTTTGGAACTATGCGAAAAACGGAATCTGAAGGTAAATGCGGGGAAGAGGAAGGTTATGGTCTTCGAAAGGGGTGAAGCCACAGAGTGTGAGGTGAAGTTGAACGGTCAGGCTATGGAGATTGTCAGCTCATTTAAGTATCTGGGCAGCGTGTTGAGTAAAGATGGGACTATGAATGAAGAAGTGCGGGAGTGGGTGCAACAGGGGAAGAGGGTTGCAGGAACGCTGAAAGCAGTAACAAGAAATAGGATGGTAAGTATGGAAGTGAAAAATTCCTTGCATGACAGTGTGGTAATCCCGACACTGACTTACAGAAGCGAAGCATGGACGTTTGAGAAGAGACTCAGACCAAAAGTGAGAGGGGTGGAAATGAGTTACTTGAGATGTGCGTGCGGAGTTACATGGAGGGATAGACAGACGAATGAGGAAGTAAGAAGGTGCGGTGTGGAGGTAGATATGCTGGAAAGTGTGAAAAGGAACACCTTGAGATGGTTCGGCCATATGGAACGTATGGGAAGCGAGAGAATGACTAAGAAGATGTACGAGAGCGAGGTGGTAGGCCAGTGAGGGAGAGGTAGACCGAAAGAGAAGTGTAAGGATGGAGTGAAGAAGTATATGGATGAAGGCAGTGCTGGTTGGAAGGAGGGGCGTCGACTGACTGGGGACAGAGGTGCATGAGGGCGGTTCGTTCGTGGCCACCCCTTCGGGGATCACGGCGTCAGGCAATAAATAGATAGATAGATAGATAGATAGATATCAAGCCATTTCAAATTTAAGATCCCCCCCCCCCCCTCCAAAAAAACAAACAAACTTTCATATGTAGGTTATACATATACTGTAGCCTACATACATACTGTACAGTCTATCCCCCTATAACACAAATTCCTACAACACGATCTCCTTTAACACGAGGGGGGTCCCGAGTTTTATTCTGTTAATTGCGGCCATATTGTTTATTCAAACATTTTCTCACTAATTTATTATTTATTCAGATTTTGAAATATTCTAGGAACTAATATATTCTAGGTCTTTCCTAGGACCGATCGGTCACTTCATTTACCGCCGTATTATATGCGCTCGTGTAGTGCGAATTTCATATACAGTAGTGCGAAGGTCGGATCGGCCATTTACAATCATCTTTTGCTTCATTAGTTTTAAGGTAAGTGATGTCTTTTAATACACTCGACCCTCGATTTAACGGACTAAATGGGACCGTTACTAGTCCGTTACCTGAAAAAGTCTGTTGCTTGATATCCTGTCCGTACGGTACTGTATTTTTCATACGGAACACATAAAATCACAATAAAATAAGAAATGCAATGGTAGTTTCACTTACATATCATGTTTTTAGCTATTTAAATATAATTTTACAATAAATTGAAATAAATTGCTGTTTTGCTTACCTTAAACTAATATGTACAGCTATTTACAGGGGTATAGGACTCAGAATGGTTAATCCGAGTCCGAGGAGCTGCCAAGCTCCATGGGTGCCCGACTGGGCCTTGGCACACCAATAGGGACTGCCACAGGTTCATCGGGGTCGGCTGCACCACTATGGCCTGGCATGGGGTCATCTGGGTCGGCGGGGAGGTTGGGACGTCTGGGAGCGAAGAAGGTGCTGATTTTTTGTTGACGTCCTCCTGTGTGCTACTCTTGTATGATCAACTCTCGCAGAATCCTTAGGTTGGCATAATGAGCCCCCGTTGCCTTCAGGGTGCTGTAGGTGGTGTAGTCAAGGAGTGCGTCAACATATGTACGAAGGGTACCAAGCTTAACTTTAGGGCATGAAATTTCGTCATCATCATCGCTGCTCTCATCTTGATCACCTTCCACCAATGAGGCAGCTATCTCTGCCTCAGATAGTACCTGGCACCCTTCGGCAGCATCGATTTCGTCGATCCAGTCACCAACATCACCAACTGTTGTCTCAGTTTCCCCAGCATTGCGCAGAAGTCGATGAAAGTCGGGCGCCTCAAAACCATCAAAGTCAGCCTCGCTGTCCTCACCGATGAGCAGTTTTTTCCATGAGGTGGCTAAAGCTGAAACTTTCATATCTGCCCACGAGTAAGCCATGTTGTACAGGGCATCACGGATGTTGTAACCTTTTACATTTGCCTTTGTCCTCGCACCACGTGTGTCTTGAAGGGCGTTACGTTCGTCCTCTAAGACGACAAGCACCTCGTCCAGGTAGCGTTTGATGTACCGACGCTTCAAGGCACTGATAACCCCCTGGTCCATGGGTTGTATCACGGAGGTAGTGTTTGGCGGGAGATATAACACTCGGATACGTCCGTCGGCACTCACTAGTTTATCGGCACTGGGGTGGGCTGGGGCATTATCCAAAAGTAGGATAGCTTTCACATCCTCAGGAGATATCTTGAGGACTTCTTCCTGGAATTTCCGAACTGCTGGCACGAAATGGTGGAATAACCAATGTTCAAATATAGCAGAAGTTAACCAGGCCTTTTTTGAATTGTAGTAGATAAGCGGTAGGTCCAACTCTATGTTAATACCCTTGAAAGCTCTAGGGCGCTTAGCCTTTCCCACAGCAGCTATACGCAGGCGGTGGGAGCCGTTAGCATTTGCACAGACGAGTGCCGAGAGTCTCTCCTTGCCCCTACCATCCTCTTCACCCTTGCGAATCTGGGTATTCCTAGGCATCGACCGCCAATACATGCCTGTCTCGTCTCCATTATATACCTGAGTTAGAGTTAGGCCTTCATCTTCAATTAATTTCTGCAGCTTGAGACGAAAAGGTTCAATACTAGCAGTGTCGGCGTCGCCAGCCTCTCCTCGCACAACTGTATTAAGTAAACCATGGTGGTTCCTAAACCGCCACAGCCACCCATCACTACCTTTGAAATTGGCTACACCTAGGTGATTAGCAAGTTTAGTGGCAGCGGCAAGAATTTCCACCCCACGTACATTTAGGCCACTAGAACGTTGTTGTATATACGACTTCATAACGGCAGCGTCCAGTGAATTGTCTTTCCCAGCACCAGTCTTCATATGCTTCCGTGGGGCACCTTTACCACTTTTGGATGCCGATGCGTCAACACAATAACTGGTAGCATATTTGTTCAACTTCTCCTTGGCCTTGCGGATGTCGGATACCGTCTGCTTCTTGATACCGTACTCCTCCTCTATTCTCTTTACACTTGTTCCAGCTTCTAATTTCCGTATTATGTCCAGCTTTTGCATCACACTAAAGTTCACACGCTTCCTTTTCTGCTCTTCGGGACCCATTTCGAAGGTAATAAGGCGTATCTATGGCAATAATAAGCACTCACAACTCACGAACGGACAAAATAGCTTGGTCGAGAGGCGGAGACTGACTGAGTGACGCTGCCGCTTGTGTTTTGGCGGGAGACTCGCCGCTCGCTCTGCCACCTAGCGGACAAATCTATCCAGCAACGTACATTTGGTCCGGTCCGGATGGATTGTCCGCCTACGGACAGAGTCCGTTGTATCCGAAATCCGTTGTATCGGGGTCCGTTAAATCGAGGGTCGAGTGTATTTGTTAATGGTTTAACACCTTACGAGCGGCCTAGGCGGTAATTTATATGTACCGCCCAGCGGGGTGTTTTTACCCTAAATAGGGTTGTTTACGTGATCATTTTCATGCCTAAATAAGACCCAGAGCGTAAAACAAGTATCTATCCCTGAAAGGGCATAAACAGAGCTTTCCAATGACACCCCAACCATCCTTGTACGACCGCTGGTTCTCTTGCAACGATCGCGCAACACGAGTGTAAAAACCATGTAATTAGGTAGTTTCCCTACATAATTCCCTGTGTAGCGAGTGCGTGAGGGTGGGGGAGGGTGGGATTCATGTCAGTAGGTCCGCCGCGGTGGTCTGGAGCAGTCATACGCTTGCTACTCTCCTCCCACCACTTATCTCTCTCTCTCAGCAACATTACGTGGTGAAAATGGCACACAACATAAGTTGTGAACCGCCACTTAGTCCATATTTATTTCACACGACATAAGTTGCGCGCCGCCAAAGAAATCTTAATGATATCTGGTAGGTAATATAGGGTTTTATTTAGCAAGAAATCCGGAAAAAAGGGGCAAAATTGGTGGGCGCAGACCCATATAGAATTATCTCCATATAAGCTGTTATTCCTATAGCGCGAATTTCTACTGTGCGACGGGCACTGCCGCCCAAATAGTCTCATTATAGGAGGATGGACTGTACATACATCTATCTATCTATCTATTGCCGGACGCCATGATCCCCGAAGGGGTGGCCACGAACGAAACACCCCCATGCACCTGTGTCCCCAGTCAGCCGACGCCCCTCCAGCACTGCCTTCAGTCATATACTTCTTCACTCCATCCTTTCACCTCTCTCTCGGTTTACATTACCCTCTCTGTCCTTTTACCTCACTTGCGTAGACCCTCTTAGTCATTCTCTTGCTTCCCATACGTTCCATATTGCCGAACCATCTCAAGGTGTTCCTTTTCACACTTTCCAGCACATCTACATCCACACCACACCTCTCTCTTACTTTCTCATTCGTCTGTCTATCCCTCCATGTAACTCCGCATGCACTTCTCAAGTAACTCATTTCCACCCCTCTCACTCTTTGTCTGAGTCTCTCCACCAACGTTCATGCTTTGCTTCCGTAAGTCAATGTCAGGATTACCACACTGTCATGCAAGGACTTCTTTACTTCCATGCTGACCACCCTATTTCTTGTAACTGCTTTCAGCGTTCCTACAACCCTCTTTTCCTGTTACACCCTCTCCCGCACTTCTTCATCCATACAACCTCACCTCATGCTCTGTGGCTGCACCCCTTTCAAAAACCCTAACCTTGCTCTTCCCCACATTTACCTTCAGATTCCGTTTTTTGCACACTATTCCAAACATATTTACCAGACCCTGCAACTCCCATTCACTATCGCTCATCAGAACTGTATCCTTGGCAAAAAGCAGTACAGGTAGCTTTCACTCGTTTCCCTTCTTTATCAGCGGTACACCAACATCCACTGCTCTACCTTGTATTTTTTTCATGACTCCATCCATATATATATTAAAAAAACATGGGGACATGACACACCCCTGTTTCAACCCAACATTAAGATCAAAGAACTCGCTCTGCTTATTCTCCACACGTACTGACCCCTTTTCACCCTCATACATGCTCTTCACTGCTTTCAGCAACTTGCCATCTACTCCGTATATTCTCAGTACTTTCCAAATACCTTCTCTATCCACTCTGTCATAGGCCTTCTCCAAGTCCATAAAGACAACATACAGTTTTTGTTGCTTCTCCAGATATTTCTCCACAACACATTTCAGGGCAAAAATCAGATCTACGCATCCTCTTCCCTTCCTAAACCCGCCCTGCTCGTCACCTATCCATTTCTCTGTTCTTGCTCTCACTCTCTCAATCACTACCCTACTGTACACCTTCCCTACTACACTTAGAAGACATATTCCCCAGTGGTTACCACATACTCCTCTTTCTCCTTTACCCTTATACAGGGAGACTATTATGCCTGTCTTCCAGTCATCAGGTGCACTCCCCTTCTCCCATGCTAGTTTACACATTTTCCATACCCATTTGATCACTATCTCACCACCATACCTCAGCATTTCCCCACACACTCCATCTATTCCCGATGCTTTCCCCACCTTTACTCTTTTCATGGCTTCACACCTCCTGATCCCCACCTCCTCTCCACTACTTCTCTTCTTCTCCCTCCCATATCCCATCTAACTATGTTTGCTGGTGCTTCATTCCTTACATTCAGCAATTCGTTGAAGTACTCCCTCCATCTTTCGACTCTCTCTTACTTCTCGGCTAACACTCGCCCATTCGTATCTTTCACACCCTTTCTATTTCCCTTGCTACCTTCCCTTACTGTCTTGACCTCTTTCCAGAACAGTTTCTTACACTCCTTCCATTTTACACTCAGATTCCTTTCAAATTCCTCATCTGCTCTTCTCTAACTTTCCTTCACTACTCTCTTTTTCTCCAAGTATCTCGATCGCTCTTTTCCGTCTCTTCAAATCTTCATTTCCTTTACTACCCAAACACTCTCTATACGCTTTTGTCTTGTCTTCAACAGCTATATTTGCCTCTTCAGTCCATCATGCTGTACCCTTCACTCCCTCCCTCTTTTCCTTACTCCACACACCTCCTCACATGCTGCACATATCTCTTCCTTAAACACTTTCTTCACCTCCTTCATACCCTCCAGGTCAAACCTACCTAGTTGTCTTTCTACTGCTCTCTTGAACTCTTCCCTGATCTCCTCCTCCTGCGACCTCTCCACTCTCCTCGCCATTCCAATTTCCTCTCGCCTCCTTCCAGCTCTTCTCACCCACTTCTTTTGTCTCCCAGTTTTAGCTACTATCTACATAATGATCAGACAGACCCCCCCACCATACCCCTATACACCCTAGCATCCAGCACAGAATTCTTCATTCGTTCATCCACACATACTGTATACTGTATAATCAATCAGTGCCTTTCGTTCCACCACTGTATAATCTTTCCTCCTCCACACCATTATCCATGTGTACCTGTGTATCATTCTGTGTCGAAAGAAGGTGTTGGCTATCCACAGCCTCTTCTCCACACATACGTTCACAAATGCACTACCATTCTCATTCACCTCTGACGGTACACCTCACCCTCCCACCACTCCATCAACTTTTCAATCACCCACCTTCCCATTCATATCTCCAATCAGAAATATTCTTTCGCTCTTGCCAAACTTATCCAAGCATGCATCAACATGCACCCAGAACTCTTCTTTCTCCCTTACAGTTTTATCCTCTGTCGGAGCACACACACACACACAACCACTCACGTTTGTATTCCTATACTTTCATTCTCACCCACACGATCCTTGCACCCACAGAACCATAGTCTCTTACATGCTCCTTCTATTTGTTACTTCCAGACAAACACGCACATTCTTTCGCTCCCTCATTATCACCCACACCCACACCCATTCCACACTCTCACTCTCTCACACATGTAGGCCTACCCCTCCATTTGGTCTCAGTCACTCTGCATACATCCAGCCTGGCATTCGCTAACACTTCCAGGACCTCTCTCTCTTCTGTGCTATCATTCAATCCTCTTACATTCCAAGTCGCAATCCTTAGACTGTCCATGATAGGTCGGAGTTCGTCAACATTAGGTCCGTCCACTTCCAAGGCCGTTTGTTTGTTATTCATTGCTGTAAAAATATGCACGGGTGGAGGGTCGCAAGCCCACCGACCCAACCTCTTTAGTTGCCTTTTACTACACGCAGGAGGCACGTGGGGCATATTCTACTCCCTTACCCCCAGGGGGCCCCCAGGGGGTATACATACATACATACATACACAAATTTAAAGACCGAATGCTCCACACGGAGTGCGGTTCCGGTCTCAAGTCCTTATAGCGGCGCTCCAGGCAGCCCTATTCAGAGCTGCCTCACTTGTCAGGTTTATTTATTAAAGATTAGATCATAAGGTCTGAACCCACGTCTTTTTTGGCCAGGATGTGGTAGCCTTCAATCGATACTATCTTCATAGTCTGGCAGCAGCAGGAAAAATATGTACTTAAAGTTAGGGATCTGTACTTTGTGTTTGTAGACCTTCAGAAGGCCTTTGATAAAGTGCCCAGAGATGTTGTACAGTGGGCTATGAGAAAAATTGGCCTAGAAGAATGGTTGATGGGTGTGATAATGAAGATGTACGAGGACTCACGAACGGAAGTGAGGTTGAAAAGTGTACCAAGTGAGGAGTTTACAGTTTGTGTTGGAGTCCACCAGGGCTCTGTATTAAGTCCCCTCATCTTTGCTATGGTTCTGGAGGCACTGTCTGGAGATTGTTGAGTTGGACTCCCCTGGGAACTGTTATATGCAGATGACTTATCGTAGATAGTGTGCGTGATGCCGAGGCCAAGTTCAGAAGATGGAGAGAGGGCATGGCAAGTAAGGGATTAATTAATCAATCAATCAATGGTGGCATACACCGTGACAGTGCGCAGCCGAACTCACCCTCCAACTTCACTCCGGAGAATCCCCCCGGGTGAGACTCCAGGCATCTACCTGGCCCATATCAAGCATCCAATCTCAAGATTAGTCGACTTGCCTCAGTCATGAGTTGTGTTCCATGCTCTTCCCATAGGCCTCCTCCACTCAGGATTCTCCTCTGTAGAGACCACCTGGTTAGCAGGGTTCACTTCAGGGAGGCAAAGCACATGCCCATATATCCGAAGTTGGTGTTCACGGACCATGCAATTAGTATATTTTGTATCGATTTCACAGAGAGGTCGCTGATTCGAGATGTAATCGTGCCAGCAATAGCCCATGATCCTGTCAAGAAATTTAGTACAAAAGGAGTTGATGTGTCTTTTCAACTCACTGTTAACCCAAAGTGTGTCGACTTTAATCTTGGAATGTTTTACTGAGCGAATGCGACGTTCCTTCATGAAAATTATAACAAAAAATACACCAGTGCTGGTGAAATAGAAGCATATGTGATTAGGTGGCATGACTCCTTACCACCACCTCCTCTCTTCCCCTTACATGTGTCTCATCACTCCCATCCCACTCCTCTCCCCCCCCCTTTCTACCTTAACTTCCCCCCTCCTTCTTTATTCTACTTTATCCCTCCCCTTTCCTTCCCACCTCAAATACGCTCAGTCACCCTCCTCTACCTCTCTCCTCACTCATACATGAGCGAGACAACTCTAAAGCGGTCAGTGTCGCGAAATACTTCAGTAAGAGCAATCCCTTCTCTGTATCCTCCTACTATCTCTATCTTCAATTCAAAGCCAAAGGTGAATGCTGTGTTTACGTATGCAACAGTCTTACTTGCTCTTGTGTTCCCAGCTTTGACTCCTCTGAATTGTCAACTTTCTAGCTTAACCTATCTATCAATTTCTCACTAAATATATGTGTTGCATATCTCTCCCCTAATTCTACTGACTATCCAAAAGTCTTTGACTATCTTACTTCTATAATGGAACACATTGTATCCATCTCTCCCTTCCCTGACATCTCCATCTTAGGAGATTTCAATGTTCATCACCACCAATGGCTCTCCTCTCTTTTCACTGACCAACCTGGTGACCAAGCCTACATCTTTTCTATCCTAAATGACCTAGAACAGTTAGTTCAGCCCAACATTCTTGACTTATTTCTAACCTCTAATCCTTCTGCTTATACAGTACTCTAAATCTTTTTAACGCTAGCGACTGCGAGGTTCTACAGCATTACTTCTTTGATTTCCCATGGAATTATTTTTGCTTCCGTGGCCGGTGACCCTCAGAGAGTGCGGAGCGCATTACTGAGGCAATCCTTTTGTGCATGAATGGGAACATGTAAAGAACTTCATTCTATATAGTGATTTTGTACTTGTCTAGGCCATAATAAATGATTGATTTTTCCTTGTGCATTTTGAGCAAATCATCATCTGGAGTATGCCTCGCCTCATAAGTTAAACAGTATGTATACAGCATTCATGGATTTGAAAAAAGATATGACAAAGTGGATTGCGATATACAGTAGCCTACATACATACATACCACTTATTAAAATAAACAATTAACTCCCCAACAGTCTTGATACAATATCAGCCATAAATGTAATACCCTCACGGTCAATTTCCAAGGCAAGAGACTGCCCCTTAACCTGACAAGCGCGATATAGACCTAGGTGCTAGGGTAGTTATTTGTGCATTTCTAGCCCTGGATTCTGACAGAATTCGTTATATTTACAATATAAAGCATTATTTGTTTTCGGTATGCTTTTATTTTACATATATGATGTATATATGAACCTTCAAGAATGCTAAAATAAGTGGGAAAAGCATTTGGGTGGTGAAAAACGAAGATATTGGCCACCCGGTCATAATCTCAGGCAAGAGAGAGCCACAGGCAGCCCTCCCCTCTCGCTGTCTGGGAGTCAACTGAGACGAGCGGGGCGGTGTGTGCCGGTGTCTGGGTGTTGCATAACGATCTTTTATGCAACCCACTTGTGCTACATTATCGCGGGAGAGAAAAATAACCGATAAATGATGATAATAAGAGGATAAATAGGTGATAATTGAGGAGGGGGGGGAGGGGGGAATAAGGTGGGGAAGGTGGGGAGGGGGAGGGGTGAGAAACACATGGATGAGTACTAGAGGGGAATTATCTCACCTAGAGACAAAATCCTTTGTTTTGATAGGCCCTTTTTTTTTTTGGAAGGCTTTTTTTATGGTCTTGCTTCCGTGAGGCCTATCGCGTTCCCTATAGGAAGCCTTCCGTGAGGCCTATCGCGCTTGCCGGGTTAAGCAAACCTGGCGAGGCATACTCCAGATGATGATTTGCTCAAAATCCACAAGGAAAAATCAATAATTTATTATGGCCTAGACAAGTACAAAATCACTATATCGTATGAAGTTCTTTACATGTTCCCATTCAAGTGACATATGATCAAATATGCAAGATAAAAATATGTTCTGTTCAATGTTTGATTTTTTGTAAAAATATAAGATTTTGATTATTGACTTCAGAGAGTAAGTTCTTCCATTATTAAAACTTGAAATTTTGAACATTTTGATACCAAGAACACTTTGCTTGCTACTATTTTCAACAATTTGTTACCATCTCAACTTTCGTCCTATTATAATTCGAGTCAACCTATGTCCGAAGTCACCCCATTTTACAGTACAGTACTGTACTGTAGCCTACATTTAACCAGCCACTAATGTTTGCTAAAAAAAGCAATTGACTTAGAATTGCAATAATGTATGAATGAACTGCAATTTTATTTAACTTAACCATAACAGCCATACTGTAGCTATATATAGTAGGATACTTATTAAACTAAAAACAAAAACAGTTCATGGAATTATCACAAGTGCAATTTTGAGTTCCTCAAAAATTTAGTACAGTACTGTACTAAGCTTGTACTTGTAAATTTGTCATTTATCTCAGTGATGATCAGATGACTCTTTCCAAGCACAGGCTCCCGAAGAGTGGAGCATGTGTGTGTGTGAAGATAAGTGAATGCATGCATTTTCTATGTATGGAATAATATATACTGTACATTGAAAATGTGCAAATTCACCTTTTCACATACACATTATCTGCTCCATAGGCACCTGTGTGTTGAATATAGACAAAAAGTAAAGTATTCTAATGTTTATATTTTCATATTTTGTGTGGTTATCGCTGTGTTATTGTTTGTTTTATATGATAAATGGAGCGAGCGCCAGGACAATGGCCGGCTGTTTTATTGCTATCATATAAACTGTCTATTTGCACACAAGTGTTTCAGTCTGCCCTCTGTGTTCATTGGATCTACTGATTAACAATAGAAGCCGAGCATATTTCAGCATAAGAGTGGATGAATTCTTGAATTCTGTCGGCGAGCAATGACTGTAGTAGGAGACAGGCTGACGAGTGGCGAGCCATTATTTAATTGAAGCCAGGTTAGTTGCAAGAGGGCTTGAAGAGTCTGAATGCACTAAAACTGATTCTCCCACAGTTAGTAAAGAAGTCCTGAGAATTTCAATCATGGCAACTAATCAGTGGCAATATAATTCCATTAATGTGAAGACAGCTTTATAGCAGAGTGAAGTTTTACACCAAAAGGTTAACTTAAAACCACCTAAAGAAGCAAACTCCCTTGATCAAATTTTGTGGAGATTGAAGAAATGGGTTTACAGTCTGAATGATGCCTCAAAAGAGTAGTATCTTACTGTAAGAAAGTTGCTTCACAATCTGGATTGTTGACCCTGCTGGGTTTTACTGGTATGATAACAAACTATCAGGTTTTCTACTTATGCATGTGGATGATTTTGTCTGGGGAGGAACACTGATGTTTCATAATGTCATCAGTAGAATAAAACAATAAGTTCAATTTAGGACAGTAGTCAGTGTAATCCTTCAGGTAGCCTACATTGGATTAGACTTTAGGAAGAGTGAAGAGGGCATTTATCTTGACCAAAATGCTTATCTGAATGAAGTAATCAGAGTAAAGGGTAGAAAGGAAGGAAGAATTAAACAAAAACAGAAGAAATGAGGGGCCAGATAGGCAAACTGGGTTGGATGAGTAATCACACCAGATCTGATATTAGTTATGATGTCCTAGAGCTCAATTATAATATGAAGCATCACACAATTGAAAGATGTAATGAGGGCCAATAAATGTATCAGGAGGCTGAATAATGAAGACTAATATGCTGTTTCCTGTTTTATTATAAGAAAGAGCAGTGGATGTTGAAGTATCTCAGGTAAGGAAGGGGAGTGAGTGGTAGTTGCAAATACTGTATTAGTTTGTTGATGATACAGTTCTGATGAGCGATAATGAATGGGAGTTGCAGTGTCTGGCAAATATGTTTGGGGCTGCAGGTGAGAAACAAGTTGAAGGTCAATGTCAATCCAGCTTTATTTCATATTATACAATACATATATTGTTAAATATAGAGAAAGATAACCATTTTAAATTAAACACAAATTGCCCTCGTAAGTGGTTAAAAAAATGTTAATACAAAAAAACTCAAAAGTATAAAAGTACACATATTAAAATTATAGTGGAACTTAAATATATAATTACAAGAGAAAAGCTTAGAATTTTCTTATTTAATTAAGAGCCACACCTGTAATTGGTTCGTGGTTCTGTACCCAGGTAATTCTAGATTTTATTATGTCTAAATCATTACCTTGTAGATCGATTTCATACATAGTTTTAAAGTAATCAGTAAATTTTCTATAATGTAAGCTTTCTTTTAAATATGGTAGACATAGACTAAGTACAACATTTGTCTTCTGAAATGTGTGTTTAAAGTACCTGGCTTGTATAAATAATTTAATGAAACTAGATGCCTAAGTAAAAGTTTACCGTTTTTCTTCATCACACTGTGACAAATTGTACCGTATATCTTGGAACTTTTGACATTTTTGTATTTGCATTAGAAAATGCTATACTAAATGGCTTAAAGATTTGACAATTAAAAATATCCTCCATGTTCCATAATTGCAATCCATAGTCAGGTAAACAGAATGAATTAAACAGGAATAATAACGTCTTAGAGTTAACAAAGTTAAACCTCCTAAAAATAGCATTTGATTTAGCATAAAAACTCTTCAATCTCATTTCTACATCAGAATGATCTTTAAGATTACTCTGTATCATATGCCCTAGATACTGTACTTGTAGGTAAGCTACTGACTACTTCATATCCTAAAATATTTACATTTAACTGATTCTTATGACTGTTAAGTTTTGTTTTCAAATACAGTATAACACATATATATTTATTCCTATTAATCTTTAGTTGTAGACTACTTATTTCTTCTTCAAATTTCTGACATATTATTTCTAAATTACATTTTGAATCCGCTAATAGGACAATATCATCTGCGTAGGCCAAAATATTCAGTCTTAGAAAACCAAGGCGGCAACCCATTTGAATATTTGAAAATTCTCTAATAGTATAATCAATATACAACTTAAACAGCATTGGAGAGAGAATTCCCCCCTGTTCAATAGAAAAATATTCACCTTTTTCACCGTGCCAAGTAGTCTAGCCCACTGATTTCTAAGATAAGTCATTAATAAGAGTACCGTACTAAGTCAGGGGGACCTCCCTCTCCAGTAACATATTACCTAGCTTAAAGTGATTCACATTATCAAATGCTTTACTCAATGTGGTATAGAGTAAGATTACAGTATAGTCTTTGAGAGGTATACAGTAACTGAGTGTGTGTCATGAATGTCAGCTCAATTAGGTAGGCTACCTTTATTGAATTGGGGCAGTCTGATAAGGGAGTATAGAAGATGAAGTGAGAGAGAGGGTACAGCAGGGGAGGAGGGTTGTAGGAGTGCTGAAAGCAATGACAAGGAATAGGGTGGTGAGTGTGAAAGTAAAGAAGTCACTGCATTATACAGGTCTCCCTTGATTTACGATTACGAAGGGTTACGTTCCTGAAACTCCATCGTGAATAGAAAAATCATATAGTAAACCCTAAAATTAATGGGGTAAATGGGAATGAGTTATAGGACCAGCCAACCCAAACACCTAAAATCCAATAGGCTGACAATATCATAAATTGGGGCATCGGCTAGTGAGGGAGACCTGTAATCCAAACATTAACATACAGTAGTGAAGAATGGAAGTTTTGTAGAGACATAGACCAGGAGTGATAGGAGTGTAAAGGAATAATGTGAGAAGTGCGTGTGGGGTGTGGAGTCACATAGAGAAAGGCTGAAATTCTTGCTGCCGCTCAAGCAGTGATAAAGTGAGAACAAAGAAACTTAGAAACATGGAGTTTTCAACATTCCCAAGCTGAATAAAGGTATGGGAAGCGAGAGAATAATTAAGAGGGTGTACGAGAGCGAGGTGGAAGGACAGAGAGGGAGAGGTAAACCGAGAGAGAGGTGGAAGGATGAAGTGAAGAAGCATATGCGTGAAGGCGGTGCTGTTTAGGAGGAGGGGGCCCGTTTCGTTTGTGGCCACCCCTTCGGGGATCACAGTGTCCGGCAATAGATAGATAGATCGATAGATATACTTCTTCCTTCTGTTTTGTTACATTAAAAAGATATTCTAGATTGTATGATATGAGATTAGGAACCAATATAATACGGTACCGGTACTTAAATTCAGATTGAAAAAGCATATTGTACCGGATAGAACATTATAATTATAGAGCATGAACGTAGCCTAGTGGGGTTATGCTATAATTACACTCACGTCTAAGTATCTCATGGCCAACTGTAATTTGTACCCTGCTGGCAATGTGTATGATGATGGATGATAATAAGTAGTCCCTCTCCATCTATAATCTATATAGGATCCTACAGCTGCGGCCAGCGAATGGGCATAGGATGCTTAGACGCGAATGTAACTGATAGTGTAATGGGCAAGGATGTAGTGTTCGGGCGTACCGCCCGCCTTGTTAACACTATGCGGAGCAGCAGCGGCGGACACTCGCTATCATGTTCCCATTTATTTTGACTGCCTTTGGATAGAATAATAGGCTGAGGGGGACTTTGCCCCCCCTCAACTTATTGTCATCATATACATTGCCAGCAGGGGGCAAATAGAAAAAAAATCGCCGTCAAAATAGACGGGAACTTAACTGCGGCGATCGACCTATGTAGACATGACGACCATACTACATCCTTCCCGTGCAATGTAAATATTATAGGCAAGGGTTGTGTTAACGGGCGTATCGTCGCTTAGTTTGCAAAAGTCGCACTCTCGCAGTAATATTCACATCTAATTTGATATTTTTTTATTTTTTTTTTTAATAATTTATCTTTTGACCAGCTGTTATTTGCCCCCTGCTGGTAATATATACAGTATAGCCTACAATCTGATGATGACAATACGTCATGGGGGGTGAGTGGGGCAAAGCCCCCTCTCAACCTATTATTGTATCCCACAGCATGTAACAAAATAATATGGTGCTTATTACCAAAGCTACCGCTATTTTTTTCCCAATATTTGAAGGGTATTATAGAATAAGGATGTTGCAAAGATCATATTAAAATTTGGGGATGGATGTACAGTAGTTACCGGGTGTACGGTCGTCATGTTTACATAGGACGATCGCCGCGGTTAACTTCGCGTCTATTTTGACGGCGATTTTTTCTGTTATTTGCCCCCTGCTGGCAATATATATGATGATGACAATATGTCATGGGGGGGTGAGGGGGGGCAAAGCCCCCTCAACATACTATTGTATCCAATGGCATTCAAAATAGATGGGAACCTGACTGCAAGCGTCCGCCGCCTCCGCCGTCATGTTTACATTTTTCGATCGCCGTGGTTCAAGTTCGCGTCTATTTTGACGGCGATTTTTTCCCTGCTGGCAATATGTCGTGGGGGGGGGGGGGCCCCTCAACATATTATTGTATCCAAAGGCAGTCAAAATAGACAGGAACATCATGGCAAAGGTCTGACACCACTACACGAAGTGTAAGCAATGATGGCGGTACGCCCGCTCTTAACATTTTTGCCAAAATTTGTTTCAACGGTCCACCGGAAATCCATTTTATGTGCACTATATGAAGCACTGTAAAATCAGAAAAATTCTCCCTATAATTCTCCCTATTGACAGCAGCAAAATTCTTGGGATGGATGTAGTTTTCGGGCGTACGGTCGTCATGTTGTGCGCTCGCAGTTACGTTTCCGTCTATTTCGACGCTATATTTTCTGCTATTTGCCCCCTGTCATTACTACATGAATACTGTTATGGCCTTGGCCTTGCTCGGGGACTTGGGGCTGTTCGGCCAGGCAGCTTGGGGAACAACAACAACAACAACAACAACTACATGAATACTAGGTTAGATTAGGTTAGGTTGTTTGGTTAGGCTAATGTATTTTTATATCCAAAGGCAGTCAAAGTAGACGGGAACACGATTGGAAAGGTCCGACACCACTACGCGTAGTGTAAACAAGGCTGGCGGTACGCCCGCACTTAACATTCTTGCCAAATTCTTATTAAACCCCTTGCTGGCAAAATATATGCTGATAATCTGATTTCAAATAAGTCATGGAGGGTGGAGGGCCTCAACCCAACCTGTAGGCCTATCCCAAGGCAATTTTTTGTTTACTCTGAAAATGACATAGGCCTAGGCTAGCCTACATCTGAGTGCTTTAAGATCGTTGATTAATGGGGAAAAAACTTTTTCCGGGGATTGTAACTAATTTCAACAACTGTATAATGATGAAAACTAGCTAAAACCGAAGAGAAAAACCATGGGAAAATTAGTGGTACCGGTAGTTTCTGTAATATTTTCCAACAGCAGTCAAATTAGAAGCGAGCATAACTGCGAGTATATAACTTATGTAGGCCTAATCTAAGCGACGGTGGCCTATGCCCGCTGACACAACTCTTATCAAAAAATACCACCCAAGCCATGTTCACGCTACCGACGCTCACCAGCTAAAATGTTCTATCTGGTACCGGTATAGGCTAATATTATAATAGACCTAGCCTATGTTGCGGTATTCGATTTGCATTTAAATATCGGTCCGGTATTGCAATACCTTCTTAATCTTGTATTGTACAATCGTAACAATCTTGAAGAGGCCTAGAATATATAAAAATGGAAGGCAGATGTGTAAAGAATGACCAAACAGTTTCAAGTGGTCCAGTGGATACTGTGATACAAATCATACAATAGCCCATCTTGTATTCCACATTTGAATTAGGCCTAGCCTATAGCTTAACTAAAACCATGGAAACACTAATTTCTCAAAATCTGGAAGAAAGAACATGAAAAATAAGAGTGCGAGCTTTCCTATAAGCTAATTACCAGTTTGTATCAATGTAGAATAGGACCAGGGCCTAACCTAAATTAAACCTATTCTTTATGGTAAAACAGATGGAAGTCACTAGTATAAAGAATCACCAAACAGTTTTAAGCATAGGCTATTGTATACAATGAAAAAACTAATCGGTATAGGCCTAATCCATAAACTAATTTACTATAGGCTATCAACTTAGGTTAGGCTAATAGCAGCTAGGCTAGCCTACTGCTAGACCTAGCCTATCATTTAAGATTTAGGTTAACTAAAAGGTAAGGTTAGGCTAGCCTGCAAACCTCAGCCAAGCTCACAGCCTATCTAGACTAGCCTACTCCTCTCATTAAGCAATTTCGGAAAACGTTTCCAAAATGTACATAACTACCACTTTAAGCCTAGCCTACTATAATAATGTCAAGGACTCAAGGCTGTGTGACATTTGGTGAAATTCGAAGTTAGCCAACATCGTCCGCGAAATAATGTTCTTACTAGGCCCTGGCCTAGGGCCTACGTAACTACTGAATGAAGCACTGTTCATGTTACAATAACTAAAGTTATACATAGCCTAACCTAATTCTTCCAAGATATCCTCTTATACATTTAAATAAAGTTTACTTTGCACTAAAAGGGGAGGATGTATGTTTTAGATTATAATGAAGTCATTCACCAAATATTTGTTTACATGGCAAAGACTCTGCAGACGACGTACGGTAAACGCTATTTTCACCATTATATAAATTTGTTATTAGTAATGTTTGCTACTTTAATGCATGAAAATAAAATAATTTGTAATTTTATACACTCTTTTATGTATTAAAACCGAGTAATTAACTTAAATATCCCAATTTCATAGTCAATCTCTAAAATTACGTGGACCTCGGACCCTCCGCGGAAGCAGGTAGGCTCCGTGGAGCAGGTGTCCCCAATATACTGCCATACCTTCCTCCCACGCCCTCCTCGCGTACGCAGCCCAGAACGCAACCTACTACCAAGCCTACTACCACCTCGACTTCCAGCAGCCAATCAGCGTTGACTACACCCACCCCCAGCCAACCGCGGACGAGATACAGTGAGCGACTTGCGAGAAGGTTACCCACAATCAAAGGCAGGCGCTCGAATGCGTAGTAGCCCCGTCCACCCTTTGCCCCCTGATCTCCGAATATGTATATGTACCTGTAGTATTGAGTAGTTTAATAATTCCTTGAAAATGCTAGATGTCTAGCGAAACGTCGGATCACCATGAACTTTGCAACCTTGTTCACCTTCTTACTGAACCTCAAAGAAGACTGATTAGAAATATTGAAACCCTGAATAATAACATTTTGAATGCAGAAACAGGTTCTTTTTTTAACCTTGTATGCCTTAAAGAAAATGTATTACCTGGCTTTACCAACATATATATATATATATATATAAGCTACTGTATATATATTTTTTTGTTTTTTAAATACTCTCAGCAGGGCTCGAACTACCAACAGTCAGGACGATTGTCCATGCTTTAACCAACTCTACAACAGCGTGATAAAGGATACTTAGCCTTTTCCTATTTATATTAAAAATAATGGAAATCCAACATGGAGAAAGTATTTCATATCATAGGCTACACATGTCGTAAGATCCATATTTCAGGATTCAATACAGGGATTTTTACAAGTACCCCCCCCCCCCCCCCTCAACTCGGGTTGACATTGATTTAATTTTATTATAACTCAACCAAGCACGAGAGTCATAAATACAAAGAGTATCTCACAAATACACATGCGGTACTAAATGTTTATATACCCTCACCGACAGTCAGGACGATTGACCATGCTTTAACCAACTCTACCACGGCGTGATAAAGGATACATAACATTTTCCTATGTATACTAAGAAGAGAAATCCTACATGGAGAAATTAAATTAATTCATACACATGTCATTGGATCCATATTTTAGGATACCATACAGTGATTTATACAAGTACACCCATGTACTCAGGTTGAAAGTTATTTAATTTAATTATAACCCAACCAAGCACGAGACTCATTAATATTTAGTACTTCTCACAAATACACGTGTACGACATTGTTATGAAATTAAATACTTTCTTCATGTAGGATTTCCCTTCTCCTTACTATGGATAGGAAATGGTTTTCTATCCTTTATCACGTCATATAATTGGTTAAAGCATGGACAATCGTCCTGACTGTCGGTAGTTCTAGCCCCACTGAGAGTATGCAAACATTTAGTAGCTCCCGTGTATTTGTATCCGTGAAAGGGTGTGACACGTCTCAATTCTAGTTCACTATATTTCGGACCTTTGTCCATCTCCAGGTGTACATCAATTCCACCTTTATAGAACATTATATTATATTTCAACGACATTTTTCCTATATGGTGTGGATAAAAATATATTTATCAATCTTATTAAGAGCTAAAACAAAGACATGTACAGTACATAATTATATAGTATAAAATTATCACCAATAAAACCGTCTTGCTCTTCGAAAAAACATTGCTTAAAAGAGATCCATTTCATAATTTTCTGGCAATTATACGACGATTTTATTCAGCTTAGGAAGGACCTCTAGCAATAATAAAGCTTTAAACTCTCTAAATCAACCCTTTTAACTACCACAGAGCCCTCCTAAGCTACATAACATCGCTTAAAAATATTTAGAATAAATATAACACACGTCGCTGGTACTCAAATGGTTAATGTAATTTAAACTTACCATTCATATCTCCGTCTTACTCCTAAGGATAGATCAGAATGAGTGTTGATAACATTTAAAAGCATGGGAATCGTTATGGAGTTAAAAATACGAGAATATTACATATATTTACTTAATCTTAATAGAGAATGTTAAAACATTGCGCGCTGTGTCTTATTTGTAATGAACAATAATATAACAAATAGAAGCATATATAGGATACGAATCAGTGACTGAATGTGTTTGTAAAGATTGAAACCTTAAGTCATACGATTGAAATTAATTGAAAATAGAATATGTTAAACGTGCCGAGTCATTTATCTACATAATTTTGAAAGTTGGTATAATACTGTTCGTTTAATTTATTATATTTTCGGTTAAAGAGTAAATATATTTGAGCAATTGAAAATATATATCTAAAACTTGGGCAATGCGATATCAAAGTTACCAGTAACTTGCATAGTGAAAATGAAAACATTTGAGGAAAAACTAAAAATAAATAGTAAAACTTGACCTTTGACTTTGACCTGTGACTTGACCTTTATGTAAGAGTACAGTTTTTGTTAATTGACATTGCCCAGGAAAACCAAATATGCATGCCTAATTTCATTAAAACCCATCAATTAGTTTCATATATAGTAATAGAATAGTTGACCTTGACCTTTGACCTTTATCTTGACCTTTATGATATGTGTATCAAAATGTATTATTTGCCTTTTCATTTAAAGTGCAACTATCTCACCAAAATGTGTGAAGTTTGCATGAAAAGTAAAGAAAATAGCATATTGACCTTATATTTGACCTTGAACTGTGACCTTGACCTTTCATATGGAATTGTATAGTTTCTCGTATGACCTTGGCCTAGGTATTCCGAATATACATGGTAAGCTTAGTGAAAATCTAAGTTAGTATAAGAAATACTAGTAAAAATCTTATTTTAACATTTGACCTTGACCTTTGATCTTGCCCTTTAGAATATTTATCTGAAATCTGGTCAATAAGATATCAAAGTTACCAGTAACATTTACTGTGAAAATGAAGAAATTTGAGAAAAACCTAAAAAAATATGAAATATTTACCATCTTTGACCTTTGACCTTAACCTTTAAATTAAATGGAAAATTTCTTTTTGACTGACCATTGCATTGACCAAATGAATGTACCTCTGAAATTGGGCGATAATCCATTGAACGGTCTAGGAGGAGTTTCTGGACAGAAAGACGACGACGGACGATGACGGACAAGCTGACTGATGGTGCACAGTAAGCGGGTGGGATCTGCGTGCTCGATACTACTTTGCTTCGCAGAATTGATAACATTTTGACAATGATGATTCGATTCGCCGACCCTTTGATCACGAGTCGATGCTCTACTGACTATGCCACGGCTCGCGTATATGCATGTGAAAAATAATTAAATTTGGTTCAGTAATAACCAAGAAATAGCACTTTTTGGCATTGATCGCCCTAACAACAACAACAAGAACAACAACGACATGAGTGAGCTTTAGAGGTCCTGCTTCGCACGGACTTAAAAATGTCATTGAAATAGAATTGAACGTTCTTTAATTAAAGTTGGAATTGATGTATATCTGAAGATGAACTAAGAAGGTCCGATTATAGTGAACCACAACGGAGACGTGTTATCCTTCTCTTCATCTTTTATAATCATATACTATATAATATATATATATATATATATATATATATATATATATATATATGCTGTATAAATGTCATTGAAATAGAATTGAATGTTCTTTAATTAAAGTTGGAATTGATGTATATCTGAAGATGGACTAATATATATATGCTGTATAAATAGATAAAGAAAAACATGGTTTTCGGTGGTTTTAACTACTCGTGGTAGCATGGGCCTGCAGGCTGCTGTCTGCCACTGTTGTTGTGGCCAGGAGTGTGAAAAGGTATGGTGTGGACGTTGGACGAGGTGGGGGAAACTTAGTACAAAGGAGTACAAAGGAAACCAAGCAACAAAATATTTACTGATCCTTATTAGGCTGCTTGTATCTAAACTACCTAGCCTATTACTTAAGAGAGAAACATGGCTTAGACAGGACAGGAGTAATCTTTTCCATGTAGAATGGATAAACTGGCATGGTACTCAACAGGAAAATTAGAAAAAGAGAACTATCTTACTGTCTATTCTACCAAAAGAGGTACTATGGGCGTGTCTTGTTATTCATCTGTAGATGCAGTCAGTCGGGGATTAAAGGCGAGGTATTTGTCTAAGAAATGTTTGAAGGTTTCAACAGTGCTGCACTCTATAACATTGCTAGGCAGGCCATTCCATAAGTTTACTACCCAGTTGCAAAAGAAGTGCTTTGCTTCATAGGAGTGAATGGGCTAACAGATTATTGTACAGCCATTCCCTTGTGTGAAATTTGAATAATCGAATGTGAAGTATTTGTTTGCATCCAAATGATCGATATCTATAATTATCCTAAATACTTATATCCCCTCATAGTCTGCGCTATAGTCAAGCTGAAAAGTTTTAATTCTTCTAGACGTTCTTCATATGGTTTATTTCTTAGTCTGGGAATCATTTTTGTTATTCTTCGCTGTACTCTTTTAAGTTTGTCTATATTCTGTTTATAGTAAGGAGACCAAAATTGAACAAAGTTTTCTAGAGGAGGTCTAACCAATTAATTATATAAGGTGAGAATAACATCATATTTGTATTCAAAAGACCTACCAATGAATCCAATAATCTTACTTCAGTACATTGTAGCCCAATTTTAGTATTTGTAACTGTTACTCATAAATCAGTTTCTTTGTCGACACTTTTGAGTTGAATACCACCCATTGAATAATTTGCCTTATTGTTCCTATAACCTATGTGCAATACTTTACATTTATCGATATTGAAGCTCATTTATCAGGTCTGAGTCCAGTTAGAGAGTTTTATCTAAATACATTTGGATGTATTGTATTTGAGTTGGAGGGACTACCGTGCTTGCTATTTTTGTGTCATCTGAAAAATGTTGAAATACTACATGAGATCGTCATCAATGTCATGTATATACATCAAGAAGAGGACAGGTCCGAGCACTGACCCCTGGGGAACACCGCTTGTGACTTTAGTGCAGTTCGATGCTTTACCATTTCTTACTACTGGTTGCATTCGTCCAGTTAGATAGTTTTCGATCCAGTGGAGCACACTGTATGCTAGAGTATTAAAATAATGCAGAGATGAGTTAAGTTACCTATTAACATTTCTGTTTATCAAGTCATTAGAAACAGGTTTAGTTCCAGAAGCTTGGAAGCTTGCAATTGTAGTTCCGATCTCCAAAAATAAAGTGATACATCAATAGCATCCAATTACCGTCCCATTAGTCTCACATCAATCATAGGAGAGCTACTAGAGTCAATTATTGCTAGGAAAATTAGAATCCACTTAGACACATTTAACTTAATCAATTCTTCTCAGCATGGATTAACTCAGGGACGTTCTTGCCTTACTAATTTGCTTAGCTTTTTTCTCAGAGGTATATGAAGCAGTAGATAATGACAAAATCATATGATATAATATATTTAGATTTCAGTAAAGCTTTCGACAGACTCGTCCCTCATGAGAGATTGATGAGAAAGGTTGAGGTGCATGGAATAGGTGACTAGTAGTTGGGATGGATTAGGTCATGGCTAATTGGTAGGAAACAGAGAGTCAGCATAAATGGTACCAAGTCAGAATGGGGAGCAGTTAAAAGTTGTGTCCCCCAGGGATCTGTATTAGGTTCTCTGTTGTTTGTTATATACATAAATGACCTTGATTTAGGTATAACTAGTAGGATAAGTAATTTAAATTCGCAGACGATATCAAAATGGGGAGAAAAATGGATTCAGATAGCAATATACTGTAAAATGCCTCCAAAGGGATCTACATACCTTACACGAATGGTCAATAAATTGGCAGATGAAGTTTACCATTGACAAATGCAAGGTATTAAAGATAGGGAAGATGAATACAAATGCTATAAACTAGCTAATATTGAATTAGAAAACTCAAAATGTGAGAAAGATCTAGGTGTGTTTGTTAGCAATAATTGGAAACCTAGAAAACAGTTCGTAACAAGGCAAACATGATTATCGGGTTCATCTCTAGGAGTGTGCCTAACAGAACTGCTGATGTTATCTTGAAACTTTACTTGTCATTAGTGAGACCCCATATGGATTATGCTGTTCAATTTTGGTGTCCTTATTACAGAATGGACATAGATTCCTTGGAGAGAGTACAACGTAAAATTAAAAAAAATGCTCCATAATATTATACATCTTCCATATGAAGAAAGGTTGAACAAATTAGGCTTACATTCGCTAGAGAGACGCAGAGTTAGAGGAGATATGATAGAGGTGTTCAAGTGGGTTAGTGGGATTAATAAAGGGGACAAGAAAAATGTACTAAAGCTCAGTAATAGCGAAAGAACTCGAACAAATGGTTTCAAATTAGATTAACTTCGTTTCAGAAAAGATATAGGCAAATATTGGTTTGGCAACAGAGTTGTAGATAGGTGGAATAGGCTAAAGTGGAATCAAGAACGATAGAGCTTTAAGATGAAATTAGATAGACATATGGACGAGATGGGTTGGGTGTGAAGGGGATCTGCCTGGTGTGGGACAATCGCCGCTCTGCAAAAACCCGTTTTCTGACCTCTGACCGTTTTGGTGAGGTCAGTCCTCATGGTGTTAGTGAGCTGGGCTTATAATTATGGTTGGGTGTGAGAGGGATCTGCTTTGTGTGGGCCAATCGGCCTTCTGCAGACTCCCATGTTCTGATGTTCTTTATGCTGACTACTATTAGACGATTATATTGAGTTTAAACAGATCAGAGATCCTTCTTAACCCTCTCGCATTTTTAGGACGCGATCGCGTCATAACGCCACCTGTAAGTTAGAAATATTCGTGGTAAATAAGTTTATGACGCGATTTGGACGCATTTTTGGCTGGTAAGTTAGCCATCAGTAAGCTACAAAATTAAATATCTGGCAACCCCGTAGCGTCCCTGTGTGAGGAGTGCGGGGCTTTGTTTCACCAGTTGTGAGCCGGCCGCCAGTCTGTGAGGTAGTACTCCCGGACCTTTAAATCTCGTCTCGCCTCCATTGCCCGCCATGGAGCGGGTTTCAGGCGGGCAAATCTTGATTATTTATGTACTAAGAGGCAGTGTATCATCAATTTGTGGCTATCTATTTATAATTTATGTATATAACTCGTGATTTGTGACTCTGTGCCTCGTTGTTCGCCTCTCCATAGCCAGCCATGTGTTTTTTAGGCGGGTAGAATGGACCCAGTGGAAGTGTTGTGAACTGTGAATAATAATATTATTTATATCATATTCGTAGGGTTAGTGTAGTAAGCATTCGTAGTCACATTCCTAACTTATGTTAGGTTTGTGATTACGAATGTAAGCTAGGCTATATGTGTGTGTCGTATATATATTGCCCTAAAACCTTCATTTTCGCTTGAAAGACCAATATATTTATGAATAAATACTACATACGAAGTATAATAAAGCTGTAATTACGAAATATAGTTGTGTTTTGCCCATTTTTGGCATTATTTTATGCCCAATTTGGGCAATTTTTAATGAATACACAGTTTTATTTGAGTGAAGTAACTAACAGTGAAGTGTGGATAGATAATAAAAAAAATTTTTAGACAAAAATGTCACGGTAAGTACAAATATGTCACAGTAAAAAGCCTGGCATAAAAAATACAAGACTTTTATGCGCCACTGTACACTACACTGCAGCAGTGAACCTTTGGACACCCACAGATGTCTTGGTAAAGTACCTAAGCTAATCCCATAATTACTTGCCCGCGGCGGGTCAGCACTCCTTGACCTTTTACCTTTTCCTCACAGCTGGGATATTTTATATGTTTAGACTTGGGCTAGGCCTATCTTTATTTTATATATAATATATATATATATATATATATTCGAGTATTTCTATTGTTATTTTATATATAGGCCTATTTTTCTTTATTGTGATTTATTATAAGTTTGATTTATTTATTTTATTTATATAATTTTATTTTATTTATAATTTTGTTTCATTTACATATTTTTTTGTTTATTGTTCCTGTTCCCCAAGGTGTCCATTGGACCACCCCCTATGTCCAGAGCAAGGGCAGGGCCCATAATCGAGTATTTATAGTTATTTTATATATATTTGTATTTATTATTGTTTTTATATATTTTATTTATAGGCCTATCATTTTATTTTATTTATAATTTTGTTTCATTTATATATATATTTTTTTTTTATTGTTCCTGTTCCCCAGGGTGTCCATTGGACCACCCCCTATGTCCAGAGCAAGGGCAGGGCCCATAATCGAGTATATATAGTTATTTTATATATATTATTTATTTATTATTGTTTTTATTTATTTTATTTATAGGCCTATAATTTTATTTTATTTATAATTGTTTAATTTATATTTTTTTTTTGGTTATTGTTCCTGTTCCCCAGGGTGTCCATTGGACCACCCCCTATGTCCAGAGCAATGGCAGGGCCCATAATCGAGTATATATAGTTATTTTATATATATTTTTATTTATTATTATTTTTATTTATTTTATTTATAGGCCTATCATTTTATTTTATTTATAATTGTTTCATTTATAATTTTTTTTTTTTGGTTATTGTTCCTGTTCCCCAGGGTGTCCATTGGACCACCCCCTATGTCCAGAGCAAGGGCAGGGCCCATAATCGAGTATATATAGTTATTTTATATATATTTGTATTTATTATTGTTTATATTTATTTTATTTATAGGCCTATCATTTTATTTTATTTATAATTGTTTCATTTATATTTTTTTTGTTTTGTTATTGTTCCTGTTCCCCAGGGTGTCCATTGGACCACCCCCTATGTCCAGAGCAAGGGCAGGGCCCATAATCGAGTATATATAGTTATTTTATATATATTTTTATTTATTATTGTTTTTATTTATTTTATTTATAGGCCTATAATTTTATTTTATTTATAATTTTGTTTCATTTATATATATATTTGTTTTTATTGTTCCTGTTCCCCAGGGTGTCCATTGGACCACCCCCTATGTCCAGAGCAAGGGCAGGGCCCATAATCGAGTATATATAGTTATTTTATATATATTTTTATTTATTATTGTTTTTATTTATTTTATTTATAGGCCTATCATTTTATTTTATTTATAATTTTCATTTATATTTTTGTTTTGGTTATTGTTCCTGTTCCCCAGGGTGTCCATTGGACCACCCCCTATGTCCAGAGCAAGGGCAGGGCCCATAATCGAGTATATATAGTTATTTTATATAATTATATTTGTATTTATTATTGTTTTTATTTATTTTATTTATAGGCCTATCATTTTATTTTATTTATAATTGTTTCATTTATAATTTTTTTTTTTGGTTATTGTTCCTGTTCCCCAGGGTGTCCATTGGACCACCCACTATGTCCAGAGCAAGGGCAGGGCCCATAATCGAGTATATATAGTTATTTTATATATATTTTTATTTATTATTGTTTTTATTTATTTTATTTATTGGCCTATCATTTTATTTTATTTATAATTTTGTTTCATTTATATATATTTTTTTTTTTATTGTTCCTGTTCCCCAGGGTGTCCATTGGACCACCCCCTATGTCCAGAGCAAGGGCAGGGCCCATAATCGAGTATATATAGTTATTTTATATATATTTTTATTTATTATTGTTCTTATTTATTTTATTTATAGGCCTATCATTTTATTTTATTTATAATTGTTTCATTTATTTATTTATTTTGGTTATTGTTCCTGTTCCCCAAGGTGTCCATTGGACCACCCCCTATGTCCAGAGCAAGGGCAGGGCCCATAATCGAGTATATATAGTTATTTTATATATATTTTTATTTATTATTGTTTTTATTTATTTTATTTATAGGCCTATCATTTTATTTTATTTATAATTGTTTCATTTATAATTTGTGTTTTTTTGTTATTGTTCCTGTTCCCCAGGGTGTCCATTGGACCACCCCCTATGTCCAGAGCAAGGGCAGGGCCCATAATCGAGTATATATAGTTATTTTATATATATTTTTATTTATTATTGTTTTTATTTATTTTATTTATAGGCCTATCATTTTATTTTATTTATAATTTTGTTTCATTTATATATATATTTTTTTTTTTATTGTTCCTGTTCCCCAGGGAGTCCATTGGACCACCCCCTATGTCCAGAGCAAGGGCAGGGCCCATAATCGAGTATATATTTTTATTTATTATTGTTTTTATTTATTTTATTTATAGGCCTATCATTTTATTTTATTTATAATTGTTTCATTTATATTTTTTTTTTGTTATTGTTCCTGTTTCCCAGGGTGTCCATTGGACCACCCCCTATGTCCAGAGCAAGGGCAGGGCCCATAATCGAGTATATATAGGTATTATATATATATTTTTATTTATTATTGTTTTTATTTATTTTATTTATAGGCCTATAATTTTATTTTATTTATAATTGTTTCATTTATATATTTTTTTTTTGGTTATTGTTCCTGTTCCCCAGGGTGTCCATTGGACCACCCCCTATGTCCAGAGCAAGGGCAGGGCCCATAATCGAGTATATATAGTTATTTTATATATATATTTTTATTTATTATTGTTTTTATATATTTTATTTATAGGCCTATCATTTTATTTTATTTATAATTGTTTCATTTATATATTTTTTTTTTATTGTTCCTGTTCCCCAGGGTGTCCATTGGACCACCCCCTATGTCCAGAGCAAGGGCAGGGCCCATAATCGAGTATTTATAATTATTTTATATATATTTTTATTTATTATAGCTTTTATTTATTTTATTTATAGGCCTATCATTTTATTTTATTTATAATTTTGTTCCATTTATATATATTTTTTTTTTTATTGTTCCTGTTCCCCAGGGTGTCCATTGGACCACCCCCTATGTCCAGAGCAAGGGCAGGGCCCATAATCGAGTATTTATAGTTATTTTATATATATTTGTATTTATTATAGCTTTTATTTATTTTATTTATGGCCTAGGCCTATAATTTTATTTTATTTATAATTTTGTTCCATTTATATATATATTTTTTTTGTATTGTTCCTGTTCCCCAGGGTGTCCATTGGACCACCCCCTATGTCCAGAGCAAGGGCAGGGCCCATAATCTAGTATTTATAGTTATTTTTTATATATTTTTATTTATTATTGTTTTTATTTATTTTATTTATAGGCCAATCATTTTATTTTATTTATAATTGTTTCATTTATATATTTGTTTTGGTTATTGTTCCTGTTCCCCAGGGTGTCCATTGGACCACCCCCTATGTCCAGAGCAAGGGCAGGGCCCATAATCGAGTATTTATAGTTATTTTATATATTTTGTATTTATTATTGTTTTTATTTATTTTATTTATAGGCCTATCATTTTATTTTATTTATAATTTTGTTTCATTTATATATATTTTTTTTGTATTGTTCCTGTTCCCCAGGGTGTCCATTGGACCACCCCCTATGTCCAGAGCAAGGGCAGGGCCCATAATCGAGTATTTATAGTTATTTTATATATATTTTTATTTATTATTGTTTTTATTTATTTTATTTATAGGCCTATCATTTTATTTTATTTATAATTTTGTTTCATTTATATATATATATTTTTTTTATTGTTCCTGTTCCCCAGGGTGTCCATTGGACCACCCCCTATGTCCAGAGCAAGGGCAGGGCCCATAATCGAGTATTTATAGTTATTTTATATATATTTTTATTTATTATAGCTTTTATTTATTTTATTTATAGGCCTATCATTTTATTTTATTTATAATTTTGTTCCATTTATATATATATTTTTTTTTATTGTTCCTGTTCCCCAGGGTGTCCATTGGACCACCCCCTATGTCCAGAGCAAGGACAGGGCCCATAATCGAGTATTTATAGTTATTTTATATATATTTTTATTTATTATAGCTTTTATTTATTTTATTTATAGGCCTATCATTTTATTTTATTTATAATTTTGTTCCATTTATATATATATATTTTGTGTATTGTTCCTGTTCCCCAGGGTGTCCATTGGACCACCCCCTATGTCCAGAGCAAGGGCAGGGCCCATAATCTAGTATTTATAGTTATTTTATATATATTTTTATTTATTATTGTTTTTATTTATTTTATTTATAGGCCAATTATTTTATTTATTTATAATTGTTTCATTTATACTTTTTTTGTTTGTTATTGTTCCTGTTCCCCAGGGTGTCCATTGGACCACCCCCTATGTCCAGAGCAAGGGCAGGGCCCATAATCGAGTATTTATAGTTATTTTATATATATTTATATTAATTATAGCTTTTATTTATTTTATTTATAGGCCTATCATTTTATTTTATTTATAATTTTGTTCCATTTATATATATATATTTTTTTTATTGTTCCTGTTCCCCAGGGTGTCCATTGGACCACCCCCTATGTCCAGAGCAAGGGCAGGGCCCATAATCGAGTATTTATAGTTATTTTATATATATTTTTATTTATTATTGTTTTTATTTATTTTATTTATAGGCCTATCATATTATTTTATTTATATTTTTGTTTCATTTATATATATTTTGTTTGTTTATTGTTCCTGTTCCCCAGGGTGTCCATTGGACCACCCCCTATGTCCAGAGCAAGGGCAGGGCCCATAATCGAGTATTTATAGTTATTTTATATATATTTGTATTTATTATTGTTTTTATTGATTTTATTTATAGGCCTATCATTTTATTTTATTTATAATTTTGTTTCATTTATATATATATATATTTTTATTGTTCCTGTTCCCCAGGGTGTCCATTGGACCACCCCCTATGTCCAGAGCATGGGCAGGGCCCATAATCGAGTATTTATAGTTATTTTATATATTTTTATTTATTATTGTTTTTATTGATTTTATTTATAGCCCTATCATTTTATTTTATTTATAATTTTGTTTCATTTATATGTATATATTTGTTTATTGTTCCTGTTCCCCAGGGTGTCCATTGGACCACCCCCTATGTCCAGAGCAAGGGCAGGGCCCATAATCGAGTATTTATAGTTATTTTATATATATTTTTATTTATTATAGTTTTTATTTATTTTATTTATAGGCCTATCATTTTATTTTATTTATAATTTTGTTTCATTTATATATTTGTTTGGGTTATTGTTCTTGTTCCCCAGGGTGTTTGGCCAAAGAGCCCCAAGGTATAAATATATATATTCTTATAATGCCATACTATGACTACGTCATGGTGTTCCCCCATTTGAATTACAAAATACGGAACTATACCGTCATGAATCCATTATACTCATGTCATCTGGAATCGGATAATGCAAAACTATGACTATGTCATGGTGAACTATACCAACGTTATATGGATCCAGTGATGGCGAACTTGCGTCATGACAACTATCAACGTCAATTACGTTTTTCCTTTATTTCCATTTCTTGGTTTCAGCATCGTAAGCTAACTACGCCAGCCTGCCGCCATACGCCAGCCTACCGCCATACGCCAGCCTACCGCCTACCGCCATACGCCAGCCTACCGCCATACGCCAGCCTACCGCCATACGCCAGCTGCCATGTCGGACAAGAAGAAACCTTTGTGGGACTCCCAGCTGGAAGATGTGGTCAATGAGGTGCTGGACATGACGACGACGGATGAGACGGCGAGCGAGAGTGAGTCGGACGAGTGGTCTGACGATGAGGATTGGGCTTCACCTCCGCCCAAACGACTCCGCCTCGACGCTTCCACCTCGGCCGATCCACCACCACCACCACCACCACCAACTGAACCAGCCCCAGAGGATCCACCACCACCACCACCACCATCCATCCCATCCACATCCCATCCCATCCCATCCCATCTACATCTCATCCCATCCATAACATCGCTGATTACCTCCTACCATCACCCAACTTCCCCCAACTTCCCACGTCACCTCTTTCATCCACCTCGCGTGGCAGTGCCTCATCCTGGCTTCCAGCAGGATCACCAGCCCGCAGCCCACACCTGTTTGCTACGCTACTTGCTGTGGGCACTTTGAATACCCCGCCTTCGCATGCCATGGGAATGGTCACCCCCGCAGTGTCCCCCTTCAGCGACACACCGTTGACCCCCTCGGCATTTGTTCTGCCTGAGCATCGAGCCGCAATGCGTGCTGAGGTTGCTGAAGCCGCAGTGCGTGCTCAGGTTGTTGCTGAGGTGCCACGCACAGCGTTGAATCCTCCAGCAGCAATCGAGGAGCTTCTTCCCCAAAGGCTTCCTCTTCACCATTCACCAACTGGTACAGCTGCACCAGGTTCACCAGCTCCACACCTTTCACCAGCTGGTGCAGCTGCACCAGGTTCACCAGCTCCACACCTTTCACCAATTGGTGCTGCACCAGGTTCACTGGCTTCTGCATCATCTGATGCAGAAGCCCCCCCCACTCAACCCCTCGACCTACCACCTATGCCACGCTGGAGGCCAGGTCCCCGTAGGGGGGCAGGTGGTAGGCCCAGGGGCCGCAGAGGTGTTCCTCGCGGTGGTCCTCGCGGTGGTCGTGGCCGTGCTCACGATCCTGCCCCCGATCGTGATGCCGGTTGGACCGACACCCCCTTTGACCCCCAGCCTGATCTGTTCTCAGGGACCCCTGGCATGCAGGTTCCAAAGCCGGTGACTCCTCTCCAGTTCTTCCAGCTCTTCTTTACAAGGGAGATTCTGCAATACCTGGTAGTGGAGACAAATGCTTACGCCAAGTTCATTGACGGAGCAGCCGCTCTTTGGCACCTGTTTGGTGAGGAGGAAATGGCCAAATTCCTTGGCCTGTACTTCCTCATGGGCATCACCAAGATTCCTTCTCTGAGTTACTACTGGCGTTCAACTGTCCTTCACGACTACCCAGTATTTCGGAGAACGATGAGTAGGACTAAGTTTCTAGCCTTGTTGAAGTATTTCCATGCTTTCAACAACAAGGCAGTCTGCAGGCAGAACAAGGACAGGCTTGTGAAGGTTCGGACGGTGATGGAATACCTACTTGAAGGCTTCAAGCTGGCATACATCCCCACCGAAAAGCTGTCCCTTGACGAAGGCAGCCTTGGATGGAAGGGTCGCCTTTCATTCAAGGTTTACAACCCAATGAAGCCGACGAAGTACGGTGTCAAGCTGTACATCCTGGCAGAGGCGTTGACTGGCTATGTGTGGGACTTTCGGGTCTACACCGGTCCGGGTACATCTCTCCAGGAGACGGTGGAGGGTCTCACGGAGTCCTTCAGAGGCCAGGGGTACAGGCTGTACATGGACAACTATTACAACTCAGTTGACCTGTGCCAGCAAATGCTCACACACAACATCTATGTGTGTGGCACCCTGTGCCTTGTACGAGGAGCTCCTAAGCGGTTGTGCGACATTGCTAAAGCAAATCAGCTTGAACGCGATGCGACATTAGCAATGAACAACGGCTTAACCATGGTCCTACTTTGGCGAGACAAGCGCATCGTCAACATGGTGTCCACTTTCCACAACCAGGACACCATCCCGAAGCTTGTCAGTTTCAAAGAGAAGGACCAACAGGGCAAGTGGCGTCGTGGACAGAGGGAGGTCTTCAAACCTGTTTGCGTTGAAGACTACAACATCCACATGGGTGGGGTGGATCACTTCGACCAGATGGTCTAGTACTACCCCATCCAGCGAAGGACGGTCAAGTGGACGAAGAAGATCACCTTCTACTTCATCCAAATGGCCCTCTTCAACGCCCATGTCCTGTACAGGAAGTGCTACCCAAGGAAGAAGATGACCTTGCTGGACTTCCAGGAGCACATCTGTACTTCCTTGCTGCACTTCAACCCTGCAGAGTGGCCTATGTCGGGGAGGCCAGTCCACCGAGCACAAGATCTGCCGCGTGACCAGCGTGAGCCACAGAGGCATGCACGCAGGCAACGGCAACCCGGTGGATCATCTGGGTCTTCTGACGACGACCATCCAGACTCCCCAGCCCCTGCTGCTCCTGACAACACTCCACCCTCTCCTGTTGCTCCTGGTGGAGGCGTTGAGAGGGCACCACGTCTCGATGTCCCCTCCCCACCACCAGAACCAGATGATGCTGCTGCCCCGGGGGGAAACTATGTCCTGGTTCAACCCCCCGTGGTACTAGCACCTGATGCAGCTGCTGCTGGTGACGATGGGGAAGCAGCTCTTGAAGCTGCCAACCAACCGCCACCAGTACTGGAAGCAGCAGGAGCAGTGCGAGTCCGGAGACCTCGACCTGGAGTTGTCCCAAGGCCCCGTCCTATTGTTCTGAACCATGTCCGGTTGAACAGGGCCTTGGACCATTCTCGGCAGAGGATTCCGGCCAAGAAGCGACTCCGTTGCTATTACTGCAAAGTAATGAACGGCATTCGCAAGGACACAAGCTTCCGCTGCACGACTTGCACGGTTGCCCTCTGCATTGATGTCAACGACTGCTTCAACCTTTTCCATCGTCACAATGCAGGTGTCCTATAGTCAGGAGCCATGTGCAATCATTCATTCATTGATTCATTCATTTCTCTTCTCCATTTCTCTTCTTCATTCACCCGGCTTCATTCACCCACCTTCATTCACCCACCTTCATTCACCCACCGACATTCACCCACCGACATTCACCCACCTACATTTACCCACCTTCATCATCAAAGTGGATATAGGCCTCCTGGGGAAACCACTCTACAAAAATAACGAGTCAAATGCAGTACCTCCTAGGGTGGCTTGGAAATCTGCATATTTCTGTGGTTTGACACCTTGTATATATATATATATATATATATATATATATATATATATATATATATATGTATATATATATATATATGTATATATATATATATATATATATATATATATATATATATATATATATATATATATATATATATATATATATATATATATATATATATATATATATATATATATATATATATATATATATATATATATATATATATTACTTTATTTGTGTGTACAATAGAATTATTTCTGAATGTATTACTTGATGATAACCTGGCTTTCTTGTTTTGTTTTTTCAGTGTCAACCCAGGAGCCATTTCCCTTCTCGTTGGAAAGGGTTGTGGCCCTATCAGGTAAGTAAAATTGACAACCTTCATGACTGACATGTCTTCTATGAACATTATACAATTATTGGCAAGGAAAATTATATAAAAGTGTTGTATATTGTGGCAAAGATAAACATCTGTATAAACATTCTCATTTATTTACAAAACAATAGCAGTGCATGGAAACAATTGTGCATAGCTCGCGAACCAATGACGCTATATTATTTTTGTTTTCACCATTAGAAAGAGCATAATTTTCCGATGACGGTGATATAAACAGTTATATACGTATCCGAGCAAATAAACCAATGCCGAGGTGGGGAACAGCTCGGAACCCGGCTAGCATCGGCGGAAAAGAGATGGGTGAAGCGTAAATATTCGCATTTTGGCTCTTCATTTCAAATATTCATAGCGCAAAAAGTATTTGTCCTAGGAACTTCTAGTTTCTTTTATACTCATCAGCATTATTTGCCGTATTCATACAGCTTAAATTTAAAACCATACACTTCGTAGCAATGAAATAAATCGAAAATGTTATAAACCATATCTATTTTTTTTTTTTCGGTCGCTGCATGGAAACAATTGCGCATAGCTCGCGAACCAATTACGCTGTATTATTTTTGTTTTCACCATTGGAAAGAGCACAATTTTTCGATTCTGGTGATATATACAGTTATATACGAATCCGAGCAAATAACGCAACCACGAGGTGGGGAACAGCTCGGAACCCGGCTAGCATCGGCGGAAAAGAGACGGGTGAAGCGTAAATATTCGCATTTTGGCTCTTCATTTCAAATATTCATAGCGCAAAAAGTATTTGTCCTAGGAACTTTTAGTTTCTTTTATACTCATCAGCATTATTTGCCGAATTCATACAGCCTAAATTTAAAACCATACACTTCGTAGCAACGAAATCAATCAAAAATGTAATAAACCAAATCAATCAAAATCATATTTTGTTTTTTCGGTCACTGCTTGAGAACTATTGAAGATAAACAATTTCTGTTTTCAGATTTGGAAAGAGGAGAAAAAATACTATTATTTGAGCAAAAAAAATATATGGTCATCACTCACAATTTAGAGCTAGGACAGTGTGAAGACAATTGCATGGGAAATAATTGTATTCCGGACTCATTTACACTTTCATATTTCGATTTATTTACATTTTTTTTTGTTTTATCATGTACTATAAATATTCCTCTTTCCATTGACATATGATACATCACAATAAACCGCATTCTGGTGGATGAAAATACAGAAAAACGCAAGGCTTCGAAAACTCGCCCAGCCTCATATTTCATGGCAAATTAAAGAATGTCTTACCGTAAGTTAGCTAAATAAGTTGCTGGATGCGGGAGGGTTAAACTGCTCCTAATCGGCTAACTATAGCTCAACTACAATAAAGAGACCGCCGGTACAGCAGGGGTTAACGTGGATTTACTGTGCTTATTATTAATTTTGTTGTTTAGGTTTATCAAAATAGTTCGGCAGTGTATTATAAATTGTGTATAATTGTTCTGAATATTCTTGTCCGCGAGTGTACAGTATATACGGTGACAAATAGAATCACAGAGGTGGTACAAATGTTCATAAGGGGAGACTGACCGTTTGTTTGGTCTATTAATTATTTTATTCATATTAGTTTTTAATTTCCTCCCTAGACCTCCATCAAGCTTAGAAAAACATCCCCTAGACCCCCCTTCAAGAAAAATTTGTACATTGTTACGTAGAAAAATTTCCCGGCCGAAGGCCGATTCCTCTTAAAATTTACAGGCTAGCTATCGCTCGCCAGGAAATAATCGACACCTAAATGGCACGAAAGGTCTTAAAATTGACAACGAAATGGGGCGAAACACGTTAAAATCGCCAAACTAATGAGCCGAACGTCTTATAATCTCAAAACTAATGGAGCAAAACAGTCCCCTTAATATAACTAACTCGCGGACGAAATATTTTGGAACATTCCCTTTAAACACAAGCCGGAGTCGGTGTTTTCCCTCACTGCTTCAAGTTCATTATCTAGCCTTGTACCAGGTATTTGTGTCTGGGGTTGTACATACCTCAATGGCCGCGCAGAGAGCCCCATGCTGTGGCCGGCTGTGTTGCTTGAACTGACTGAAACCCTCTTGACTGAAACCCTCTTGACTGAAACCTTCTTGACTGAAACTCTCTTGACTGAAACTCTCTTGACTGAAACCCTCTTGACTGAAACCCATTTGCTGTAAACATATCCTGGAAATCCCACCTCGATCTTTATGGGGAGAGTTTATAGCCACCTCTGTCTTACAGTAATCTTGTTACATTCTATCGTGTTTAAGGGGACATGGGCCGATTTTCTGGTCCCCTTTCTTCCTCGTGTTTAGCCTCATTAGTTTTCAGATATTAAGATGTTTGCCCCATTAGTTAGTCGATTTTTAAGAAATTTCTCCCCATTTCGTCGTCAATATTTAGACCGTTCGTGCTACTTGGGTGTCGACCTTTTTCCCTGGCGAACGATAGTGAGCCTGTAATGTTGGAAGAACCGGTCTTCGGCCGGGAAATTTTTCTACCGAAAAATGTACAAATTAATCTAGAAGGGGAATATAATGGATGTTTTTTTTTAATTTGATGGAGATCTAGGGAGGAAACTAGACAAATAATGAATACATGCAAAAATCCCCCCAAAAGTGAACCATCTCCCCTAAATCCCTACATATACAACTATTATGCTATAACAATAATGTATAATGGCAAGCATCAAATGATTTTAATCAGCTTAGGAAGGACCTCTTGGGACGGATTGGGGTAAAATATCGCAATAAACTCTTTGACTACCTTATATTTTTCCTGACTCGCATAATGTGTATAATTGTATAATGCTATACATTGTTCTAGGTTAGTTATAAGATCAGGTTATACATACTAGGCAGTGATCAATGTTAGTTATCAGATCAGGCTAGGCTTATCCTTTTCAAGACTAGTTATATAATGACTTACTCTTCCATAGCTCCTTCAATATATTCTACTCTTCTTCCACGCGCCACCCTATTTACTTACTCTTCCATAGCTCCTTCAATATATTCTACTCTTCTTCCACACGCCACCCTATTCACTTACTCTTCCACAGCTCCTTCAATATATTCTACTCTTCTTCCACGCGCCACCCTATTCACTTACTCTTCCATAGCTCCTTCAATATATTCTACTCTTCTTCCACACGCCACCCTATTCACTTACTCTTCCACAGCTCCTTCAATATATTCTACTCTTCTTCCACGCGCCACCCTATTCACTTACTCTTCCATAGCTCCTTCAATATATGCTACTGTTCTTCCACGCGTCACCCTATTAACTTACTCTTCCATAGCTCCTTCACTATATTCTACTCTTCTTCCACGCGCCACCCTATTTACTTACTCTTCCACAGCTCCTTCAATATATTCTACTCTTCTTCCACGCGCCACCCTATTTACTTACTCTTCCATAGCTTCTTCAATATATGCTACTCTTCTTCCACGCGTCACCCTATTAACTTACTCTTCCATAGCTCCTTCACTATATTCTACTCTTCTTCCACGCGCCACCCTATTTACTTACTCTTCCACAGCTCCTTCAATATATTCTACTCTTCTTCCACGCGTCACCCTATTTACTTACTCTTCCATAGCTCCTTCAATATATGCTACTCTTCTTCCACGCGCCACCCTATTTACTTACTCTTCCACAGCTCCTTCAATATATTCTACTCTTCTTCCACGCGCCACCCTATTTACTTACTCTTCCATAGCTCCTTCACTATATTCTACTCTTCTTCCACGCGCCACCCTATTTACTTACTCTTCCATAGCTCCTTCAATATATTCTACTCTTCTTCCACACATCACCCTATTTACTTACTCTTCCATAGCTCCTTCAATATATTCTACTCTTCTTCCACGCGTCACCCTATTTACTTACTCTTCCATAGCTCCTTCAATATATTCTACTCTTCTTCCATGCGCCACCCTTTTCACTTACTCTTCCATAGCTCCTTCAATACATGCTACTCTTCTTCCACGCGCCACCCTATTTACTTACTCTTCCACAGCTCCTTCAATATATTCTACTCTTCTTCCACGCGCCACCCTATTTACTTACTCTTCCATAGCTCCTTCAATATATTCTACTCTTCTTCCTCGCGTCACCCTATTTACTTACTCTTCCATAGCTCCTTCAATATATTCTACTCTTCTTCCACGCGCCACCCTATTTACTTCCGACACTTTCACTATAATATTCCCCTTTTCTTTTCCCATTCTCTTCATTCCCATCTTACTTTGGGGAGATAGGTCGTGTTTTTGGTCTATTAATTCAATTATTCCTATGTTTCTTTGCTAGACCTCAATCAAGCTTAGGAAAACACCCCCTAGACCCTCATTCAAGATAAATTTGTAATTTGTTCTTAAAATATCTTAGAATATCAGGCTCGCTATCGCTCGCCAGGAAAAATATTGACACCTAAATGGCACGAAAGATCTTAAAATTGACAACGAAATGGGGCGAAACTTATAGGCCGAACGTCTTATAACTTCAAACACAAATGGGGCTTAATTAATACGAGGGAGAAAGGGGCCAGAAAACCGACCCATCTCCCCTTATGCCACTCACTCTCTTTCTCATCCTACTTTTCCTTCTATCATTCCATTGTACCACTTTCTTATTCCATCTTTAGATATACATTAATTCAAACTTTAATTAAAGAACATCCAATTCTATTTCAATGACATTTTTAGGTCCGTGCGAAGCAGGACCTCTAAAGCTCACTCATGTCGTTGTTGTTCTGGTTGTTGTTGTTAGGGTGATCATTGCCAAACAGGGCTATTTCTTGGTTATTACTGAACCAAATTTAATTATTTTTCACATGCATATACGCGAGCCGTGGCATAGTCAGTAGAGCGTCGACTCGTGATCAAAGGGTCAGCGGATCGAATCATCATTGTCAAAATGTTAATAACTCTGCGAAACAGAGTGATATCGCGCACACAGATCCCGCCCGTATACTGTGAACCATCAGTCAGCTTGTCCGTTGTCGTCCGTCGTCGTCTTTCTGTCCGGAAACTCCTCCTAGACCGTTCAATTGATTTTCACCAGATTTCACAGGTATATTCAATTGGTCAATGCAGTGGTCAGTAAAAAAGAAATTTTCCATATAACTTAAAGGTTAAGGTCAAAGGTCAAGGTTAAAAATAAGGTAAATATTTCATATTGTTTTAGTTTTTACTTAAATTTCTTCATTTTCACCTTAAATGTTACTGTTAACTGATATCTTATTGACCAAATTTCAGATAAATATTCTAAAGGGTAAGGTCAAAAGTCAAGGTCAAATGTTAAAATAAGATTTTTACTAGTATTTCTTATACTAACTGTTAGATTTTCACTAGGCTTACCATGTATATTCGGAATACCTAGGCCAAGGTCATACAACAAACTATACAATTTCATTTGAAAGGTGAAGGTCACATGTCAAGGTCAAATATAAGGTCAATATGCTATTTTCTTTACTTTGCATGCACATTTCACACATTTTGGTGAGATAGTTGCACTTTAAATTAAAAGGAAAATAATACATAAAGGTCAAGATAAAGGTCAAAGTTCAAGGTCAACTATTCTATTAATTTATGTTAAACTAACTGATGGGTTTTAATGAAATTAAGCATGCTTATTTGATTTTAATGGGCAATGTCAATGCAAACAAAAATGTACTCTTACATAATTATACTGTAGGTCAAGGTCAACTTTTATTATTAATTATAAAAGATTACTCACATTTTGGGAAACTAGGTGTATTATTTGTTTATTACTTAAATAACATATATATCAAATTTCACATGAATATTGTAATAGTTAAGGTCAAAGGTCAAGGTCAAAACCAAAGTGTTTTGTCATTTTCCCATAAACTCCTCCTAGATGTTTAATGTATTGTCACCAAATTGTACAGGCAAATTCAGTTGGTCAATGCGACGACCATCCAAATATATGTATTTTATTCTTAGTCAAAGGTCAAAGGTCAGGGTCACAGTATATGATCAATAATTGTAGTCTACTGGTTTTTATACAAATTACACCATATTCAAAATGCTAGTTAATATAAACATTGGTGTTTAGTTGACTAAATCCTTGATAAGAATATCTAAGGTTAAGGTCAAAGGTCAAGGTTAAAGGTAAAAATAATATTTTACTAGTATTTCCAATTAAATGTAAGATTCTCACTAGGCATAGCATGCATATTAAGAATGCCTAGGCCAAGGTCATACAAGACTAAACATAATTCCATTTTATAGGTCAAGGTCAAAGGTCAAGGTCAAATATAAGGTCAATATCCTAATTTCTTTACTATTCATGTAAACTTAAAATTTGTTGAGATAGTTCTGCTTTTAATGAAAATGAAAATTTTAAATTTTAAGACATGAAGGTCAAGATGAAGGTCAAAGGTCAATTTCAGCTATTCCTTTAATACCTCTCAAACTAGTTTTTGATCTTTAACCCTTTCCCTGCGGGAGACGTTCAGGAACGCTATGGCAATTTACAGCAATTTACAGGCTTGTAAAGCCTCTTATCTATTTATCTATTGCCTGATGCCGTGATCCCCGAAGGGGTGGCCACGAACGAACTGCCCCCATGCACCTCTGTCCCCAGTCAGTCGACGCCCCTCCCCCCAACCAGCACTGCCTTCGTTCATATACTTCCTCACTCCATCCTTCCACCTCTCTATCGGTCTACATCTCCCTCTCTGTCCCTCCACCTCGCTCTCATACACCCTCTTAGTCATTCTCTCGCTTTCCATACGTTCCATATGGCCGAGCCATCTCAAGTTGTTCCTTTTCACACTTTCCAGCACATCTACCTCCACACCACACCTCCTTCTTACTTCCTCATTAGCCTGTCTATCCCTCCATGTAACTCTGGACGCACTTCTTAAGTAATTAATTTCCACTGCTCTCACTCTTGGTCTGAGTCTCTCAACCAACGTCCATGCTTCGCTTCCGTAAGTCAGTGTCGTGATTACCACACTGTCATGCAAGGACTTCTTCACTTCCATACTGACCACCCTATTTCTTGTTACTGCTTTCAACGTTCCTACAACCCTTTTCCCCTGTTGTACCTTCTCCCGCACTTCTTCATCCATTGTCCCATCTTTACTCAACACACTGCCCAGATACTTAAAAGAGTTGACGATCTCCATAGCCTGACCGTTCAGCTTCACCTCACACTCTGTGACTTCATCCCTTTGGAAGACCATAACCTTGCTCTTCCCTGCATTTACCTTCAAATTTCGTTTTTCGCCTCTTAAAGCTTGCAAAATCAAGTGCAAAGGAGCAGTAGTGCGACAGGCAAAAACGTCCGTCTCCCAGCCAGAATTGCTCATTTTAGCTAATGTCTATGGTAGCGCTGCGGGTGAACCCCGCGAGCTACCAAGCTCGTTTTGGTGTCATTTTGAAGCTATTTTCTTCTAGTTTTCGACAGAATACATTTCATTTCATTCAGACACTTGCCTAATCAATCAGGAGTGCCTGAATGAGCCCTAATATGGCAGAAATAGGTGGAAATATTCCCGCAGAGAAAGGGTTAATGAAGTTTGGCTAGCTTATTTGATTTTCCAGGGTTACATAAATGTATGCAAAAAATATAATCCTACATAAAGGTCAAGGTCACAGAGGTCAAAGTCAAAAGTCAACCTTCATCATAAAAAATACACAAATTTTGATAAGCTGACTGTTAGTTGCATTTCATATAAATATTCTAATACTGAAGGTCAAAGGTCAAGGTCAAAGATCAAAAGAAGAGTGTTAATAATTGTTCCCAAACTTTTCCTAGACTGTTTAACCCTTTCTGTACTTGCGGCCTTTTTTTATCATATTCTAGCTACAATTAGACGATTTTGTGAAGCTTAACCCGTCCAGCCCCGGCTAGTTTTGTAATGTTTGTTCACCAGAACCCGGCCGGTTTTCAAAAAATGGTTTTATTCCAGAAACAATAGCGAATGGGTTAGGAGTGAAGGAAAAAACCACGAAAAACCGCTCAAAAAGCTTAAAGAATGGTCCTACAGAGCCCCCGAAAACGTATTTTACAAGAGTAAAAAATTGAAGGCAATTACTCCAAAAAAACAGGTTATTGCGCGCTCACGCGCACGCACGTGAACTTTGAGAGTTTTCAACCATCGGCACGGTTGCGTGGGATACGTACACAGTTCCCATACAAATCTGAGCCCTCTTGAGGTTACACCTGAGGTTACGGTCGGCGCAATTAGGGTGACGCGCCAGGCGCGTCTCTGGGGCTGTGCGTTACATACATCGCCGACGCGTCAGACGCGTCGCTGGGGCTGTACGGGTTAAGAAGGATCTGTGGTGGAAAAAGGGTTAATTAGGATAGTTGAAAGCCTGCCAATTAAGCTGAATACAATTTTCTATTATTATCCAGTATAAAATGATATGGACAGAACTGGTACTGAACGGGTTAATGTATCGTCACCAAATTTTGCAGGGAAATTTGGTTGGCAAGTGCGACGATTGTTGCCCCCCATTGGAGGCGAGTTGTTTTCGGGGCGAATCCTCCAGTCTTCTTGGTGATATTTTTTGTAATGATGGTGATAGTTGTTGTTGTTGTTCCCTAAGCTGCCTGGCCGAACAGCCCCGTGGTGATAGTAGTAGTGATGACAGTAGCAGAGATGGTAGTAACAGAGATGGTAGTAACAGCAGGGATGATGGTGATAACAATGATGTTGGTGGTAATAGTAGTGATCATGGTGATACTTGTAATGATAATGATGACTGAGATGACAGGGCTAGAAAATATATCGCCCAAGAAGACCGCAAACCCATTCCCATCAACTGCATGACCAACAACTCCTGTGTACAAAAATTGCGTCCATAGGGAACGGGAAGAGAGACTGAAAGCAGGCTCTCCTGGACAACAGCAATCAAATACACCAGTCCCCCCTTTCACAGCTCCAGAAGAAACGCGCGGGACATCCACCACAGTTTGCTGCCTCATGTTCCGAAATCCACCGACTTGTCACTCTCCGTAAAGTTCGTTACTACCTAGCCAAAATCAGGGTAGAGTTAGGCAAGTCGAGGCACTGTGTCCCATGGGTAACCTGTGGGAGAGTATACGTGAACAGGTCGATCGGACAGCACACTCCGTGGAGGCTAGCCAAAATCCTCCTCGATCTAGCCCATCAAGCAGTACGGTGTGGACGACGAGATAGTGTGTGAGGGCTATACTATACCGGAAGTGACCCTACGTTAGTGCTAGTTAGACCTATCTGAACTGATATGATCTTAATTTAGATATAAAGGTATATTGAAATGTATATTATATGTGTGCGAGGGTATCCCCAAGCCTCCCCCCTAGGGAACAGGCCAAGACGGGCCACGCACGTTGTCGCCCCCCATGTGTGTCCGATCTTTACAATGCTACTCTCTCTATGATACTCCAACTCAAATTAAGTGCTTTTTGTTTGCAATATTCACGAAACACATTAAGTAAAGGTTGTGTAGGATATGTTATGTGTTCAAATTAACGTAATTACCTGAGATCTTTATTCTCACCTTAGTCCTTTCGTTATTCGTGTCGAGAGTACATACAAACGCTATTCTAGGATTGATTTATATGTATACTGTGTAATATATATTCATATATTGCCACTCAGGTGTTTATATATATCCGTTGGGCCTGATTACCCGCACACTACACGTAAATGTTGTGAACACCCCTGACAGATCTAATACTTAGTTAATCGGATTATCAGAGTACGTAAAATCGTGTATAAATGCTCATAGAGAGTGCTATCTATCGTGTCTCTTAGTCATACTCATTGAATTCATGTTTCCTGGCTTCATAACCAGTTTAAACATTTAATTCGAATTCCTAGTAATTCTATGTGTTATCTATCTTGTCTCTCAGTTATGGCTCATTGTATTCATGTTTCCTGGCTTCGCAACCAGTTTAAACATTTAATTCGAATTCCTAGTAATTCTATGTTGTCAGTATCGCATTAATATTTCAATGCCGAGGACTCAGAGTGCCACACCGGACTAATATTTATTTGCTCAGTTCCCTGAACTATTATTATCAAATCTAACCATATACGTTAGTAGAGAAATAAAAACCTCTCGTATTATTTATAACTCTTTAGTTATTCACCCATCAGTTGATATTCTTATTTTATATATTCTATTTACCTAAGACGGTGTGACCTCAGTATATTTGACCTTTTCCAGAGTCACGTTCTACCTCGTGTTAACCTTGACCTTCAGGATATCAGCTACCCTTTGAGACTGACCGGTCTGTTAGCATTTATACTATATGTTTATATATTCATCATATGTTTATTCAATTGTGATTTATTGATTATTGTCATAACTTGATTTGTATACCATCCATACTTTAACACTTAAAGAGCGGGGCCCGACTTAAGTCCGTATCTAAAAAGCAGCAAGTTAGGAGCATTATTAACCCTTTGGCGCACAATGACTCGTTCAGAGTCATTAGGTATTTTTTTCCTAGGTGCACGATGACTCTTTAAGAGTCATTAAACTTAAAAATATTCGCCAAAAATTTAGTTTTCGTCTGACGCGCATCATATTTGGCATAGATATTAAGTATTAAGTCTAGTTCAATGAGTACAATTGGCAACCCCCTCAGTTTAACGGTTTACTCACGGCTGGCTGGGAAGGGAGCAGAGTACAGCTCAGTCTGTTTTTCGATACTTTCACGTTTATTCGTGTATCTCAGTAACTATTTGGTTTATAGTAATTCTGAAGTTACCAGTGGAATCCTCATTAAATTCCGCTTAAAGAACTGCTCCAACATCATTAACTGCTTAATTTCATCAAATGTTGTGACCTTCTCAGATCGGAGCCAGTTCCCCATAGCATCGGACAAGTCCCGGGCGTGTTCCAAAAAGGTGCTATCTCTTCCCTTAGTTACACCCCGGAACTTCAAACGGTACGTTTCTGGTTGCAGTTCGTAAGCCCTCAGGACAGCCTCCTTGAGATCCTCGTACACAATACATAACTCCAATGGTAACGCATCGTAGGCTTTAAGACCCTTGCCTATTAATCTAGAGGATACAAGTGCTGCCCACTTATTCTCTGGCCACTGGTGTTCCTGGCACTTCTTCTCAAAGCGTGTGAAAAATTCTGTTACACCACTCTCATCAAACACCGGAACCAGTTTCAATAAGTGCGAGAGAGAATGCTCATGAACACGGTTACCAGCCCTAAGTCGCTGTCCCGTTGCCTCTACTCGCGACTTCTCTACGTCCATGTCGGCACAGTACCTAGTCGACTCTAAATCAGCTTGGATTTTTGCTAGCTTGGCTCTCTCTTCTATCTTGGCTAATTCTAATTGCTGCTGAAGCTGAAGCTCAGATACCCTTTGTTGCTGTTGAACCTCAGATACCCTGATAGCCTTTCTCTCTTCGATCTTAGCTAATTCGAGCCGAAACAACAATTCTGGAGTCAACCCTTGAGGAGGTGAAGGTGCTACAATGTTTGAAATTACCGGTGGTCCCCCCAGGGGCAACCCACCCTGCCAGTCACCACCCAACTGTGGACGCGTACTCGGGGTCGGCAAACCACTGGGATGGCTAGGAGTCGAGTGTAGGGGAAGCATGGCCGAAGGGCTCTGAGCACTCACCAGTCACCCTGCCCAGTACACACGTTATCAAGTTATTCCTGGTCATGCTGCTAGTAACCGCATGACCGATAGCTGTGGCCAGGCATTGAAGACCGTACCGATTCATACCCTCCAACCGCTCGGCAGTAACAGGCCATTGCAAAAATATCCTAGCATCCTCCTCACAGTTCACCTGATTAACCATTTCATCATGCTGCTGTTCCTCCGTTTCGACATGACGTATTGTCTCCATTCTCCTCTGATCCGGTATAAGACATGATGCTCACAAAAAATTCTCACCACAATATTCAGAAAAGAAGCACCCCAAACTCTTATACCTCGATATACACACAAAAATTCTCGGAAATACTCAATGTTGCAAAACAAAAATTATTCTTGCTGATCCCCGCAAAATATTCTCCAAAACAACAAATGTTCCCTGCTAATAAATGTAGGTTCACCAAATCCTAGGTAAGGTCGCCATTTGTTACGACTGGGGTTCAAATATATCAGGGCTCTTATTCATTGGACTAGTAATGGCATAAATGCTACAACGGAAAGCGCTAGATCCAACCTCTGATGTATATTCCCAGTGAACAAAGAACACAAATACTCTACAGAGTTCTATATGCAATAATAGGCTATCAAACTCTCAATAAATGTGCGTCTACTCTAGGCTTAATGTTATGTGAAAACAGCGTATTACTACCTATAACCGAAGGTGCTTGGTTATGGTATGCAAAGTAAGGTGGTAAGAGAAGTTACAGCTTACGTTACGTTAATCAATAAATGTCAGGCACTCCTGCATGAAAGAAAGTGCACTAAAGTCCTTCAACACTAACAAGGAATCTTCTTTAAATGTTAGATGCTATAAAGATGCTCGTATCGGAAATGGAACCCAAAAAAGGCAGGCAGCGGAACAATGCTCGTGCAGGCTATGCACACAAAAAGGCAGAATATATAATGCCGTCGGAGCCAAGAATATCCTAAACACTACAACAATAATAATAATCGCCACGACAATGCAGTATTCCTATCAACAAAAAGAGCCTAAGTCGTTTGTGTCTCAATACATCAAACTAGGCTGCGAAATGCTTGTGTAATCATAAATGGGTATGCATAAAAAGAGTACTTGGTTTAATATACTTAATGTCTTCTGTGACTGATAAAGTCTAGCTAGAGTCAATGATACACGGTACTGGTGCGCATGGCATGCCGCATAGCCTAGTGCAAATCTCAAGTCTGTGCGTCAAATATTACGTTATAGGGAAGGGTAGCTCTCTTGAGAAACCTTAATACTGAAGTATTAAGCGTTCTCCTGGCGTACCTCAAAGACAAACAACGAGCTTAGAACAGTGCAGAATGGTATAGGCAAAAAGCCCTCATTCGTGCATGCTCTACTCTCAATGGCACACAGACTAGAATTTACTCAATCAACTCCAGTTCTCAGGTATGTCGTGCAGCTTTTAACTAAAGCCAGCACTCATAGGAAACAATACCTTATAATATCAGACTCCTAGTCTAGCATTATCTAATCCAGCAGAACACTAGTAATTATAGGAAGCGGCAACATGAAAGCCAACCAATGCTTCGTGATCCACTTATCTTAACAACTAACATACATGGGTTATATCAGACCTTAACGCACAATACAACTGGCCAGCATGAAGCTGATTTTGCAGAGTTAACCAGAGGGGGTATAATATTAATAACAAGGTGGTGAAAGATATGAAAAAAGAGAGAGGTAGGCAGAGGAAAAGATTCTCAGGTGCGGAGCAGAGGACAGATAACAAGGGAAAAAGATGGGTGCATTCTAGAAACCAGATCTGAGGGAGAGAGTGGCGAGGAACTGTATATATACTCGCACCAGCTCGAGCCGCGTGGGAAAAAAGCGGTTACAAGTCCTCTAGCCACTAGCAAGGGAGCTAACAACATGGGAAGGACCTCTCTTAACCAACCCCCACGAGGCAGCCAGCCGTGACGTCATCGAGCGGGACAAAAACACTGCGCGCTCCCTCTCACTCTGTTCTACTCTCTCTCTCTCTCCCAGATCCCATCATTACTAGTTAATGATAAAACATATACTTTACAATTAAATATATAAAGCCTTGACATGGGTGAAAACAAAGAGCCTTTCTGGACTGCCCATGACACAAGCTTTCATATGAAATAAAGCACACTCTAATACATAAACTGTAGCCCCATCCACTGCCCTGGCGATCCTAGCGAGTCACTGTAGGACAAGCCATGCGGTTCTAACGGAGTGGTTAACGTCACAGATATGACACGCCCACGTCGTTTGCTTGCAGGGCGTTGGGGCAGGTCGGGGCGTTGTGGAGAGGCTGGTGATAATGCAGTGGCGCGGGAGGGGCCTGGTTCGGGTGAGGGAGACATTCGTGGGGGGGTGTACGGGATGGAGCCTGAAGGTGATAGTGGGGGGGAAGAATGGCGAGGTGGAGAGTCTGGTAGTAGTGGTGGTGGTGGTGGTGACTCATCCCTCCCCGCGTGCTCTGGGTCGGGAGGGAAGAGGGAGCGTTTTGGGTCACGTGACTGCCCTTGTCTCGCACCACGTTGTGCCCTTTCTCCATCACCAGATTGTTCTATTTGTCCATCACCACGTTGTTGTTCGTCACTATGTTTATGACGACCATAGAACCTCCCCGGGGTATTTTTCTTAAGTGGGGGAGAAGGCAGGCGGGTTTGTGGGGGTACCTCCTCTTCACTCCCAGACTCGCCCCTTCTTCTCTTCAATCCCTTTCGTTCTTCCCCAGGTACACGCACATAATTTTGAGGGTCAGCAGGTTCATCTGCAACAACAACCTCTTCCCCACTTTCTGAGGATTCAGTGGGGTCTTGGGGAAGTGGGCGGCGGGGAGGTGCACTTGCCCCTTGCTGTCTTTGTGACGGCCTGTGCGGCCTGACAGGAATCTGAGCAAGCTCTTCCTCTAGCTCTCTTATTTCGGCTTGCGAGGGGGCATACTCGTCCTCAGACTCGTCCATTGCCGAGTCAGTGTCACTATCAGGGCTGTCAGTGTCGTACAGTATATCCATGACCTCCTCTGTACTGCAGGGGCGGGTAAGGCGGGCACTATAACGTCGAGACATGGTGTTTCACTCGAGAGGGTGCGCGGTAAACTGACCATGAGGTGTGGGAAGGCGGGTGCCCTCTCCTGTCCCCGCGCGCGCACGCGTATGGACAGAACGGTTTGAGATTAGTCCGCCGGCACCCAAATTAGTTCCCATATAAATCTAGAGCCATTCTGAGAGTTACGACTGGAGCTATACTGGTGACGCGTTAGGCGCGTCTCTGGGACTGTGCGTTACATACATAGCCGACGCGTCAGACGCGTCGCTGGGGCTCCACGGGTTAATATTAATTAGGAATCCAGCTTCAGTCTGGACCCCCCCCCCACCATAGTTAAGTGAGTATGGGAGGTGGACTCTAAGAGTTCATTGTTTGGGCGGTAACTCACTGGGGGGGTCCAGGTTGAAGCAGGATATACTGGTGTGATATTAGAGGTGGTCAGGGCAACTTGCTTCCACTAATATCACCCCGAGGTTAGTAGTTATATTAGGACACTGCCTTGTATTGTTAGAACATTATTATATGCAACATTATTATGTGCAACTCTCTTGGGTTGAGAGTGGATTACCGTTGGCTGGTTTGCCCACGGTTTAGTATTGTCGAGGGCGTGCATAGCCTGTTATGCTCGAAGTACACCTGCACTCTTTTTTTTCGTTGATGTCTGCTGGTAGCCTATATGTATTTAACTGTTTTGATTATCCAACCCAGCATTGCTAATCCCGGTGTTGGTTTCAAGTTCTCGTAGCTAGTAAGTTACATGAGTATTTCTGTTCTACTTATTATTCAGAATAGGAGCAGGGCAGTGTGCACCTTAAGCCCTGAGAAGAGCCTGGAAGCGTTCATAAAGCTCTTACGGTCTTACCTGTTGCGTTGTGGTGTTGTTTGGTAGAGAGACAAGTATTAGGTATTATTTTCGTATACCGTCTCTAAGCAACTGAGGTCCAGATTCGTAACAGTGGCGACCTTGCCTAGGATAATCAGAATAATACCAGCAGTATTAATAAGATTTATTTTGATCAGAGGATTTTTTTTTAGAATAGGTGTCTAGCATTTATATTTTATTATGTCTGAACAACAAGCAAGAGAGGAGGGGGAGAGTGTCGTGCCTAACATATCACCAGTGAGGAGGATGCGAGAGTGTTCCTTCGGAGTTCTCCAGAATGGGCACAAATGCAGTTGAGAAGGGTGGAGGAATTGAGGTTGATAGCAACAGTGTTGGGAGTAGAGGGGTCTCTTCTTAACACGAGGGAAACATGTCAGCAGTATATATGGCAGTATTATTATGATGTTCGAGAGGAGGCTGAGCCAACAACTGTGCCGGCAGGAGGCTATATCACACCTGCACGCTCTCCGCCGCGCACACCCAGTCCTTTTAATGAGAGCATAACGTCTTCCCAGTTTACCTGTCCTACTGATAATCCCCCGTTGTTGCCTGACGTGCCCTCTGGTGTGCCCCAACTTACTCAACCCCATTTTTATCCTATACACTCTACTCCTGCTGCTGGCTGGGCGGCACAGAACCAGGTTACACCTCCCCCCCCCATTTATCCCAGCTGGACTATCTACAAATCAGCCACGTTACCGTCCCGCTTATGTTCCTACACCACCCCCTACTTTTGCCCCAGTAGGGCTATCGAGTGATGCTCTAGTACAATTAGAGTTGCAGAAATTGGAAATGCAAGAGAGAGAGAGAGAAAGGCAGGAGAAAAGAGAAGAGAGAGAAAGGCAGGAAAATATAGAAGAGAGAGAAATGCAGGAGAAAAGAGAAGAGAAAGAGAGAGAAATGCAGGAGAGGTTAGAGACACAGAAAATGACAATGGAGTTACAAAGAACCAAAGTTGAGGTAGACGGGGGTAGGTACACAAGGGGACAAGTGGGCACGGTACACAGGGAGGAATCTAGCGAGTTAAAGTTGTCTCGTAGCCTGAAGCTCGTTCCCGCTTTTGATGAGGAAAAAGTCACTGAATGGTTCCAGCGATTTGAAAAGATAGCACGGGAGTTCGAGTGGCCACGGGAACGCTGGGCGGCATTGGTGGCAAATGTTCTCAAGGGAAAAGCGCTCGAGGCATATGATAGGATGTCAGTGGAGGACTTAGCAGAGTATGATAATTTAAAGCAGGCTATCCTTAAGGCTTATGAACTCAGACCAGAAGCCTATCGCCTTAAATTTCGTAATGCAAGGAAGAAGCCTAACCATACTCATGTTGAGTTTGCTAAGTACTTCCGTGATTTTGTCTCGTTGGCTTTTGAGTGAAATTGTAACCAATTTAAATGAGGCAATTGAGCTTTTCCTGCTAGAACACTTTACCAACAATGTCGACAAAGAGCTTTGCCAAAAGATCCGTGAGAAGCGCCCCGGCAAGCTGTCTGATGCTGCCATGTGGGCTGACGATCGAGTGTTGGCAACCAAGGGTTTTACTGATCGTGCCAGATATGCCCCTCCACCCACGACTGCACGTGACGAGAAGTACCGAGCAGGTGGAAGTGGAGGGTACAGTAATAGTGGCCCTGGTCCCACACGTAATAATAACGGTGGAGACAAACAAAAACCACAAAATTCAGCCCGACCTGATTCCAGTGTTGTTAGGTGTTATGGGTGTAAACAGACCGGACATATTAAACCAAACTGTCCCAAGGCAAAGTCTTCTGCAGCGCTTGCTAAGCCTGTGTCGTTTGTCGTTGGTATCCAGGGAGGAGGGAATGAATCTTTGTTACCTAGGTTGGAGGCAGACCGAAGGGTGAAGCATGGGGTACCAACGGCCGTGGCACAGCCTGCCCCCGACAAAGTGTCTCAACTAGGTACCAATGCAGGTCCAGAAGCCTCGCTCGCTTGGTGCCAGGCTTTCGTTCATTAGGGTGAAGTAGAGCTGTGTGGGAAGGTGTATCCAGTCAAAGTTCTTAGGGATTCAGGAGCTAAGCTGTCCATGTGTTTGAACTTGACGGGGAAGCCGATAAAATCTGACGAGTTTGTATTATGTCGAGGTGTAAACACTGAGGCCTGTTATAGCCTCGTTCCTGTTCATCTTAGGTGTCCTGTAGTCACGGCGACGGCGAAGGTAGCAGTCGTGGACACATTACCTGTAGAGGGGATTGATTTTCTTCTTGGAGCAGATATGGCAGGGAGTAGAGTCTTTCCACCTCCGGTAGTGGTGTCGGAGCAGGTACAGCCGGAGGAGAGGAACAAGGAGGCTAAGAAGCTGCCTTCCGATTTGTTTCCGGTGTGTGCGGTCACAAGATCTATGGCCCAGGTTGCACAGCCGGAGGAATTGTTTGGGGAGGAGATAGATCTGATCGAGGGGATGTACAGTCATGAATCTGCACCACCCATAGATTCGCCTGATCTGCAGGGTGCTGAGGGTGTGCAGGACGAGGAGGTAGGCTCAGCAGAAAGCTCCTCACTCGTTTCGCCCAGTGCCAGAGGTGATACTGAAGGGAGCAATTGGGTCCCTACGGGAGGACCGGTTGATCCTGTATCAATGAATCAGACCGACTTGGAGGCTATACCTAATCTTACCACCGTGGCACCGGGGGAGATTGGTGAGGCGCAGCAGAGTGATGTTTCATTGACACACTTGTTTTCTAAGGTCGGGGAAAAAAATTTTGTCGCTGGCGGGAGGGCTAGTTTTTATATGTCTCATCAGATGTTGTACAGGCGGTGGGTGCCAGATTCTAGTATGGAGTCTGTAGGGGTTGTAGAGCAGCTTGTAGTGCCCCAGAGATATAGGGAGGCACTGACTAGGCTGGCTTATGAAGCTCCCCTGGTTGGGCACCTGGGCATCCGCAAGACTACGGAGAGGGTGCAATATCAGTTTTGGCGGCCGAGTATGACCAAGGATGTTACTGTATTTATTAAGAGCTGTCACACCTGCCATATAGTGGGCAAACCTAATCAGAGCATTCCTGTGGCCCCTCTGATACCTATTCCGGCTGTGGATCCGCCTTTCACCAGAGATATGATAGACATGGTTGGCCCTTTGCCTCCCACCAGTGCGGGAAATAAGTACTTACTGACGATTATGGACGTGACCACTCGCTATCCAGAGGCTATACCAGTATCTAGTCTGCACTCTAAGGTTGTACTTCGGAAACATTTGGAATTCTTTACTCGATTCGGGCTGCCCCAAGAACTACAATCCGATCGAGGTGTAAATTTCACTTCAAATTTGTTTGGTACAACACTGCAAGAATTAAGCATTCAGCATATTGTGTCTAGTGCTTACCATCCGCAGACACAGGGTGCGCTTGAGCAGCACCACCAGACCCTTAAGTCTATGCTTCGCAAGTTTTGTTTGGAGAATGCCAAGGAATGGGATGTGGCAATTCCATTTGTCATGTTTGCAGTACGAGAAGTACCTACAGAGTCTCTTGGGTTCTCGCCAAACGAACTAGTATTCGGACATAGGGTGCGGGGCCCCCTGGCGGTTGTCAGAGAAGCATGGGAGAGCGGAAAAGCCCAGTCTCATGAGGGTTTGCTTGACTATGTGACACGCACAAGAGCACGATTACATGCCGCCCTGAAAGTTGCCAAGGAACATCTTAAGGTAGCTCAGGGGAAAATTAAATTGCAGTATGATTCCAAAGCACAACCCAGGGAGTTTGCAGTGGGTGATGAAGTATTAGTGTTACTTCCTGTTCAAGGGCAACCTCTGGCTGCCAGGTTCAGTGGTCCGTACCTAGTTAGCAAGAGAGTGGGGCCTCTTGACTATCTCATAAGTACCCCAGACAGACGTAAGACCCATCAGTTCTGCCATATTAACATGTTGAAGAGGTACTATCGTGCGGCGGGCACACAGGCTATGTCACAAAAAGGGGCTAGCCGAGAGAGTTGCCTGGGCGCCAATCAGTCACCTGCTGGTGTTAACGGGGAGTTGTCTGAGGCAGTTTGTGCTACTGTATCCGCTCAGAACGGGTCAGTGGGGAAAGTTGAGTCAGATACAGTCAATTTCTTGCCTATGTTATTGACTGGAGAGTTGGAGTCGGAGGTGCAGGGTGAGCCCGGGCCTGGTGGATGGTGGTTGGATAACCCAGGTTCCGGGGCTAGCGGTTCATGCACTGTGGGAACGCCAGGTAAGGCTCCTGCAGTGCCTCTCAACCCCCCTCTGCACTCTCCCCAATTCTCCGGTCCCAGGGACCAGGATGCCGTGTCTCGTTGCCCTGTCCTGGTTGTAGAAGGCACGAAGGTGGAGCAGGAGGAGGAGAGGGAGCTTTTCCCAGGTGAGGCTGTGCCGGCTGGGACATGGGCCGAGAACGGGTACCTGGCCCTGGGGGAGAAATTGACCCATTTACCTCCGGAAAGGGTTGAGAAGATGTTTACTACCTTGTGGGCTTATCCACACGTGTTCGGGGATGCACCAGGTTTAACAATCTTGGACGGTGCATGACATCGATGTGGGGGAAAATAAGCCTATAAAATTACCACCTTATAGAGTTAATCCACAGAAGCAGCTCGCTCTTGACGCTGAGCTGAGGTATATGGTTGACAAGGGCCTCATCAAGAAAGGCTGGAGTGAGTGGTCAAGCCCAGTAACTTTGCAGCCTAAGCCTGATGGTAAGATCCGATTCTGTGTCGATTTTCGCAAAGTAAATTTACTCTCCAAGGCAGATACCTACCCTTGACCGAGAGTTGATGACTCTGTAGACAAGATTGGGGCAGCCACGTTCATCACAAAAGTGGACTTAGTTAAAGGCTATTGGCAAGTCCCACTAACTGAACGTGCCAAGAAAATCGCTAGTTTTGTGGTGGGTGGAGGAGTGTATCAGTGCCAGGTAATGCCGTACAGCTTGAAGAATGCTCCCGCCACATTTCAGCAGTTAATGGACAGGGTTGTGCATGATGTCCCCAATTGTTTAGTCTACATAGATGATATTGTTGTTTATGACACAAATTGGACCGAGCATTTGGCCAATGTGGGTGAGCTTTTCCGGAAGTTGTCTGAGGCTGGTTTAGTGGTCAACCTGGCAAAGTGCGAGTTCGTGCAGGCTCGAGTGCAATATCTGGGTTATGTTGTTGGCCACGGCCAGGTCTGTCCCCCTTGGGCGAAGGTGGAGGCTATCCAGAGTTTCCGAGCACCTCATAATAAAAAAGCCGTACAACGTTTCCTTGGCATGATAGGCTATTATCGCCGGTTCATCAAAGGATATTCCACCGTGCTTGCCCCATTGACAAATTTGCTACAACAGAACAAACCATTTAAATGGACAACAGAGTGTGAGCAGGCATTCAAAGATGTCAAAAGCCTCCTCTGTTGCCATCCTATATTACGTGCCCCAGATTTCAACAAGCCTTTCGTCTTGGCAGTAGACGCAAGCGATGTGGGTGCCGGCTCTGTGTTGATGCAAGAGTTCGGAGATGTTGTTGAGCACCCCATTTCCTACTTTTCGAAAAAGTTTAACCGAGCACAAAAGAATTATTCTGTGATCGAAAGGGAGTTGCTAGCTATTATTTTGAGTTTACACCATTTCGCTGTTTATTTGCCACCCTATGGGCCCGTGCTCAGAATCTACTCTGACCATCATCCTCTGCAGTTTCTTAATAGGCTCAAGGACAAAAACCAGACTTACTCGCTTGAGTTTGATGTTGCAAGAATATCATCTCGATGTTAGGCACATCCATGGTGTGGATAATGTCCTGGCAGACTGTTTGTACCGTGAGTCTCTCTGAGGAATGATAGGAGAGCACGAGGCTTTTTAGTTAGTAAGTCATATTTACTCATGTTAAAAAATATATAAAATGTAAAAATACAAAAGACTGTAAATGTAAATATTTTGCAGTTGTAAACTGATGATGAAAGTTTTGTTTCAAAGCTTCAATACTCCCCCCCCCCTCCCGTGTGAGGGTGTCACAATGACCAGGGTATTTTAGGAGTTGCCAGACACTAGTGGCGCCTGACTTCTGAAAGCAGCTGTGCCAAGTCTGTTAGAAATACCTGGTTTTGTGAGTTTCACCCCGATACCCTTCCAATTACACATGACTAGTTTTGCCGTGCCTCTAAGCATTTTTGTCACAATAAACATTTGTGTAGAATGAGCCCATAGAGTGTTATCAGTTTCGTCTAACCAGTTGTTAGTTAGACGGCAAGGCAACGTGTAGTTTGCTAGATAGTGTGGCTGGCGAGGGAGGTGATGACAGCTTGTTGCTTTTGCCTCGGGAGGTAAGGTTGCTAAGCAACATAAGTTTATTTAATTATGTGATCATTGCAAGTTCAGTTGTGTTACAATATAAAGATGTAATTTATTTTACCTGCCACGCTGTTTTAGTCAATATGTTAACACAGGAATACTTTAGTATAAGTTATTCTTGTGAAGTGTCTTGTGAAGTCTTATCATATCGTGTGGTGAGATTTTGCAACCCCTTCGTTTGAGACTGGCTTCCGCGGTGCTCTGCAACATCCGGTCCCCTCATTCTCTCGCTGGCGGCCAGACTAGATAGTTTGTGTCCCCTTCTCTCTCGTGACCCATCAGTCTGCTCCGTTTATTTTTCCTTGCTTGCATAATAGTAACGTAACGTAATTATCAGAGAATGCTAGACATTAATTTGTTCAGTTAATTATCCTTTTCCTCTGATCAGCATTATATTATCTTTCCATTTTCATCATATATTCTGAACCTCCGGTGACTACTTCGGGATTCGTGATAGGGAAGAGCTGGGAGGTTTGCCGGGGTCCTTACTAATAAGCACTGTTAATCCCATAGACAGTCCACACACACACACATCCATAACCCCTACATATTTTTCCCAGTGTTCGTGCTTAGGACCCGGTAACAACCTTGACGGTTCTGCCCCAGCACTTGTGTGTTCCCTATCTCGGGTTTCGAACTGAGGCAACGGAGTGTTTAATATTAATTAGGAATACAGCTTCAGTCTGGACCCCCCCCCCCCATAGTTAAGTGAGTGTGGGAGGTGGACTCTAAGAGTTCATTGTTTGGGCGGTAACTCGCTGGAGGGGCCCAGGTTGAAGCAGGATATACTGGTGTGATATTAGAGGTGGTCAGGGCAACTTGCTTCCACTAATGTCACCCCGAGGTTAGTAGTCATATTAGGACACTGCCTTGTATTGTTAGAACATTATTATATGCAACATTATTATGTGCAACTCTCTTGGGTTGAGAGTGGATTACCGTTGGCTGGTTTGCGCACGGTTTAGTATTGTCGAGGGCGTGCATAGCCTGTTATGCTCGAAGTACACCTGCACTCTTTTTTTCGTTGATGTCTGCTGGTAGCCTATATGTATTTAACTGTTTTGATTATCCAACCCAGCATTGCTAATCCCGGTGTTGGTTTCGAGTTCTCGTAGCTAGTAAGTTATACGAGTATTTCTGTTCTACTTATTATTCAGAATAGGAGCAGGGCAGTGTGCACCTTAAGCCCTGAGAAGAGCCTAGAAGCGTTCATAAAGCTCTTACCTGTTGCGTCGTGGTGTTGTTTGGTAGAGAGACAAGGTGCATTTGCATTAGTCATTATTTTCGTATACCGTCTCTAAGCAACTGAGGTCCAGATTCGTAGCAGTATCTATCTGAGGTGTTCTAGAATAGGTTTAGACTAGCTAGGACTGGCGGCCCAATTGGTACGTCTGCAGTGAAGTGTTAAAATAGGGTACTTGTGTGTAGGCACCCAGTCGGTCCGCTTTGGACATGCGCGCCATATGTATTTGTTTTCGTTCTGCGCCTTAGCTTTGCTATAACCTAGTTATTTAGGAGGCTATATATCCGCAGAGCTATGTTACTAGCCATCTCTATGAGGTAGTAACATTTTTGTGTATTATAGCAGACGTTCTGGTCTAAGAGTTGCCCCACGTGGTGTGGAACTTTCCAGAATCCTAGTTTGCTCTTTTTCCCCTCTGGCGTGGGACGTTATGCGTTCGCTGCTGCTGTGTCATCATCGGAGGTAAGGGTATCGTATTCATCGTAATAATGACCTTGAGCCTCATTAGGGGTATTCTTAGTCAGCTAGGGGTATTATGTATTGCTTAATTAATATTGTGTGTTAGCCCTGAGAAGTGACCTTTGCTTTCATGTGGTGATATACATGTTGGCAAGGTGTCAGAAGACGTTCTGACTTATTTGGTGGGTTTTTTTGTTGGCGGCTGACTTGCTCGGACAAGTCTGTACTTTCAAAATTTGGTTTTCCCTTCCGGCGATCTTTACCGGGTATTGATGCCAGAAGCTCGCCAGCAGAGAATATTCCAATAAACCCGGCGTGGTGTGGTGACGTACCACTAGACTCCCGGCGGAAGTGCAGATTCCTAAGGGAGTGATTTCGACCCGGCCGAGCGAACTCGCCCAAACCGATAGCCTCGCGCGGTATGAATTGACCAATAAAGCCCGGCGGAAAGGTTCAGTGAGGTAATTAACTATCACTCAGGTCCATGTAGATGTTTAGTTAGTTATTTAAATTTTAAATATGGGCCGGTGACAATTAGTCACAGGTAAGCAGTTAACAATACGAAAGGGCCTTCAAGATCTTTTCACAAACATATAAAACGGAAGATTAGAGTAGCGGTTGGCCTACATCTAGTTTTCCTGCATATTTGAGGGTGTTATGATGTGTGAACCTCTCGGTTTATCCTTATGAGCATTGATTCCTGGAAATCTTTATTTCCAGATCACAACACATATGTAAACGGCACAGGACTGCAGGGGAGGGGGCCGATCCTGGTGGTGGGGGGGGGGGGGTGTTAGCTCCATCATGCCTCTAGTCACTCTTTGTGCTACAGGGATGACAGGGCTAGAAAATATATCGTCCAAGAAGACCACAAACCCATTCCCATCAACTGCATAAGCAACAACTCCTGTGTACAAAAATTGCGTCCATAGGGAACGGGAAGAGAGACCGGAATAAGTCTCCCCTGGACAATAACAATCAAATACACCAGTCCCCCCTTTCACAGCTCCAGAAGAAACGCGTGGGACATCCGCCACAGTTTGCTGCCTCATGTTCCGAAATCCACAGACTTGTCACTCTCCGTAAAGTTCGTTACTACCTAGCCAAAATCAGGGTAGAGTTAGGCAAGTCGAGGCACTGTGTCCCATAGGTAACCTGTGGGAGAGTATACGTGAACAACTCGATCGGACAGCAGACTCCGTGGAGGCTAGCCAAAATCCTCCTCGATCTAGCTATTCAAGCTGTACGGTGTGGACGAGATAGTGTGTGAGGGCTATACCGGAAGTGACCCTACGTTAGTGCTACTTGTGCGACGGTATCCCCAAGCCTCCCCCCTAGGGAACAGGCCAAGACGGGCAACGCACTTTGTCGCCCCCCACGTGTGTCCGATCTCTACAAGACTACTCTCTCTACGATACTCCAACTCAAATTAAGTGCTTTTTGTTTACTTATTGTGTTTCGTAAATATTGCAAAGGTTGTGAAGGATATGTTATGTGTTCAAATTAACGTAATGTATACCTGAGATCTTTATTCTCACCTTAGTCCTTTCGTTATTCGTGTTGAGAGTACATACAAACGCTATCCTAGGATTGATTTATATGTATACTGTGTAATATATATTCATATATTGCCACTCAGGTGTTTATATATATCCGTTGGGCCTGATTACCCGCACACTACACGTAAATGTTGTGAACGCCCCTGACAGATCTAATACTTAGTTAATCGGATTATCAGAGTACGTAAAATTGTGTATAAATGTTCACAGAGAGTGTTATCTATCGTGTCTCTTAGTCATACTCATTGAATTCATGTTTCCTGGCTTCATAACCAGTTTAAACATTTAATTCGAATTCCTAGTAATTCTATGTGTTATCTATCTTGTCTCTCAGTTAGGCTCATTGTGTTCATTTTTCCTGGCTTCGCAACCAGTTTAAACATTTAATTCGAATTCCTAGTAATTCTATGTTGTCAGTATCGCATTAATATTTCAATGCCGAGGACTCAGTCTGCCACACCAGACTAATATTTATTTGCTCAGTTCCCTGAACTATTATTATCAAATCTAACCATATACGTTAGTAGAGAAATAAAAAACTCTCGTATTATTTATAACTCTTTAGTTATTCACCCATCAGTTGATATTCTTATTTTTATATTCTATTTATCTAAGACGGTGTGACCTCAGTATATTTGACCTTATCCCGAGTCATGTTCTACCTCGCGTTAACCTTGACCTTCAGGATATCAGCTACCCTTTGAGACTGACCACTCTGTTAGCATTTATACTATATGTTTATATATTCATCATATGTTTATTTAATTGTGATTTATTGATTATCATAACTTGATTTGTATACCATCCATACTTTAAGAATAATATTATTCATTCTTGAAGTGGGTTCGAGAGTATTTAAAAATAAATACGGCTCTACCCCTTATCTATTTATTATCCATGCCAGTGCCCTGATACCAAGTGAAATAAAATATTGTGAAACCCAACCGTGTATTTATTAGTGGCCCCTCCATCAAGCCTGTTTGAAACACCCGCCGCAGGGGAAAGAGTACTAACATCATAAGTGCAACGCTAATTCTCTTACGGAATCGTCTCTATGATTGGGTACTCGACACTACCTTCGTAAAAAAGAAAAAAGAAAAATTAACTTAAGAATTGTTATAATAGAGCTTTCCAACTCGTAGATGACTTCTATGGATTCTATCCGAGACACTGAACCAGGCAGCGCCATTCCTTCTTCCTTCCCCTGCGTCCGTCCCGAGTAGAGGTGCCTAGCCTGTCCTCCGCTTTATTCGACGTACGTTCAACTCTAGTGAGTCTTTTGCTCATTTGTATCATTTGTGTTCTAGAATAGGTTTAGACTAGCTAGGACTGGCGGCCCCATTGGTACGTCCGCAGTGAAGTGAGGGTACCTCATCGTAATAATGACCTTGAGCCTTGTGGCCTGCCTCATTAGGGGTATTCGTAGTCGGCTAGGGGTATTATGTATTGCTTAATTAATATTGTGTGTTAGCCCTAAGAAGTGACCTTCGCTTTCATGTGGTGATATTATACATGTTGACAAGGTGTCAGGAGACATTCTGACTTATTTGGTGGGTTTTTTTTGTTGACGGCTGACTTGCTCGGACAAGTCTGTACTTTCAAAATTTGGTTTTCCCTTCCGGCGATCTTTAACGGGTATTGATGCCAGAAGCTCGCCAGCAATGAATATTCCAATAAACCCGGCGTGGTGTGGTGTACCACTAGACTCCCGGCGGAAGTGCAGATTCCTAAGGGAGTGATTTCGGCCCTTCCGAGCGAACTCGCCCAAACCGATAGCCTCACGCAGTATGAATTGACCAATAACGCCCGGCGGAAAGGTTCAGTGAGGTAATTAACTATCACTCAGGTCCATGTAGATGATTAGTTAGTTAATTAAATGTTAAATATGGGCTGGTGACAATTAGTCACAGGTAAGCAGTTAACAATGCGAAAGGGTCTTCAAAATCTGTTCACAAACATATACAACGGAAGATTAGAGTAGCGGTTAGCCTACATCTAGTTTTCCGGCATATTTGGGGGTGTTATGATGTGTGAAACTCTCGGTTTATCCTTATGAGCATTGATTCCTGGAAATCTTTATTTCCAGATCACAACACATCTGTAAGCGGCACAGGACTGCAGTGGAGGAGGCCGATCCCGGCGGGGGATGGGTTCGTTAGCTCCATCATGCCTCTAGTCACTCTTTGTGCTACACCCACTTGCTCTCTTATTCCGGTCTTTGCACATAAGCTGTGAGTCAAGTGTGTTAAATGTCTAGATAGGTCACGGGGGCTTTGGGTGTCTAAAAGGTGTCCAATTTGCACAGACCTCAGGAATGAATTGTTTAACAAAAAAGACCAATCATGCCTAGTGGCACTAAAAGATATTAAAACTATTTTTAATGCCTATTCTAAGGACATTGCCCATAAGGCATTGCACTGCGATGATTAGTCTCTGTGGAACCATCTAGTGATAAAGTCTCCAGTGCTTTAATCTCCCCCTTCTAAGTCAAGTTCCAAAGCTATATCTAAACCCAAAATTCTTTCGAAAGTGTTGGTAAGTAGTAGTGACAGTGACTCTAGTAGGGCAACCCCCTCCCCCCCCCCCCCCCCCCCCGGCCGCCATAAGAGGGCGCGGTCGACTTCGCCACAGGATCAGTCCAGGTCTCGGTCGAGGTCACCCCTCAAGCGGTCTTCTCAGCCTTCAGCAGAGACTTCAAGGTCTAGCAAGAGATGTAAGGATGACGCAGCGACGTCAAGTCTTAGCAAATCTGATGAAAAGGGTTATAAACACTCCCGTAAGGAGGAGACACAGTCGCGGCACCGGCAATTGCCGGAGTCGCGGCCACCGCCCTCCGCCTCTACCTCTATAAGGCCTAACGTCCAATCTGGCAGTTTCGAGGTAGGGATGGAGGGGGCTGAGTCAACTCCTAGGGATGGGTCTGGTGAGGGATACTTTGAACCAAAGGAGGTAAATTTTGCAATCCCCAAATTAAACTTACCACTTAACCGGCCTCCTATGGTATCTCAGAGAGTGTTGGCTGAACAATACCATGGGTACATGGTATGTCCCAGATGTCATAGACTGCAGCACCGTTGATTCATTTAAACTTCGCCTAGACAAATATCTCGCATCAAACCCGCGACTGACTGCGTTTGTAAATGAATAACTTTATTTTATCCTCCCATCAGTTACTAACCCATCTGTCCCCTACTAACTTCCTAATCCTGCCACGGATATTAGTTCCAGGGCAGTAGTTCCCTTTCCAATGTTACCTTACCAACTCTAAACCACTGTTTGGACACTTGATCCTCAGTGTTTTGGAGGACAAGCAGCCTAGAAGGGTTACTAGATCTGTTGTTGCTTGATTTCCTTTGTACTCCTTTGTACTCCTTTGTACACGGCGAGTGAGCCGCAAGACTATGATGGTTCCCAGTTGAGTCAGGTTATCCCAGGCGTAGTGTGTGGAGGCACTCGGAGCCCGTGAATGTAGAACCCAACAGAGAAAGTGATAATGTTGACAATCTTCCTTCATCCGTCCCTGATTTAGTGTGGCCAGATAATGAACAGTATATTTCTGAGCCCCGGCAACAAACGGAAGTGATGAAGGTTACGGAAGAGCCGGAAGACTTGGATATGTCTTCAGCTCAGCCTGACCCAGTGGAGGAAGGGTCGGAAGTAGGGTCTGAGTCATCAAAAGGTTCACATAGCAAATGTGTCACTGCAGATGATTTAGATTACATTTTACACAGGGTAATGAAACAATATAATGTACCAAACAAATCACAGGAAACTCCCACAGCTACGCCGGGAGCTTCCCCGATTGGTTCAGTTGTGCGGCCGTTAGAGCCAGCCACAGTTGTTGTTCCATCCAATGTGTCACTTCCCCCCACTAACGTAACTCATGTAACTGCCTCGGCGAGTGGCACTGCAGTGCCCGCCGCTTTAACTACCACCAATGTGCGTGTCATCACAGATATTACTCCCCCTCCTTTAGACAAAGTTTCCCACAAGAGAGGCCCTATGCCTCTCTTATATGGGCCTGATTGTTCATGGATTAATGTAACGGCACAGAATCCGGCTGTGGCACAAACAATCATATCGGGGGAGGTCCCAGTCCCTAGTGAGTGGGTAATACAAATGAATAAGGGTAAAAAGTTACAGGCAAAAGATAAACAAGGTCAGGTTTTAGACGTAACGATCAAGGCAATTCCTAATGTTTATAACCATGAGTTTTTCGTGTATTCCCCCACTCCAGCCTTACCTCTGGCCTTATCTGCACAACTTTTTGCTGACTGGACTAAGACTGATGGCATGAATGACATCAAAGTCCTTAACACGCTAACGCCGAAGTTGGATACAACCCCAGTGCTTGATCAGTCCGGTAACCCAGTCCTGCAGGTGGGGCAGGTAGGTCCGGGTCCTTGGGTGGACTGGGAAATTGAGGCGCAACAATTTGCGGCAACAATAACTTCTAAATCTTCCCACCAAATTTCCCAAGATAATCACGTTTGGTTTTCATTACCGATCAATCAAGCCGGATGGGTGCCACCTGCTATATTTGAGTTCCTTTCCGCCCCAAAGTTGGCTCTATGGGACCTGCAGGAGCCCTTTTCAACTCCTCCTCCGGCACATCTGGATAGAGATTTTAAGTTGAGAAACAGAGCATTGAGACTTTTCTCAATTTATACTAAGTCGTCAAATAGCCCAGTCCCTCACAAGAACTATTGCTGCTATAAATGACCATGATGATAGGAAGGCCACGGAGTTATCCCGTAAGCTTCTTCTACAAAATTCTATCCAATCTTTGGGGGACGTAAGGATAGCCTTGTTGGAGGCCGTCCGCTCACGTCAGGACCTGAGAGTCTATATGGTTAAAAAGTTACCGGACGACATTGGCCGCCGGGTAATTCTTTCACCTGTGTTAACATCTTCTTTGCTTTGCCCTGATACTTGGAAGGCTGTATAGAATATGGTAGACAGCATGTAGCCTAGTACTTCCCAGGCTAGGAAGGAGCACTTCAAGTTTCCAAAACTGTACTCCAAGCCTATGAGCATTGTCAAGTCCCAGCCTAGTGGTTCTAAGCCCTTTCAAGGCCCAAAGTCTCCTCCGGCACTTTTATTGCTAAGAACGAACATAGCGATCATGTTTTTTCTGAATTTACAGTCCCGGACACACACTATGTATTCTGCCCGGTTCAGGCTCTAATAAAGTTTATGAGGGTGTCACGGCCCAAACAGCAGGGAGCCTTATGCATGGTCAATGGTGCAGGTAAGCGCGTCATGAGAAGACAATTAGCTTCTTTACTCATAGATGTAATTCGTGAAAGTAACACCAGTGTAGTGGGAAGGGCCCACGACATCAGGAAATGGGCAGTTTCGTTAAGTTTCTTTAATAATTATTCCATTGATGACATAGCCAACACTAAGTTGTGGGCCTCCAACCATACTTTCCGGACGTGATACCTATCTGAGGCTTTGGATAAACCAAAATTCACCTGTGTGGCCTTGCGCCAGCGGTTCTAGTTGGTCTGTGTGCTACTAAGTTTAAGAGTAACCTTAATGGAGAAAAGGAGTGGGGGGTGCTGGAGAGCCAAAGACCCCTAGACCCTCCGCCGGACTATGTGATAAGCTCACGAGCTGTGATACTTGATAAGTCGAACTGGTTATACAGTTCAAAAACTTATTTTTTGTATGATATTAATTGATATGCAGGATTCGAAGTTGCATAATAAATCGTAGGCAGTGTCCACCATCCTCTAACTGTCTTCGTGGTGCGATGCATAAGGTGTTGATTTTCGGTGTGAGCATCCTGGGTTCGAATCCACGGACTGCCACATGTGTTTGTAAATTTCATAAATCGATTTTAGGAGTATAGTTGGTTGTTGGAAGGAACATAATAATTGATATTGGTTCAGGAGTGATTTATCGAGAGCACTTCCCTAGTGGTTAAGGCCCCAATAATTGCTCTTTCCATTCACATATGCATAGCCTACGTGAGTTGCAGTTGGGATGTGTGTACATGCTTAGATTGATATGCAGGATTCGAAGTTGCATAATAAATCGTAGGCAGTGTCCACCATCCTTTAACTGTCTTCGTGGTGCGATGCATAAGGTGTTGATTTTCGGTGTGAGCATCCTGGGTTCGAATCCACGGACTGCCACATGTGTTTGTAAATTTCATAAATCGATTTTAGGAGTATAGTTGGTTGTTGGAAGGAACATAATAATAGTTGCACTATAGGATATTAAATATAGGTTGTACAAAATATGGAATATGTACTGTGACGTTAACCACTCCGTTAGAACCGCATGGCTTGTCCTACAGTGACTCGCTAGGATCGCCAGGGCAGTGGATGGGGCTACAGTTTGTGTATTAGAGTGTGCTTTATTTCATATGAAAGCTCGTGTCATGGGCAGTCCAGAAAGGCTCTTTGTTTTCGCCCATGTCAAGGCTTTATATATTTAATTGTAAAGTATATATTTTATCATTAACTAGTAATGATAGGATCTGGGAGAGAGAGAGGGAGTAGAACAGAGTGAGAGGGGGCGCGCAGTGTTTTTTGTCCCGCTCGATGACGTCACGGCTGGCTGCCTCGCGGGGGTTGGTGGAGAGAGGCCCTTACCATGCTGTAAGCTTTGCTAGTGGTTAGATGACTTGTAACCGCTGTTTTCCCACGCGGCTCGAGCTAGTGCGAGTATATATACAGTTCCTCGCCACTCTCTCCCTCAGATCTGGTTTCTAGAACACACCTATCTTTTTTCCCTTGCTATCTGTCCCCGCTCCGTACCTGAGAATCTTTTCCTCTGCCTATCTCTCTCATTTTCCATATCCTTCACCACCTTTTATTAATATTATACCCCCTCTGGTTAACTCTGCAAAATCAGCTTCATGCTGGCCAGTTGTATTGTGTGTTAAGGTCTGATATAGCCTATGTATGTTAGTTGTTAAGATAAGTGGATCACGAAGCATTGGTTGGCATTTATATTGTTTAGTACTGCTTCCTTTAGTTATTAGTGTTCTGGTGGATTAGATAATGCTAGACTAGGAGTCTGATATTATAGGTATTGTTTCCTATGAGTGCTGGCTTCAGTTAAAAGCGGCACGACATACCTGAGAACTGGAGTTGATTGAGTAAATTCTAGTCTGTGTGCCATTGAGAGTAGAGCATGCACGAATGAGGGTTTTTTTGCCTATACCATTCTGCACTGTTCTAGTCTCGATTGTTTGTCTTTGAGGTACGCCAGGAGAACGCTTAATACTTCGGTATTAAGGTTTCTCAAGAGAGCTACCCTTTATTATAACGTAATATTTGACGCACAGACTTGAGATTTGCACTAGGCTATGCAGCATGCCATGCGCACCAGTATCTCGTATCATTGACTCTACCTAGACTTTATCAATCATAGTAGACATTAAGTATATTAACCTAATTACTCTTTTTATGCATACCCATTTATGATTACACAAGCATTTCGCAGCCTAGTTTGATGTATTGAGACACAAACGACTTAGGCTCTTTTTGTTGATAGGAATACTGCATTGTCGTGGCGATTATTATTATTGTTGTAGTGTTTAGGATATTCTTGGCTCCGACGGCATTATACTGTATATATTCTGCCTTTTTGTGTGCATAGCCTGCACGAGCATTGTTCCGCTGCCTGCCTTTTTGGGTTCCATTTCCGATACGAGAATCTTTATAGCATCTAACATTTAAAGAAGATTCCTTGTTAGTGTTGAAGGACTTTAGTGCACTTTCTTTCATGCAGGAGTGCCTGACATTTATTGATTAAAGTAACGTAAGCTGTAACTTCTCTTACCACCTTACTTTGCATACCATAACCAAGCACCTTCGGTTATAGGTAGTAATAGGCTGTTTTCACATAACATTAAGCCTAGAGTAGACGCACATTTATTGAGAGTTTGATAGCCTATTATTGCATATAGAACTCTGTAGAGTATTTGTGTTCTTTGTTCACTGGGAATATACATCAGAGGTTGGAGCTAGCGCTTTCCGTTGTAGCATTTATGCCATTACTAGTCCAATGAATAAGAGCCCTGATATATTTGAACCCCAGTCGTAACAAATGGCGACCTTGCCTAGGATTTGGTGAACCTACATTTATTAGCAGGGAACATTTGTTGTTTTGGGGAATATTTTGCGAGGATCAGCAAGAATTTTTTTTTTTTGCAACATAGTATAGCCCTTAAGTATTTCCGAGAATTTTTGTGTGTATATCGAGGTATAAGAGTTTGGGGTGCTTCTTTTCTGAATATTGTGGTGAGAATTTTTTGTGAGCATCATGTCTTATACCGGATCAGAGGAGAATGGAGACACAGTACGTAATGTTGAGACTGAGGAACAGCAGTATGATGAAAGGGTTAATCGGGTGAACTGTGAGGAAGATGCTAGGATATTTTTGCAATGGCCTGTTACTGCCGAGCGGTTGGAGGGTATGGAGCGGTACGGTCTTCAATGCCTGGCCACAGCTATCGGTCATGAGGTTACTAGCAGCATGACCAAGGATAACTTGATAACGTGTGTACTGGGCAGGGTGACTGGTGAGCGAGATGGGTTGAGTGCTCAGAGCCCTTCGGCCATGCTTCCCCTACACTCGACTCCCAGCCATCCCAGTAGTTTGCCGACCCCGGGTACGCTTCCACAGGTGGGTGGTGACTGGCAGGGTGGGTTGCCCCTGGGGGGACCACCGGTAATTTCAAACATTGTAGCACCTTCACCTCCTCAAGGGTTAACTCCAGAATTATTGCTTCAGCTCGAATTAGCTAAGATCGAAGAGAGAAAGGCTATCAGGGTATCTGAGGTTCAACAGCAACAAAGGGCATGTGAGCTTCAGCAGCAAATAGAATTAGCCAAGATAGAAGAGAGAAAAACTATCAGTCAGCAGCACATAGAGCTAGCAAAAATCCAAGCGGATTTAGAGTCGACTAGGTACTGTGCCGACATGGACGTAGAGAAATCGCGAGTAGAGGCAACGGGACAGCGACTTGGGGCTGGTAACCGTGTTAATGAGCAGTCTCTCTCGCACTTATTGAAACTGGTTCCGGTGTTTGATGAGAGTGGTGTAACAGAATTTTTCACACGCTTTGAGAAGAAGTGCCACGAACACCAGTGGCCAGAGAATAAATGGGCAGCACTTGTATCCTCTAGATTAATAGGCAAGGGTCTTAAAGCCTACGATGCGTTACCTTTGCAGTTATGTATTGTGTACGAGGATCTCAAGGAGGCTGTCCTGAGGGCTTACGAACTGCAACCAGAAACGTACAGTTTGAAGTTCCGGGGTGTAACTAAGGGAAGAGATAGCACCTTTTTGGAACACGCCCGGGACTTGTCCGATGCTATGGGGAACTGGCTCCGATCTGAGAAGGTAACAACGTTTGATGGAGTTAAGCAGTTAATGATGTTGGAGCAGTTCTTTAAGAGCACGGGCGGTGATCTAACTTTGAACTTAAAGGAGAAAAACCCAAGAACTCTAGTAGAAGCAGCAGAAATGGCTGATCTACGGCTGTCGTTGATTCGGGGTTGCGGGTCCTCCCAGAAGTACGATGCAAGTGCTAGGGACCGTTATCCTCCCCCTCCCCGTAGCAATGACACATTTAAACCAAAGAGTAATGAAACTAAAACTGAAGCCAAACCTACCACCACACCGTATGTGAAAAGTCAGGGGCCTTTTACATCACAGTATAAGCCGAAACCGAAATTTATGTGTTTTAGGTGCCACCAGGAGGGTCATAAGGCAAATGAGTGCCCTAGTCGACCTCCTCCGGCAGCCGTGTCTTTTGCTCACGGCATTGGAGTGTTCAAGAGGACATCGGAGTTTGTTAGAGGCATTTCTTCCGAGGTAAATACACTGCCAGTGCAGAAGGATCCGGAAGGCTTATTCCCTGTCCGTGATGCATTTAGTGACCACAGGGGACTCGGTTGTGTGGAGTGGGGGGGTAGAAGACATGAGGTGAGAATTTTGCGTGACACTGGGGCATCGCAAACACTGTTGAGAAATTTCACTGGTAAACCTGTCAATACGGCGCGGGTGGTTGTGGTTCAGGGAGTTAATGCGACAAGGTCATACCCGCTTGTAAGAATGAAGGTGGAAGTTGATGGTGTGACTCGTGACCTGGATGTAGGAATTGTGGAGAAGTTACCTGTTGGGGGCGTCGACCTCCTTCTTGGCAACGACTTTGCGGGGCCTACTTCTGAGGCTCCACCCTTAGTCGTTGTCGAGAAGCCGGCCGACGTGAGTAGGGAGGAGCAGGAGTGGGTTGGGAAGTGTCCGGGGCAGCCTATGGAGTGTGTTGTCACCGGAGATTCTGCATCCAGGGAGTCACATTCTGGTCAACAATCTTTAGATCAGCGGAGGAAGGGTACCGAGAAGGGGTTGGAAGTTGATGCGGTTGAGAGTTTAGTGTCAACGGACCTTCTCGGGGACTCATTATTAGGACCACATTTCGAGTCTGGAGAAGACCCAGTAACTGTTCCTGAAGGGGCAGAGGATGGGCTTAAAAAGACGAAAGAGTTGAAGGAGGACAGTGATGCACAGTCGGGAGATGTAGCAACAAGGTACCCTGACGCGTACCCTATGAGAAATGGGTCGGCGAAAACGGTGGTCCGAAGCTTGCTAGTGTATTTTTCCCGGTATGGTTACCCGCAGGGGCTTCAGTCAGTCCAGGGACCCAACTTCACTTCTAGCCTCTTTGTCCAAGCAATGCCACAGCATGAGATTGTTGGGGTTGTGTCATCTGCGTATCATCCGGAGAGCCAGGGTGTGTTAGAGCGATGGCACTCAGCCTTGAAATCTGTGCTTCGTTGTTGTTGCTTTGAGAGTGGGAGGGATTGGGATCTTGGCCTGCCATGTGTTTTGTTTGGTGTGTGGGAGGTACCTGGGGAGAGTTTGGGATTCAGCCCTAATGAGCTTGTCTTTGGACACCGTGTCAGAGGGCCTCTCCATATGGTTGAAGAAGTATGGGAGGGCGCAGAAAAACCTTGTTCTATGCTCAAGTGTGTCCTCAACAGTCGAGAACGGATGTTGCGCAGTCTGGAGTTGGCTGGCCGTAATTTGATTAGCTCTCAGGCCCTCAGGAAGGACAGGTACGACCTCAAGGTTGAACTCAGGGAGTTTCACGTGGGTCAGGAGGTGTTGATTCTACTGCCCCTTGTAGGTCACCCCTTATCCGCGAAGTACGCTGGTCCTTATAGGGTGGTGGAGGAGCTATCGGACCTGGTTTACTTGGTAGCCACTCCAGACAGACGGAAGCACAATCAGTTATGTCATGATAATCCCGTGAAGGAGTATGGGAGGCACCCCCCTGAGCCTCTCACTGTGCCTGTGATGACGTTTAGCAGTCAAGGTGGAGAAGGAGAACGGGACAGTCAAGCTCAGGTGGAGGATAACTGGAAGGATAAGAAGTTCAAATGGGCGCCTGAGTGTGAGAAGGTGTTTAGGGAAGTAAAACACCTGTTGTGCACTCACCCGATCCTCAGGGCCCCTGACTTTAGCCTACCTTTCCAACTAGCAACGGAGGCTAGTGGTGTGGGGGCTGGTGCCGTCCTTGTGGAAAAGGACGATGATGGGCTGGAGCATCCTGTTAGTTTCTGCTCGGAGAAGTACAATTCGGCCCAGGGGAGCTGCTCTGTTGTCGAGGAGGAGCTGCTGGCGGTTGTACTTGCTCTGAGGCATTTCGAGGTCTATGTTCCAGCCTATGGTCCGGTCGTTGTAGTTTACCCAGATCATCACCCTCTCAAGTTCTTGGACCAGTTTCACAATCGGAATATGAGGCTGACCAGGTGGTCACTAAGGTTATTGGTATATAACATGGACATACGCCATATTGCCGGTTGTGACAACGTGGTTGCAGATGGTCGTTCAAGGGTATATGATCCTGGGTAGATTGACACACGGGTAGCCTCCTGCTTTAGTTTGAATAGTATTTTGCACTTGGTGCTTGTTGGCTCGCGGTTGTAGCCCAGCGTATTGGGTCGTAAAGCAGGAGTTGAGCGTTTGGTATAGAAGAAAAAACTAGGCTTGCCCCTATAGTGCAGCCGAAATAAACAAATTATAAACATAAAAAATCAAATAAAAACTCTTTCTTTGATAGTTGAATTTTTTTAGTATGTTATAGCAGTAATTCTGAGTTGCACTCCTCTCAGAATGCTGGGCTAGAGAAGCTCGCTCTTGAGGAGCATAACTACATATAATTTAACCTATGGTGTTGGCGAGGGTTATAATTTTGAAAACAAATTTGTTGAAGAACTGTGCCAGATATTTTACTGCCGCTGGGTGATGGGAAGTGGAGATATAGCATGGGTTCTAACCATCAGATTTTTGTGAGCCTTGGGGCCTCTGAGAAAAATCTTGGGGGGGGTGTGACGTTAACCACTCCGTTAGAACCGCATGGCTTGTCCTACAGTGACTCGCTAGGATCGCCAGGGCAGTGGATGGGGCTACAGTTTGTGTATTAGAGTGTGCTTTATTTCATATGAAAGCTCGTGTCATGGGCAGTCCTGAAAGGCTCTTTGTTTTCGCCCATGTCAAGGCTTTATATATTTAATTGTAAAGTATATATTTTATCATTAACTAGTAATGATAGGATCTGGGAGAGAGAGAGGGAGTAGAACAGAGTGAGAGGGGGCGCGCAGTGTTTTTTGTCCCGCTCGATGACGTCACGGCTGGCTGCCTCGCGGGGGTTGGTGGAGAGAGGCCCTTACCATGCTGTAAGCTTTGCTAGTGGTTAGATGACTTGTAACCGCTGTTTTCCCACGCGGCTTGAGACACAAACGACTTAGGCTCTTTTTGTTGATAGGAATACTGCATTGTCGTGGCGATTATTATTATTGTTGTTGTGTTTAGGATATTCTTGGCTCCGACGGCATTGTATATATTCTGCCTTTTTGTGTGCATAGCCTGCACGAGCATTGTTCCGCTGCCTGCCTTTTTGGGTTCCATTTCCGATACGAGCATCTTTATAGCATCTAACATTTAAAGAAGATTCCTTGTTAGTGTTGAAGGACTTTAGTGCACTTTCTTTCATGCAGGAGTGCCTGACATTTATTGATTAAAGTAACGTAAGCTGTAACTTCTCTTACCACCTTACTTTGCATACCATAACCAAGCACCTTCGGTTATAGGTAGTAATAGGCTGTTTTCACATAACATTAAGCCTAGAGTAGACGCACATTTATTGAGAGTTTGATAGCCTATTATTGCATATAGAACTCTGTAGAGTATTTGTGTTCTTTGTTCACTGGGAATATACATAAGAACATAAGAAAATGGGAGTCTGCAGAAAGCCGATTGGCCTAAACAAGGCAGATCCCTGTCCCACACAACCCCAAATCAATTACAAAGCCCAATTATAGGCTCAACACTCTAATACCCTGAGGATCATCTTACCAAAACGGTTAGAGATTAACGCAGGATTATAGGGGTCTGCAGAGCACTGATTGGCCCAACCCGGCTGATCCCCCTTCACACCCAACCCTTCTCGTCCATATGCTTATCCAATTTTATCTTAAAGCTCCCTACAGTTTTAGATCCCACTATAGCACTTGGTAGTCCATTCCACCCATCTACAACTCTGTTACCAAACCAATATTTGCCTATATCTTTTCTGAAACGAAATTTATCTAATTTGAAACCATTGGTACGAGTTCTTTCGCTATCACTGAGCTTTAGTACATTTGTCATGTCCCCTTTGTTAATCCCACTAACCCACTTGAACACCTCTATCATATCCCCTCTAACTCTGCGTCTCTCTAACGAATGTAAACCTAATTTCTTCAACCTTTCTTCATACGGAAGATTTCTAATATTATGGATCATTTTTGTCATTCTACGCTGTACTCTCTCCAATGAATCTATGTCCATTCTGTAATAAGGACACCAAAATTGGACAGCATAATCCATATGGGGTCTCACTAATGACAAGTAAAGTTTTAAGATAACATCAGCACTTCTGTTACTCACACTCCTAGAGATGAACCCGAGAATCCTGTTTGCCTTATTACGAACGCCTATACACTGTTTTCTAGGCTTCAAATCATTGCTAACAAACACACCTAGATCTTTCTCGCAGTCTGAATTTTCTAATTCTAAATTAGCTAGTTTATATTTAACATTTGTTTGCATCTTCCCTATCTTTAATACCTTGCATTTGTCAATGTTAAACTTCATCTGCCAATTTACTGACCATTCATGTAAGGTATCTAGATCCCTTTGGAGGCACTCTATATCGCTATCTGAATCAATTGATCTCCCCATTTTAGTATCGTCTGCGAATTTACTTATCCTACTAGTTATACCTAAATCTAGGTCATTTATGTATATAAGAAACAACAGGGGACCTAATACCGATCCCTGGGGGACACCACTTTTGACTGCTCCCCACTCTGACTTGATACCATTTATGCTGACTCTCTGTTTTCTACCAATTAGCCATGACCTAATCCATCCCAACAACGCCCCACCTATTCCATGTGCCTCAACCTTTCTCATCAATCTCTCATGAGGGACTCTGTCGAAAGCTTTACTGAAATCTATATATATAATATCGTATGCCTTGTCATTATCTACTGCTTCATATACCTCTGAGAAAAAACTAAGCAAATTAGTAAGGCAAGAACGTCCCTGAGTGAATCCATGCTGAGAATTGATTAAGTTAAATGTTTCTAAGTGGTTTCTCATTTTCTTAGCAATAATTGACTCTAGTAGCTTTCCTATGATTGAAGTGAGACTAATGGGACGGTAATTGGATGCTATTGATTTATCACCTTTTTTGAAAATCGGAACTACATTTGCAAGCTTCCAAGCTTCTGGAACTATACCTGTTTCTAATGACTTGTTAAATAGAAATGTTAATGGGTAACTTAACTCATCTCTGCATTCTTTTAATACTCTGGCATATACCTCATCGGGACCAGGCGATTTCTGAGGTTTCAGTCTGTCAATTTCCTTAAGCACATCATTTCTACTTATAGTAACCGTACTTAACCTATTTTCTATACTATCGCTATATACCTTACGGACTTCTGGAATCTGTGCCAAATTTTCATTAGTGAAAACGGATAGAAACTGACTATTTAATGTACTGCACATTTCTAAATCATTTTCTGTCATTTCTCCTATCGAAGTTTTAAGGGGGCCTATTTTATCTCTAACTTTAGATTTATATAGCTGGTAAAAAGCCTTAGGGTTATTTTTTGAGTCATTGGCTATCCTGATTTCATAATTTCTTTTGTCTGTCCTTATACATTTTTTAACCTCTCTTGATAGATTCTGATAGTAAGCAAGTAGGTGAATTTCGCCTTTCTTTATTTTTCGATATATTCCTCTCTTTTTCCTAGAAGGTCTAATAGTCTATTATTCATCCATTTGGGTTGGTTCTGTGTTGATCTAAATTTTCTTTTGGGGATATATTTATTTTGCGCATTGTGGAGTGAAGAAATAAAATTATTATATGTAGCTGTCAAATTATCCTGAGTTAAGACAGGTATCTGAGAGAGAGTATGATCATTAGCGCACCTGGGTCCACTTAATAGTTTAACCATAGGATCGACTCTTAAGGCTCGTCTTAATCCACCATAATTGGCTTTTCTGAAATCTGGGATAAGTGTCGTATTCTCTTTAGCCTTTCCTGTCCATTGTATGTTAAAATAAATTGATTTATGATCACTATTTCCTATAGTCCTACAGACCTAAACAGGCGGTTATGGGCGCGGTCACCTACCCTTACACTGGTGCCACCTGCCCACTTGACCCTTTCCGTACGACAACCTTTCCAAATTACTCTCGCTCCCCTCCCCCCCCCCCCCCCCCCCCCCCCCCGTTCAAGGTTAATGTAGGGAGATCGGCTCTCTCTTTATATACTGTATGTGTAAGACTGTGTAACCCACATGAATGCATAGATTATTATTGCTATAATAAATTATATTACTATTTATCTCTCTCACTCACCCTACACACCTCACCCCACGCCACTCCCCCCTCCTCCCCCCCCCCCCCCCCACACACACACCACACCACTCTACCCCCCTCCCCACCACCCCGCATACACCACACCACACTTGCATCCACTTTATTCCCCCCCCCCCACCCAGTTTTGTGGCGCTCTCGCTCTCTCTCATATATATATATATATATATATTGAGATATATCACAAATACACGTGGGCCACTAAATGTTTCTAGTCTCTCAGTGGAGATCGAACCGTCGACCATCAGGACGATAGCCGACGCTTTAATCAATTACACCACGGCAGTCTGCCGTGGTGTAATTGTTAAAGCGTCGGCTATCGTCCTGATGGTCGACGGTTATATATATATATACTGTATATATATATATATATATATATATATATATATATATATATATATATATATATATATATATATATATATATGTATGTACGTATGTATGTACTGGTAATATATTACCATTTTATATTTTTACTTTTTTTCCACACCACCCAAGAGGTAAAAGTTTCGGCGCATTTTTTTTTTAAGAGGTTTCCCCTCTGTACCATCTGTACCATCTGTTTTGTCTGACTATGCAAGTGGTGGGGCGATCAGGAGCGGCTTCCATTGTGGATGGTGTCAAAGTCAGGAATGAAATGAAGTGAGAGTATAAATTTCGTGCGCCTGGCAGGGCAGCGCGCTATCACGTGAAATTTGTGATGAGTTTTTTTGGCCGACGTCTGACAACGTCGCGGTAGCCATGTTGCCAAGCTGTATACAATGTCCATTGAATTTACTAATAAGCGAATTAATTATAAAAACAATAAAGCTTTTTTGTACCTGTACAAATAGCCTCAGCATTTCAAACCGACTTAAGGTACTTAATACCGAAAATAATATATTTTCGTTGTTAGGGATTATACATGTGGCACCAATGTAAAGGGAGTAACCGCGGGTAGGACCGCCTGTTAAGATCTGTTGGACTATAGTTGGTCTCCTATCTCTACATTATTTATCATTTGTTCATTATTACTGAGAACTAAATCGAGGATATTATTACCTCTAGTAGGCGAGTCTATGAATTGAAATAAAAAACTATCCTGTACCGCCTCAATAAACTCTTTTGAATCTGAGTCGCCGATTTGATGCTGCCAATCAATATTCGGAAAATTAAAATCCCCCATAATACACACATTGCTACATCAGAGGTTGGAGCTAGCGCTTTCCGTTGTAGCATTTATGCCATTACTAGTCCAATGAATAAGAGCCCTGATATATTTGAACCCCAGTCGTAACAGTACAAATAAATTTTAAGGACAAAGTATATGATAAAATTATTTATTTGTTCCATTAACCCTTAATTAGCGGCGAGCAACATAAGTCGAGTTAAATAAAGCTGGACTATGTGGCGGCGCTCGACATAGGTCGTGTGGCAATTTCAGCACGTAATGTTGCTGAGCGAGAGAGACAAGTGGTGGCAGGAGAGTAGCGAGCGTATAACTGCTCCAGACCACCGCGGCGAACCTACTGACACGAATCCCACCTCCTCCCTCCCTCTCTCACTCGCTATATACGGAATTGTATGGGGAAAGTGCCTGATTACATGCTTTTTGCACTCGCGTTGCACGGTTATTGCAAGAAAACTAGCCATCATAAAAGGATCGTTATGGTGTCATTCGAAAGCTCTGTTTATGCCCTTTCAGGGATAGATACTTGTTTTACGTTCTGGGTCTTATTTAGGCATGAAAATGATCACGTAAACAGCCCTATTTTGGCTAAAAACACCCCGCTGGGCGGTACATATAAATAAACCGCATAGGCCGCTCGTAAGGTGTTAAGGCCCTAATTCAGAACAGTGGTTTAAACCATGGATTTCAGGGCAGGTTTAAACCCGGGATTGAGATTACTCGATCCTGGATCGAACACAAAGGTTTATCCGTATTCAGAACACAGGATTGAGATCTCTGTTTAAGTCGAAGGTTTGCAAAAGCCAATCACGGTGCCGTACGGAATGCAGTTAGCCAATAAGCACATGAATGAGCCATTTTATCTATATTATATATTTAATGCCGTCACTGCCTATTTTAAAAGTGTAATACGTGAAGCATGGCCTGTGATTGGCCAAGCGAGTCAGTCAGGCTTCATTCTCGCTTACTTGTGTTTATTTTGTCTTTATTTCGCTTGTGTTTACTTTATGATATATACATTATTATTGTGTTTCCTGTGATATTTAATAGCGCTTTAGATTCGGATAGCACTGTAATTTACCAAGTAATCATTAAAATTGCTTACACATATCTAGTTTAGTGAATAAATAAGGAATAATACAGATAATAAGTAAATTATCAGGGTACTGATAAACTAGCCAATCATAAGCGTGCTGCTGCTTCCACTGACTTTCACTTTTACCGACATAGGCTACGTGGATTCATATATATGTCGCTTGTTTTAAGTAATAGCGAGCAATATAGTCATACTTAGCATGGTTTTTATAGATGCTCAACTTTATCATAGGGATTGTGATATATTAATAGCATGACGGGAAGCTAAAGCGGCCGAATTAAGACCAATTAATTTCGAAGTGAGAACGAAAGTGTAGGCTACGTGCCATTAACATCTGTGTTACGGGCAACTCTATTCCATCCCTTTAACCAAACTTATACTTTGTTACTGCATCTACCGCATGCTCAGTGCTGTTAATACCCAGTCAAATGGACACATAATATTATATAGTATACATTGCTCAACTGAAATACGTTGTAACCATTAACTATGTAGGCGAAAACAAGTAGCCTAACCAATGTGACTCGTTATATAAACTATGCATCATTACAACCTACTAGGCTATTAAAAAGACAACTCATGTATCAAATAACTCTTATCCTACTTGTTAAATGCATTTGAAAATAATTGTTCACTTGTGATTCCTTATATATTTTAAGCTATATATTTTAATTCGTACAAAGGATTAACATTGTGCATGGATACAGTAAATAATTATATTTGCTGTGCAACATGTAATGGACTAATAATATTGGTTCTATGGTAACCTAATACATGTGTATCGTATCTAATAAATGTTCGTGGACATTTAAATATATGTGTATTATTCAGCTTAGAAGCATCTCGGGTTATCAAGACATTAACAACTATGATCGAATAACTAGATCAGTGGTTAGGCTACGACAGTGCTTCGTTCGTTTGGCACCTATTATATCATTATTAGTATTCTTCGACAATTTCCAAAGTAATTTAAAAGTTGTTGCCGTTTTTTACAATATAATGGAATCGGTTTAATGCCAGTTTGAGTTAGTTGGAAATAATATGATATTTTATTGGCGAGTAGAAGCCTTCGATCGATCGTCTGTCAAGCCTCCCGCTGGTTTAAACCTCGGATTGACTGCCTGAGCTGCATTCTTACACTTGTCATTACTTATTAATATAATCTTTGCTTAGAATGCCTCCAAAGACTCTGCAAATAATCAGTGCCTGTATTTGGTATTTTATATTATGGGTTCCTTATAGATTAGTGTAAGCAATCATGAGTAATTTAAGGTTTTTATAACTTCGATCTAGAGTCAAACCTACCCTCCCGCAGGTTTAAACCTCGGATCGAGTAATCCGCTGATTGACTGGATAAGCGGCTCAGGATTTCATTCTGAATACCGATAGTCCTGGATTGAGTTTCAAGCTCGGGTTTAAACCAGCGAGGAGGTTTAAACCACGGTTCTGAATTCGGGCCTAAATGTTTGGACAAGAATAAAATACATTCTTAGAAAATAATTTGTTATTGAATCTCAATGTGATATTCTTTAACATATGTACTTGTATGGTTACTTATAAGCAGAACTTCTTCGAAGCAACGCACTGCTTTTCTTTCAATTTTTTCTATTACTGTATGTACACAATAAATTTAAGATTGTTATGTGGTGCTTTTTCTCTACCTTTATTAGTTTATTAGTGATTCAGATATTGTCATGAATGTCTCCCTCCAGTCTTGAGATATCAGGCATATCGTCAATGATGGAGGGGCCACTAATAAATCAAAGTTTGAGTCCCGGAGGGAAGAATGAAAACCTAATAATTAGTAGTGGCCCCGAAATCATTGACGATGTAGGCCCTCCCTTCCATCCCCTTCCCATTCGTTGATGCCTTGAGTTTAATCTTGATATATCATTGAAGAAGGAATGGAGCTGCCTGCTTCAGCGTCTCGGATAGAATCCACAAAAGACATCCAAGAGTTGGAAAGCTCTATTATAACAATTCTTAAGTTAATTTTTATTTTTTATTTTTTACGAAGTTTTCTCGTAGTGAGTACCCAATCATAAAGACGATTCCATAAGAGAATTAGCGTTGCACTTATGATGTTAGTACTCTTTCCCCTGCAGCGGGTGTTTCAAACAGGCTGACCGCGGGTGTTTGAAAGAGAACTATTATTTAACCCTTAACTGGCGGCGCCCGGCATATGTCGAGTGAAATAAATATGGACTATGTGGCGGGTCACGACATATGACGAGTGCAATTTTGAGCACATAATGTGCTCTGAGAGAGAGCGGAGCAGTGGGAGGAGCATAGATTACCTCCTGACTGCTCGCCACGGCCGCCGTGGACCTACTGAGATTTATTGCACCCTCCTCCACCCTCTCTCACTCGCTACACACGTAATAATGTAAGAAAATTACCGTATTTTAGCGATTTTGCCTTTCGGTTGCACGATCGTTGCAAGACAACCAGTGATCGTAGAAGGATGGTTCGGGTGTCATTGGAAAGCTCAATTTACGCCCTTTCAGGGATATATACTTGTATTATGCTCTGGGTCTTGTTTATGCATGAAAAAGAGCACGGAAACAACCCCATTTATGGTAAAACCTCCCGCTGGGCGGTACGGTCAAATATACCCTCCCGCCCGCTAAATAAGGGTTAATAACCATATCGTCAATGATTTCGGGGCCACTACTAAATATTAGGTTTTCATTCTTCCTTCCGGGACTCAAACCTATAATTCTGTATCATTGGTGGAGATTGAGGAGATTTATAATTGCATATCTGGAGTCAGCTGTGTTCCTGCTCAGTGTTATAGGTTTTAAAAGCTTTCCTAGAGTGGAAAGAGAGAACTGACTTATACGGGCAAATATTATTACCCGGCATAACAATGACAGTAGTGATGATGATGGTAGTAACGATGGTGACAGTAGTAGTGATGATGATGACAGTACTAGTAGTAGTGATGATGGTGATAGTATTAGAAGTGGTGGTGATGGGTATAGTAGTATTGATGATGGTGAGAATAGCAATGATATATACAGTATATAATTATATATATATATATATGGGGGGGGGGGTCTGCATATGAATGTTATTGTTGATGATCTTTGAAATCGAAAATATGAGCAGTCAATACAAATACAAGATACAAGATACAAACACTAGTCACCCTTCCAACGCCGTACTAGAGAGTTAACACCTTACGAGCGGCCTATGCGGTTTATTTATATGTACCGCCCAGCGGGGTGTTTTTAGCCAAAATAGGGCTGTTTACGTGATCATTTTCATGCCTAAATAAGACCCAGAACGTAAAACAAGTACCTATCCCTGAAAGGGCATAAACAGAGCTTTCGAATGACACCATAACGATCCTTTTATGATGGCTAGTTTTCTTGCAATAACCGTGCAACGCGAGTGCAAAAAGCATGTAATTCGGTACTTTCCCCATATAATTCAGTATGTAGCGAGTGAGAGAGGGAGGAGGGAGCTGAGATTCGTGTCAGTCTCTCTCTCTCAGCAACATTACGTGCTGAAATTGCCACTCGACCTATGTCGAGCGCCGCCACATAGTCCAGCTTTATTTAACTCGACTTATGTGGTGAGCCGCTAATTAAGGGTTAAACAGTATATATATTCTATATACAACACCAGGTAGTCTTAATTTTGTTTCGATATACCATCAGCTAGGTCTGAAGTTGGACCTCATAGAGAGGTGTATCGTAATATCTGAGCAAGGATTCAATCTGTGTTCAAAGATATATGCCCATGTGCGTATATTCATGTATATCTTATTATAAATACAGTATATGAAACTGGACAACTTAACTGAAATGCCTGCTAAACACAGCACACAAAATATTAAGTAAATTGTCAACACAAACAATAGCAACACACAATTGCAATAGATGAAAAACTACAATTTGTTAAACAAATATACAGTTGGAGCAACCCGTAATATATTAACCATTCAAATGAGTGAATTACATACATATGTTGTTATGTCATAATAACAAAAAGTAAATTCAATTATGTAACCATAGAAGGTTCGAATAAATACATCACTTAGATTATTCAGAGTCATGCATTACCCTAGGATAGATAATGGTATACTCCAATGCCATAGTCTCTAGCCCACTGATAAATATTTATGGACTTCACCTATTTATAATTATGAACATATTTCCCTGGAAACGAATTTATGTATATAACTTTCTATGCATCAAATACAAAACCATATATACTATTTATTGAAAAGCAAACTTTATCCAAAGATCAATCCAGATAGTTATAATTGCATAAAGGAACACATAGGGGGTCCTCGAATTCTTGTGAGTGTGCTGGAGACTATGGCATCCGAGGTGGAAGTGGATAATTAACCCCTTTATTGCCTTGAGGTCATATCCATATTATTCCGGCTAACATTATCCAGTCTTGCTCAGTGTAATGGAGTTCTTTTTATGTCCATGTGTATAAAGGAGACAAAAGGCAGGCTGCCTGTAACGAGTGTTTCTCCCAAAGCCAAAGGAGTGACAAGAGCCAAATTCAAGGGACGTTGGAGTCGAAATGCCTGGACACACTAAGTTATCTAGCTATTTAAAACCTAACACTGTAATTAACTCTTTGGCTCTCACAGATTCTTTCAAATCTTAGTATAATTGTCTAATGATAAAATGCCACAATAACATGAAAGAGTGCGTTGTAGGCCGAATTAATTCATTCGTGCTCCTAGTAAAACTTGAAACTCGGCAGGAACTTTTTGATGAGAAGCTCTGTATCTGTTGAGTTAGGTGTCCCGACATCAAAGAGCAATTGAGTGAACAGTGGGTACTTTGTTGAGGCCATCAGTTTGTACTTCAAGGAACTCAGTCCATCTTGTTTGTAACGCCGGATAGCTGACTTGTACAGCAGTGTTGTACGATACTGAGAGAAATGTTTATGTTAGTGAGTGACTTGTAATATTAAAATATATAAACAATTGCATCCACTTAATGTTGTAAGGTATATCATAATAAGGTACATATTTCGAAACACCTTTTAGCGCACCAGATTTGGGGGTTTGGTAGTTTGAAGACTGAGTAGTTGTCATATCACTCACAAGAGATCGAGTCAATATATTTGCTATGACTCGATTATAATTTTACAGTAATATTAGCATTATATTGGCATCCATTTTTCCTGTAAAATATACTAAAAAAAAAAAAAATACCCAGCCTGAAAAAGAAAACATTGGGCCATCATTGTAAACGTTCAAACCCACCAGAAGTCACTCCATCACTCGTTCGTTCTAACATGTCGGATTTTTATGTTTGTTATGAGAAAATATATAGAGGAACGAAAAACAAAGACAACACTAAAAAGGTCCATGTGCCTAAAGGCATCCTCCATTAATAAAATGTTTGTAACAACTGGACTTAAACTGTTGTGGGTTGTACATTTGTAGAAAACAACTCAAAGGAAGTTAACTCCAGAGTGCAGAACTTCTGGGGATAATGGAATTTTGATAAGAGGAATTCTACATTGAAGAGGAGAAAGAGTGAATTCATGGGCATTTCCTGCTACCCTAGTGCTGCGGGGAAAGATGTGAGAGGTGGTACAATTGAAACAAATTCCTCAGAACATTTACCATAAAAGTATATATCGTATGAACAATGGAGGAAGATACTGTATGATTACAGGCTTATTGATTAATATAATGGCTATATTATTTTTATTTTTTGTCCAACTGTCTCAATGCAACCACTCAACATCCATTCCACAGGAGTAAATATAATTTCATCATATAATGAACATGTGTTTTATATATAATGGCTAAATGCTCGTCAGTGAAATTTTTTTGAACTCTATAAAATTATAGAAGTCCCATTTTCTTAGAGGCATATTTAGCAATGAATTTAAGATGAGGTGTCCAGCTTAGGCTGGCATTCAATGTTACACCAAGGATATCAATACCATTTTATTTCTCTAAGTCTGATGCAAGAAAATCTTGGTTTACTCACGCTTGTTCTACTGCTGTTCGCAACAAGGAGGAAGCATTCAAACGGTAGCGACACCTTAACCCTTATTTAGCGAGGCCCGTTTCTAGTCCATATAGAGAACACCGGCCCAAAGAGCGGGGCCCGACCTGAGTCTGTGTGCAATTTTGGCGCAATATTGGCTCTGAGAGCGAGACGAGCGACGGGAGGAGCATAAGTTGCCTCATGACCGCTCGCCACGGCCGCCGTGGGCCTACTGACATTTATTCCACACACATCCACCCTCCCTCCCTCGCTACACACGTAATTATGTAACGAAATGACCATATTTTAGCGATTTTGCCCTTCGGTTGCACAATGGTTGCAAGACAACCAGTGATCGTAGAAGGATGGTTCAGGTGTCATTGGAAAGCTCAATTAACACCCTTTCAGGGATACATAAATGTATTACACTCTGTCTCTTGTTTATGCATGAAAAAGAGCACGGAAACAAGGCCATTTATGGTAAAAAAAAACGCTGGGCGGCACGGTGATATATACTCCACCACCCGCTCTTAAGGTGTTAAAACTCAAGAATCTCATTCTTCCTACGTTTCTGCCTGGAATCAAGCCAAATCTGTTCTTCGACTTCCAAGCACTCTTTCATCAATAATAAATGCACTGAACTATCCAACTCTACCTCTTCCATGCTTCTAGCCAAAAACCTCTCCAACAAATTGTATTCCTCGTCTGTCCCTTCCCTTTTCCACTCTGATGGCACAACCATCAATTCTTCCTCTGACAAAGCTTAACTCTTCGCTCAAACTTTTGCTAGAAACTCAACCTTTGATGACTCCGGTGCTATTCCACCCTCTCCACCCCCTTCTCTCCTACTTATGCCTAATATCCTAATCTCTTCTAAAGATGTACATTCTACACTCTCTGGGCTTAATGCTAAGAAGGCGTACGGTCCGGACGGTGTTCCTCCTGTTTTACTAAAAAAACTGTGCTTCCGTGCTGACCTCCTGCCTAAGCAAACTCTTTTGTCTCTGTCTCTCCTCTAATGTCTTCCCTTCTTGTTGGAAGTTTGCTCTCATTCAACCTGTCCCAAAGAAGGGTGACTGCTCTCAACCCTTCAACTATCATCCAATTGCTCTCATCTCTTGTATCTCTAAAGTTTTTGAAACTATTCTTGCTTCCAAATTTCTTAAGCATTTCTCTTCTCATAATCTGCTTTCAGATCGCCAGTGTGGCTTCCTTAACCTCTCCGCGGCACACTGTTTTTTTTTTTACACCTATGTTCTGTGCGCATGTATGATGATTTTGGGACCCATTACCAATTTCGATAAAAAGTACATCAGCGTGTAGGGAATGTTTGCATGCATCGGCCCATATATATTTGACCCCCCAAAAAATGTCTGGGGGGAGTGGGGGAACGGTCCGTAGTTGAAAAATGTGGAGCGAATGGCACCGCGCGGCTAGATTGTCATCGAGCGGCGAGATTTCCCGGCCGAATTTTCACGCGCCCTGGGGATAGAACCTGAGGGAGGAGGGGGTGGGTTACCGCGTAATATCATGTATATCTCCTTTTTTTTATCCCTTTTAGGCTATGTAGAGTACGTATACGTGTGTAGGCCACCCATATAACAATGAATATGCCTCATAGTGACCAAAAATTGCAATATATAAGGGAATTATCAATGAATTTTTAGGCGGGAATGAAGACGGGTTGGAGGTTTGGCGGCAATTTATGAGATGAGAGCGTTTTGCGCTATAATATCACGTATATCTCGTACTTAGAGCACTGTCATGCTATAATACAGACGTGTACGTATGTAGGCGTCTCATATAACAATATATATACTGCATATAGACCAATTCATGCGATATTTACGCACATTATCAATGAGTTTCTATGCGTGAACCAAGGTGTGATTGAGTTGTGCTGGGAATTGAAGGGGGAGAGGGTGTGTTGCGCCATAAATATCACGTATATCTAGTACTTAGAGCACTCTCATGCTATAATACAGACTTGTACGTATGTAGACGTCCCATATAACAATATATATGCCGCATATAGACCAATTCATGCGATATTTTACGCACATTATCAATGAATTTTTAGCAGACGGAAGCCTAAAAGGGTGGGTGGGGGTGGGTGGGTGGGAGGGAGGCAGGGAGTGAGTCGTGGAGAGAGTGAAGGAAGGGAGATCTATCAAGAAACATACGCAGCTGTGTGATAATTGTGGAGGCGCCCGAGGCGTATGGATGTCTTGGGATTTTGAACCTTATGTCTAGCAGGTGTCTGGGATTCGTTGCCACCCAGAGATCTACAATAACATGAGTCAGGAATGGAGAGAGAGAGAGAAAGTGAGACATGCGTATGTCGTACGTATAAATGGCTTTCAGAATTGCATTTTTATGCAAGCAGACATTGCATTTTAGACACATGTGAAGTACCACAGAAATATGTAGGCCATTGACTGTAAATAAAGTACTATATATATTATAGACCAGGAACGAGGGTGGTCAGTAAACCTTTTTTGATAGAGAGCTAAATATAGACTGGTGTCGCCTGACACTTGCGAAAGGGTAGATTGCCACCAGAAAACTTATATTTATTTATTTGCAAGTAATATGCAATCTAAATGTATATTCGAGACCTACTGCAAGTATTTGTATGACAGTCATGACTATGTATAATCCAATATACGCGCGTAAAGGCATAGGCGAGATATAAGAAAGATGGTTGAGCAATTTTCGACACCCATACATTTATTATTCATTATTATATACAATATTATGCAATACATATGTATTTGTGAAGAGTATTTTATGCATTATTGTATTTATACAAATTTTGTTCCCAGACAAAGCTGCTGTGGCTGGAGGGAGCGGCAAGGGTCACCCACTGACCGCTTGACCTTGTGATAATGACTGTGAGACAACTATCTCGAGTCGAGAGAGTGTGACGGCGAGGGTAGTAGGAACTATTAAGTGTAGAAGATCATATAATATTAATATATCAACTATCAACTATCTCTCGACTCGAGATAGTTGTCTCCCAGACTCTCTTTAAGCCCCAGCTCACACTTATATGCCATCCACCTTTACCCTCCCCTGTCCTTTCAGATACCGCCCCTTTATTATCCTCCCTCTCCCTCTCTCTCTCTCTTTCTCTCTCTCTCTTTCCCCTTTTAATCCAACCTTGGAAAAAAAAAAAAAAAAAAAAAAACACCCTCCCCTCTCCTTTATACCTGTCACACCTTCAACCCTACCCACTAAATTGCGCCAATCCCTTGCTTTCGCTTTACAATTCAGCTAATCTCTTCCCTACTCCCGGCTTCTCTCTCTCTCTCTCTCTCTCTCTCTCTCTCTCTCTCTCTCTCTCTCTCATGTTATTTATTGCTAGTACTGTGCCACTATAAATTATATTAGCACTGTTTTCATTATAATTGTTACGATTAATATTAGCATCTGTATTATTATTATTAATGTTATTTTTATTATTATTATTGTTATTATTATTATTGTTATTATTATTTTTATTATTATTATTATTGTTATAGTTATTTTTATTTCTTTGTACTAGTAGAGTTGTTACCCTGTACGCATGTTTGTATGTCTGTTTTTTCTAGTTCTCACTGATGTATTTGACCCATATATAGGCTCCGCCTCCCCTCCCCCCATGCTTCTGCCCCCTCCCTGTCCTGCCTCCTTCCTCCCTCCCAACCCCCACCTCCCTCTCCTCCCCCGCCACCTGTCTGGACGGATATTTAAGGCCTCCTATGTACCAGCATTTGTTAGTGACCTGATGAAGCTATCTGCGAAACGTTGTCAATAAAGTGCTCTTCCTCAGATGGTGTTTTTTATCCATTCTGTCTACTTTTCAAGTACCACTCAACACTGTATTATTTGTGTTGTGCATTAAGTGATTATTAAAAGGAAATTCATGTGTGTATTCAGTATTATATTTACCTTTTACAACTTGTGTGCATGTGTAGTTTGGCTTTAGTTTCTCCAGGCAAGTAAGAACTTACCATTGTCCAATTAAACCCCAGTAAAAAACCTGGTATAACATGTATATATATATATATATATAGGTATATACTATATACTGTATATATATATATTACATTTTTTTTTTCTATGTGAGTGAGGGTGGCAAAAGGCAGAACTGCCTGTAGCGAGTGCCTCCCCCAGAGTTGAAAGAGTGACAGGGCCAAAATCAAGGGACGTTCGAGCAAAAATGCCTTGACACACGGAGTTTGAAGCATTTTAAGTCATAGGAAGAGGGAAATATTGATTCTGGGACACTTCCAGAGCTTAGCTGTTGAATAGAAGAAAGTTTGACGGTAATGTTTCACTCTTGGGTTGGAGACTTGCACAGAGTAGGGGTGGGATTGTGGTGCAAGACAGGTACCACGTGCCCTACGTAGAGGAGGTGGTATACACTGGGAAAGCTCTGATGAATACTGATTATTATAGTAGCGATAGAATATCGAGAGAGATGCAACATTGCGGCGGAGAGAGAGAGATTGCAGAGAGTTGGTGAGTGGACGGGAGTTAATGATACGAAAGGCCTTCCTTTCAACTTTGTCTAGGAGAGTAGTATGAGAGGAACCTCCTCACACATGTGAACAATACTCAATACAAGGACGCAGTGTGCCCCTGTACAGAGCAAGAAGCTGTGCAGGGGTAAAGACCCCCTTGAGGCAGTTGAGTACACCTAGCTTCTGGGAAGCTGCCTTAGCAAGACTGGTAATATGGTCCTTCCAAGTGAGAGCAGAAGAAAAAGAGACTCCAAGAATATTGAGAGAAGATGAAGGATTGATTTTTGTATTGTTGAAGTATAAGGGAAAGTCCTTTGGGAGTTCTGGACGGGTAGTAAAATGAAGAAATTGGGTTTTGGAAGCATTAAAGGTAACAAGGTTTTCTCTCCCTCAATTGGAAATAGTAGTTAGATCAGCGGATAAGTGTTCTATGGCTTCATTATGTTTGTTTTTGAGGGATTGCTGGCTGAGGCGTTCTGAAAATCTAGTTGAGTAGTGTAAGGGAGAGTCACCTGCGTTAGGAACGGATGGGACTGGAGGTACAGAGATCATTTATGAAAATTAGAAATATAATTGGAGATAGGACAGAACCCTGAGGAATACCTAAGTTGATAGGATGACAAAGTGAACGATGGCCATCCACAACCGCAGCTATGGAATGACCGGAAAGGAAGTTAGAGACAAAGGCACAGATGGAGGGATAGAAACCGAAGGAGGGTAGTTTAGAAATTAGAGATTTGTAACAGACTATATCGAAGGCCTTCGATATGTCTAGTGCAATAGAAAAGGTCTCACCAAAGTCCCGAAAGGAGGATGACCAAGAGTTAGTAAGATATGAAAGAAGATCACCTGTAGAGCGACCCTTAAGGAAGCCATACTGGCTATCTGAGAGTAGATTATGAGAAGAGAAATGCTTAAGACATTTGGAAGTAAGAATAGTTTCAAAAACTTAGAGATACAAGAGATGAGAGCAATTGAATGATAGTTGGAGGGCTGAGAGCGGTCACTCTTCTTTGGGACAGGTTGAATGAGAGCAAGCTTACAGCAAGAAGGGAAGACGTTAGAGGAGAGACAAAGACGAAAGAGTTTGCCTAGGCAAGGAGTCAGCATGGAAGCACAGTTTTTGAGTACAACAGGAGGAATACCGTCCGGACCGTACGCCTTCTTAGTATTAAGCAAAGAGAGGGTAGAAAGTACATCTTTAGAAGAGATTAGGATATTAGGCATAAGTAGGAGAGAGGGGGGTCGAGAGGGTGGAATAGCACCGGAATCATCCAAGGTGGAATGTCTAGCGAAAGTTTGAGCGAAGGGTTCAGCTTTGTCAGAGGAAGAAGTGATGGTTGTGCCATCAGAGTGGGAAAGGGGAGGGAAAGACGAGGAAGATAAATTGTTGGAGTGGTTTTTGGCTAGATGCAAGAAAGCTTGGGAAGAGCTAGAGTTGGATAGTTCAGTGCATTTATTATTGATGTAAGAGTGCTTGGCAAGTCGAAGAACAGATTTGGCTTGATTCTGGGCAGAAATATAGGAAGAATGCGATTCTTGAGTATGAAGGCGTCGGTACCGTTTGAATGCTTCCTCCTTGTTGCGGACAGCAGTAGAACAAGCGTGAGTAAGCCAAGATTTGTTTGCATTAGTCTGAGAGAAAGAGAATGGAATGTATGCTTCCATACCCGATAGGATTACCTCGGTAATGCGTTCAGCACTCTCCAAGGGTCCTCGGCCACAGAAGCAGAAATCATTCCATGGGAAATCAAAGAAATACTGCCGGAGAGCCTCCCAGTCGGCAGCGCCAAATTGCCACAAGCGCCGCCGGCTAGGAGGATCGGGTGGCCGTACAGGAGAGATAGGACAGGTGAAAGAGATAAGTTTATTGTCGGAGGTGCCCAAAAGGAGAGAAAAGATCGACAGTATAAGAAGAAGGATTAGAAGTTAGACTTGCTGAACTAACTGCTCTAGGTAATTTAGGATAGAAAATACGTAGGCTTGTTCACCAGGATGGTCAGTAGTGTGAGAGGAGAGCCATTGGCTGTGGTGAACATTGAAATCTACTAAGATGGAGATTTCTGAAAAAAGAGAAATGGATATAATGTGTTCCACTGTAGAGTTTAGATAGTCTAAGAATTTGAGAAAGTCGGTAGAGTTAGGGGAAGATAGACAGCACTGAAATATTTAGTAAGAGAATGACAAGAAAGCTTGACCCATAAAGATTAGAATTCAGAGGAGTCGAAATCGGGAACACGAGAGCAAGCGAGTTTGTTGTGCATGTATGTACTAAATCCGCCTTTGGCTTTGAAACTAAGATAGAGAAAGTAGGAGGATACAGAGAAGGGGTTGCTGGCAATTGTTTCAGACACCTGAATTTCGGTGAGGAAAAGAAGATCAGGTTTGTAGGAGGAGAGATGGTGTTCAACAAAAGGAAAATTAGAGGAATTCCGCGAATGTTGCAAAAGTTAATAGAAAGAGTAACAGCCGAGGTCCAGGTAATTTTGAGGGGTCATCAGGGGAAGGTCGGGCGAGTGTGGGGGCATTTATGATCTCCCCCCCCCCCCTGGGGACTGCGAGACTTGGCTAGAGTTCTTCATCTTTCTTTGTACAACAAATTTGGTGTGGAAGAAGGAAGTGTGGTGTGCATGTTTAGTGTAGTAAATTGGATAGGAGGAGGTGTTTGTGAGAGCTAGCTGGATTACTCTGTGTAAGTGAGTCACAAAGGTGACTACTATCTACCCCCTTTTCCCCTATTAGTCGCCTTGTACGACACGCAGTAGGATGCGTGGGGCATATTTTGTTTTCTCCACCATAAGAGGAAGGCCCCCTTACCCCCTGGGGGTATATATATATATATATATATATATATATATATATATATATATATATATATATATATATATATATATATAGAAGCGATATTTTCGTCACATGGGAAGCGGAGACGTATTATAAAGAGTAAGACCAGTGCTGATATATACATCTTTATTGATTGTGGGACGCGTTCGGCTTATGCACAAGCCATCTTCAGCCTAAAAAGCAAAGAAACAGCCTACATAAATATCTACAAATCATAATAGATTTCATGAAATAATACAAACATGTAGGGGCTAAATGGGGTTAAAGAGAGATCAAAACATTTTTGGAAAATAATTGAATCCATGTGTGCCTAAATATCTAAATATACCGCAAAGTATTTATATTTACGAAAACTACAAAGTTATCATATGTGAGAAGCGTAGACATACGTGTACAATACATTGTGTTGAGTTAAATCTAAATCTAAATCTAATATCCTAAGTTAAATTAAATACATGATATAGTAATACTATGAATGCTAAAATATAACATACCAGATATCACATAGATCTCAAAAGCACAGTAAGGGTGTTGAGAACTCCTGGGAACCTAGATCGGGACGAAACTGTTGTGTTAATAAGCTCTCGGCAATCAGGCGGGAACATTCATTAGAAGATGTGTACAATATGCCAAAATAATTTGTGCTTTGGGTGATTTGAAGCTACAGAATGGTCTCGTATAGCAGAGAAGGAAGGTTTGGACAACGGAAAATCGGTTCTAAAAGACCTTCCTCGATGCACCGCGATCCTGGCGGTGAGATGGCGTTTGGTTTGACCAATGTAATGTAACTGATACACCACTGACGATCGCAAGACATCGGGGATTTGGTCTTTAAATTTGAAGCAATTACCTAACGAAGTATGGGATTTGAATACAACTCTCAACTGTATCTGTGGATAGCAGATATCCCTATTCAATTTAAAAGAAACTTTTTAATCACCTCAGTCACAAGGGCCTATCACATTGTGTTCATCGTATATTGCTTTGCATATTGAACTCGAACACCTACGAAATACCTTAAATCTTAATGGTTTCCCCCTTAACTTTATCAACACTTACATTGTCCAACAAATCAGTAAATTGCGTTCACCTCCCTTAAGACTACCGACAGTTCAGAAAGCAAAAATCTATTTTTATATCCCCTTCATTCCAAAAAAATAATTTTCAATACAAAACCGTGTCACCAATTTGTGTAGAGAATGCTATCCACAGATACAGTTGAGAGTTGTATTCAAATCCCATACTTCGTTAGGTAATTGCTTCAAATTTAAAGACCAAATCCCCGATTTTTGCGATCGTCAGTGGTGGATGAGTTTAAGTGTAGAGGATGTAATTCCTCTTACATGGTGTCAGGGAAGTCCTCTCGATAAATTACCCCTGAACCAATATCAATTATTATGTTCCTTCCAACAACCCACTATACTCCTAAAATCGATTAATGAAATTTACAAACACATGTGGCAGTCCGTTGATTCGAATCCAGGATGCTCACACCGAAAATCAACACCTTATGCATCGCACCACGTAGACAGTTAAAGAATGGTGGACACTGCCTACGATTTATTATGCAACTTCGAATCCTGCATATCAATCTAAGCATGTACACACATCCCAACTGCAACTCACGTAGGCTATGCATATGTTAATGGAAAGAGCAATTAATGGGGCCTTAACCACTAGGGAAGTCCTCTCGATAAATTACCCCTGAACCAATATCAATTATTATGTTCCTTCCAACAACCCACTATACTCCTAAAATCGGGCCCATTAATTGCTCTTTCCATTCACATATGCATAGCCTACGTGAGTTGCAGTTGGTATGTGTGTACATGCTTAGATTGATATGCAGGATTCGAAGTTGCATAATAAATCGTAGGCAGTCTCCACCATTCTTTAACTGTCTACGTGGTGCGATGCATAAGGTGTTGATTTTCGGTGTGAGCATCCTGGATTCGAATCCACGGACTGCCACATGTGTTTGTAAATTTCATTAATCGATTTTAGGAGTATAGTGGGTTGTTGGAAGGAACATAATAATTGATATTGGTTCAGGGGTAATTTATCGAGAGGACTTCCCTAGTGGTTAAGGCCCCATTAATTGCTCTTTCCATTCACATATGCATAGCCTACGTGAGTTGCAGTTGGGATGTGTGTACATGCTTAGATTGATATGCAGGATTCGAAGTTGCATAATAAATCGTAGGCAGTGTCCACCATTCTTTAACTGTCTACGACTCTACGTGGTGCGATGCATAAGGTGTTGATTTTCGGTGTGAGCATCCTGGATTCGAATCCACGGACTGCCACATGTGTTTGTAAATTTCATTAATCGATTTTAGGAGTATAGTGGGTTGTTGGAAGGAACATAATAATTGATATTGGTTCAGGGGTAATTTATCGAGAGGACTTCCCTAGTGGTTAAGGCCCCATTAATTGCTCTTTCCATTCACATATGCATAGCCTACGTGAGTTGCAGTTGGGATGTGTGTACATGCTTAGATTGATATGCAGGATTCGAAGTTGCATAATAAATCGTAGGCAGTGTCCACCATTCTTTAACTGTCTACGTGGTGCGATGCATAAGGTGTTGATTTTCGGTGTGAGCATCCTGGATTCGAATCCACGGACTGCCACATGTGTTTGTAAATTTCATTAATTGATTTTAGGAGTATAGTGGGTTGTTGGAAGGAACATAATAATTGATATTGGTTCAGGGGTAATTTATCGAGAGGACTTCCCTAGTGGTTAAGGCCCCATTAATTGCTCTTTCCATTCACATATGCATAGCCTACGTGAGTTGCAGTTGGGATGTGTGTACATGCTTAGATTGATATGCAGGATTCGAAGTTGCATAATAAATCGTAGGCAGTGTCCACCATTCTTTAACTGTCTACGTGGTGCGATGCATAAGGTGTTGATTTTCGGTGTGAGCATCCTGGATTCGAATCCACGGACTGCCACATGTGTTTGTAAATTTCATTAATCGATTTTAGGAGTATAGTGGGTTGTTGGAAGGAACATAATAATTGATATTGGTTCAGGGGTAATTTATCGAGAGGACTTCCCTAGTGGTTAAGGCCCCATTAATTGCTCTTTCCATTCACATATGCATAGCCTACGTGAGTTGCAGTTGGGATGTGTGTACATGCTTAGATTGATATGCAGGATTCGAAGTTGCATAATAAATCGTAGGCAGTGTCCACCATTCTTTAACTGTCTACGTGGTGCGATGCATAAGGTGTTGATTTTCGGTGTGAGCATCCTGGATTCGAATCCACGGACTGCCACATGTGTTTGTAAATTTCATTAATCGATTTTAGGAGTATAGTGGGTTGTTGGAAGGAACATAATAATTGATATTGGTTCAGGGGTAATTTATCGAGAGGACTTCCCTAGTGGTTAAGGCCCCATTAATTGCTCTTTCCATTCACATATGCATAGCCTACGTGAGTTGCAGTTGGGATGTGTGTACATGCTTAGATTGATATGCAGGATTCGAAGTTGCATAATAAATCGTAGGCAGTGTCCACCATTCTTTAACTGTCTACGTGGTGCGATGCATAAGGTGTTGATTTTCGGTGTGAGCATCCTGGATTCGAATCCACGGACTGCCACATGTGTTTGTAAATTTCATTAATCGATTTTAGGAGTATAGTGGGTTGTTGGAAGGAACATAATAATTGATATTGGTTCAGGGGTAATTTATCGAGAGGACTTCCCTAGTGGTTAAGGCCCCATTAATTGCTCTTTCCATTCACATATGCATAGCCTACGTGAGTTGCAGTTGGGATGTGTGTACATGCTTAGATTGATATGCAGGATTCGAAGTTGCATAATAAATCGTAGGCAGTGTCCACCATTCTTTAACTGTCTACGTGGTGCGATGCATAAGGTGTTGTTTTCGGTGTGAGCATCCTGGATTCGAATCCACGGACTGCCACATGTGTTTGTAAATTTCATTAATCGATTTTAGGAGTATAGTGGGTTGTTGGAAGGAACATAATAATTGATATTGGTTCAGGGGTAATTTATCGAGAGGACTTCCCTAGTGGTTAAGGCCCCATTAATTGCTCTTTCCATTCACATATGCATAGCCTACGTGAGTTGCAGTTGGGATGTGTGTACATGCTTAGATTGATATGCAGGATTCGAAGTTGCATAATAAATCGTAGGCAGTGTCCACCATTCTTTAACTGTCTACGTGGTGCGATGCATAAGGTGTTGATTTTCGGTGTGAGCATCCTGGATTCGAATCCACGGACTGCCACATGTGTTTGTAAATTTCATTAATCGATTTTAGGAGTATAGTGGGTTGTTGGAAGGAACATAATAATTGATATTGGTTCAGGGGTAATTTATCGAGAGGACTTCCCTAGTGGTTAAGGCCCCATTAATTGCTCTTTCCATTCACATATGCATAGCCTACGTGAGTTGCAGTTGGGATGTGTGTACATGCTTAGATTGATATGCAGGATTCGAAGTTGCATAATGAATCGTAGGCAGTGTCCACCATTCTTTAACTGTCTACGTGGTGCGATGCATAAGGTGTTGATTTTCGGTGTGAGCATCCTGGATTCGAATCCACGGACTGCCACATGTGTTTGTAAATTTCATTAATCGATTTTAGGAGTATAGTGGGTTGTTGGAAGGAACATAATAATTGATATTGGTTCAGGGGTAATTTATCGAGAGGACTTCCCTAGTGGTTAAGGCCCCATTAATTGCTCTTTCCATTCACATATGCATAGCCTACGTGAGTTGCAGTTGGGATGTGTGTACATGCTTAGATTGATATGCAGGATTCGAAGTTGCATAATAAATCGTAGGCAGTGTCCACCATTCTTTAACTGTCTACGTGGTGCGATGCATAAGGTGTTGTTTTCGGTGTGAGCATCCTGGATTCGAATCCACGGACTGCCACATGTGTTTGTAAATTTCATTAATCGATTTTAGGAGTATAGTGGGTTGTTGGAAGGAACATAATAATTGATATTGGTTCAGGGGTAATTTATCGAGAGGACTTCCCTAGTGGTTAAGGCCCCATTAATTGCTCTTTCCATTCACATATGCATAGCCTACGTGAGTTGCAGTTGGGATGTGTGTACATGCTTAGATTGATATGCAGGATTCGAAGTTGCATAATAAATCATAGGCAGTGTCCACCATTCTTTAACTGTCTACGTGGTGCGATGCATAAGGTGTTGATTTTCGGTGTGAGCATCCTGGATTCGAATCCACGGACTGCCACATGTGTTTGTAAATTTCATTAATCGATTTTAGGAGTATAGTGGGTTGTTGGAAGGAACATAATAATTGGTCAAACCATACGCCATCTCACCGCCAGGATCGCGGAGCATCGAGGAAGGTCTTTTAGAACCGATTTTCCGTTGTCCAAACCTTCATTCTCTGCTATACGAGACCATTATGAAGCTTCAAATCACCCAACGCACAAATTATTTTAGCATATTGTACACATCTTCTAATGAAAGTTCCCGCTGTTACGCTGGCCAGCTTGCCAGAATGCACTCGTAACTCGCTAGCGCTCGCCAGGGCAGTGAAATGGGCTACAATAATCGTAGAACGATGTTCTTTCTTTCATGGAGTTCATGTTGTCACAGACAGATCAGTGGTGGTCTTTATTCTTGTCTGTGACACTTGGAAGTATTTTATATCATTGCTAGAATATAAGATGCATTGTGTGAAGTTGTAAGGAGAAAGAGAGTGAGCAGCGAGGTGGTATTATGTGCGTGTGTATGTACGTGTGCCTCCCGCGCTCGCGCGCGGGCTTTCCCAGGCCCTTGATTGGCTGGTGCGCTTGGCACGTCCTAAGGGCGCCTGCATCTCGTGACGTAGTGGTCTGTGATTGGGTGCCGCTGTCCTAGTGATGGTGCTGGGGGCTCTCGCCGCGTTTCTCCTGCAGAGCTTGGCACAACGTGCTTGGTCCTACATGTCCTTTGCAATCTGTCCCCCATATAACCCCCTGTACTACTTTCTCTCTCTCTGAACTTCTTCCTTTTCATACTTCTCTCTTTATTCAATTACTTATCCCTTCTGGTTCTGCATACGACTTCCATAGTCGGCCAGTCGTATTACCAGCACCAGCTCTCCATATATGTTTGCACTAGTTTTAGGGATTAGTAGAGTCATAGTCATATGGTAGCCTAGTGTTGGGGTGCTTCTCAGTATTGAGTTGTTCTTTCCCATTATTTAATGCTAGACAGTGGAAGGTATCTTTGGTCGTTGTCTGAGTTATGTATGTGGCAAGTCAGAGCCTGTACAACATCGACAAAGCTAGCTAGCCTGTAACCCTTGTGCATATTTTCCTTTGTGAGTGTAGCAGTATACAGGTGAGGGCTTTTGCCTATACTTACCTGTATGCTTGCTACCTCATTTTGTTGACCTTTGTGGAGCGCTAGGGCAAGACCAGATACTTACCAAGAGAGCCTCCAAGTCACTTAACGTAACATAAGGGAAATCTGTTCAAGGGGAGACAGTAGGCTACGAGCATGCTTGCGCTCTGCCTAGTTTCCTAGTACCTTTTTTGCCACTGCTAGACTTTATTAGTGAGGAAGACAGCATTGTGTTTATTAACTTTCATTGTGTATGCTTTAGGAATTATTCACGCCTTATTTTAGCCTAGGTTGGTGCATAGTGCACAACCCAGTTTGGCTGTTACATTGGCTAAGGAAGTACTATTTCTGAGTGGTTATTATTAGTGCTGTCACAGAGTTGTTGCACTCCCTTGTTATATATATGTATCCTACTTATTGGTGTATTTAAGATACACGCTTTGGTGTCCTGCCCCTGTATTATTTCTGTTCTATATTAATGAGCATCTTAGAGCATCAGACCTTTTCAGAAGAGTCCTTATCTGATTGATGTAGGACTAGACTTCCAGTGTTTTCATAGAGCATTGAAGAGTTTAGTGTTGAGTACTGACTCACACTAAAGTTAACGTAAGCATTTATTCCTTTATTAAATCTTATATAGTTTATTCAAGCATTGTTATTACTTTAGAGCATTTTCATAACGTAAGTACTCCTGTTGTGAGTTGGCTTTGCCATCATCGGAAAGCCATTGTAGAAGTGCACTAAAACCCAGTTAATTGATACCCCGTTATCCAGTAGATTAGCTCTGGAGGGTTTTAAGTGTTTTTGTTCACCGGCGTAATAGTTCGAGGGTTTGGAATTAGCGTACCGTTGTAATAGATATAACAAATGGCCGTTGTTGCAGATATAGCCTATCATCTAGTCCATTATTAAGTGCCCTTGTTTATTTCGTAGTGCCGGTCGTAACAAATGGCGACCTTAGACCAGAGTATAGTGAACTGAATATTGCAGTTTTTTTTTTGGAGAAATCTTATTGCCATTTGGGGTTGAATTTATTTCTCGCATTGTTGGCAGTAGACATTGTTTTGAGGATACATAGAACTTGTTGGAGTTATTGGTGACCTAGTATTGCACTCAAGAACATCTTCGAATATTTTTTGGTGAATAAAGCTACGCAAGAGTTTGGCTACTTTTGTCTTAACTGAGATTTTTTGTTGTTGACTCCATCATGTCACTGGTGGGTCTGAGCATAGTGAGGGCACAGTGCAAGAGGCAGGCGAGGAGGTGGAGAAGGTGGAGTTGTTAAGCGGCGTTCGGGTGGTAAACAATGAGGAGGATGCTCGGATATTTTTGGAGGAGCCTGTGTCAGCGGATCGTGTGTCGGGGCTGGACCGGTACGGACTGCAGTGTGTAGCCACGGTCTTAGGGTTTCCCGGTACTAGCGGTTTGTCGAGAGGTGAGCTGGTTACCTGTGTGCTCGGTGGGGTGCATGGGGCTTCGGGTGGAGCGGGAGCTGGGGCACTTTCGGCCCAGCCCCCATTCCACTCGACTCCTATCATGGCGCCCCCTCGGGTCCGGAGCCGGGTACGTTCCCGCAGGCCGATGCCCGCTGGCGGTTGGGCATGCCTCTAGGTGATTCACGGGGTGGGTCCCCAAAAGTAGCACCCCCTCCTCAGGGTTTGTCTGCCGAGATGCTGTTTCAGCTCGAGCTCGCCAAACTTAAGCAGCAAGAGCGACAGGCTGAGCTCGAGCAGCGGAAGTATAAGGCTGAGCTCGAGCAGCGAAAGTATGAGGCTGAGCTCAGGCAGCAGCAGCAGGAGCGAGAGTCTGAGCGCAAGTTTGAGTCTGAAAGTTATTGTGCCGATATTGACCTAGAAAAAACTTGTGTAGAGGTGACGAGGAACCGGGTCGCCCAGGGGGGTCGAGCCCATGATCAGTCCCTGTCGCATCTACTTAAGTTGGTTCCCGTGTTTGATGAGTTAGGAGTTACAGAATGTTTTCTCCGGTTCAAGAAAAAGTGCCAGGAGCACCAATGGCCCGAGGAGAAGTGGGCAGCCCTTGTTTCATCACGTTTGACGGAGAAAGCACTCAAGGCGTACGATGCTTTGCCCCTACATTCCTGTGTGAATTACGAGTTGTTAAAAGAGGCTGTCCTGAGGGCGTATGAGCTACAGCCAGAGCGGTTCCAGCCAGCGGTTCCAAAAAGAAAGGAGAGTACTTTCCAGGAACACGCTAGAGAGCTGTCAGATGCATTTGAAATTTGGTTAAGGTCGGAGAAGGCAACTACTTTTGATTCAGTAAAACAACTAGTGTTGCTGGAACAATTTTTTAAATGTACTGGCAGTGACTTGACTCTTAACCTTAAAGAAAAGCAACCAAAAACTCTGCAGAAGGCGGCTGAGCTGGCTGACCTTATGGTGTCATTGATTCGTGGGTGCGGGTCTGCACAGAGAGCTGAGGCAGGTAACCAGGGGCGTACCACTCCACCCCCCCGAATTAATGACACAAATTATCCATTTAAGAGCCAATTATGAACCCAAGTCGAAACCCTTCCCGTTTAAGAAAGGCCATGGCCCTTCCTCACCTCAGAGGAAGTCCAAGAGTGAGGTGGAATGTTCCAAGTGTCATGAGAAGGGGCATATTGCGCGATCATGTCCGAGCGCACCGCCTACAGCAGTGGTGTCACTAGTGAGCAACATCGGTGTGTCTTTGAGGTCTTCCACGTTTGCCCGGGGTAATACGTCGGTTGCGGAGTCACAGTCGGTGCAGAAGCAGCAAGAGGGCTCGTCACCCGTCCGTGATGCTTTTTGTGGTCATAGGGGGCACGGCACTGTGAGGTGGGCTGGTGTGAAGCATAGGCTTGAGTTGTTGCGTGATACGGGCGCTTCCCAGACACTTGTTAAGAATTTCACTGGCAAGCCTATTAACGTGGCTCGGGTTGTGGTGGTTCAAGGCATCAATGCTACGCGGTCTTACCCGCTGTTCAGAATGGAGCTTGAGGTGGACGGTGTGACACGGGAGTTGGATGTGGGTGTGGTGGAGAAGTTGCCAGTTGAGGGGGTAGACCTCCTTCTCGGTAATGACTTTGCGGTGCCCACTTCCGAGGTTCCACTCTTAGTCGTTGCCGAGAGGGTGGCCGACATGAGTAGGGAGGGGCAAGAGGGGCTCGAGAGATCTCAGTCTGCTCAGGTGTCACAGCCTAATACCCAAGTTCTAGACCAGCGGAGGAAGGGTCGGAAGGAGAAAGTCGAGGCTGATGGTCGGGTTGAGAGTTTGGACTCAGCGACACTCCTTGGTGACTTGGTACTTGACCCAATGATAAGCTCCAGAGTGGCCCCAGAACCTGTCCCCCCTAGTGACATGGTAGGGCGTGATGGCACTCCGCGACAGAGTAGTTCCCAGGTGGAGGAGAGTTGTGGGAACGGGGCTATTGAACTCGAGGACGGGGAAGCATGTCATGTGAACCTGTTAAGGGAGTTTGTGAGGCAACCACCTGAGCAGCCTACTGTCCCTGTGTTGGTCTGCAGCGGCCAAGGTGGAGAAGGAGAGGGGGGCAGTGGGGCACAGGTGGAGGAAAGTTGGGATTGTCATGTCTCGGCGGAGCAGTGGGCGGGGGACACGAGTCAGGTGGCTGTGGAAGCGCTTCAGCACCTGCCTGAGCAGCAGTGTGCAGCGCTCCAGCACCTGCTCGGTTCATACCCCACTGTTTGTGCCGAGCACCCAGGCCTCACAACTCATGCGGTGCACGATGTTCCGCTGGCAGGTCACTTGAGGGTCAGTAAACCGTTGGCCTCGTTGTTTCAGTGGTTCAAGGTGGGCGACGAGGCTTTGGCATAGTTGTCAGGTCAGGGTCGACCCATGGCTGCTGCTAAGGGTGGTGGTCAGAATCAGGACATTGAGCAGATTGGTGAGGTTGGCTGTGGAGTGGATGCGCCCGGCCGTCGCATAGCCTCCCAATGCTGCCCTAGTAATATGCAACAGCCCTACCATAGACCGACTGTATCTGCCCATCTCGCTGAAGGCGGTGATGCTGCGCAGGCAGATGTAGTCGCAAGGAATGCGGGGGTGTGCATGTACGGTATCGGCGGGGAAGCCTTAGCAATTATGAACTATGGGAGTGACTGCCTAGGTGGTACAGATTGTCCCTCTCATGACCTGGCTGTTCTAGGGACAAAGGTGGAGAAGGAGGGAGGCTATAGTGTAGAAACTGTGGTCTCGGCTGGGTTGTGGGAGGGCAATGAGCATGTTGTTCGTCGAGATAAGTTGCAACCTCTTGTTCCTAAGCGTCAAGAGAAGTTGTTTACTAGGCTGTGGCAGTACGTCCGTATGTTTGTTGATTCTCCAGGCCTAATGTACGGGGTAGAATCCGACAGGGAGGCTGGAGACAGTGCAAGGCTCATATTGGCTCCCTACCGCATAAATCCTGCTCGACAGCCTGTTCTGAAAGCAGAGCTGGACTACATGTTGGAAAAGGGTCTGAGGGATAAGGGATATCGTGAGTGGTCGTTGCCAGTAACTTTGCAATCTGAGTTAAGTGGCAAGATCAGAGTGTGTGTTGATTGCAAGAGTGTGTGTGCATTATCCCTGACAGACGCCTATACCTTACCTAGAGTTCACGACACCATGGACCGCATCGGGGCTGCCTCATTTATCACAAAGATAGAACTAGTGAAAGGTTATTGGCAGGTCCCGTTGCCAGAGAGAGCGAAGAGAAGTGCCAGTCTTGTGATGAACTGGGCAGTTTATCAGTGTCAGGTGTTGTTTTGCTGCCGGAACATAAGTTGGATGTGTAGCATGTTAAGGGCACTGATAATGTTGTGGCTGATTGTTTGTCACGGGAGGGTTTGTTTGTAGGAGAACGCTCGCCGTTCAGTCAGTGTGTGTTTGAGAGTGGAAAAAAATTATGCCCCTGTAGTGCAACGCCGCCAAAAACACTATTAAAAATATAAAAACCTCACATAAAAACTCTTTCTTTTTGATAGTATATAAGTGCAGTATATCACAGCAAGCATCTAAGACACTCTGAGTTGTTGTCTTAGTAGGCTAGGCTTGGTGAAGCTTGCTCGTTGAGCGTGATATAATTATTATGATGCTATTATTTTGGGGAAGTGTTGTGCAGATTTTTTTTTTATAATGCAGTGTTTTTTGTTTGTGATCGTACCTTGTTTTCACAACTTGGGAGAGTAGCTAGGTGATGCGGGGTTGGTGGGAATTCTGTCTGGTCAGATGTGGAGTTCACCTGAGGCTGAAACGTCCCACATCTTGGGCGGGGTGTTACGCTGGCCAGCTTGCCAGAATGCACTCGTAACTCGCTAGCGCTCGCCAGGGCAGTGAAATGGGCTACAATAATCGTAGAACGATGTTCTTTCTTTCATAGCGTTCATGTTGTCACAGACAGATCAGTGGTGGTCTTTATTCTTGTCTGTGACACTTGGAAGTATTTTATATCATTGCTAGAATATAAGATGCATTGTGTGAAGTTGTAAGGAGAAAGAGAGCGAGCAGCGAGGTGGTATTATGTGCGTGTGTATGTACGTGTGCCTCCCTCGCTCGCGCGCGGGCTTTCCCAGGCCCTTGATTGGCTGGCGCGCTTGGCACGTCCTAAGGGCGCCTGCATCTCGTGACGTAGTGGTGTGTGATTGGATGCCGCTGTCCTAGTGATGGTGCTGGGGGCTCTCGCCGCGTTTCTCCTGCAGAGCTTGGCACAACGTGCTTGGTCCTCCATGTCCTTTGCAATCTGTCCCCCATATAACCCCCTGTACTACTTTCTCTCTCTCTGAACTTCTTCCTTTTCATACTTCTCTCTTTATTCAATTACTTATCCCTTCTGGTTCTGCATACGACTTCCATAGTCGGCCAGTCATATTACCAGCACCAGCTCTCCATATATGTTTGCACTAGTTTTAGGGATTAGTAGAGTCATAGTCATATGGTAGCCTATGTTGGGGTGCTTCTCAGTATTGAGCTGTTCTTTCCCATTATTTAATGCTAGACAGAGGAAGGTATCTTTGGTCGTTGTCTGAGTTATGTATGTGGCAAGTCAGAGCCTGTACAACATCGACGAAGCTAGCTAGCCTGTAACCCTTGTGCATATTTTCCTTTGCGAGTGTAGCAGTATACAGGTGAAGGGCTTTTGCCTATACTTACCTGTATGCTTGCTACCTCATTTTGTTGACCTTTGTGGAGCGCCAGGGCAAGACCAGATACTAGAGATCTGGACTTACCAAGAGAGCCTCCAAGTCACTTAACGTAACATAAGGGAAATCTGTTCAAGGGGAGACAGTAGGCTACGAGCATGCTTGCGCTCTGCCTAGTTTCCTAGTACCTTTTTTGCCACTGCTAGACTTTATTAGTGAGGAAGACAGCATTGTGTTTATTAACTTTCATTGTGTATGCTTTAGGAATTATTCACGCCTTATTTTAGCCTAGGTTGGTGCATAGTGCACAACCCAGTTTGGCTGTTACATTGGCTAAGGAAGTACTATTTCTGAGTGGTTATTAGTGCTGTCACAGAGTTGTTGCACTCCCTTGTTATATATATGTATCCTACTTATTGGTGTATTTAAGATACACGCTTTGGTGTCCTGCCCCTGTATTATTTCTGTTCTATATTAATGAGCATCTTAGAGCATCAGACCTTTTCAGAAGAGTCCTTATCTGATTGTTGTAGGACTAGACTTCCAGTGTTTTCATAGAGCATTGAAGAGTTTAGTGTTGAGTACTGACTCACACTAAAGTTAACGTAAGCATTTATTCCTTTATTAAATCTTATATAGTTTATTCAAGCATTGTTATTACTTTAGAGCATTTTCATAACGTAAGTACTCCTGTTGTGAGTTGGCTTTGCCATCATCGGAAAGCCATTGTAGAAGTGCACTAAAACCCAGTTAATTGATACCCCGTTATCCAGTAGATTAGCTCTGGAGGGTTTTAAGTGTTTTTGTTCACCGGCGTAATAGTTCGAGGGTTTGGAATTAGCGTACCGTTGTAATAGATATAACAAATGGCCGTTGTTGCAGATATAGCCTATCATCTAGTCCATTATTAAGTGCCCTTGTTTATTTCGTAGTGCCGGTCGTAACACCGCCTGATTGCCGAGAGCTTATTAACACAACAGTTTCGTCCCGATCTAGGTTCTCAGGAGTTCTCAACACCCTTACTGTGCTTTTGAGATCTATGTGATATGTGGTATGTTATATTTTAGCATTCATAGTATTACTATATCATGTATTTCATTTAACTTAGGATATTAGATTTAGATTTAGATTTAACTCAACACAATGTATTGTACACGTATTTCTACGCTTCTCACATATGATAACTTTTTAGTTTTCGTAAATATAAATACTTTGCGGTATATTTAGATATTTAGGCACACATGGATTCAATTATTTTCCAAAAATGTTTTGGTCTCTCTTTAACCCCATTTACCCCCTACACGTTTGTATTATTTCATGAAATCTATTTTGATTTGTAGATATTTATGTAGGCTGTTTCCTTGCTTTTTAGGCTGAAGATGGCTTGTGCATAAGCCGAAACGCGTCCCACAATCAATAAAGATGTATATATCAGCACTGGTCTTACTCTTTATATAATTATACAGTATAATTATATACTGGGTAAACCTGACTTTTTGGACCGACAGCGATTTCAGTAAGTTTTATTTTGTTATTTTTAATTTTTTGTTCAGATATAGTGTTGTTCAGATATAGTGTTGTTCAGATATAGTGTTGTTCAGATATAGTGTTGTTCAGATATAGTGTTGTTCAGATATAGTGTTGTTCAGATATAGTGTTGTTCAGATATAGTGTTGTTTTATACTTAAGAGGAACTGAAATGAGTATTTACCCATTATCCAACAATCTAAAAACACGCCCCCCACTAGTGGGGAGGGCTATGAAGTTCAGGGAAAATGAGGGGTTAAAAGCGTCAAAATACAATAATATAGCGTTTTGTATCAAAACTTGGCTCGGGTTTTCCCAAATTGCAAACCCATAAAACCCAATTTTGTGTATACCCGAGCCAACTTTTGACGAAAGCTGGTTCGGATTTCACTGAGTGGAGTGGGTAGCCTAATACCTTATGTTATAAAAATAGTCAACTTTGGGAAGACATTAGCCTAACCTAACAACCTTACCTAACCTATCCTAGTATTATGGGTGGGGGCTGCCACCCCCACACCCCCGCTGGTTGGGTTAGGCTTTTTTTTTTATTTATTTTTTTTTTTTTAATGTGCTAGACTAGGCCTATTAGCCTAACCTAACAACCTTACCTAACCAAACCTAGTATATGGGTGGGGACTGCTGCCCCCACACCCCCGCTGGTTGGGTTACTTTATTTTGTTTTTGTTTTTATATGCTAGGCTATTAGCCTAACTTTAACCTAACCTAACCTAACCTAACCTAGTATATGGGTGGGGGCTGCTGCCCCCACACCCCCGCTGGTTGGGTACTGGCTGAAAAACTTATTGTTTTACAGTGTAGGCTATATACCTGTATGTATTTTAGCATTTTTTTCTTCTCCCTTATAATACATTTCAGCTCTTAATGACATATATAGCAATGATGTATATGCTCTACCGGACCTATTAGGCCTAAAAAGATCGATGGGCTAACTGTCGGTCCAAATCATCAATATAACCATATACTGTATATATATATATATATATATATATATATATATATATATATATATATATATACATATATATATATATATATATATATATATATATATATATATATATATATATATCATCTGCCATTAGAAGTCCACTGCTGGACAAAGGCCTCCCTTATCTTTTTCCATGACTCCCGAGACTTTGCCAGCCGTTGCCATGTTACCGCTGCAGTCTTTTCTATCTCGTCTTTCCACCTCCTGTCTGGTCTTCTATCGCGCTTTCCTTCTCTTGGGGTCCAGTCAGTTAGTCTTTTACTCCACCTATTGTCCTCTCTTCTTGCTACATGTCCTGCCCATCTCCACTTGTGCTCTTTAATACTTTCTAGAATATCCTTGATTTTGGTTTGCTCTGTTACCCACGATGCTCTCTTCTTATCTCTGAGTGTTATTCCTAGCATTGATTTTTCCATTGCTTTTTATGCACTCCGAAGATTATTCTCCATTGTTTTTGTTAGTTTCCAAGGTTCAGATCCATAGATCATGGTTGGTAGCACGCACTGGTTATAAACCTTACGCTTAAAGCATATTGGTAATGTACTTTTCATGATGTTCTTCTGATTGCCGAATATTTTCCATCCTAGATGTGATTCGCCTTACTATTTCATGTTCATTGTCTTTCGTTTGTTTCATTACTTGGCCAAAATAATTGTATTTATTACTTCCTCTAGAATTTCGTTATCAATCCTAATTATTGTACGTTGGGCCTTATCATTGTACATAACTTTGGTTTTACTCCTGTTCATTTTTAGACCTACTTTGAGACTTTCTTTTTTGAGATTATTGAGCATTTTCTGGAGTTTTTCTGCTTTATCTGAAATTAAGACAATGTCGTCTGATCAGACTACAGCAGTGCCTTATGCATATATTTTCTCTAAGAGTTTTATATATGTTTCATTTATTCCTTGTTCATGTAGCGAGTTTGATATAGCTGTTATCTCTACCGAATCAAACGCCTTATATTATTATATCAAAGGTATAAATGGCAGGAGGTTTTCTCTAATACACATTTCTTTAAAGGTGATGGCAAGTTCTGCGTTATATATTCACTTTAACATATTTTCTTTTGATCTCAGGTGTGCTTTCGTCTTGTTTGGTAGGTTATTTATAATTTCTCCTTATGTTTTTCCTTCCGTTTCATATCTGGCTATATCGCGATTTCGGGTTTCCTAACCCTTCTTCAGGAGCTTGCAGTAGATAGATGTTGCTTGTGGGTGATTCGGAGGAGGAGTGATGACATTGAGGGAGGAGGGGCGCTATTTAACCCGGGAAGCGCATGCCATTGGTTTTTTAAAGTGCCCACCATGCGAACGTATTGAGGCTCATTCCCGACAAAAATCGTCATTATCCGATAAATATCATTATTACTTATTCATATGTGCCTATTTTACGTTTAATATGAAGATATTAACATGTAACAGCAATAAAACAAGTGGGGGGTGAAAACAGCCACTAGCGCCTTAACCTAAGAAGTGCGCATGGGGGTAATTAGACACCTCTGCCTGTGCGCATGTATTTGAGCTGTTTCGATCACTAAAATATTCATTTTACCATAAATAGCATTAATACTTATCCATATGCGCCTATTATAGGTTGATTATAAAGGTATTAACCTGTTACAACAATAAAACGAGTGAAAACAGCGTTTGGATGGTCAAAATCGGCGCTACAAGCCGCGAGTTAGATAATGTATGGGTGAGGCAACCTGTTTTCCCGCTAATTTCCCCCAAGGCCACTGAGACACTGTCGATCGATACTCTCTCTCTCTCTCTTGCACTCGCTTGCTAACAGTGATGACAATGCCCTGCTTGCAACTCGCTAATGTTAGCACGAAAATATACCTCAGAATAAGGGAATAACAGGGAAAATAGGTGATAACTGAAGGAGGTGAGGAAAGTGGGGAAGGAGGGGAGGTAGAGGACTGATATTTTGCATGGCCCAAGGGCAATTTTTTTTTTTTTTTTTTTTCGATGTTTAAAATTGATTTTTTTTTCTCTGACTCTTAAGAGTCTTCCCGCAGTCCGCCGGGGGAACTCTTAAGAGTCTCCCCGCAGCTCCCGGGTTAAGTAGGCCAAAACTCTTCACTCCAAACCTCTATAACTAAAAAAGGGCTAGAGCAAATGGGCTGTAAATTTCCACTCTAATTCCCTGCCTGATTCATCCCAATTGGTCGATATTGTAGCTCAATTACACTAGTATTGTTTAACCCTTTCTGTACCAGTGACGTCTATTATATTATATTCTAGCCGGTACATATGGTGTTAAGTTACAGGAGATTAGTTTTTTAAGATTCTGGTCTACATAAGCCGGTATCACACGAGAGCTAATTTAGTCAACATTCGATAATCAACATTTTGCTGGCAACATTTCTGGAATATTTTGCACTGGTATTGGAAACTAGACTGATGATACATGAATTTATGTAACCAAAATATTAAATATGTTGACCTAATAAGCTGCCAGACCAGTGTTGACCATAAATGTTGAGGGAAAAAGCGCTTGTGTGATACCGGCCTTACAGTGAACAAACTATAGTTTCGTCTATTACACTGATAGTATTGTAAGGGGAGGTTTGGTGGAATGGTCTTGCCACTGGACTTGTAATCCAAAGGTCCCGAGTTCAAATCCCGATGTGTTAATGGGAAGATATTATTGGGATTGAATTTGTGTTGTACCTAGTATCAGTGCATTACCACAAAGCCCACCGAAACGCCCCAAAAATACCCTCATTGTTCTCTGAACCCCTCAGACCCGGAAGGGCTCTTAAACACCCATAAAAAACACACCCGAGCTACCCGGAAGGGCTCTTAGATACCCATGAGCTCAAAGCCTGTAAGCTTGGTATGCGAGGCGTCGGTCCGACGCATGTAAACAACAGTCGGCTGGACCGACGTCCCGCATCTCCGGCCACAAGAAGGAGTGCGTCGCTTGTTCGTGTGTGCCTGTATATTATTGTTAAGTATCGAAAAGTAGTGTAAAGTGGCTGTTTTTGCCATAAAGTTATCTCCAATGAAATCATCATCACATCTGAACCAGTTGACTTAGAGAGCTCTACTTAAAGCTATTCTACAGGTACGAACCACATCTACGCTTGGGGATGCGCGGGAATGCGGAAGCAGTCAGAATAACAAACATAAGGTAGCCTAGGCATAGACGTTTTTCGGCCAAAACCCCCGGGTCTCGGGGAAATTATATAATATAATAGCCGGGGCTGGAGGGTTAATAGCAGTGTATGAATATTCCCATATTCAAAATATGCTACAGGGGGGCAAGGCCTAGTGAGTTCATTGCTCAATAGGTGGCGTTCTGAGAGTGAGGGTCCGAGTCTAGGAAGTGAGACAGTGATGCATAAAGTCGAAGCAGCCTCAGAAGTGGGACTGCTTCGAGCCAGAGTGGGCAACCAAGAGCCGTGCGTCTGCGATGGCAGGTTGGCGAGGGCTGGTTGTAGCTCGTGCTTCACTTGTCTCACTTCCTAGGCTGGAACAAGACCTCACGGGCTTCACCGTGTTGAGCGGTGAATGTGCAGGCTCTCAGCCTATGCCCGAGAGGGAGTACTTGGAATATAGAAAACAAAAAAAGTAACAACTATTATATAATAATTTGTTTAGCATCTGCAAAAAATATATATAACAAAAATAGAAAATAAAGAGTTGCAAAGGCAAGTTAAGGGGAGATGGTTGATTTTTCTGGCCCCTCTCCTCCCTCGTGTTTAGCCCCATTAGTTTTAAGCTTATAAGACGTTTGTTCCATTACTTTGGTGAATTTAAGACATTTAACCCCATTTATTTGTCAATATTAAGACCTTTCATGTCATTTAAGTGTCGTTTTTTTCCTGGCAAGCGGTAGCGAGCATGTATTTTTCCGAGGAACTGGCCTTCGGCCGGGACATTTTTCTACCCAAACATGTAAAAAATAATCTTGAAAGGGGGTCTTGAGTGTGTTTCTCTAAGCTTGATGGAAGTTTAGCGAGGAAACTAAATTATTAATATATATATGTATATATATATATATATATATACTGTATATATATATATATACAGGTATATATATCTATATCTAATATATATACTGTATATATATATACATAAGAGGTACATGACTTTATTGCCGAACTGTACCTACCTTTTGTGGTAAGGGTTGCCTCTTGGTGTGTTTGATCATGGTGAAACTGGACCGTTTCTTCGGAGGCCGCTCAATTACCAAGCCAGACATTTGTAGCCTACAAAATAATACACAGTTAGTTAGGTACAGGAAAACATAATTACTTCGCTGATAAGCTTTATCATAATATATATTACTGTATAATTTAACCCCTAACGAGTGGGCATTTTAGCCTAACTTGACCTTCATTCCCTGCACATTGTCATGCATAAGCAAGAGCCAGAGCGTAATACAATGATATATCCGTGAACATACAGTAATACAGCTTACCAATGACACCTGACGTCTGGTTGTCTGGCAACGATCTTGCATAGGTCGGCCAAAATCGATAAAAATTAACGATTTTGAGCTGTTTTCGCTATGTGTAATGCTGCAATGGTGCAAGATAACTTGATCTCGCACACCAGTGTACACCCAGACTTGGTGGGCTCCAGATGAAGCCCGCTGCTTGCAACAACTTGCCTCACTCCCAGGCTACATAATAGGTGGAATTCGGTTTCCGTCAGGTGATGGGCGCTGTAGTTATTGCGCTAAAGCTGCTATCGGAATTGTGTCTAAAAGTTTGGCGGGGCTATGCGTGCTCAAATAATAAGAAATTGCTTAAATCATATCAATTTATACTAACGTGTCCCTCCCAGCAGTTACTCCAAAACTACATCAAGAGGCCATAGCAAACATATATTCTGATCTGTCTACTATCTCTGATTGGGTTAGAGAAAACCTTTTTACTTTCAATGCTTCCTAACTCAAATTCTCCATCTGTCTACTCGTCACAACCTTCCAGAAAACTATCACTTACTCTTCAACAACATACAAATTAACCCTTCATATTCTCTTAATATTCTCGGTGTCTTGTTTTCTGCTGATCTCTCTTGGAAAGACCATATTAATACAGCTTCCCAAAAGCTGGGTGTGCTCAACTGCCTCTTGGGGTTCTTTACTCCTGCACAGCTTCTTGCTCTGTACAGGGTCAAAGTGCGTCCATGTATTGAGTATTGTTCGTATGTGTGGGGAGGATCCTCTCCCACAGCACTTCTGGACAAAATAGAAAAGTAAGCATTTCATCTCATTAACTCATGTCCACTTACCGATTATCTGCAATCTCTCTCTCTTCGTCACAATGTTGTATCTCTCTCGCTATGCTATCGCCACTACAATAATCAGTGTTCCTCAAAGCTCGCTCAGTGTATACCACCTGTACATAAAACACATAGCACCCATCTTACAAAACAATCTCACCCCTACTCTGTGCAACTCTCCAACTAAAGAGTGAAACGATATTCCCAATATTTCTACTATTCAAAAGCTGAACCCTGGAACTCTCTCCCTGAATCCCTCTTTTCCTCATCCTGACATAACATGTTTCCAACTCCGTGTGTCCAGGCATATTGGCTCGTACATTCCTTGATTTTGGCCCTGTCACTCTTTCAACTTTGGGGGAAGTAATCGTCACAGGCAGTTTTGCATTTGTTTTCCCTCATCCATATAGAAATTAAAAACACATAAAATACATAGCTACATTTTTGTATTTAGTTTGTTAAAGTGGCAGAGGGTTAGTTTGTCCCTTAAGATACATAACACAGTGAATTATGCGTATCTGTAACTTTAGTCCCATCCACTATGTTATGTTTCTGGTTCTGGGTTTTGCCTGCTTCCTTTATCGCTTCTCCCATTTTACAATGTAGTATAAAGACCAATTGTGATTTTTTGTTTAAATATGTTCGGACAGTGAATATACTGTATATATATTGTTACGATCCTACAATGCTGAACCCAAGAGATTAAAATTCAAGCAAGGGCAACTAGCATGCTGTTGCGTTTCAGAAGGCCAAAAGGGTAAATGTCTCAGATAATCACAAATTAATGAAGAAGGATGATATTAAACACTTCTAATTTTCGTATTAATTATAATTACTAATAACTAGGGAAACGAACAGGTTGATAAGCAAGATGATTCAGTTAACCTCTGAAGTGCGCATGGGGGTAATTAGACACCTCTCCCTGTGCGCATGTATTTGAGGTGTTTCCGTCACTAAAATATTCATTGTACCATTAATAGCATTAATACTTATCCATATGCGCCTATTATGGGTTGATTATAAAGGTATTAACCTGAAACAACAATAAAACTAGTGAAAACAGCGTTTGGATGGTCAAAATCGGAGATATAGCCCGCGAGTTGTATAATGTATGGGTGAGGCAAGCTGCTTTCCCGCCAATTTCCCCCAAGGCCACTGAGACACAGTCGATCGATACTCTCTCTCTCTCTCTTGCACTCGCATGCCATCAGTGATGACAACACCCTGCTTGCAACTCGCTAATGTTAGCACGAAAATATACCTCAGAATAAGGGAATAACAGGGAAAATAGGTGATAACTGAAGGAGAGGAGGAAAGTGGGGAAGGAGGGGAGGTAGAGGACTGAGATTTTGCATGGCCCAGGGGCCAACAAAAAATAAAAAAATAAAAAAATAAAAGTAAATTTTTTTTTTTTCGATGTCAAAAGTTGATTTTTTTTTTCACTCACTCTTAAGAGTCTCCCCGCAGTCCGCAGGGGGAACTCTTAAGAGTTTCCCCGCAGTTCCCGGGTTAATCACGGCAAAGAATGGTAATGGGCTAAGCGCCGAGTGAAGGCCTTGAGTAAATGCACTCGTTACAAGGAATGAACACTACACAAAAAGAACATTTGAAGAACAGTTAATCAACAACTAGCACACAGAACAGAAAACTGAATCACACTCAATCACAGACCAATATATGATACCATGTAGTATCACCAGTTAACACGCTAGGAGAACGTGTGCACTCTAGAACACTAACCAGTGTTCGTTACACACCACACAACACCATATGAAACTCAGAGCTCCTCACAACACTAGGGCTCGTTACACATACACAATAATACACCAATGCTGTCTCATCTCCCCTTCAAAGGACAAAACAGTGCACTACCTACTTGTCTTAACGCACAAACCAGCAGACAACACGTCACGCATGTCCAGGGGTGTACCCAGACCAGCGTGAACAGGAGCACTTCTCCCACCTCTGCCTCGTTGGGCTCTCCGCGCTTCTCCCACCTCTGCCTCGTCGGGCTCTCCAACAGCTACTAACTCTCAACACTTCCCTCCCTATACACATCTCTTCCCAAGCTCTATTTTCGGCAAGAACCTGGTGTCACCTTAGTCCATACAGCAGAGTCACACGGAATGTCAGATAAAGGCCTCTTGTCGTGGGAAATGTAGATCTTCCCACGCCTACATGCTCCACGTGCATAGACTCCCACGGGTGGTGCTTGCGACACTGGACACTGGACACTGGACCCTATTGGTGTAGATTAACCCATAATTAGCGGCGAGCAACATAAGTCGAGTTAAATAAAGCTGGACTATGTGGCGGCGCTCGACATAACTCGAGTGGCAATTTCAGCACGTAATGTGGCTGAGAGAGAGAGACAAGTGGTGGCAGGAGACTAGCGAGCGTATGACTGCTCCAGACCACCGCGGCGAACCTACTGACACAAATCTCAGCTCCCTCCTCCCTCTCTCACTCGCTACATACTCAATTATGTACTGAAAGTACCGAATTACCTGCTTTTTGCACTCGCGTTGCACGGTTATTGCAAGAAAACTATCCATCATACAAGGATCGTTATGGTGTCATTCGAAAGCTCTGTTTATGTCCTTTCAGGGATAGGTACTTGTTTTACGTTCTGGGTCTTATTTAGGCATGAAAATGATCACGTAAACAGCCCTATTTTGGCTAAAAACACCCCGCTGTGCGGTACACATAAATAAACCGCATAGGCCGCTCGTAAGGTGTTAAGGTGGGTCGCCTGTCTCTCTCCTCCCTCCGTCTCTGCTACCACGCTGCTCCCTTACAATATATATATAGTAAATGAATAGTATTTATAATGAATGATGCATATTAATTTTGAATGGAAAAGCTATAAGACTAGCATTCAGGCCTAAGTTTACCACCATCATGTGTGTGTGTGTGTGTGTGTGTGTGTGTGTGCAAGGTCCTCCCCGCTACAGAGGACAAGAGTGAGAGACTTGAACTTTGAAATGGTCGTGGCGGAGGGCCGAATTGGGGAACAACTAGGTTGATTGTAGGGAGGTACTGGTACAACAAGATAAACTATAATGTAACTAGAATAAGATAGATTGTACACCACTTTGTAATTGTCACCTTAAAAGTGTGTGTGTGTGTATGAAGGGAAGAGCGTGAACCAAGGTTTTCTGCGTTATACAAATATTTTTATTCCAGAGGTGTCTTAGTAAATTTGTATTGAACTAATGTTTGATGCAGTTCTACACAAATATGTTCAATAATACTTTCTCAACGGTTTTTGGGACCCCATGGTCTCGGATTCACACCCTTATGATTCAAGGGAAGATCATTTTTGGATAATATTTGTGTTACATTCTTGGTTTCAGTATTGCATCACATAACCCACCACAAAACACATCTTTGTTGTTTCCAAAACATTGGCATAGTGTGCATATTTCCTTATTCAAAATGCAATGTGATGCGTAGCTAGTGAATAGCCAATTAGGTGACATGGAAAGTGAGTCTGAGAAGGCGAGAGATGGCTAAACAAATCAATAAGCTACAACAGTCAGACTGGTACCACTAGATTCGGATTCCAAACGAACATCGAACCGGCTCCAAAATCTTTGTCCAGTGTAAGAGTATGATACCTAATTCCTCAACATCTGCAACCCCAAGACGAATTGCATCAGTGATGCTAGCATCAGGTGAAAGTAAACAAGACACCCATCAACACTTGCTCTCTTCAAAGCCAACCACCAACATCACAAAGCACGGATCTACCACCCAGCTGTCCTGAGCTGCAACGTCACCCACCACATCACTAAGCCCCACCCAGAATCTCTACCTATACTCCCCAAGAACCCAGAACCCACTCCTACCTGTGCTCCTGCCGTTCATATCACCTTTACCGGCCACCCCGAGTCAAAAAGGGCATAAAAAATGCCACCAAGACAGTGACCAGAAATAACTTGTAACCACAAACCACCGGACCAGGGAGATGAACAAAAAAAGCGAAGTCAAGCCTTGAGCAAACCAACATTCGTTAGATCATTCAGACCCCCACCCTCAAGTGGTATTCTTCTTAATGCGTCAAATAGTATTCCTCTCGACAAGACGTGTAGTATTCCTCTCATCCAGATTTGTAATATTCTTTTTGTCTCTCCCGCACACTCAACTAGTATTCCTCTTAACCCGGGAGCTGCTGGGAGACTCTTAAGAGTTCCCCCGGCGCACTGCGGGGAGACTCTTAAGAGTCAGAGAAAAAAAAAATCAACTTTTGACATCGAATTTTTTTTTTTTTTTATTTTTTTTTTTTTTTTTTTTTTTTTTTTTTTTTGGCCCCTGGGCCATGCAAAATCTCAGTCCTCTACCTCCCCTCCTTCCCCACTTTCCTCCTCTCCTTCAGTTATCACCTATTTTCCCTGTTATTCCCTTATTCTGAGGTATATTTTCGTGCTAACATTAGAAATCCGATTGGAGGGTGTGGTCATCACTGATAGCAAGCGAGTGCAAGAGAGAGAGAGAGAGTATCGATCGACTGTGTCTCAGTGGCCTTGGGGGAAATTGGCGGGAAAGCAGATTGCCTCACCCATACATTATACAACTCGCGGGCTATATCTCCGATTTTGACCATCCAAACGCTGTTTTCACTCGTTTTATTGTTGTTTCAGGTTAATACCTTTATAATCAACCCATAATAGGCGCATATGGATAAGTATTAATGCTATTAATGGCACAATGAATATTTTAGTGACGGAAACACCTCAAATACGTCAGCACAGGGGGACGTTTCCAATTACCCCCATGCGCACTTCAGAGGTTAAGGCACCAAGTAGTATTGCCCTCACCCGAGCATCATATGTTCCTCCACAGTGCGTAATATAACACTAATTATCACTGAATGTCATTGTAAGTGTAGGTACAGTATTATAAGTGATTGAGTTCGGTGTTATAAGTGACGGTGAGTGGCAAGCCTCACGCGCGTCCTGGTTTCCATTGAGACGGGCAGCCATCTTGCCCCCAGACAATAACAAAATGCACGGATGAATACGCGCTCAGCTGGCTGGCTGCACCCCCTCCCACCCACACTCCCGACTTTCACTTTCCGTGACCACTCTCTCTTCATTCATTCGCCCCGCATATTATTGTTGTTGTTTGTTATCGTAAATTTTATTGTGTCACTATCAATTTTGTAAATTATTTTTGGCACTTTTGAATTAGATAATGTAATATCACACAGTAATTTTGTACTGTTTACTTACGTTTATCATCTTTTACCGTAATCTTTTATTACGCACAGTTTAATTTATCACAGTATATAAGTATAAATATATTTACAGGTCATTCACTGTTATACAAATATTTTAGTGTCACTTTCACTTACACATTTTCTTTGGCACTTTGTACTAATAATATATATTTACACTCTTTATTTACACATAGTCTTAGCGTCTATTATCACAGTCTTTGCACAAACTGTTTTAGAAGTGCTCAAGGGTGTGGTATTCCCTGAAGCACCTTGGGAAACACAGCGCAACATCACAATCTGGGCAGTAGCACCTGGTTTCTGCTCTAGTTACGGTCCTCTGTGTTGTATTCCGGCAAACATGATACTGTCTGTATGTATTTTCCTTGTTTGCTGTGGGAGGCACGTAGTCGAGGAAGTGGCGTTCAGTCAACCTGGCAATCCCCTCTGCTGCTGGGCGTTGATGTGTGCATTGCTGCCGGCGTGGGCCTGTCATGTTCTTCCCCAACAACTCCCTGGACAACTCGATGGAGAAGTTTTCCATCGTTTCTGTCTTGCCAGTGGTAGTGGAGTATATGATGTGGCAGTTGTACAGGGTGATGTCTAGGAGGTGGAAGAATAACATTTTGCTCCACCTCATCGTCTTCCTCGCACACTCGACTGGCGAGATTACAGAGTCTGACTTGTCCACCAGATGCATATTGATGTTGTAGTTGCAGATGGCCAGAGGTTTTTGTAATTGTAAAACATCATGGTCAACAGACAAACAATCTCGGAATAGAAAGAAGCCTGACAGATTCACCTCTCAGTGAGACACCTTTTGGGCTTCTTGACTAGAATTTAAGATCATATAAGACGTGCATAATGGATACTTATGGTTGTTTACCTTTTTCAAGTCTCAGTGACGATGAATTATTATTAAACATAAACTGCGATATCTTAATTCAAAACGAAGAAAATATCTCTCTTAACATTTTAGAAAATTTAACTTACAATCAATTTACTTTTAATCATGATGTCCACAATACCGACACAGATCCTGATAATGATATGATAAATTCCCTAGGCTATAAGAACCCATTATGTAATTACGTTTTTCCTGGCAATCCCGATTCCCACCTTAAAAAAATACCTCTTACATCCTTTTCTCTACTTTATTACAATATTAACAATATCACATTTCGAAGATTTTAAAGAACAATCATTAAAACCGCTTAACCGTGACTTCGATATTTTGGGTTTTTGTGAAACCAAATTGACTAAGGATATAGAACATTTATTTCAGCTTCCCAATTACACAATGTTTACCAACAGTTTTTCCCGCACCAGTGGCGGTGTAGCATTATACCTCAAGACCGGTTATAGATACATTATGAGAAATGACCTAACTATGCAGCACAACAGTATAGAAACTATAAGTACTGAAATATGTGCGGAGAATGCAGATAACGTAATTGTGATGATTGTATATAGGAGGCCTCATTCTGACTTTAAATATTTTCTAGATAAATTCAATCATATTATTTCCGTTATTAGCGACGAAAAGAAAATTGGCTATATTGGTGGAGACTTCAATATCAATCTATTAAGACATGAAGATTATAATGCAGTAGCAGATTTCACTACTTCATGCCACTCAAAGATATTTTATAATACAATATGCAAACCAACACGAGTCACTCACTCCACAGCAACAATCATTGACCATATTTGGTCTAATAATTATATTAATAACAGACTAAGTGGAATTGTTTACAATAAAATCTCTGACCATTTTCCAGTATTTTCGGTGTATAATTCTAATATTTCTAAATCGAAATTTAAAGAGGACAATGATGCAACAATATCTTTCAGAAATTATAATGCTGCAAATCTTGATCATTTTAAGCATTTTAAGCATATACTGTCACCTATTATTTTACACTTATGTAACAGTTCATTCGCGACTGGGATTTTCCCTGAGGATCTTAAAGTTGCCAAAATAATACCTATTTTTAAATCAGGAGATGCAAGTCTTTTTAAAAATCATCGACCAGTATCTGTTTTACCTGCCATAAGTAAAATATTAGAAAAAGCTATGTTTGATAGGCTCATGGTATTTTGTCAGATGCCCAATATGGATTTAGGAAAGGACGTTTCACTGAATTAGCCTTATCAAAATTCAAGTGATATCCTCAGTTCCTTTGACAATAAAGATTATTTAAGAAGCATATTCTTAGATCTGTCTAAAGCATTTGATACGGTTCACCATCAGATTTTGTTAGATAAACTCAAACATTATGGAATTAGAGATATTACACATACTTGGTTTCAGTCATACTTAAGTAATCGGAGGCAATATGTGCAATATAAGGACTGCAAATCTGAACAACAGTTTATAACATATGGAGTCCCACAGGGGTCCATATTGGGCCCACTGCTCTTCATTTTATATAGTAATGATTTTATTAACTCTAGCACTATATTTAACTTCCTGTTATTTGCCGATAACAGCACTTTGTATGCCAGACACAGGGATCTACGTTTCCTAATCGATTTGGTCAATAATGAGCCTAATAACATAGCAAGGTGGATAAAAGCTAATAAGCTTACTCTTAATATTGACAAAACTAAGTATATAATTTTTAAGAGGAATAAATCTATCGCTCAAAATTTAGCACCAATTAAGATTGGAAATAATGTACTAAAGGAGGAGGAACATATAAAGTTTCTTGGTGTTATGGTGGATAGCAGGCTGTCGTGGGGCGTACATATACATGATTTGAAAAACAAACTTAATAAGCAATGTGACATACTCTACCTTACACGACACTGCTTTAACCCTTAATTAGCGGCGAGCAACATAAGTCGAGTTAAATAAAGCTGGACTATGTGGCGGCGCTCGACATAACTCGAGTGGCAATTTCAGCACGTAATGTGGCTGAGAGAGAGAGACAAGTGGTGGCAGGAGACTAGCGAGCGTATGACTGCTCCAGACCACCGCGGCGAACCTACTGACACAAATCTCAGCTCCCTCCTCCCTCTCTCACTCGCTACATACTCAATTATGTACTGAAAGTACCGAATTACCTGCTTTTTGCACTCGCGTTGCACGGTTATTGCAAGAAAACTATCCATCATACAAGGATCGTTATGGTGTCATTCGAAAGCTCTGTTTATGCCCTTTCAGGGATAGGTACTTGTTTTACGTTCTGGGTCTTATTTAGGCATGAAAATGATCACGTAAACAGCCCTATTTTGGCTAAAAACACCCCGCTGTGCGGTACACATAAATAAACCGCATAGGCCGCTCGTAAGGTGTTAATATTAGTGCTCTAAAACAATTATATTATTGTCTTATCTATCCACAGTTGTTATATTGCCAAACAATTTGGGGTGCAACTAGTAAAAACAAATTATTAACTATTGAAAAATCACAAAAAAGAATAATTAGAACTACAGTATATCACATAAATCAAGATATGCCCACACAAATAAACTTTTTAGTAAACTTGAATTATTTAAATTTAAGGATATCAATACTTACTGCAGTGCGCTTTTCGTATTTAAATGTCTGCATAACCTTGATAGCACTGATTTGTTTACACCTAGTAACAATGAAAGGTACAATTTAAGGGGAGCTGATCTATTAAGAATTCCTCTCATGACTTCTAGTCAAGCTTAGACATGTATAAAATATCATGGAGTTAAGGTGTGGAACGGATTACCTCAAAATTTAATAAATATACAGGAAATATCTCGGTTTAAGAGACAATTAAAAAAAAATCTATTAACACAATATCAACAGTGACTACTAAAATAGGTATATCACCAATTATACTACCAATAATTACAACATCGATCCCTATCACCTAGATCGACAAATGTATAACCTTTAACAATATTTATGCTGACTGTGCTGTGACGCCTGCAGCTTGGCAGAACGCCACGTGGGCTCAGCCGCTCGCTAACACTCGCCAGGGCAATGTATTTGGCTACAGTCTATCTACAATGTTGTTCTTTCTTTCATAGTGTTCGTGTTGTTACAGACAGTCCCGTGGTGGTCTTTATTTTCGTCTGTGACAACGGGAAGCATTTTATATCATGAGTAGAACATAAGATGCATTGTATATAGTTAAGGAGAGAGAATAATATAGGCAGAGGGGTGGTAGTGTGTGCATGCGTATCCATGTGCTGCCTCCCCCTCGCTTGTAGGCTCGCGCGCGTGCCTTCCCACGCCTCTTGATTGGCTGGTGGTTCCTGGCGCCTTCTGCAGCCCTGCTGCCTGGTGACGTAGCGGCCTGTGATTGGCTGACCACCATGCCTATGTGTGTGATCCTGGGGGTCCCGAGGAGCTACCTTCCTCAGAGCTTGCCTGACCAGCATACCCTTCACATATCCCTTGCTACCTGTCCCCCGACTTCTACCTAAAGAACACTTTCTCTCTCTCTCAACTTCTTACCTCTCATTCTTTCCATCTATTTAATATCATAACTCCCCTTTGGTTCTCCACGATTTCATACATCGGCCATCGTATTATATGCTGAAGCTCTCAGATATTCCATGTTAGTTAGGCATTTTGGAGGGGTTACCATTTTGTCTGTAGAGGTTCGACACACTCACGGTGTCTCCCTCCCTTTTTCTTGGTTGTCTGCCTGGCTATTTAATGCTAGACTGGGGTGAGGCCTTTGTTGTTGTGATTTCCGATGTGTACTAGGTTTTGTTGAACCTGTACAATCGCAACGGAGACGTGGGAAGCCTAGGTGGTCTTTCTGACTGTGTACCTTGTGAGTTTAGCACTGTGTTGCGAGTGAGGGCTTTTGCCTCTGCCACCCAACACTGTGCTAACTCGTTTGCTTTGACTTTGAGAGGGTCACCAGGAGAGAACCAGATACTAGCAATCTGGATCTCTCAAGAGAGCACCCCGTCAATTAACGTAATTTGGCCGCACACTCTTAAGGACCTCGCTAGGCTACGAGCCACTTGCTCAGCCATTGTTTCCTAGCCTACTACATCCCAGCTAGACTTTATTCGCCTAGCAGACACCCGATTAGGATTATAAACTCTTTATGTTATGTATGCAGCATTTTTATTCACGTTGATTGTAAGCCTTGGTTGTTGTTGAGTTGCACAACCTGAGCAGGCTTTTACGTTGCCTGAGGAAGTACTTCTTTTGTTGTTGGAGATTATACTATTGCACCGTTATTATTATTCCCGTGCCAGTTAACCCTGTATGTCCATACATTTGCCATATCTTGTTCCTGCTTTATACAACAGTTCAAAATCCGATTCGTTCATCTTAAGCAGCATCCGACTTTCTTCAGAAGATTCCTGCTCGATGCTTTAGGCTTTCGTTCACTTTCTTTAATATAGGAGTGACAGTTATTATTGTTTAGAGTAACTTTAATTATACCTTCTTGTTTGCCTTAAATCATTCCAGTGATTTAATTAAGCTCTCTATCCTTTTTCCTTGTGTACATCATTAACGTAATTGTATGTTGTTGTGATCAGGCTGTATCAGAGATCATCAACCTGTAGTAGTAGTGCATTTATACCGAGTTATAGGATACCCCGTTATCGCAGATTTAACTCTGGAGGGTATAGGTGTTTTTGTGCGCCGGCATTATAAGTTCGAGGGTCGGATCTAGTGTTACCGTTGTGGCTGTGTGCCTTTCTAGTCCAATGATTAAGAGCCCTTGTTTTATACGAGTCCCGGTCGTAACAGTGTGTGTATATATGTGTAGAGTCACATAAAGGGTTGAATGAGTTTGAATACTATTTTGTAATAAACATACTTCTATTTTTATCTGTAAAGGTGTATATAATGTATGTGTAGTTGGCATTTGTATATATATATTTTTTTATATAGAAATGGATATATAGTCTACAGTAAGTGATTCACCACGTTCTCATATATAGGTCTAAATGAATGGTGTAAGTGTGTACTCCATGCACAACAAAGTTTGTGTCCTTTACTAATTAGGCATATACTGTTAGGGAAGCGTCTTTGTGTCGAATTGTGGGTATAATTGTGAGTATGGCCTTTGAACATCAAGTCAATAGTTGTACAATGTATATTGTATATATTCAATTTTGTAAATGGTATTACATAGGTAATTGTGATAAAAACAAGCAGTTGTGAGCTCTGGGAAGTGAGTGTGACCTCAGTGTTAATCACCACTAATTTAATTTATTTTATTTTATTATATTTTGCCCACATACATCCCTTTTCGAAGTTAGAAAATTCTTTACAACACATAGTTCCCAGGGCACATAGCTGTGACTAAGTACATTATATACAATTGCATTTTGATAGCTCGAGTTATAGCCAGGTGCCTTTAATACCTTATTAGCGGGCTAGGCGGTCTAGCGGACCGTAGCGCCCAGCGAGGTGTTTTTACCCTAAATAGGGTTGTTCATTGATTCATGATTGTTGATAATTTTCATGCCTAAATAAGACCCAGAGCGTAAAACAAGTACCTATCTCTGAAAGGGTGTAAACAGAGCTTTCCAATGACACCCGAACCATCCTTGTACGACTGCTTGTTCTTTTGCAACGATCATGCAACACGAGTGCAAAAATCATGTTTTTTTTTTTTTTTTTTTTTCTATATTCCAACTTACTTCCTCTCGGGCATAGGCTGAGAGCCTTAACATTCACCGCTTTACAATGAACAGTGAAGCCCGTGAGGTCTTGTTCCAGTCTAGGGAGTGAGACATGTGAAGCACGTAGAGTACAACGAGCACCTGCCATCTTGCCTTCACATGAGGCACGGTGCTCACTCATGGCCCGAAACGACCCCATCTCTGAAGCCACCTCGTTCCCGTGCTTCACTGTCTCACCCCCTACACTCGGACTCTCACTCTTACACACACACAGCGCCACCTGTTGAGCAGATAACTCACCAGGCATTGCACCCCTATAGCATATTTTAAATATGGGAATATTCATACAGTGCTATTTAATCAGGGAACAATGAGGGTATTTTATTGACGTTTCGGTGGGCTTGTGGTAATGCACTGATACCAGGTACAGCACAAATTCCATCCCAATAATATCTTCCCATTGATACATCGGGATTTGAACCCGGGACCTTTGGATTACCAGGCCAGTGGCAAGACCACTCCACCACACCTCCCCTATTAGGTACTTTCCCTACATAATTCCCTGTGTAGCGAGTGAGAGAGGGGAGGGAAGGGTGGGAGCCACCTCAGTTGGTCCACCGCGGTTGTCGTGAGTGGTTATAGAGTTGCTAGGCTCCTCACGCCGCTCAGCTCTCTCTCTCAGCAACATTACGTGCTGAAATTGGCGCACGACATAAGTTGTGAACCGCCACTTAGTCCAAATTTATTTCACACGACATAAGTTGCGCGCCGACAGCTAGGGGTTAAGAGAGACATCTCTCAAAAGGCTCAGCCTTATTTGTTTGTATTATTACTATATATTTTTGTTTTTAACAAATCATTTGTAAGCAAAATTGTATTGTATGCTAAAGGCTAAATAAAAAAAATTCAATTCAATTCAATTCAAATCGTTCACCTGTTGTATGATCACGGCGTCTGGAGTCTTAAAAGATGGAGCGGTGGACTGTTATGATGACGTTCACATCACGGTTATTCATCCAGGACAGCATTAGTACATTATTTGCCTGATGGAAGATGATAGAGCCCTTTTCCCTCTTGGTTGGTAGCTAGGGCATGAAAGCGCAATTCCTCCTGGTGGTGCCGCAGATACTTGTCTTCCGGCTATGAAGGTACTTGGCAAGGGAGGGGCTTGTGTACCAATTATCGAGGTATATGATGTGGCCTTTGTCAAAGTAGTCCTGCAACATGGTGATGACGACGGCCCCAGATATTCCGTATGTCCTCGACTCCACCATTTCAAAAAAAAAATCCCATATTATATAGTATGATGTCCTGGATGTAGCCGGAGCAACAGTCACACATCATAAAGGTTTTCAGGTTATTGCGATGATGTTTGCTGGGGATGTACTGCCGGATGCTGATATTTTCCCTCCACAGGAGCAAACTCTCGTCGACAATTAACTTCTGATGGGGTCTGACGGCGGCAGCAAACTTTGTCCTTAGGTACTAGAAGATCGGTCGTATCCTCTCCATGGGGTCCTTCATATGCCTGCGTTGGTCATGGTTATGGGTATGACTTGCCAGGCTGTCTGTCTATGTAGTGTAGGTTTCCCATGATGGCCATGAGTTGATTTCTACTTATAATTTTGCCGAAGATGGGGGTTTGAATGAGTGGATCCTAGGACCAGTACTTCCTCAACGACGACTTCTTTGTCACCCCCATCAGGATGACAATGCGAGGAATGTGTAAAACTCAGGAACTCCTAGGGTAGTAATAATTGTACCAGTTTGTCTGGTCAACAATTAGGGACATCAGGTGGGCAGTAAAAGATTGGAGGAACACATCAAATATTGTTGTCTTGGGTCCTGCGTTAGGAATCGCAGGGCCAGCCTCTCTCGTGCCCACAAAGTTATAGACATTGGGCCTATAATGTGCCCCATCCACCCAATTCCACTCATCCTGATCGGCGGCACCTTTGTCGTCGCTGTCGTCAGAATGATAATCGTCACCAGGGGCACCAGGGCGGGTGGGGGCTCTCTTGAGTGAGGTTGTCTTGCCTCTTGAGCTCGACCTTGATATAGGTTGGGACGCTGACCTCCCTGACCTCGAACTAGAGGTCAATCCAGTGCTGGGGCATCTTATTAGGGTCACCTTGGACACACTGCCGTGAGTGGAACGCCTGCGGGAAGGTACACTCCCACGTCGTTGGCTGGCAAGGCGTCGTGGGCGGTCGGGGTGGTATGGAGACGGAGGCGGTTATGGGGTGTCGTGGCATCGAGAGGGCCCAGGCTGTGGCGACACAGAAGGTCTGATAGGGGAATAAGGCAATGAGCCAGGAGGTGATGGTGGTGCAGTAGAGTGGCTAGGAGAGGTTGATGGTGGTAGTGGTGTAGAGTGGCAAGGCGGGGAATGTGATGAGTAACATGCTGATAAGGGTGCGGGGGAGAACAAGTGGCGTGGGTGAACACATGTGGGAGTCTGTGTCTCCCTAAACTCTTCCTCATCTGTTTCGTCAGACTCAGACATTGGTTGTCCTGCAAGTATCGCAGCACCCCTTCGCAACCCATAGAAGGTGTGAGGAGTTGCGGCTTTTAGTGGGGAGACTGTGGGAGGTGGGGGTGAAGGCAGGCGTCATGTGGGGTCAACCTCTTCACTCTCTTCATCGTCATCGGCTGGTCGTTGTTCACCTTGCCGCTGGGTCCCTGTGATGTGGATAAATCCAATAGGACCTGGGTTATCCTCCTCTTCCTCATCATCACGAGATTGCTCATATAATGGTTCATGGGGAGGAGCAATAGGGGTTACATGGCATCCTTCCCCCACGCGGACGTGACGATACAGCTGCGGCTCGATGAGAGACAGGAACAATGGGGCCTCTTCTAGTATCTCCTTAATATCTCTGAGAGATGTCTGGTACTCGTCACCAGAATCCTGATCTGATGACTGTCAGCTTCCAGGTTGTCATCACTGACTTGCAACAGTGCAAGAGCCTCCTCAACACTCACAGTATGGTGTGGAGTACGGCGGCTAGAACTTGGGCGGTCAGACATGATGTAACACTCGTGAGGGGTCAACATGTACTGGCGTGAGTAGGCCTCCCTCCCCCAGGCCTCCCCCACATCACCCAACAGCCGCGCGGCTGGACTTGGGGGGTTGCCTAGTACTGCTATTGTTCCGCGGCATCATAAAGTAGTTCCCATACCAATATGAATCCTGTACGCGCCCTATAACATGGGTAAATAAGGGTGATAATAGCCGTCGAGACATGTCCGACGCTGGGGCTGAGCGTTACATACATAGCCGTCGAGACGTATTCGACGCTGGGGTCCCGCGGGTTAAGGAAACCATACTGGCGCTCTGAAAGTAGTTTATGGGAAGATAAATGCCTAATTAATTTTGAATTAAGAATAGTTTGAAAAACTTTAGAGATGCTAGAAATGAGAGCAATTGGACGATAGATGACCCTTCTTTGGGTCAGGTTGAATGAGCGCAACCTTCCAGCAAGAGGGAAAGACGTTAGAGGAAACACAATGACGAAAGAGTTTGCCTAGGCAGGGAGTCAGCACGGATAAACAGTTGTTGAGTACAGCAGCAGGAACACCATCTGGTCTGTACACCTTCTTAGTATTAAGCCTGGAGAGGGTAGAAAGTTCATCCTTAGAAGAGATTATGATATTAGGCATAAATAAGTGAGAGGTAGTTGGAGAGGGAGGAAAAGCACCGAAATCATCCAAGGTGGAGTTTTCAGCGAAAGTGTGAGCGAAAAGGTCAGCTTTGTCAGAGAAAGAAGTGACAGTAGTGCTGTCAGAGGAAGGAAAGACGAGGAAGAGAAATTGTTGGAGAGGTTTTTGGCTTGATGACAGAAAGGTTTGGGAAGAGCTCGATTTGAAAAGTTCAGAACGATTGTTTTGATGAAAGAGTTTTTGGCTAGTCGAAGAACAGGCTTGGCTTGATTCTGGACAGAAACATAAAGAGCACGAGATTCTTAAATTTGAAGGCGATGGTACTATTTGAATGTTTCCTCCTTATTGCAGACAGCAGTAGAACAAGCGTGAATATACCAAGATTTTTATGCATTAGACTGAGAAAAAGAAAATGGAATGTATGACTCTATGCCGGAAAGGATTACCTCAGTAATGCGCTCGGCACTCTTTAAGGGCCCCAGGCCATGGAAGCAAGAATCATTACATGGAATATAAAAGAAGTACTGCCGAAAAGCCTCCAAGTTGGCAGCACCAAAATGCCACAAGCGGTGCCGACTGGGGGCATCAGAAGTCCATACTGGAGAGACATGATAAGTAAAGCGATAAGGTTATGATCGGAGAGAAACCCAACGGAGAAAGAGGATTTACAGTGTAAACGGAAGGTTTAGAGGTCATAATTAAGTCAAGAATGTTGGCCCAATCTCCGGTGCAGTCCAGGATTTGGGTGGGGTGTCATTTAGGATAGAAAAGATGTAGGCTTGCTCACCAGGTTGGTCAATGAAATGATAGGAGAGCCATTGGCGGGGGTGAACATTTAAAACTCCTAAGATGGAGATTTCAGAGTAGGGAGAGATGGATAGAATGTGTTCCACTTTAGATGTACTATAGCCCAAAAAAAATGGAAAGTCAGTAGAATTAGGGGAGAGATAAACAGCACAGATAGTTAGTGAGAGAGTGACAAGATAGCTTAAGTCAGAGAGTTGAGAATTCAGAAGAGAAAGTTGGGAACACTACAACAAGAAAGATTGTTGCCTACGTACACACAACATACAGTACACCTTTGCTACTGAATTGAGGATAGAGATAGTAGAAGGATACAGTGAAAGGCTTACTGTCTGTTGCTCTTGACAACTGGGTTTCGGTGAGGAAAAGTAAGTCAGGTTTGGTAGAGGAGAAATGGTGTTTTACAGAGAGGAAGTTAGAGGAAAGGCCGCATATATTACATTAATTGATAGTAAGAGTGGAAGAAAAGAGTCCAGAGCATTTTGAGGGGTCGACAAAAGGGGCCATACCGCTGGAGGCACTTATGTCCAGCCATACAAGTAACAAGACTCACCTATAGAACATGTCACCATCCTCACCACCCCAGACCCAGCCATACAAGTAACAAGACTCACCTATAGTACATGTCACCATCCTCACCACCCCAGACCCAGCCATACAAGTAAAAGCCTGGTTCACATATAGCCGAGTCAGTGCGCGAGTCCAACACGAGTCACACTCGTCGATTATCGCCGTCGCTGGAGGCCGAGTCGGCCGCGAGTAGCAATTGATCCCGAGTCAACGAGAGTGTAACACGAGTTAACTCGAGTCAATACGAGTCACACGTGTTCATGCAAGAGTCTGTACGAGTAACTGAGACTCAAAACGAGTGTAACACGAACCCAAGACGAGTGCCAAAAATTTGAAAAATAACGGTCAAATTCCAGGGCACGTAAACAAAGAGTAGGTACGAGTCACGACGAGTGTAACACGGATCAACAAGAGTGTAACACGGGTCAAAACGAGTGTAACACTTACTTTTCCTCACCGAAACCCAGTTGTCAAGAGCAACAGACAGTAAGCCTTTCACTGTATCCTTCTACTATCTCTATCCTCAATTCAGTAGCAAAGGTGTACTGTATGTTGTGTGTACGTAGGCAACAATCTTTCTTGTTGTAGTGTTCCCAACTTTCTCTTCTGAATTCTCAACTCTCTGACTTAAGCTATCTTGTCACTCTCTCACTAACTATCTGTGCTGTTTATCTCTCCCCTAATTCTACTGACTTTCCATTTTTTTTGGGCTATAGTACATCTAAAGTGGAACACATTCTATCCATCTCTCCCTACTCTGAAATCTCCATCTTAGGAGTTTTAAATGTTCACCCCCGCCAATGGCTCTCCTATCATTTCATTGACCAACCTGGTGAGCAAGCCTACATCTTTTCTATCCTAAATGACACCCCACCCAAATCCTGGACTGCACCGGAGATTGGGCCAACATTCTTGACTTAATTATGACCTCTAAACCTTCCGTTTACACTGTAAATCCTCTTTCTCCGTTGGGTTTCTCTCCAATCATAACCTTATCGCTTTACTTATCATGTCTCTCCAGTATGGACTTCTGATGCCCCCAGTCGGCACCGCTTGTGGCATTTTGGTGCTGCCAACTTGGAGGCTTTTCGGCAGTACTTCTTTTATATTCCATGTAATGATTCTTGCTTCCATGGCCTGGGGCCCTTAAAGAGTGCCGAGCGCATTACTGAGGTAATCCTTTCCGGCATAGAGTCATACATTCCATTTTCTTTTTCTCAGTCTAATGCATAAAAATCTTGGTATATTCACGCTTGTTCTACTGCTGTCTGCAATAAGGAGGAAACATTCAAATAGTACCATCGCCTTCAAATTTAAGAATCTCGTGCTCTTTATGTTTCTGTCCAGAATCAAGCCAAGCCTGTTCTTCGACTAGCCAAAAACTCTTTCATCAAAACAATCGTTCTGAACTTTTCAAATCGAGCTCTTCCCAAACCTTTCTGTCATCAAGCCAAAAACCTCTCCAACAATTTCTCTTCCTCGTCTTTCCTTCCTCTGACAGCACTACTGTCACTTCTTTCTCTGACAAAGCTGACCTTTTCGCTCACACTTTCGCTGAAAACTCCACCTTGGATGATTTCGGTGCTTTTCCTCCCTCTCCAACTACCTCTCACTTATTTATGCCTAATATCATAATCTCTTCTAAGGATGAACTTTCTACCCTCTCCAGGCTTAATACTAAGAAGGTGTACAGACCAGATGGTGTTCCTGCTGCTGTACTCAACAACTGTTTATCCGTGCTGACTCCCTGCCTAGGCAAACTCTTTCGTCATTGTGTTTCCTCTAACGTCTTTCCCTCTTGCTGGAAGGTTGCGCTCATTCAACCTGACCCAAAGAAGGGTCATCTATCGTCCAATTGCTCTCATTTCTAGCATCTCTAAAGTTTTTCAAACTATTCTTAATTCAAAATTAATTAGGCATTTATCTTCCCATAAACTACTTTCAGAGCGCCAGTATGGTTTCCTTAACCCGCGGGACCCCAGCGTCGAATACGTCTCGACGGCTATGTATGTAACGCTCAGCCCCAGCGTCGGACATGTCTCGACGGCTATTATCACCCTTATTTACCCATGTTATAGGGCGCGTACAGGATTCATATTGGTATGGGAACTACTTTATGATGCCGCGGAACAATAGCAGTACTAGGCAACCCCCCAAGTCCAGCCGCGCGGCTGTTGGGTGATGTGGGGGAGGCCTGGGGGAGGGAGGCCTACTCACGCCAGTACATGTTGACCCCTCACGAGTGTTACATCATGTCTGACCGCCCAAGTTCTAGCCGCCGTACTCCACACCATACTGTGAGTGTTGAGGAGGCTCTTGCACTGTTGCAAGTCAGTGATGACAACCTGGAAGCTGACAGTCATCAGATCAGGATTCTGGTGACGAGTACCAGACATCTCTCAGAGATATTAAGGAGATACTAGAAGAGGCCCCATTGTTCCTGTCTCTCATCGAGCCGCAGCTGTATCGTCACGTCCGCGTGGGGGAAGGATGCCATGTAACCCCTATTGCTCCTCCCCATGAACCATTATATGAGCAATCTCGTGATGATGAGGAAGAGGAGGATAACCCCGGTCCTATTGGATTTATCCACATCACAGGGACCCAGCGGCAAGGTGAACAACGACCAGCCGATGACGATGAAGAGAGTGAAGAGGTTGACCCCACATGACGCCTGCCTTCAACCCCACCTCCCACAGTCTCCCCACTAAAAGCCGCAACTCCTCACACCTTCTATGGGTTGCGAAGGGGTGCTGCGATACTTGCAGGACAACCAATGTCTGAGTCTGACGAAACAGATGAGGAAGAGTTTAGGGAGACACAGACTCCCACATGTGTTCACCCACGCCACTTGTTCTCCCCCGCACCCTTATCAGCATGTTACTCATCACATTCCCCGCCTTGCCACTCTACACCACTACCACCATCAACCTCTCCTAGCCACTCTACTGCACCACCATCACCTCCTGGCTCATTGCCTTATTCCCCTATCAGACCTTCTGTGTCGCCACAGCCTGGGCCCTCTCGATGCCACGACACCCCATAACCGCCTCCGTCTCCATACCACCCCGACCGCCCACGACGCCTTGCCAGCCAACGACGTGGGAGTGTACCTTCCCGCAGGCGTTCCACTCACGGCAGTGTGTCCAAGGTGACCCTAATAAGATGCCCCAGCACTGGATTGACCTCTAGTTCGAGGTCAGGGAGGTCAGCGTCCCAACCTATATCAAGGTCGAGCTCAAGAGGCAAGACAACCTCACTCAAGAGAGCCCCCACCCGCCCTGGTGCCCCTGGTGACGATTATCATTCTGACGACAGCGACGACAAAGGTGCCGCCGATCAGGATGAGTGGAATTGGGTGGATGGGGCACATTATAGGCCCAATGTCTATAACTTTGTGGGCACGAGAGAGGCTGGCCCTGCGATTCCTAACGCAGGACCCAAGACAACAATATTTGATGTGTTCCTCCAATCTTTTACTGCCCACCTGATGTCCCTAATTGTTGACCAGACAAACTGGTACAATTATTACTACCCTAGGAGTTCCTGAGTTTTACACATTCCTCGCATTGTCATCCTGATGGGGGTGACAAAGAAGTCGTCGTTGAGGAAGTACTGGTCCTAGGATCCACTCATTCAAACCCCCATCTTCGGCAAAATTATAAGTAGAAATCAACTCATGGCCATCATGGGAAACCTACACTACATAGACAGACAGCCTGGCAAGTCATACCCATAACCATGACCAACGCAGGCATATGAAGGACCCCATGGAGAGGATACGACCGATCTTCTAGTACCTAAGGACAAAGTTTGCTGCCGCCGTCAGACCCCATCAGAAGTTAATTGTCGACGAGAGTTTGCTCCTGTGGAGGGAAAATATCAGCATCCGGCAGTACATCCCCAGCAAACATCATCGCAATAACCTGAAAACCTTTATGATGTGTGACTGTTGCTCCGGCTACATCCAGGACATCATACTATATAATATGGGATTTTTTTTTGAAATGGTGGAGTCGAGGACATACGGAATATCTGGGGCCGTCGTCATCACCATGTTGCAGGACTACTTTGACAAAGGCCACATCATATACCTCGATAATTGGTACACAAGCCCCTCCCTTGCCAAGTACCTTCATAGCCGGAAGACAAGTATCTGCGGCACCACCAGGAGGAATTGCGCTTTCATGCCCTAGCTACCAACCAAGAGGGAAAAGGGCTCTATCATCTTCCATCAGGCAAATAATGTACTAATGCTGTCCTGGATGAATAACCGTGATGTGAACGTCATCATAACAGTCCACCGCTCCATCTTTTAAGACTCCAGACGCCGTGATCATACAACAGGTGAACAATTTGAATTGAATTGAATTGAATTTTTTTTATTTAGCCTTTAGCATACAATACAATTTTGCTTACAAATGATTTGTTAAAAACAAAAATATATAGTAATAATACAAACAAATAAGGCTGAGCCTTTTGAGAGATGTCTCTCTTAACCCCTAGCTGTCGGCGCGCAACTTATGTCGTGTGAAATAAATTTGGACTAAGTGGCGGTTCACAACTTATGTCGTGCGCCAATTTCAGCACGTAATGTTGCTGAGAGAGAGAGCTGAGCGGCGTGAGGAGCCTAGCAACTCTATAACCACTCACGACAACCGCGGTGGACCAACTGAGGTGGCTCCCACCCTTCCCTCCCCTCTCTCACTCGCTACACAGGGAATTATGTAGGGAAAGTACCTAATAGGGGAGGTGTGGTGGAGTGGTCTTGCCACTGGCCTGGTAATCCAAAGGTCCCGGGTTCAAATCCCGATGTATCAATGGGAAGATATTATTGGGATGGAATTTGTGCTGTACCTGGTATCAGTGCATTACCACAAGCCCACCGAAACGTCAATAAAATACCCTCATTGTTCCCTGATTAAATAGCACTGTATGAATATTCCCATATTTAAAATATGCTATAGGGGTGCAATGCCTGGTGAGTTATCTGCTCAACAGGTGGCGTTGTGTGTGTGTAAGTGTGAGAGTCCGAGTGTAGGGGATGAGACAGTGAAGCACGGGAACGAGGTGGCTTCAGAGATGGGGTCGTTTCGGGCCATGAGTGAGCACCGTGCCTCATGTGAAGGCAAGATGGCAGGTGCTCGTTGTACTCTACGTGCTTCACATGTCTCACTCCCTAGACTGGAACAAGACCTCACGGGCTTCACTGTTCATTGTAAAGCGGTGAATGTTAAGGCTCTCAGCCTATGCCCGAGAGGAAGTAAGTTGGAATATAGAAAAACAAAAAAAACCAAAAACATGATTTTTGCACTCGTGTTGCATGATCGTTGCAAAAGAACAAGCAGTCGTACAAGGATGGTTCGGGTGTCATTGGAAAGCTCTGTTTACACCCTTTCAGAGATAGGTACTTGTTTTACGCTCTGGGTCTTATTTAGGCATGAAAATTATCAACAATCATGAATCAATGAACAACCCCTATTTAGGGTAAAAACACCTCGCTGGGCGCTACGGTCCGCTAGACCGCCTAGCCCGCTAATAAGGTATTAAAGGCACCTGGCTATAACTCGAGCTATCAAAATGCAATTGTATATAATGTACTTAGTCACAGCTATGTGCCCTGGGAACTATGTGTTGTAAAGAATTTTCTAACGGGCGATCTTGCTAGCACCTAGAAGGAAACGTAATACAGTAAAATAGACAGACAGAGACAGCTAAAGTAGGGTAGAGGATGCCAAACCTCACTCTGGATAGGTTCAGCCTTCACCCGATATTGTTAAGTTGGACCCCTAGGCTAACAAACAAGTAATTCCCAAAGACTATGAGTTCTATGATACATAGGGTCAAAATGAAAGAGAAAGTTCAGATAGTAGATACGATATTTCCTTCTTATTTTCTTTTTTTGAATCGGATACTGTGACTCCGATACATCCGCCATTAATGTGCCCGTGTGACACCGCCTTAAATGTACCTTGTTACAGGTTACCATACAAGGAACTGGTGGGAGGTGTTCTCAACTTCAGGAGGGACCACTTTGTTAAGGCCAATGGCTATTCCAACCTTTTCTATACACGAGTGTAACACGGGTCAACACGAGTGTCAATATTAACAATCCTCGTACATGATTATTTATTTTCTATATTTATTTCAGCGATAATATTCCTTACTATGATTTTATTTATATTTTTCTCATATATTTGGGTAATGTTCACCAGAGAAATTGAGATAACTTTTTGTGTTTTGTTTTTTCTGTCTATTTAATGCATCTATCTCCCTACATATATATAACTATGTCTTATTTTGTCTTTTTTTAATCTATGAATCATTTCTAATACGATGGAATTGAAAATAATATTACCCTTCTAACACACAAATAATAACATGAAAAAGAGTCAATAAAAAATTCTCCTTTGTCTTTTCAGAACTAATTAAGTCCGTCTGTCTCATAATAGTTGTGTTTAGTGTTTTTTCGTGTTTATCTGTTTATCGCTCACTTCCCCCTCTGCAACTCTCTTTATATCTATCTATCTCTCTAATGCATCTACCTAACTCCCTTATACATTAACATAACTATGTCTTATTTGGACTTTTTGTAATCTTTGAATCATTTCTAATGCGATGAATTGAAAAATATAATATCCTTCCAGCAATAGGGTGTATGTAGCACAAGACTTATCAACATCATCACAGTAACAGGGTCGGGGTTGAGGCCAGGACGGGGAGGGGAGCGAGTATGCCTACAGCGCCGGCGATTTTTTTTTTTTTTTTTTTTTTTTTTTTTTTCCATGTGAAATTTATCATATTATTGACAAACACAACCCTAATTATGTTTTCAGGGACAGTACAGCGCATAGTATTATGTTCTTATATCCATAACAGTATTATCATAATTTTCAGCATAATATTTCCCTTATACAGTATGTTCTACCATGAACTATGTCCTTCAAATTGCTTAATCATCATAATTATTTTATCTATTCTTCCAAAAAGTATTTAATTCATATTACTTATGTGTTTCTCTGTTAACCCGTACAGCCCCAGCGACGCGCCTGACGCGTCGGCGATGTATGTAACGCACAGCCCCAGAGACGCGCCTGGCGCGTCACCCTAATTGCGCCGACCGTAACCTCAGGTGTAGCCACTCAAGAGGGCTCAGATTTGTATGGGAACTGTGTACGTATCCCACGCAACCGTGCCGATGGTTGAAAACTCTCCAAGTCCACGTGCGTGCGCGTGAGCGTGCAATAACCTGGTTTTTTGGGGTAATTGCCTTCAATTTTTTACTCTTGTAAAATACGTTTTCGGGGGCTCTGTAGGACCATTCTTTAAGCTTTTTGAGCGGTTTTTCGTGGTTTTTCCTTCATTCCTAACCCATTCGCTATTGTTTCTGGAATAAAAAAAAAATTGAAAACCGGCCGGGTTCTGGTGAACAAACATTACAAAACTAGCCGGGGCTGGACGGGTTAACAAGTCATTTAAAACTTGAGTAAAGGAAAATTGTAAATTAAACTTATTATTTTATGTGAATAAAGTAACTATAAATATTAATTGGATGCAAAACAACACCTGGAGTCACATACATTTGATTTTAACATACAAAATACAACGTCGAAATTATGACGATAATCGACGAATCAACAAAGAGTGTTACACGGGTTTACACGAGTTAACACGAATAATGAAGAGTTATTCAGAGTTCAACACGAGTTAACACGTATGTACACGAGTCTACACGTATGTAGGCCACACTGCCACACTCGTGGGTACTCGCCAAAATTTCATGCATGCATGACATTTTTGGACCCCGTGGCGAGTACCCACGAGTGTGTCGAGTAAACAAAGAGTATACACGAGTCTAACACGAGTGTTGAGGAGTCTCGACGAGTCATTGCCGAATAGCAAAATTTCATCACTCGTGTTGGACTCGCGCACCGACTCGGCTATGTGTGAACCAGGCTTAACAAGACTCACCTATAGTGCATGTCACCATACTCTCCTCCCCAGACCCAGCCATACAAGTAACAAGACTCACCTGTAGTACATGTCACCATCCTCTCCACCCCAGACCCAGCCATACAAGTAACACGACTCACCTGTAGTACATGTCACCATCCTCTCCACCTCAGACCCAGCCATACAAGTAACAAGACTCACCTGTAGTACATGTCATCATCCTCGCCGCCCCAGCCCCAGAAAAGGTTGGAATAGCCATTGGCCTTAACAAAGTGGTCCCTCCTGAGGTTGAGAACACCTCCCACCAGTTCCTTGTATGGTAACCTGTAACAAGGTACATTTAAGGCGGTGTCACACGGGCACATTAATGGCGGATGTATCGGAGTCACAGTATCCGATTCAAAAAAAGAAAATAAGAAGGAAATATCGTATCTACTATCTGAACTTTCTCTTTCATTTTGACCCTATGTATCATAGAACTCATAGTCTTTGGGAATTCCTTGTTTGTTAGCCTAGGGGTCCAACTTAACAATATCGGGTGAAGGCTGAACCTATCCAGAGTGAGGTTTAGCATCCTCTACCCTACTTTAGCTGTCTCTGTCTGTCTATTTTACTGTATTACGTTTCCTTCTAGGTGCTAGCAAGATCGCCCGATTGGGTGGCACTGCAAGGGAGACTGCGGACGGTGGGGGAATCGGCCCGGGGGTGCTAACCATATTCTTCGAAAAGGGCAAGAATAAGCAAAATCCTAAATATTAATTAAACAAAATATAATAACCTACAAGACTTCGGCCCAGATAGTAACGTTCAATATATATATTATAACGGTATCAATACTGGCATACATAATAGTATGTACTGCGCTACACTAAGAACATCCTATCGCTTCTTACTATATAATACATTAATCTCACTCTACTCACAACACTACCTTACTACTCATGTTGACATTTAGTGAGAGTAATTTTGTTTTGTCCATTATAAAACTCATACCTAACAACACTCGTAAATTGATAGTAATAAAGTTCTAACTATCGCATTATGTAAAAAAAAATACATTTTGTTCAGGGTGTTTAAGGGGAGATGGCCCATTTTTTTTTTCTTTTTTTCTTTTTAATTAATTCATTCCTATATTTCTTAGTTTCCTCGCTAGACCTCCATCAAGCTTAGAAAAACACCCCCTAGACTCCTCCTCAAGATAAATTTGTAATTTTTTAGTAATAATATGTCCCGGCCAAAGGCCGGTTTCTCATTCAGGCGCGCTACAGCTCGCCAGGACAAAATCGACATCTAAATGGTACGAAAGGTCTTAAAATTGACAACGAAATGGGGCGAAAGATGTTAAAATAGCCAAACTAATGGACCGAATGTCTTATAATCTCAAAACAAATGGGGCTTAACACGAGGGAGAAAGGTGACCAGAAAAATTACCATTCTCCCCTTAAACGCATTCATGATGGATATTATAATTATATTCGGTACTGAATGCCACATCAGTGATGTTTCCAGAACATCAATCATATATAATGTGTACTAGTATTGTAAAAGCTGTAGCTTCAACTATGGACACAGAATGTTGCCATGTAGTTGGCAAACAATGAACCTTGAACTAATGCAGTTAATAAATGACAGGACATAATAATAATAATGGCAGATATATATTTTGAAGGTGAGTTTATGAGAGAACCATTCTGTAATAAATCTATATATCCTCATTAATAGTATATATTGGTGTGTTATAGTTGTTAAACACAACCAGCTCTCCCTCAATCAATCTTTCCTTCATCCTGTGACTTAAACTCCTTTAAACATTGTGCGTCCAGCAATTTTGACCCCAATGTTCCTTGCATTTGGCTCTGTCACTCTTTTGGCTTTTGGGGAGACACTCTTTACAGGCAACTTGCCTTTTGTCTCCTTCCTACACATATATAAACAAAAAACAATTGTCCCCAGTTCCCATATTGTCAGATGTGAACAACACAGACCCACACCTCTGCTGCCTAGACCACCCCTATATACTGTATAATCACTGATACTCACATGTAGTTTAAGGTGTCAACTCTAACAGAAAGGTGCCTGGGTTGATTCGAACAGGAATATATGTTTCGATCATTCTCAGTCAGTAGATCAACATCGTGGAAAATTATACAGGAGGCGTTGCTGCGCTTACTGGCCTCCAGAAAACCTGCATTCATGACGGACCCCTTGTTGAAGGTTACATTACTGATCTGGAAGGTGACCAAAATAACGGCATGGAAACACAAAAAACAACAACTGTAATATGAAAACAAAACGGTCTTGGAAAATAAATGGGAAAGAAAATGTTATATTTTTCTGTAACAAAGATTGAGTATTACTAAGCAAGAAATTTAAACATAAAAATTATAGCTTCAATATGACAATGGGTGGCCATTATTATTACGATTGGTCTTTAAAAATGAAAAAAGCGTGTAGTTTCCGAGTAGTTTCCACATCCTGGCCTCTACCTTTATCAGGTGTTGGTTAGTAGGGGCTGGCTTACAGGGAAGAAGGGCAGGTATAGTCCTTATGATAGGGCCAAAGGTGAGCCCCTCTATAATTTTTATTTTTGTTTTCTACGTGAATGAGGGAGACAAAAGGCATAACTGCCTGCAGCGAGTGCCTCCCCCAGATTTGAAAGAGTGACGGGGCCAAAATCAAGGGACGTTCGAGCTAAAATGCCTGGACACACGGAGTTTGAAGCAATTTAAGTCATAGGAAGAGGGAAAGACTGATTCTGGGAGAGAGTTCCAGAGCTCAGCAGTTGAATAGAAGAAAGTCTGAGAATAGCGTTTCACTCATGGGTTGGACAGTTGCACAGAGTAGGGGTAGGATTGTGTTGCAAGGCGGGTACTACGTACCCTACGTAGAGGAGGTGGTATACACTGGGAAAGCTCCGAGGAACACTGATTATTGTAGTAGCGATAGAATAGCGAGAGAGATGCAACATTGGGGCAAAGAGAGAGAGATTGCAGAGAGTTGGTGAGTGGACGGGAGTTAATGATACGAAAGGCTTTCCTTCTACTTTGTCTAGGAGTGCGGTGTGAGAGGATCCTCCCCACACATGTGAACAATACTCAATACAAGGACGCACTGTGCCCCTGTACAGAGCAAGAAGCTGCGCAGGGGTAAAGAACCCCTTGAGGCAGTTGAGCACTCCCAGCTTCTGGGAGGCTGCCTTAGCGAGACTGGTAATATGGTCTTTCCTAGTGAGAGCAGAAGAAAAAGAGTCACCGAGAACATTGAGAGAAGATGAAGGGTTGATTTTTGTATTGTTGAAGAATAAGGGACAGTCCTGTGGAGGTTCCTGGCAGGTAGTAAGATGGATAAATTGAGTTTTGGAAGCATTAAATACAACAAGTTTTGCTCTACCCCAATTGGAAATAGTAGTTCGATCAGAAGATAAGCGTTTTATGGCTTCATTACGTTTGTGTTTGAGGGACTGCTGGCTGGGGCGTTCTGGAAAACTAATTGAGAGGTGTAAGGTGGAGTCGTCTGCATATGAATGGATGGGACTGGATGTACAGTTGAGAAGATCATTTATGAAAATTAGAAAGAGAATAGGAGATAGAACACAACGCTGACGAACACCAGAGTTGATAGGATGAGGAAATGAGCGATGGCCATCCACAACCGCAGCTATGGAACGGCTGGAAAGGAAATTAGAGACAAAGGCACAGATGGAGGGACAGAAACCGAAGGAGGGCAGTTTGGACATTAACCCATAATTAGCGGCGAGCAACATAAGTCGAGTTAAATAAAGCTGGACTATGTGGCGGCGCTCGACATAACTCGAGTGGCAATTTCAGCACGTAATGTGGCTGAGAGAGAGAGACAAGTGGTGGCAGGAGACTAGCGAGCGTATGACTGCTCCAGACCACCGCGGCGAACCTACTGACACAAATCTCAGCTCCCTCCTCCCTCTCTCACTCGCTACATACTCAATTATGTACCGAAAGTACCGAATTACCTGCTTTTTGCACTCGCGTTGCACGGTTATTGCAAGAAAACTATCCATCATACAAGGATCGTTATGGTGTCATTCGAAAGCTCTGTTTATGCCCTTTCAGGGATAGGTACTTGTTTTACGTTCTGGGTCTTATTTAGGCATGAAAATGATCACGTAAACAGCCCTATTTTGGCTAAAAACACCCCGCTGTGCGGTACACATAAATAAACCGCATAGGCCGCTCGTAAGGTGTTAAAGATTTGTGCCAGACTCTATTGAAGGCCTTCGATATGTCTAGTGCAACAGAAAAGTCTCACCGAAGTCCCGAAAGTTGGATGACCAAGAGTTAGTAAGATATGAAAGAAGATCTCCAGTAGAGCGACCCTTAAGGAAGCCATACTGGCGATCTGAGAGCAGATTATGAGAAGAAAAATGCTTAAGAAATTTGGAAGCAAGAATAGTTTCAAAAACTTTAGAGATACAAGAGATGAGAGCAATTGGACAATAGTTGGAGGGTTGAGAGCGGTCACCCTTCTTTGGGATAGGTTGAATGAGAGGAAACTTCCAGCAGGAAGGAAAGACATTAGAGGAGAGACAGAGACGAAAGAGTTTGCCTAGGCAGGGGGTCAGCACGGAAGCACAGTTTTTAACCCTCGTCTAGCTGGAGGTTTTGGGCTATTTGGGGCATATACAGGCCCTCCTGAATGATCAATCAAGTATCTGCATGAAAAGAAATGTATTCAGCAAAGAACTAGGCGCTACAAGCTTCAAAATGAGACCAGAACGAGCTACGTAGCACTTGTCGTTTTCATGCAGTTCTACCACTAACATGGGAGTTTAGCGTATAGCGCATATTTTTTCCAGCTACGCTCACTACTGGCTACACTGCCGGCCTCTCGAGAACAGAGGGAGCGTGAGTCAGTGGGCAGCGGTAAGCCCTGGGTGTCGGTCGTGTGGCCTGCTGCGCTCCCGGCCATTTGCACTCTATTTTAACCCTTTAAAAGCCTTAATAATGCACCTAACTTGGTGCTTTTTACATACGGACTTAAGTCGGGCCCCGCTCATTAAGTGTTAAGTACAACAGGATGAACACCGTCTGGATATTTCATGGAGGTGTTTGGTGGCACTGTTCTTGGCTCTCACTCCACTCCATCGCTGTGGTTATTGGTCAAATTGACTGCATAACCTACACCATAAAAACATCACTCTTTGATGTGTTATTAACACAGACTCTAGTGTGAATATATATTTTTCATCATATTTATTTGGTACAAACAAGTGGATACAGAAAACATGGTCGAAATAGTTTCTGGAAAAGTATGTATCATAACAGCATATAATAATATATCAAAGGCTTGACTGAATGAACATATTGAAATTAATGCAAAACTTGCAATATTAACATGTTTGCACTATACACTGCCAACACAATAATTATAATTTTACAGTTTCTCATTCTGATGTGTTAGTACTATTTATGTTCACAATAATCACAGTTATGCCTACCAAGAAATGTCCACATTGAATAAATATTTGTATTGTTCGATGAAATACTTCTCAATATTTCATCAATGAAAAGGATTATCTAATAATTGAAAAGTCGTCTTAAATGTGATAACACATAGTTCCAGATTAAATAGATTAAATATGTTGGTTATTGCTGTGTTCTAAATCAGGAAATCCTTCCTAAGGAAATGGAAGTGATTCAAGTGAATATATAAAGAAAACTAATAGGACCTGGAGTGACGGCGTCTGCGCCGTGGGTCAACCTCCCTGGGCTGCCGACCCCTCCTGGCTGGGGATATGATCACTGACCGAATGGGGGACAGCCGGCTGCCGACCGAGGGGAGCAGTTCCTGGGAGCCAAACCGCCACAACAAACCCCTGCCCCCTCTTGGGAGCACGAGAACCTGGGAGTGGCTTCAGTCACCCGGGCAAGTACCACACCTCTCACACCACACACACACATCAGACTGTTTTTTCTAAACCGATAAATGAGGCAGTCATTTCTTGAAGACTTCTTCTACGAATCTAGCCGGAGACATCCAGTGCAACCCAGGACCCACCTACATATACATATGTCCAACATGCTCAAAACCTATCACTTTGAGCTGCCACACAAAGGGTTCAGTTCTCTTCAATTCATGTGGGAACGGGACCCATTTCACCTGCTGTACAACACTTTTCTCCACAATACACTACACAAACACCTGGACCTGTTCCTCATGCCCCTCCCTTTCCCAGTCAAACCCCTCTCCTACACCCCCTACACCTCTGCTTTCCAACCCACCAAGCCTTTCCATACCATCCACATCCTCAACCCCTCACATCCCACACCATCCTAATCCATCCAGACCCTTATCTCCTGCACACCAATCCCCACCCCCACCACCACCTCCCCCATCTCCCCACCCCCGCTTCCACCTTCACCCCCACCCCATCCCCGTACTGCAGCACCCAACATACACCGCACACACAACATTAACATTTCAAACAACCGACACAACTTGATTTAAAGGACACATTAACATTCTTTAATTAAACATAGATGACTTCAATACAAAGAAACACACACTCTCACACTTCATCAAACAACACAAAATACACATTGCCATCTTACAAGAAACAAAACTTTGCACAACACAAAAAACACATAATTTTCATGAATTCACCCCCATCAGACAAAACCGGGCCAGCGGCGGCGGCGGTTGACTCATCACCTTGGTTTACAAAGAAATAACCTATACAGACACCAGTGTGCATACCAAATCCTTCCTTCCCTCAAATGATATCACAACAGAAATATAATCCATCAAAATATGCACTGGCAACAAATCCAACATAACCATCATAAACACATATATTCCCCCCCCCAAGTATCACCTATAGTACCTAACGAATACAGACCACAACTACAACAAATCACAAACACTCCACACATCAACCTGGGTGGTGACTTCAATGCCAAGATGTCGGCCTGGTTTGTCGACAACCCTGACACGAACAGAGGGCTGGCCCTACAACGCCAATCAGACAACCCTTTTATCCTTAACGACACCCATCAACATACCCTTATTCCCCACCAAGCCCTCTTCGACCCATCATCTCCAGATATCACCTTTTGCTCCCCAGAACTCGTCCCCACAACATCCTGGAGGGTGGTGAAAACCTTAGGCTCTGACCACCTCCCGATCATTATCACCACCAAAACCAGACTCACCCCAGCTAGCTACAGATACACATACACCAACTATAAAAGAGTCAACTGGGAAGCTTTCACAAACGAGACAGAATAACACTTTGAAACCCTAAACAGCACACTAACATCAACAATTCTGTCCACACATTCAACACAACTATCCAAAATGCTGACAAGAAACACATTCCAATAGGTAACAGAAAAAGACACAACCACAACTTCTTACCAGAAATTCAAAACCTCATCAGACAACGCGACACACTGAAACACTCCCCAGCGCCTCGCATACAGGACATCACATAACAAATCCAAGTTCTCAACACACAGATTAACAACAAAATACATGAAAAACAAACACTAAATTGGAATAACTACCTCCAAACACGGTATCACAAAACAGACCCCCCAAGAATCTACATAACACTAAATAGCATCACACTTTCCAACAACAACACAACACAATCACATGCTGCAATCACAACAACAGACTCTACTCCTTCATTAAACAACATGCAAACACTCTCATTAATCACTTCTCTCATGTCGGCCACCTAAACCCCCATAAAGACGACTGACGTGTCATCCGACGTAAGAGACAATTCCCCACAGACACTGACTATGCACCCTTCACCCACAACCAGACAAAGCACATCATCAACAGTCTCAATCACTCACCCGCCTGTGGTCCAGAAAACATAAGGAACATACACCTTAGACACCTAGGACCACAAGGCATACAAGCACTCACCAACATATCAAACTACAGTTATTCACAACACCACACCACACATCTGGAAGCATGGTGTCATCATTACATTCCCCAAACCCAACAAAGACCCCATGATACCCTCCTCAAACCGCCCTATCACACTCCTTTGCACCCCCTCCAAAGTCTTAGAACGCCTTGTACGCCTTCAAAGGACTACAAAGGGTACAAAGCAGTACAAAGGAAATTAAGCAACAACAGGTCTAGTGACCCCTCTATGCTGCTTGTCCTCCAAAACACTGTGGATCAAGTGTTCATACAGTGGTTTAGAGTAGGTAAGGGAAAATTGGAAGGGGAACTACTGCCCTGGAACTAATGTCTGTGGCAAGATTATGAAGTTAGTAAGGGGCAGATGGGTTAGTAATATAACACAGTTATAAGGATCTTTCATATATCTGGGAAAAAGAGAGTAAAGTCTTAGTAATATACTGTATATACGCAATAATCCTTGATGAATCTGAGGGAGAAATAAAATAAAGTTATTAATTTACAAACGCAGTCAGTCGCGGGTTTGATGCAAGGTGTTTGTCTAGGCGAAGTTAAAAAGAATCAACGGTGCTCCAGTCTATAACGTCTCGGGGAAGCCTGTTCCACAAATTGACGACTCGATTGAAGAAGAAATTCTTAGATACGTGTGAGTTAAGAGATTTACCAATAATTTTGCAACCGTTTTCCCGCATATAATTAGACTGGTCGATAGTGAAGTACTTACTACAGTTCATATTGTCGATGCCTTTGATGATTTTGAACACTTGAATTAACCCGTCCAATACCAGCGACGGCTGGGAGCCGTCAGTAGATAAGTCACTCCCCAGTCCCAGAGATGGCTGTGAGCCGTCAGTAATGTACTTTCCTTGTAACTGCCTGTATCAGGCTGTGCCTGGTACCACGACTGTTTGAGCACTGCTCTCGATATGGCAACACTTCTCAGCTTATATCCAACCCTCTGAAGGCTGGGAGAGCCAGTATTCCTTCATCTCTTGAGGTGGAAGGTTGTTCAATCTTGCCATTTTGGCCACATTGCTTGGGACTGAGGGGGAATTTTATTACTGTATCCTCCGGTACAGTAGGGGTTAAGTCGCCTCCTAATCTGCGCTGGGAATAGTTTGCTTTCTCATTTCGGTATCCGATATATAGTACTTTACATTTATCCGCATTGAAACTCATGTCAAATTTGGGCCCAACATGACAACTTATCTAGATTGTGTTCCATATTGTCAACTTGTTCTTTTGAGAGTACGCTATTTGCAATTTTGTATCGTCAGCAAACTTTGAGATTGTACAGGTGAGACCCTCATCTATGTCATTGATGTAAATTAGAACGAGAATTGGTCCTAGTACTGATCCCTGGGGTACCCCGCTACTTACATTGGTCCATTTAAAAGCCTTACCGTTTATGACTACTCTTTGCTTTCTGTCGCCGAGCCAATTTTCTATCCATTTTAATACACCGTATTGTATTCCATGTGCTTTTAATTTTAGCAGTAAACATTTGTGGGGAACTTTGTCAAAGGCTTTTTGAAAATCAAGGTATATAATTAATAACTAAAGCATTACTCTCACCATAGTGGTTGAGGATATCGTGGAAGAAGTCTAAGAGGTTTGTTAAGCAGGAACGTTTGTTATGAAAGCTGTGTTGAGTATCTTTAAGTATGTTATTTTCCTCTAAGTGATTTACGACTCTGCCTCTTACGAGTTTTTTTAGCATTTTACATACAACTGAGGGTAAAGGTCATTGCACACTGACACGAAAGCCCCTCCAGACGAGTTCACGACTCTAAATTTCAACCTGATACGGCGAATCAGCAACATAATTGTGGATATCGTAAATTAGCCGTGGATGATTATAACAGTCGTGCAAAGGGTACACTAAAATATCCACGGAAAAGATATGACCCAGCAGACTGCGATACAACTCAGAAGAATGGTATTTGAACATTGTAACTTTGCCGTGAGACGTGCAACCGATGAGCTGTCAAGGTACAAAAGGTGCGTGCCTGAGCACCAATCACACAGTCTGCACCTATTTATTTTAGTATAGATATATTTTATTATAGATTATAACTATATATAGTATTCAATTATATATCATACGCTCATTCCTTTTTGTTTATTATATCTTTTAATATATTTGTTTTCATAACCTATTTATTTTATTGTAGATATAGTTTACTATAGATTATACTTATATATATTGTTTAATTATATATTATACTCTCATTCTTTTTTTTAGTATATCTTCATTGTATTATATATTATTTATTTATTATTTAATTAATTATATATTGGTCAGTTTATATAGTATACCTTCATTCGTGTTTATTTTATTTTGTCTTTATTTTTTATTTATTATTTATTATTTAATTATACATTATTTATTAGTTATTTATTATTTTATTCATTATAATTATGTTGGTCAGTTTATATAGTATACCTTCATTCGTGTTTATTTTCTTGTCTTTATTTTTTATTTATTATTTACTTATTATGTATTCAATTGTATTTCATACCTACTGTATATATATTGTTCACTCATATATAATACCTTCAATCAAGTTTTCCACCATGTCTGACTCTCATTTGTATTCTATATATATTTATCAATCTACATAAATATAAAACGATATGTAATTGTGTATGGGAATAATGGAACACATTATTACTCTTTTTTAAATTTTATTATTTATTAGTGTACAGTGTACATCAACTCTCACTACATTTCCTCGTCCTTGTGGTGCGGCGTTTCTATTGATGAAGTTTGGTGGGCTGGGGAGGACCATACTTCTTTGATACGGACCATACGTCTTTGATACGGACCATATGACTTTGCTAGTGTGTACCAGACTGCTGCTGTGTAGGATACATAGAGTCAGTCAGAGAGGAGGGTCACATCCGTCGCGGTCCGGGATTTTTCGACTATCCCGCGGGATACTGGTGATTAAACTTCCAAAAAATCACACACAAAAACAAACGTAGTGTCGCGGTTCTGTGAAGTGCAAAATCGAACCGATTGATAAAATATCTGGAGAGATATACGCGTTTTGGAGAAAAAATCCGTTAACTCCTACAGCAGTGCCACGGCGCTGGTCTAGGACAGGCCTAGGGCAGGCCCATAAGGCGGGTGGAAAGAAGAAGGGAAAGAAAAAACCGTTACGTCCCAAAAGCAAAGTGTTAGCTATATAGTCCTATGAAATCAAACAGGGCTATGGGAAAATAGGAAGCCTAAGTTAAAAGTAAGTGAACATCGTATATCACGTAAATAAACTAGGAAAGTATAATACAGAGAATTAAAGTCAGGGGAACTTTTAACTTTTAGCTTGGGAACAGGACGTATGCTGTAAACAAAATACCCTCAGTGACCGCAAAGACCATAAACACATATATCCCCTTGCTCTCCTGGACACGTCCCCTCCCCTCCCCCTATACGATTTTACCAAAAGCGAAACTTAACTTCGACAGGAAAGGGTACCGACAAAACAAATATCGTAAATAATAGCAAACAGAGAAAAACAATATTTAAACAATTAATCAGTGCAGATTATTTCTCGACCATATCGCAGGTTAGTAGTGACGTTATTGGAGAGAAAGATCTCCCACGCAACCAAATGTGGTGAAAATTCGAACCTGCGCAGTGTTGAATCAAGTTGATAGGTAAAATATGAAAATTAAAATAGATACTATATTATACAGGTATAGGTAGCCTGGAAAGTTCGTTATTTTCCTAGAGTGCCGTATATTCCGTTAAACAGTCGACCAAAAACGGGAAAAGTGGTTAGGGCAGTGAGAATTCTGTTTCATAAGATAATTATTGAAAGTGTTACTTAAAGTTACTTAAAGTTTAAACATAACGAGTGTAAACGAGTGGCACTCCCCCCCCCCCCCCCCCCCCCCCCAACACTCCCCACAAACCGCGTAACAAACACCTCCTTGTCCTCCAAGCCCCCCCCCCCTCTCTCTCTCTCAAATGTGGTGAAAATTCGAACCTGAGCAGTGTTGAATCAAGTTGATAGGTAAAATATGAAAATTAAAATAGATACTATATATACTGTAGGTAGCCTGGAAAGTTCGTTATTTTCCTAGAGTGCCAGTGAGAATTCTGTTTCATAAGATAATTATTGAAAGTGTTACTTAAAGTTACTTAAAGTTTAAACATAACGAGGGTAAACGAGTGGCACCCCCCCCCCCACACTCCCCACAAACCGCGGGGGGAAAAAAAAAAAAAAAAAAAAAAAAAGGTTTACCAAAGATAAATGTACAAGTTGTAAGATGAATATACACATGCATGAAGGCACCGCATGTCGGATATGCAAGCAACCATACCACTGGATTTGCATAGGATTGAGGCGTACAATACAAGAGGGAAGAACCTCCATTTCTGCGATAGTTGTTTCGATATCACATGGCAAGTCATACAGACTGTAGAAAATACAGAAGTACAAGATAGACTGAAATATTGCCAAGACATAGCTACCTTTCACAGAAAATGGGGAACTATTGGGGCCTCAGGGCCCATACAAATATCACAACCCACACACGCACACCTTCCCATGATAATGCCCACATTGCCTCCTGCACATCAACACACATCGCCTGCCGAACAACAACCTTTCGCACCCTACATATACACAAACCCTGCCGCACATCTCCCCACACCTCCCCAGACCCAGAAAACACCCACATTAATCCCATCTATGGCCATTGACCACCCTACTGCTGTTGATCAAATACAATTGCAGGATGAACGTAGGATGCAACAAGCCCCCATATCAGGCTCCCCTTCCACATCGTCTCCCCCCTCACCACTGCCACCTGCCCACCTACAACCGACCCGTAACTCCACCCCCCTGCAGGCCTCACCCACCCATACACCAAGCCTACTATCACCCACAACCACACTTAGCTCACCACATAACCCCTTGCAGCCCCAGCCCCACCTACTGGGGTTGTCTACACCAGTGTGCAGATATTATCTGGAAAGAAGGTGCTACTTTGGTCAAAAGGGCGAATATAATGGGAATTCATGTAGATTTGCTCATCCCAAAATTTGCAACAACATAACCAGTCATGGAAAATGTAGATTTGGTGAAACCTGCAAATACCACCACCCATCCCTTTGCAAGACATCACTTAAGAACAAGACCTGCTACAATATGAAATGCCCAGCTTTTCATATTAGAGGGACTTGGAGATATGCTAGACCTAACACAAATGGTAGCCCAAAAAACTCTCTAGCTATGCGAGGACGAGACAGAGGAAAAAGGCAAGGAGGGAAAGGGCAGATGAAGATGAAGAGACTGAGGGAGATGGAAGAGCACATAGAACACCTCGAGCACCTCCTGGCCTCCCAAGAGTGGCCAATACATCCCGAAGACTATTAGGTACACATAGTACTCCAAACAATCCCTCCCCAATCTTGTTTGCAAATATCCAAGGCCTAAAAAATAGAACCACGAACAAAGTACCATTTATTAGGGGCCTGCTAGAAGAAGGAAACGCTATATTTGCGGCTCTCACAGAAACTCACATTAAAGATCAGGAAGATAGTGAGGTATGGATTCCTGGTTACAACCTACATAGGGCGGACAGAACGCATAGATCACATGGAGGTGTAGCCTTGTACATACATGACTCACTGATATGTACTGAATTCCTAAATAACAGTAATGAAGTGGTGGAAATACTTGGAGTTAAAATAGAATCCCTAAATTTAGCAGTTATTGTTACATACAGGCCTCCAGACTCATCCCGAGAAGAATTCAAAACCCAGCTCAACAAAATAAAATCAGAAGTGGAAACCCTGGGGAACCCAACACCAAATATTATATGGCTAGGAGACTTTAACCTACCAAACATTAAATGGAGACAACTAGAAAACCAGTTAGTGGCAAATAACACCGGAGAAGCAAATACTAATACGAGAGAGCTTTTTGAACTTTGTGATTTTTTTAGTCTTACCCAACATATTGCTGAACCCACACGGGAAAACAATATCTTAGACCTGGTCTTCACTAACAACGACTCTCTAGTACACAGCATTAACATATCGGACACAACATACTCAGATCATAAATTAATTGAGATCAAAACAACCTTAGAAAGTGTACAGACAACCTCAGAATCGAGAACAAAAACCGGCCCCTTCAGTAAATTTAACTTCAATAACAAAAACATTAGGTGGGAAGAGGTAAATCAAGAAATGGAGGAAATAGACTGGGAAGATTTAATGGATAACCTGACACCAGCAGAATGTCTAGTCTTAATAACAGAAACCATGACCCAAATCTGTAGCCACCATATACCTGCAAGACAAACAAAACGAAGAAGCAAACAAGATCGGGAAAGGAGGAGGCTGTACAGAAGAAGAAAATTACTCACACAAAGACGCACACATCAAAATCTACAGGATAGGCAAAAGGTCGAAATAGATAGAGAAATTGTGGAAATTGAACAAAGGCTAAGAATATCATATGAACTACAACATATGGAAGAGGAGAGGAAAGCTATTGCAGGTATAAAGGAAAATTCCAAATACTTCTTTTCATACGCCAAACAAAAGGCTAAAACAACATCAAACATCGGCCCACTGAGCAAAGGGGACGGCTCTTTCACAGGGGACAAAAAGGAAATGAGCGAACTCTTAAGCAGGCAGTATGAAATGGCATTCAGTGAGCCTGATGAAACAAAAGTCATCAGAGACCAAAATATATTTTTCATGGAAACCTCCCCCACGGAAACCCCTCAGATGCTGGATATTGATTTCGGTCCAAAAGACATAGAAGAGGCCATTTCCAACATGCCATCCCACTCGGCACCAGGCCCGGACTCTTGGAATTCGATCCTAATGAAAAAATGTAAGGAAAACCTCTCAAAACCCCTGGCTATAATGTGGAGAAGGAGTCTAGACACTGGTGACATACCAGATAGCTTGAAAAACGCAATAATTGCCCCACTGCATAAAGGAGGGAGTAAAGCACTACCAAAAAACTACCGCCCGGTAGCTCTAACCTCTCACATCATTAAAGTTTTCGAGCGAGTCCTGCGAAGCAAAATTTCAACATTCATGGAGACAAATGAACTACACAACAACGGTCAACATGGGTTCAGAGCGGGAAGATCATGTCTCTCACAACTTTTGGAACACTATGACAAAATTCTTAAAGCGCTAGAAGAAAAGAAAAACGTGGATGTCATTTACACCGATTTTGCTAAGGCATTTGATAAATGTGACCATGGTATAATAGCCCACAAACTGAAAGCAAAAGGTATAACTGGGAAAATCGGAAGGTGGATATACAATTTCCTAGTAAACCGAAAACAATCGGTAGCAGTAAACCAAGTCACTTCTGAGCCTTCGGATGTCAAAAGCTCAGTGCCCCAAGGAACAGTGCTAGCGCCCCTTCTGTTCCTCATACTAATTTGCGACATAGATACCAACACCAGACACAGTACGGTGTCGTCTTTTGCTGATGACACAAAATTAAGCAAGATAGTAAACACACAAGAGGACATGGGCCGACTGCAGGAAGACATGAATGTAGTGTTCCAGTGGACCAGGGAAAACAACATGCAATTCAATGAGGAAAAATTCCAATTAATACGGTACGGAGATAATAATGGTGTTAAAGAAATTACAAATTACTTAACAGAATCTAACCACATAATAGAACGGAAAGACAGTGTGAAAGACCTTGGGGTATTAATGTCTGAAAATATGGGTTTCAAAGTACATAACCAGGTCAAAGTGGCGGCTGCGAAACGTCTAACGGGTTGGATTCTGCGTACTTTTAAAACACGCGGTGAATTGCCTATGATAACGCTCTTCAAATCTCTAGTGCTACCGCGGCTTGAATACTGTAGCGTATTAACATCCCCACACAAAGCAGGTGAAATAAATGACGTAGAGAGTGTACAAAGAAATTTAACTTCGCATATAAGTTCGATAAAACATCTACACTATTGGGAGCGTTTAACCCGGCAAGCGCGATAGGCCTCACGGAACGCTTCCTATAGGGAACGCGATAGGCCTCACGGAAGCAAGACCATAAAAAAAGCCTTCCAAAAAAAAAAGGGCCTATCAAAACAAAGGATTTTGTCTCTAGGTGAGATAATTCCCCTCTAGTACTCATCCATGTGTTTCTCACCCTTCCCCCTTCCCTCCTTCCCCACCTTATTCCCCCCTCCCCCCCCTCCTCAATTATCACCTATTTATCCTCTTATTATCATCATTTATCGGTTATTTTTCTCTCCCGCGATAATGTAGCACAAGTGGGTTGCATAAAAGATCGTTATGCAACACCCAGACACCGGCACACACCGCCCCGCTCGTCTCAGTTGACTCCCAGACAGCGAGAGGGGAGGGCTGCCTGTGGCTCTCTCTCGCCTGAGATTATGACCGGGTGGCCAATATCTTCGTTTTTCACCACCCAAATGCTTTTCCCACTTAGTTTAGCACTCTTGAAGGTTCATATATACATCATATATGTAAAATAAAAGCATACCGAAAACAAATAATGCTTTATATTGTAAATATAATGAATTCTGTCAGAATCCTGGGCTAGAAATGCACAAATAACTACCCTAGCACCTAGGTCTACAGTATATCGCGCTTGTCAGGTTAAGAGCACTGAATCTGTACTCACTGGAACGTAGAAGAGAACGTTACCTAATAATATACACGTGGAAAATCGCAGAGGGTTTAGTACCAAACCTACATACTCCGATAGTCATGAAATTCAGTGATAGGAGAGGCTGGGAATGCGAAATCCCCCGGATGAATAACAGGGGTGCTATGGGCTCTCTGCGAGAGGGCTGGTTATCACACAGAGGCCCACGTCTCTTCAACAAACTCCCACGGCGAGTAAGAGACATGAGGGACATCTCGTTAGACAACTTCAAGAGAGCCCTAGATGTCGAACTGCAAAAAGTGCCAGACGAGCCCATCCTCGCAAGGGAGCGAGCTGTCGCTTCAAACAGTCTACTGCACCAAATCACCACCCATAACGAGGGGCGTCGCGCTCCTTGGTGCCGCTAGAGGAGCGGCGAACACATCCAAAGGTATCCAAAGGTAAAGGATACGGACCATACGTCTTTGATACGGACCACACAATTTTGAAACGGCGAGTTCGCGATGAAGACCAGACTCTGACAGTTGCCGGGGAATTTCCACGAACTTTTGAACAGCTCAAAATCTCGTATCGACCCCCGATACGTCGCTTGGACCGTGAGAGTCACCCACGGCTAATTTCCAATATCAACGATTATGTTGCCGATTCGCCGTATCAGGTTGAAATTTCTAGTCGTGAACTTGCCTGGAGCGGCTTTCGTGTGAATATGCAACGACCTTAAGCTAATTGGATGATAGTTACTGGGTAGGGATTTGCTGCCTTTTTATAATATCGGTGTTACGTTGGCTAGCTTCCACTGATCAGGCATCTTTCCAGATTGCAAGGATTTATTGAATAGCAATGTCAGTGGTTTGGAGAGCTCATTCTTAGCTTCCTTTAGAACTCTTGGTGAGATTGTATCAGGTCCGGGCGATTTATTGACCTTGAGTTTTTCTAAACATTTCAATACTTCTCTCTCTGTAATGGTGATATTGCTTAGAACATCAGAATTTTCAATCTGAACCGGCGATGCTGTAGGGATATCACGGAGGTCTTCTGTTGTAAAAACTAATGCAAAGAAGGTATTAGGGCATTACTCATTTGTAGTTCGTCTTTAGTATATTCTCCATTTTCATCGACTAAGGGTCCAACAGTTGAAGTAACTACTTTCTTCTTTCTGATATAACTATAGCATTCTTTCGAATTTGTTTTTCTTTGATTCGCAACATGTAACTCCAGGGTCTTTTTACTATGCTTAATTAACTTTTTTGGCCATGCGTCGTAGTTCTACAAATTACACCCATTCTTCATCATTTTGTGAGGATTTTAATCTATCATTAGCAAACTGTTTAGCAAGCAAACAGTCTGAAATCTCTTTATTCCACCATTTGGCCTTATCATTATGACCTGTACCCCATCGGCACCCTTCTTTGGGACAGGTTGAATGAGAACAAACTTCCAGCAAGAAGGGAAGACATTAGAGGAGAGACAGAGACAATTAGAGTCTGCCTAGGCAGGGAGTCAGCACGGAAGCACAGTTTTTGAGTACAAAAGGAGGAACACCGTCCGGACCGTATGCCTTCTTAGTATCAAGCTTAGAGAGGGTAGAGAGTACATCTATAGAAAATTAGGATATTAGGCATAAGTAGGAGAGGGGGGGGGGGGGGGGGAGTGGAGACGGAGGAATAGCACCGGAGTCATCCAAGGTTGAGTTTGTAGCAAAAGTTTGAGCAAAGAGTTCAGCTTTGTCAGTGGAAGAAGTAATGGTTGTGCCATCAGATTGGAAAAGGGGAGGAAAAGACGAGGAAGAAAAATTGTTGGAGAGGTTTTTGGCTAGATGCCAGAAAGCTTGGGAAGAGCTTGAGTTGGATAGTTCAGTGCTTTTTTTATTGATGAAAGAGTATTTGGCAAGTCGAAGACAAAATGTGTCTTGATTTCGGGCAGAAACATAGAAAGAATGAGATACTTGAGTTTTAAGGCGTTGGTACTGTTTGAATGCTTCCTCCTTATTGCGGACAGCAGTAGATCAAGCATGAATAAACCAATATTTCTTTGCATTAGTCTGTGAGAATGAAGATGGAATGTATGCCCGATAGGATTAACTCGGTAATGTATTCAGCAGTCTCCGAGGGTCCCCGGCCACGGAAGCAAAATTCATTCCAAGGGAAATCAAAGAAGCACTGCCGGAGAGCCTCCCAGTCGGCAACGCCAAAGTGCCACAAATTCCGTCGGCTGGGAGGATCGGGTGGCCGTACTGGAGAGATAAGACCGGTGACAGAGATAAGTTTATTGTCGGAGGAGCCCAAAGGAGAGAAAAGATCGACAATATAAGAAGAAGGGTTAGAAGTTAGAAACAAGTCAAGAATGTTGGGCCGATCTCCGAAGCGATCCGGGATACGGGTTGGTTGCTGAATTAGAAAGCTCCAGTCAGTTTCTTTAAACATTGCTCTAAGTTTACGAAAGTTTGCTTTCTTGAAATTAGGGACTTTCTTGATGCTGCTATTTATTTAGTTACTATAGGTAGTGCCAACGAACTTGACAATAAGCTCGATCCCTGACCTCTTCATAACTCAAAAGAGACTAGAGCAACCTGGCTGTAAATATTCACACCTATTACCTGGTGGACTCTTCCCAAATGATAGAAACGTCAGCCTGATTGCTTTCATGCATTTCGAGTTATAAGCAGTTAAAGGGTCAAGATTACTGTCAAGTTCGTTGGTGCTACCTATAGTAAACTTTAAACACAAAGTTATCATACGATGGTTGCTGTTATTGAATTAATCACCGACATTCAAATTTTTATCAATTCTTCTTTTGTTGAAAGTACAAGGTCATAGACATTATATCCACGGGTTGGAGATCTAACAAATGTATATATCGAACTATCTTGCAAGTTTGCATACAGGTCTTGTCCAGAGTGTGAAGTAATACTATCTCCCCACTTGGTCACAGGTAAATTGAAGTCGTAAAAAATTACGGTATCTTGCGTGTTACTTACGTCTGCAATATGCTCATCAATTTCTCGGTCAGTTTGCACTGATTGAGCTGGAGGTCTGTATATTTATGCAAGTATTATTTGTGTACCTTTATAATTCTTTATTAGCACAAAGGATGTGTGGACGTTCACAATTTGAGGTTTTGACAAGAGGGTCGTTTTAAGACTTTCTTTGATAAAAAGTAAAATGCCTCCTCCATTTGTATTCATTCGGCTTTTCTCAAACATTATTTAACTGGGAAGTGAATACTCTGCTTAAAAAGTGTCTGTCTTCCGTATTGAGCCAAAATTCTGTTATGCTAATAACATCGCAATTTTCTGTAAAAACTAGTTCCTCTTAATCTGGAGATTTAAGGTTTTGGATTTATAATTTACGTAACGTTCTTTAATCAAATTCTTGGTTCTGGTCGGATCTACATATATGTACCTGTCTGTCCTCGGTTCTCGATCCTTGTCCCTGGTGGTCCTCGGTTCTCGCTGTCCTCGATCATCGTCTCTGGTGGTCTTCGGTCTTCGCTGTCCTCGATTGTCGTCCCTGGTAGTCTTTGGTCCTCGATCATCGTCCTTGGTGGTCCACGGTCCTCGATCCTCGTCCCTGGTGGTCCTTGGGCCTCGCTGTCCTTGATCCTCGTTCCTGGTGGTCTTTGGTTAGCTCTGTTTCTTTTCCAAAAATCCTTTACTGTATTGTGAAGCAGGCGGCCAAATCTTGCTGCTCCCACCTGGTTCACATGGACTCCATCCACTACAAACAGATGATCTTCACAGTAGAAGGCATCCCAGGTATTGATGAATCCAACGTTTTCCTCCCTGCAGAGGTCAGCCATTCGACGATTTACGCTAGTTGTGTTATGCCAGGTTGTAATACAACTTAGCTTAATGTTGGTCTTTACTCAAATCCAACTATGGACTTTTAGACTCAATATATCCTCAACAGGGACACGTCGAACACGCTCTTATTCATAATTTAGGTACTCAATCAGATTAATATGAACACAATAAATACACACATGTAATTCTACACTCTTATATATTCAATGACATATAGATAGATCAGTATACTCCTTAACTATTATTGGGGAATAGTAAGCGAGTATGTATACTTTGACATTAACAATTGATAGGCAATTCATGCATAAGTATATTATACTTAGGCCTAAAGTGTGGGTGGATATTTACTTAGCTACTATAAAGAATAGCAAGTAAACAATTAGCAACATTTATCACACACCAAGGTCTATTAATAACATACAATGAGCGTGAATCAAGGGATAGTATTATAATGGAAGTATACAATTATAATCAGACAAACATACACATAGATAAAACCCTTGATAATAATATACTGTATATGAGAGTTGAGTATCTACTGTGAATTATTCTGAATAAGTTTCTGACAGGTGGAACGAAATCTCTAAGTACGCGTATACAGGCTGGGGCGGAACAAAAGGGGGAAGCGGAAGAAGAGCTCTGGTGTGAACGCTCGCTCACGGGTGGCGAGAAGCGTATGGGTAAATAAAAGGGCTATCGCGCGCAGATAATTCTGGTCAGGTAGGTCACTCAGGTCATTCGTTTTACTGTGATGATCAAAATAGTATTATGGTTAGTGCGATATTATTCTGAATAAGGGGAGGAATATGTTGAAATTCAAAGGGGAGGAGAGTTAAATTATTTTTGCAATTAATGATGTACTTAGATTATTATGAGAAAATTTATAGCTTGAACATACAATTAATTAATTCTTATATGCAATGATAATCTCACGGGTCAAGGAATTCAGATTTAATGATTTATATCTACTGAAGATTACTCAAAAGTTGAATATAACCTAACTGAATCAGGCAATAGATTGTTTACAGCAGATTAGAGAACGCATCAATAAATTAGCATATACGAGTAGTTATAATAATACTACAAGTTAAATATGGCATACACGACGAACTTGCACTTAGAGGGAAATACCTGATAAGGTATGAAGGAGATCTGAACTGGTTAACCTCTCCGCGGCGCACAGGGGGTTTTCTACAGGGTAAGACGGTGCGCACCTATGATGATTTTGGGACCTATTGCCAATTTCGATAAAAAGTACATCATCGTGTAGGGAATGTTTGCGTGCATCGGCCCATATATATTTGACCCCCCAAAAAATGTCTGGGGGGGGTGGGGGAACGGTCCGTAGTTGAAAAATGTGGAGCGAATGGCACCGCGCGGCTAGATTGTCATCGAGCGGCGAGATTTCCCTGCCGAATATTCACGCGCCCAGGGGATAGAAGGAGAGGGAGGAGGGGGTGGGTTACCGCGTATTATCACGTATATCTCCTTTTTTGAGCCCTTTTAGGCTATGCAGAGTATGTATACGTGTGTAGGCCACCCATATAACAATGAATATGCCTCATAGTGACCAAAAATTGCAATATATAAGGGAATTATAAGAGAATTTTTAGGCGGGAATGAAAATGTGTTGGAGGTTTGGCGGCAATTTATGAGCTGAGAGTGTGGTTTACGCCATACATATCACTTATATCTTGTACGTAGAGCACTGTCATGCTATAATACAGACTTGTACGTATGTATACGTGCCATATATCAAAATATATACCGCATATAGACCAATTCATGCGATATTTACGCACATTATCAATGAGTTTCTATGCGTGAACCAAGGTGTGAGTGAGTTGTGCTGGGAATGAAAGGGGGAGAGGGTGTGTTACGCCATAAATATCACGTAAATCTTGTATTTAGAGCACTGTCATGCTATAAATAAAGACGTGTATGTATGTAGGCGTCCCATATAACAAGGAATATACCGCATATAGCCCAATTGATGCGATATTTACGCAAATTGTGAATGTGTTTCTAGCAGACGGAAGCCTGAAAGGGTGGGTGGGGGTGGCTGGGTAGGAGGGAGGCTAGCAGGGAGGGAGTGAGTGAGTGAGTCGTGGAGAGAAGGAAGGCAGGCAGATCTCTAGATAGATAGCCAGCTGTGTGACAATTGAGGAGGCGCCCGAGGCGTATTGATGTCTTGGGATTTTGAACCTTATGTCTACCAGGTGTCTGGTGTTTGTTGCCACCAAGAGTTTTACAATAACATGAGTCAGGAATGGAGAGAGAGAGAGAGAGAGAGAGAGAGAGAGAGATAGAAACTGAGACATGCGTATGTCGTACGTATAAATGGACTTCAGTATTGCATTTTTATGCAAGCAGACATTGCATTTTAGACACATGTGAAGTACCACAGAAACATGTAGGCCATTGACTGTAAATAAAGTATTATATTATAGACCACCAGCGACGGTGGTCAGTAAACACAGGCAGATTGCCTTTTGTGATAAAGGGCTAAATATAGAATGGTGTCTCCTTACACTTGCGAAAGGGTAGATTGCCACCAGAGAAACGTTTACTTATTTATTTCCAAGTAATATGCAATCTAAATGTATATTCGAGACCTACTGCAATTATTTGTATGACAGTCATGACTATGTATAATCCAATATACGCGCGTAGGCGAGACATAAGAAAGCTGGTTGAGCAATTTTCGACACCTACACAGTTATTATTCTTTTTTATTTACAATATTATACAATACAAATGTATTTGTGAAGAGTATTTTATCCATTATTGTATTTATACAAATTTTGTTCCCAGACAGAGCTGCTGTTGCTGGGGCATAAAGGAGCGGCAAGGGTCACCGCTTGACCGTGTGAAAATGAGTGGAGTCGCACTGAGAGGGGCAATTTTGCTGAGTGTTTGGGCAATTTTTGACAGAATAAAGTTATATAATTACTAATTCTTGACAGAGACAAACTTTTATAAACCTTGGCATGATATAATTGATAATCCCATCAATTTACAAACGTAAATTGGTGGGATAATTCATTTTTTTTGTATATTGTCATTTCGATTGTAGACACGAAGTTTTGAGTGATATTTGGTATGAGCTCCTGTGGCATGGTTGGTAAGGTCGCAGACTGGAAAACTCAAAGTGTGGTAGGGTTGTGTGATCGAATCCAGGAGGGGGTTATGGGGAAGGTTTTATATTGTCTAGAAGATTTTTGATAAAAATTTTTTTTTACAAGATCATGCCATTGTATTCAAACAATATGAAATATTCATAGAATATATCATATTGTAAGAATACAATGACATGACCTTGTTTTTTTTGTTTTTTTGTATTGTTTTATTTTATTATCTTAGTAGGTTTGACAGGATTTGTTGAAACATATTTATTTTTGTACAATTCATTTGAGGTAAGAAAATAATTATATACACATTACTTTGGCTAATAACAAACATATATATTGATATACTAAAAAAATAAGGCATATTACATGTAAATCTTTGAAACTTATAAACTAAATAATGAAACATACAATTATATAATGTAAAAGCTATATCACAGGGACATCTTTGGAACTTATACATTATATAATATATATGTTACATTATGAGGTAGCGTGATCAATTAGGTCAGGTCAGGTAAGGTAGGGCGCGAGTCCAGGACAGGGCGGGGCAGGGGGCGAGTCCAGGGCAGGGCACGGGGCGAGTCCAGGGCAGGGCAGGGCAGGGCGACACTCAATAATTCTTGAAGGTGTGGTAGTCCCTGAAGCAGTCACCCAGGCAGAGTGGAACTTTGCACTCGGCACACATTGAGGTGACTCTTTTGGTGACATGGGGTTTCCTGACACTGGAGCTGCAGACGGTGCACTGCGCCTGCCTGTGACGAGTGCCAAGCATCTCAGTGTTGATGGGGTAGTGTCTTTCGACACCCAGCTGGATGCGGTCAGGAACGTGATCCCCACGCCATGCCGTACGTCTGTGAGTGGTGGTGCCATACTTCTCCAGGAGTTGGTATGAGACGTTGTAAACGAACTCCCGGAATTTCAGCTTCTGGTTTGGGGCCACATCCTTTTTCACCAACCACAAGTTGTACGCGTTGAGCATCGTGATATCAACTAGGTGGAGGAAGAGCTTGTGATACCACTTCACAGTCTTCCTCAGACACTCAACGCCTGACAGCTGACAGTCAGACTTGTCCACCAGGCGCATGTTCTTAGTGTAGTCCACTACCATGTCGGGCTTGTAGATTGTCTTCCTGGTTCGGTAGTGGATTTTGCCAGAATCCACCTGGGCACCTGTGTGGACGGTGGAAAGCAGGTGGACGTCTCGCTTATCCTTCCACTTCAGGGCTATCAGTTTCCCACACTTCTCGAGCTGCTTGTATTTCTGCCCCTTTCGTCGCCTTCTTCGCACATGCCTCTCGCGGTGTTCCTGGGCCAGGTCGTCTTCTGAAGGTGTGTCACTGGAGGAGGCATCTGTGAGAGGAATGACATTACCTGTGAACTTTGGCATAAACTTTCTTGTCTTTCTGACAGTCCCACATGACCCCGTTTGGTTGTCATGAAGAAACTGGCAGAGAGCAGGAGAAGTATACCAGTTGTCAGTGTAGATGATGTGGCCTTTGCCCAGGTAAGGTGCCAACATTTTCCTGACGATGGCACCTGACATGCCCATGGGGTCATTGGCAGCGGCTTTCGGTATGTCAATGTGAGTGCCTGTGTACACGATCATGTCAAGCACTATTCCAGTTTCGCAGTCACACAAAACGAAGAGCTTGATTCCGAACCTATGCCTTTTCAAGGGGATATACTGCTTGAACAAGACGTCCTTTGAAGAGCACGAGCGACTCATCAATCACCAAATTGAGGAAGGGGTAAAAGTATTTCCTATACCTCTCCAACAACATGGTGAACACATCCCGAACTTTCCATATCCTGTCAATCCTGTTAGGATTTTTGTTGTTTGCAAAGTGCATAAATCTTAGCAGCAACAAAAATCTGTCACGAGTCATGAACTTATTGAAAGTTGGGGTGGCGATGAGAGGGTCGTGCTTCCAATAGTGTTGCAACACATGCTTCTTGATCAGAGGCATGAGGAACAACAAGGCAAAGAACGTCATAAATTCTTCCACAGTCGTATCCACCCAGCCTCGTATTCTCGCTTTTGGAGAAAGGACGTCCAATCTGCCAAACACCCACCTGTAGTAGGCGTTTGTTTGGGCAACGATGTACGTCATTACCTCCATGTCGAAAAAAGCGAGGAAGAAGTCGCTTTCGTTCGCTTGATCGTCACAGGGCCAGTCGTCAGTTGTTCCTGACGTCCCAGGATTGAACTGGGGCACGTCAGGTACAAAATTGACCCCGTCAGACCAATCGAACGAAGGCAGCTCAGGGATCGGAATGTCGTCTGCGTCTGCTTCATCGTCTGAAATATCGCTTCCATGGTCGCGATACAGCACTGGCATCATCATCACCCTCCTCTTCACTTGACAGACGATGCCCTTCCTCATTCTCGTCACCGACGTCGGACTCACTCCCACTGTCCACTCCTAAATCCCCCCACCCTTGGTCCCGTGCTAGGGCTTCGTCGTCGAAACCTGGGCTGCCAATGTCCTGCGAATCACCATCAAACAGCAGGGCGGCATACTTTGATGGTGCCAGACTTTTCCGGGTCACTTTTGCACGTGCGGGAGTCTTATGGACAGGGACAGCAGAGGCGGTGGCAGGGGCCAGGGGCCAGGGGCCAGGGGCCAGGCGGCAGGGGTGGCGGCAGGGGCAGCAGTGGTGCGTGGCCTTGATGGCAAGATGATGGTGGTGCCTGTCGCCCTTCTCTCTGTTCCTTGGGCAGGGGCGGCAGGGGCAGCAGGGGCAACTTGGGCAGCAGGGCCGGCAGGGACACCAGGGTCAGCAGGGCCAGCAGTCGCTTTCCCTCTCCCTTTCCCCTTCCCCTTCCCCTTCCCTGTTCCTTGGGCAGGGGCGGCAGGGGCGGCAGGGGCAGCCGGGCCAGGGGCGGCTGGTGGTGGTGGTGGTGGTAGGGGCACTGTGGCTGGCGTACGGGTTCTCTACCCTACGCCCGTGCCTTTAATTTTTCCTACCCCCGCAGGTTCTGCAGCCCTAGGGCGGCCTCCTGCGTCGCTGGTACCGGTGGCAGGGGTGGCAGTGGTGGCAGTGGTGGTGGTAGTGGTTGTTGCAGTGGCCTGGGTCGTGGTGGCAGTGTCCCGAAACACCAATGACTTCTGTACCTTTCTCGTGCTTGCACGTGTTTTTCGTGCTTTGGGTGCAGGTGTTTCGTCCTCCGAGCTGTAGGGCGTGTCGTACTGGTAGCTAGGGTCTTTAGCAGCCACCCTCTGCCTTCCACGGCGGCTAACACCACCAGAAGGAGGGCTGGTTGTGTTATCAGGGAGCGAGCGTGAGGGACGTGTGGGCTCCATGACTAGTGCGTGGTTACTGGCGCGGTGGTGCTTGCACGAGTGCGGGGCGAGCGTTTGGCGGGGTGGTGTCGAGAGTTGACATGTAGTACTATACCCACACCAATTTTCCGCCGCCTGACTATAAACGCGCGGTTTTGGTACGCGTTCAAAAGCTCTGCTATTAAGAGTCTCCCCGCAGTCCGCCGGGGGAACTATTAAGAGTCTCCCCGCAGTCCGCCGGGGGAACTATTAAGAGTCTCCCCGCAGCTCCCGGGTTAACAGATTCCTATATGGAATACAGAACAAATTGGCGTTGTATTCGAGTTGGTGAAATAATTAGACAATAGATCTACACGAAACTAGAATTCCTAGACAAGATGGATCAAAATGATCTATTTCATAATAGAATAAACCAATAAGTTATTCACAAATTATTCACTTAACGCACGACAAAATAGGGCGTAACAGGGGTTTCTCTCGAAGAAAATATATTTAGATTGTGATGATCAGCAATACAATTCTTCTATAGGATGGAGAGCCGAGTTTAAGTAAATATGAAATTGGGCGTAGGCTCTAGGTAAAAGTGAGACTTTAGAAGGGAATAAATTCACAGTATACACTTCAGCTTCAACTTGGTACATACATAAATAGAATGGGCATACACAAGGAAAATCTGTGAGTATTCAGTTCGATTATCGATTTACAAAAGTATGTGACGCATGCGTAGAATGTTTTATATGAACTTAAAAGATAAATTAACACTAGATTTTGGACACAGATCTACACAAGGTTTCTGAAGGATTAACGCATACACAACAATTAATAATCATGGGCACAGATCTACAAAGGAATTAGCAATGAATATTCACATATTTTACTCCTACCTTCACAACAATAATCACAACGTAAGACACTCAGAGACACTTAGGGTGAGTTTGGGGGGTTGAGGTTCGAGAGCAAGTCTCGCCGACGTAGAGCGTAGGTTCGCCTGGACTAGACTTCAGGGGGAGCTGCTTCTCACCGTCAGGAATCCCACATCCAGACGTCAGAGGCATACAACAGGGCTTGTTGTAGTCTCGAGGAGGAGGGGGAGGCAGTTACCAATTTTAGTTAGATGCTCCAGACTTTTCAGACTTAAGAACATTGCCGAGGTGGAAGTGCTTGCTTTCTCAACAATTTCATTGAGACTATGTTCAAATATTTTCTTAGCTTTAATTTATAGTGATTCAATGTTAAAGGGATATAGTGAATCGTTGTGACATCAATAGTGAAGTAAATACTTAGCTTAAAAATACATGGTAGTTATCATTTGATACCTAATCATTTAAAGTATTTTATTTAATACTCTGGGGTGAGTTACTAAGTCTAGGAAGGATATAATAGCAACTCTGGTGATTTTATTATAATTGAGGGTTATTGGTGATTCAGTGGATAGCTCTGGTCTTCACTATGTTCCTTGGTTGATCCAGAGTTCTTCGTAATAGTACTGCACTGTAGATCCTAATATCCCCACTTGTGCCGGTACCACTCAGGTCTTTGATGCGGAACTTGCATAAACATTTGCTCGGTGTACTGCAAATCTGGCTGCTGGTGCAATGAAGGCTGGTGATTGGTGGAGAGGGTTTGAAACTTGGATGGATATTGGCTCAAACTCCCATTCTTTTGTAGGGGTGACTGACCTAGGTGACCCATCTTCCTGGTAGTAAGAAAACGGGAATGACCTGGTAATATGGGGCACTCCTCTGTTTCTTGTTCCTCTGCAACATGAGAAACTGGTATGGCATCGCGTCTCTGTTGCTTGTTTCTTCTTTTCTCCTTCCTACTCACCTGTAGGCTAGCAATCCTACAGTGTTACCCATCCCCGTTCTATTCAACTCCGTCACTTCACCGCATTCGTCGAAGAAAAAGTCGCGACCTCGCGATTTCAGAATGTATGTCCGGGTGGTGGAGTTAGCGAGAACGGGGTTTAAATGCTGCAACGTCAACAGCCACATGGTCGTAGGCACATCAGCAGGTGTAGAGATGTCCATGCCGATGTGTATATGCAGTGGAAGTTTCGATTCTGAGGCTTTTTGTACCATCTGTTGTGGGGTTTTGACAACAGTACTTGTTAGGCCATCAGAAAGTAGAACACTGTTGATTTTCATGGCTGTCGTAGGTGTCGAAGTTGATGCTGCAGTGGCTGAGGGTGACTGGGTAGCAGGAGGAGTTGTGGTGGCTGGAAGGTCTGTGGAGTGAGTGGCCGGTGAAGGGTTGATGGGCAGTGGGTGGTCCTTGGATGTTGTTTATCCAGGGGATGAGGTTGACCTCGCAGTAGGTGTAGTGGGAACCCTTTGCATAGGCGAGGTAGGTTTTGGCGGGATACAGTACGGGTAGGTAGGAGAGGAGGAGGTGTGTGTGATGGGTAGGAACAAGGCCCTGGGCATGGCTGAACAGGGGGAGTGGCTTGTGGTAGAATAGATGGTGTGACATGCAGTGGTTTATATCTTGGTGCAGGTGTTAGAGGAGGTAGGGGTTAATGTGTCACAGGTTCTGTGGATCCCAAATTCTGAATATTTTTATGTAGGTAATATGTCATTCTGGTCAGGATCTGCAAGCATAATCATATTCTCATCAATAGGCTGAAATCTACGTACGTGCCTGTTACGGTATTTGCGTGACTCACCGAAATAATTAATGGTAACCTGATAACAATTTGGCACTGTTAAAATTTCAAAAGGACCTTTAAATCTCGGTTTGAGTTTAGACGGCACAGGTAATTGAGCAACCATCACGAGATCGCCGACACGGTGCGGGCTGGCTTTGGTAGTTTCATCAGGTTGAAGATCTTGAACAAATTGGATTTGCCTGAGACGGTTCTTGAGATGGACTAGTGACTGGTCGAAGTTGGAGGAGGGCTCATATGGGGCAGCAAGATGGCGAAGAGGTAGTAGTAATGGTGGCACTCCAAATACACGCTCGTGGGGTGAAATTCCGTCTTGTTTGGGGCAGGTATTTATACCCCATTGTACAATTTTCACTTGACTGGGCCAATCCTTGGTGTCCATTTGTTGTAATCTGGTTCTTATTTGGTTGGCAATTGTCCTATGACTTCTTTCGCAAATGGAGTTGCCTTGAGGCCAGTATGGGGATGAGTGACTGATTTTGAACCCACACATTTGAGATAACTGGGACCAAATGTGACTGGTGAATTCAGGGGCATTATCTGAATGAATGGCTTCAGGTAATCCAAAATATGGGAAAACGTGTTGAATGAGGGCTTCAGCTACTGCAATGGCTGAGTGCTCTTTGGCAGGACAAGCAATGACGTATTTGGAATATGTATCCACAAAGGTTATGGTGTACTTAAACCCTTGGTTTCCTGCCATTGGTCCCATAACGTCGACGAGTAATTGCCATGGCTTGGAGGTGATTAACTTGCCAGCAGGTCCGGCGGTGCGGGTTCTATCTTTACCCAACGCACAAGCTTGGCAAGTTTCTGTTATACGTTTGGCTGTTATATATGGGGAAGGGGTCCAAGAGACTTGTTGAAAGGTGGTGATCAGTTTCCTTTGAGCTAGGTGAATACCATTGTGCATATGTATGGATTGCATGATGGATAGTGCAGCTTGTGGTGTTATTACAATGTTCTCATCTATGGTGTATAGATTGTCTCCTCGTCTAGTTAATTGATTAAATATTTTGCGCGGCATCCAGTCGGATTTCTCTTTTTGTTGGAAAGAATTAAGCAGGTCTTGTTGACTGTTATCCAACGAGTCTTGGTGATGTATGGTTAATATGTTCCGAGTCTTCTCTTGATGTGGCAGAGTATTGGTTAAGGAGTCTATGGGAAGTCTAGATAGGGCGTCCGCATTAGTATGGAGTTTACCTAGTCTGTATACAATATCGACATCGAATTCTTCTAATGATTCTCGCTATCTGACCGTTAATGCGTTCTTGGTGTCAGATTTACGGAGCCATTGAAGGGCGTGGTGATCAGTGATGACGGTGACCTTGACACCGGCCAGGTATGCCTTGAAATGTTGGAGGGCCCATATCATACCTAGGCATTCTCTTTTTGTTACTGGATAGTTTGTTTCTGCTGGATTGAGGGTACGACTGGCACAGGCAATGATGTGCTCCTTGCCATCTCTAGTATGTCCAAGAATGACACCTATTCCGAACTGGGAGAAGTTGGTGTACAATCTGAATGGACGTGTGTAATCCGGGAAGGACACAACCGGAGATGCCACTAATTTTTCTTTCAGATTATTTAATGCTTGCAGGCGTTGTTCTGTCCATTTGAATGGTTCATTCTTTTTTGTGAGATCATGTAATGGTTTGGCAATCATCGCGAAGTTCTTTACAAATCTTAGATAGTAAGAGGCCAACCCTAGGAAAGCTCGTACTCCTTTGACATTAGTGGGAGGTGAAATTTTGCTGATTGCCTCTAGTTTCTTAGGATCTGAGGAAATAACTTGTTCTGACACGATATGTCCCAGAAAATTTACTTTAGTTTTGGCAAGGGTGCATTTTGATGGTTTGAGTTTTAGACTGGCATCCCTTATTCTCTGAAATACTTGTTTTAGTCTTTGTAAGTGTTCGGCCCAAGTTTTTACAAACACAATAATGTCATCTAAATAGGCCAGACATGTTTCCCAGGTTAATCCTTGCAAAACAGATTCCATTAACCTGGAGAAGGTGGCTGGGCCATTGCACAGACCGAAAGGCAAAACAGTGAATTCATATAGTCTGCCTTGGCTGGTAGAGAAAGCTGTCTTTGGTTGATGTGCTGGTGATACTGGAACTTGCCAATATCCTGCTTGAAGATCTAAGGTGGTGAACCATTTTGCTCCAAGCAGGGAGTCCAAGGAATCATCAATTCTGGGGAGTGGTGTAGCGTCTTTGATGGTGACGTCATTCAGTTGCCGGTACTCAATGAAGAAGTGGGTTGATCCGTCTTTTTTTCGGACGAGTACCACCGGAGACGACCAAGGGCTGGTAGATGTTTTGACTACTCCTGTGGCGAGCATATCTTGCACTTGTTTTTCTTCCTCTTGTCTCTGGATTGGGTTTTTTACGACGGAAGGGTTGCTTTATGGAACGTCCTACGGAATGTATAGGATGATGAAGCAAGTCAGTTTTCTCCATGTCTCGGCTAGATGTAGCGAAAATATCCTGATATGACATCAGTAAATTTCTGAGATCAATTTGTTGACAGAGTAAGGTTGGAAGGAATATCAGGAAGGGGGTTCTTAGTTGGAGGGGAAGTATCAGTAGGAACAGATAGTTCTTCTGAATACATCTCAAGCTCACCAATGGCTAGTCCTTTTGGTAATGTGATTGGCTTATCAGATATATTCGCTATCTTGATACAGTTCAATTGATTTGGTAGCAGGCTAGGAGCGGTTAGGCAGGCCCCGTTGAAAGGGCTATGGAGGTGTGGGGTCAAGATGACATCTCCCATTAGGGTGGGTACCAAAGGTATCCATTTCTCATGATGAGGAGGAACTGTTACAGTACTGGAAGTGATAGCTTGAGATATGAGGTGGGTGTTGTCCTTCTCATCCTCGGAATTTTTTATGGGGATGGATTGTTCATTACACTGAAGTTTAGCAGTTCGATTAAGGGGGGCAGGCAGGGAGTTGGATTTTAACTGCTGATGGGGTTCAAGGTAGGTTTTGTTTGTTTTGCTTGGTTCTTGAAGGTGGATCAAAGGTTAAGGTACGGTGCCTACAATTTACGGAGGCACTCAAAGAAATCAGGAGATCGAGTCCAAAGTAACCGTCGTACTTAGTCTCGTTAGGATTGTAGATCACAAAAGAATGATTTACTCCGTGATTGGGAATAGGGGTATTAAAACATATAATGGAAGAGACTGTCCTAAATTTGGAATGACTTGATCATTCGCACTGACAAGAATGATAGAGGAAGGTTGCATATTCCCGAAAACTTTGTGATGTTTCCGGAAAATCAGAAGGAACAGGCAAGAACGGGAAGCTCCCGTGTCTATGAGAAGTCGGACTTTCACCCCGTTAAGTGTGATTTTTTGGTAAACTGGGAGACTATCTGTAGATGTCCCATCATGAGCCCCCGCCAGGTTGACGACTATTTGCTTCGGGGGGCAGTTTAAAAATCCTGAGGATCCGGTTGTAGAGCCTCAGGTAGATACTGCTCCTCTTCTTCTTCACTACTGTAGGTCCGTCTTCAATTCCGGCTGTTCCGTCTTCAATGATGGTGGCTATCTTACGTGGCTTGATCCAGGGAATTTGTGACCACCAGCTTGGGGCCCTGCTCCGTCTTTTCGTAAGTTCCGTGAACGATCTTTTTAGTGACCATAACATGCACGGTCCAGAGCATGGCTTCCAATCAGCTGGTCGAATCATGGCCCATTCCTCGGCTTTATCAGTAATACGAGGCGCCACGGGACCACTGATGGGGGCTGCTGCTGCTGCTGGATGTGTGGTTACCTTACTAATTACGGCGATTTTGTCCTGTTCCCTGGATTTTCTGAGTGCCATGATCCGCCTTATCACCGGCAGATCCGTGTCGTAGTTGATAGGTTCTATGATCGAGAAGTGATCTGCCACCGTGTCTGGCAAAATTCTCACAAGTGCCTTGAAGATGATTTTCTTCCGTTGTGCTGTTGGTCTTCCGGAAAAGCATTGATCGCTATCTGATGTAGTTGCTCAATTGTGCCGTCTAAATCCCCTGAGTACTTTATCTCATGACATTTTTTATCGGCAATGGTCTGACCGAGCACTGGATTGATAGCAGTTTTCACGTCATTTTCAAATTGCGCCCAGGTTAAACCAGGCATATTGTTGTGCACATACCCTGATACTTTGGTTGCATACTTCCCTAGTTTCACTACTATAGTGTGGATCTTGGAAGCGTCTTCGTTTCCGAACATAATGTCCAGGACCGGTTTGACTATTTCCATGTATGTATGTAACTATGTATGTCATAATCTTCTGGCTTGAATATCGCCGGAATATCAAGTGATCTAATGGCTGCCATGGTGAATATTGTGTCAAAATGTTATATGAGTACCAAGAAAACAAAAATTATTTAAGAACTCTCGTGTTGATATGCTGTATCGAGACACCACTGCCGCCAGTGTTATGCCGGGTTGTAGTACAACTTAGCTTAGTGTTGGTCTTTACTCAAATCCATCTATGGACTTTTAGACTCAATATATCCTCAACAGGGACACGTTCAACACGCTCTTATTCACAATTTAGGTACTCAATCAGGATAATATGAGCACAATAAATACACACATGTAATTCTATACTCTTATTTATTCAATGACATATAGATAAGTCAGTATACTCCTTAACCCACTGAGCCCCAGCGACGCAGGGTTTGCATCCACAATGTATGTAACGCTAAACCCCAGCGACGCAAACCATGCGTCCTGGCCGGTCCGGTCCCAATTACTCCGGTCCTATGGCACCTAGAGGGCTCAGATTTGTATGGGAACTGTGTAAGTATCCCACGATCATCGGCATGATGGCTTAAAACTCTCAAAGTCCAACCACGTGCGCGTGAGCGCGCAAAAACCGGTATTTTGGGTGTTATTGCCTTAAATTTTTTACTCTTGTAAAATCGACTTTCGGGGGCTCCGTAGGACCAATTTTTGACCTTTTTGATCGTTTTGTTTTGTTTTGGTTTTTCCTTAATTCCTAACCCATTCGCTATTATTTCTGGAAAAAAAAATCAGAAACAGCCGGTCCCTGGTGGTACATTTATTATAAACTACCTGGGGGTCAGTGGGTTAACTATTATTGGGGAATAGTAAGCGAGTACGTGTATGTATACTTTGACATAAACAAATTATAGGCAATTCATGCAATTATACTTAGGCCTAAAGTGTGGGTGGATATTTACTTAGCTACTATAAAGAATAGCAAGTAAACATTTAGCAACATTTATCACACACCAAGGTCTATTAATAACATACAATGAGCGTGAATCAAGGGATAGTATTATAATGGAAGTATACAATTATAATCAGACAAACATACACATAGATAAAACCCTTGATAATAATATACTGTATATGAGAGTTGAGTATCTACTGTGAATTATTCTGAATAAGTTTCTGACAGGTGGAACGAAATCTCTAAGTACGCGTATACAGGCTGGGGCGGAACAAAAGGGGGAAGCGGAAGAAGAGCTCTGGTGTGAACGCTCGCTCACGGGTGGCGAGAAGTGTATGGGTAAATTAAATGGCTATCGCGCGCAGATAATTTTGGCCAGGTAGGTCACTCAGGTTCGTTTTACTGAGATGATCAAAATAGTATTTATGGTTAGTGCGATATTATTCTGAATAAGGGGAGGAATATGTTGAAATTCAAAGGGGAGGAGAGTTTAATTATTTTTGCAATTAATGATGTACTTAGATTATTATGAGAACATTTATAGCTTGAACATACAATTAATTAATTCTTATATGCAATGATAATCTCACTGGTCGAGGAATTCAGATTTAATTATTTATATCTACTGAAGATTACTCAAAAGTTGAATATAACCTAACTGAATCAGGCAATAGATTGATTACAGCAGATTAGAGAACGCATCAATAAATTAGCTTATACGAGTAGTTATAATAAAACTTCAAGTTAAATATGGCATACACGACGAAGTTGCACTTAGAGGGAAATACCTGATAAGGTATGAAGGAGATCTGAACAGGTTAACAGATTCCTATACGGAATACAGAACAAATTGGCGTTGAATTCGAGTTGGTGAAATAATTAGACAATAGATCTTCACGAAACTAGAATTCCTAGACGAGATGGATCGAAATTTTCTATTTCATAATAGAATAAACCAATACGTTATTTACAAATTATACACTTAACGCACGCCAAAATAAGGCGTAACAGGGGTTTCTCTCGAAGAAAATAGATTTAGTTTATGATAATCAGCAATACAATTCTTCTAAAGGATGGGGAGTTGAGTTTAAGTAGATATGAAATTGGGCGTAGGTTCTAGGTAAAAGTGAGACTTTAGAGGGGAATAAATTCACAGTATACGCTTCAGCTTCAACTTGTGTGACGCTTCTGCATAGTAACCACGTGCGGGCATGCGCGCGCGTCGGCTGCCCAGCCGTTTAGAAACCGGCTGGTGGTAGCCGGCCGGCAGGCTTTCCCTTAGTATATATCCTACAACAATGTAACTAATGTCTGGGATATTCTTATGTTGTTTCACAGCTTGAAGCTGCCCTTATTCTTAACCAACTCATCTTAGTATATTTTATTCTCGATAGTTGATTGTTTCATTATAATATATAAGATGTAAGTCTAGTGAGAGCGGGAAGAGACGAGCGGGAGAGAGAGACCGGCTTGGGACATTGCTTCGCGCGGAGAGACCAGCTTGGGACGAGCCTGAAGCGCTGCCACATGCATTTGATTGCAACGTTAGGCTTAGTTTCGACTCACGCACGGGGTAGAGGATTTTGACCAGGCAACTGTGTTGAGTGTTGCCAAGCCTGGGATGTATTCTGCATGCCTAGGGTAGGGTCCAGACAGATTCAAGACTCAGAGCTCACCTCATTATCGTACCCTTCGGACCCCCTTGATATCTATCCCTCTCAACCCCACTTAGAAACGTTCTCTCTTACTTTGTATACCTTCTTTCCACTACTTCACCAATCTATTTAATTATCCCATCCCCTTGATAGACCTTATATCTAGTATTGTATTAACGACGAGCTCTCAGATAACTAGATAGGATTTTGGGCCTTATGCAGAGATGTAATTGTTAATGAGACCTAGGAAGCTTTTTGTTGTCTCATATTTGGTGGTTTCATGCTTGCTAGTGTGTTCTTGTGTCAGGTTAGCAGGGGCTAGACCGGAGGGGGGCTTTTTGCGATCCTTTAAGTAAAGTCTGCTGGTGCGAGTCCCGTGGACCCGCACGACTTTACTAGGATACCCGTGGGAGTCTGGGGGCATTTTCTTGTCTGTGTCCCTGTGTGTCTAGCATTGTGTTGTGTGAGGGCCCTTGCCTAGTCCACTCAGCACTACGCTAGCACGTCTTGCTTTTGTTTTAGGGTCGCCAGGAGAGAGTCAGATACTTGCGATCTGAGTCTCTCAAGAGAGCACCCTTTCAATTAGAGTAATTTGGCGCACAGACCTGGGAACGTCCCTAGACTAGAGCAGGTGGCTCAGCCCGGGTATCCGAAGCCTATATCCTTCTGGATAGACCTCTTCCACCTGGCAGATTAACAGCTAGGGGTTTATTATCTCTGTATGCTTGTTATTGTGCCACAGTTTATCGTTTTTGTGAGCATTGTGAGTCAGGGTGTGGCTTAGAGACTCTGTCCGAGCAGGCTTGCCTGACTACGAGTGAGAAGCACACCTGTATGTGGTTATGTTGCGAGTTGCTGCCTGTATTTAATTATACCTATGCCATTATACACTGTATGTCCTATCACTAGTATTTATTCCTGCTTATGAGTTAAGAGTTCTCTAAATCCGTAACGTACTTTCTTTGCTAAGCATCAGATCCTACAGTAGCCGCATGCAGTTTAGAGACCCGCATCTTGTCTACCTGTACGATGTTTTGAGGACTGTTTGCTTTCACCTTCTTTCACGCAGGGGTGTTTAGTTGTATTAATTAACGTAACGTTAAATGTACTTTCTTCTAGTTTGTTATTAAATTGTTTCTGCAATTTAATTCCGTTATCTATCTTTTCCTTGAAGCTTTAAGTCAACTTAATTGTGTGATCTTTTATATAGCCTGCTTGACTATCAGCAGTCTATAGTGCGTGCACCCTGTAACCGAGTCAAAGGATACCTCGTTGTCCAGGCAGGACTCTTGACGGTTTAGGGTGGTTTGTTGCCTGGGTTTATAGATAAGGGTTGGATCTAGCGTTTTCCGTTGTTGCTTGTTGCCGCATACCTAGTCCAATAGAAAGAGCCCAGTGTTTATATATCCCAGGACGTAACAAATGGCGACCTTGCATAGGATTTACTGAACAGAGGAATATAGTGGTCATTTGTTTTGAGATTCCTTATGATTAGAGGAATACAGTGGACATAGAGTTTTTTTTTTTGGAGCAACCAATATAACACATTAAAGACTTTAAATAACATTAGTATATACATACTTGCATAGGAGATAAGGCACATTCTATAACCGTGATAATTACTGCAGTACACAAACATGTCTAATACATCAGAACACAGTGATGGGTCAGGTCACGATACGGGCTCGGAGGGAGAAAGACCTGTGGAGTGGCTAGTCGATAGCGAGGAGGGTGCTAGATTTTTTTTAGAGGTGCCCCTTACCGCTGCCAGGGTGTTGAAGCTGAATAAGTATGGCTTAAAGTGTGTGGCAGGTCTTCAGGGTCACCAGGGTTTAAGTGGCATGAGGAAAGATCAGCTGAGGACTTTGATATTGGGTTTAGAAGGGAGAGACCTGGGTGGAGAGGCGACTGGGGGCCACGGTCCCCAGCCCCCCCTCCACTCTACCCACATATCAAACGTCAGGGTGCCTGAATTTAGTACATACCCCCAAGTTGATGGTCAATGGGAGCGTGGAATTCAATCACAGGGACCCTCTCCATTAAATGCACCTTCCCGTCCTCAAGGGTTGACTCCAGATTTGTTGTGTCAGCTTGAGATGGCCAAGGTTGAGGCCGCCGAAAGACAGGCTAGAGCTCAGGTTGAGGCTGCCGAGAGACAGGCTAGTGTGCAGGCTGAGGCTGCAGAGAGAACAGCTATACGAGAGGCTGAACTGCAGGCAGAGTCTACTAGGTATCGGGCTGACAGGGAGCTGGAGAGATTTCGAGTGGAGGTAACAGGGCGAAATATTGGGGGAGGTAACAGACATCGGGACCAATCATTGTCGCACCTGCTTAAACTAGTTCCTGTGTTCGATGAATTATGTGTGGCTGAGTTTTATATGCGATTTGAGAAGAAGTGTCAGGAACACCAGTGGCCTCAGGAAAAGTGGGCAGCATTAGTTTCATCAAGACTCCTAGGAAAGGGGCTAAAAGCGTATGATGCACTACCTTTAGAGTCCTGTGTAGTTTATGATGAGCTAAACAAGGCTGTGCTACGGGCCTATGAGTTACAACCAGAAACTTACCGCTTGAAGTTTCGGGGTGTTACTAAGGGCAAGGATAGTACCTTCCTAGAACACGCCCGGGACTTGTCTGATGCACTACGACATTGGCTGCGTTCAGAGAGGGCAGCTACTTTTGAGGAGTTGAGTGAGCTGGTTCTCTTGGAGCAGTTCTTTAAGTGCACAGGCGGGGACTTAACATTAAATATAAAGGAAAAAAATCCTAGAACTCTCCAGGAGGCAGCAGAAATGGCTGACCTCCGACTATCATTAATTCGAGGGTGCGGAGCAGCAGCTAGGAGTGAGTCGGGTGCAAAGGATCGTACCCCTCCCCCTCCCAAGAATTTTGATACACATAAATACACAAAACCATCTAGCACTGACAATAAAACTGAACATAAACCAAATACCATCCCGTATAAGAAGTCTAATGGTACCTCCCACTCCCAAGGGAAACCAAAGAGTAAAGAGTGCTTCGCATGTCACAAGGAGGGTCACTTTGCAAATGCTTGTCCGAACAAGCCACCAAACAAGGTTGTGTCATTGGCCCGGAGCATAGGGGTGTCGCCTATATCTTCTGAGTTTGCCAAGGGTAGTTCGTCAGAGGGTGGGACACAGCCTGTGTTCAAGAGTCCGAAAGGCTCGAACCCTGTCCGCGACGTCTTTGGGGGTCATAGAGGGCATGGTTTTGTGAGGTGGGCTGGCGAAAGGCGAGGAGTTAAGCTATTGCGTGATACGGGGGCTTCTCAGACCTTGTTAAAGAAGTTTACTGGTAGACCGATTAACGCTGCTCGGGTGGTGGTAGTTCAGGGGATCAATACTACGAAGTCCTACCCGCTGGTGCGGATGGAGCTGGAGGTGGGTGGTGTGGCGAAGGAGCTGGATGTAGGAATTGTAGAGAACTTGCCTGTTGGGGGCGTCGACCTCCTCCTCGGCAACGACTTTGCGGTGCCTGCTTCTAAGGTTTCACCCTTGGTCGTTGCCGAGAAGGCGGCCGACGTTAGTAGGGAGGAACAGGAGTGGGTTGAGAAGTGTAGCGTACAAATCATGGCGTGTGTTGTGACGCGTTCTCAGACATCCGGAGCCTTGCAGCCACCACCTCAGTCTATCAAACCGCGGAGGAAAGGTCACAAGAAAACGGGAAGTGTTGGTCAATTGGAGAGTTTTGAGCCGGCAGTGTTTCTTGGTGACTCATTATTGGCACCTATGTTAGAGTCTGGAGAGGCCCCGGGCCTGTCACCGCTAGTGCAGGTGCAGGGCAGGAAGAGACTCTTGCGACAGCATCGTTATGCGCAGCGTGAGGAAAGGATGGCTCAGCGGGACATTGGAGGTGGAAATTAATTATTTAAGATGAACTTGGATAATCTCGCACCTGCTGATATATGTTCCTTGCAGCTGGAAGATCCTGAAGTCAGGGCGTGTGGTAATGGTGCTGTCGAACTGGAGAGCGATGGGGATGCGCAGCCTGGTGATTTTTTCTTGTCCGAGGGGATCTTGTATCGGAGACATCAGGATCCCAAGAAAAAGTGGGATGGCGGGTCAGGATTAGTGGACCAGTTAGTAGTACCGAGGGTGTGCCGTGAGGGCTTATTGAGATTAGCTCATGATGTGCCTTTGGCAGGGCACCTGGGGGCACGTAAGACGGAGGCAGCTCTGAGCAAGCTTTTCTGGTGGCCTGGGTTAAAGGCGAGTGTCGTGTCATGGATGTCACAGTGTCACACTTGTCAAGTTGTTGGGAAACCCAATCAGGTCATCCCGAGAGCCCCGTTACAACCCATCCCTGTCATTGGGCCGCCCTTCAGCAAAGTAGTTATCGATATGGTTGGCCTATTGCCCCCCACTAGTGCCGGCAATAAATTTTTACTAACTGTAATGGATGTAGCAACACGGTATCCAGATGCTTACCCCATGCGCAACGGGATGGCTAAGACTGTTGTCAAAAACCTACTTGTCTATTTCTCTCGTTATGGCTACCCTCAGGAGATCCAGTCTGATCAGGGATCCAATTTTACTTCTGCTCTGTTTAAGCAGACCATGCAGCAACATGGGATAGTGTCTGTGGTGTCATCTGCCTACCATCCCGAGAGTCAGGGAGTTTTGGAAAGGTGGCACTCGACTCTCAAGAGTATGTTGCGGTGTTATTGCATGGACAATGGGAAGGACTGGGATCTAGGTCTCCCATATGTTTTATTTGCTGCGAGAGAAGTACCTGGGGAGAGCTTGGGATTTAGCCCGAACGAGTTGGTTTTTGGACACAGGGTCAGGGGGCCCCTCCACATAGTCAAGGAGATCTGGGAGGGAGTCACAAAGCCATGCTCGCTTCTAAAGTATGTTGTTGAAAGCCGTGAGAGAATGCTAAAGAGCCTGGAGGTAGCAGGTCGGAACCTTAAGAGTTCACAAGCTCAGATGAAGGACAGATACGACCAGAAGGTGAAGCTGAGGGAGTTTGAAGTAGATCAGGAGGTACTGATACTATTGCCTCTGGTGGGACACCCCTTGTCTGCCAAGTATTCTGGTCCGTATCGGGTTGTAAGGAAGGTTTCTGATCTCGACTATTTAGTAGCTACTCCTGATCGTAAGAAAAAGAACCAACTTTGCCATGTAAATCTGATGAAAGAGTATGTGAGGCGCCCCTCCGAGCCAGTCACTGTCCCGGTGTTGATCTGCAGCGATCGTGGTGGAGAAGGAGGAAGGGACAGTCAAGCTGCGGGGCAGGATAATTGGGATTGTCATATTTCCGCGGATCAGTGGGCGGGGAATTCTAGACAAGTGGCTCACGAGTTGATATTGCACCTGCCTGATCAACAACGTGTAGCTGTGCAGCACTTGTTTGATTCAAACCCAGCTGTTTTCACGGAGCATCCTGGCCTCACTACTCAAGCGGTGCACGATGTCGATGTTGGGGACCACCCGCCCTTTAAATCAGTGCCATACCGTGTTCCCCCTATTAAATTACCAGCACTTAGGGAAGAGCTGGATTATATGCTGAAACGTGGGCTGATTTCTGAGGGTGCAGTAAGGTGGACTTCCCCAGTCACACTGCAGCCCAAACCAGATGGCAAGGTGCGGTTTTGTATAGATTTCCGCAGGTTGAATGGTTTAACCCCCACAAATGCCTACCCTCTCCCTCGCGTGGACGACAGTGTGGATAAGATAGGAAAAGCCAAGTTCCTCACTAAGATAGACCTTGTTAAGGGATATTAGCAAGTGCCCTTGTCTGAGCGAGCGCGAGAGGTGTGTGGGTTTGTGGTGGACGGTGCCACATATCGTTGCCATGTTATGCCATACGGGCTGAAAAATGCCCCTGCAACGTTTCAGAAATTAATGAACGACATTGTAGCCGACATTGCCAACTGTACGGTGTACATAGATGATGTCATAATATACGATGATGATTTTAACAGTCACAGATTTTTAATAAACTGAATGAAGCAGGTTTGGTGGTAAACCTGGGTAAGTGCGATTTTGTCAAAGCCACAGTTTTGTACCTGGGGTTCGAGGTGGGGATGGGTCAGGTGTGCCCTCCACAGACAAAGATCAAAGCCATCGATCAGTTTCCCCAGCCTACGACTAAGAAACAAATCATGCGGTTTCTAGGTATGATAGGCTATTATCGTCGCTTCATCAAAGGCTATTCGACTGTACCTGCACCTTTAACTGACTTATTATCTAAGGACAAGAAGTTCCGGTGGTCTCCTCAGTGTGCAGAGGCGTTTTCCTTGGTAAAACACCTGTTATGTACCCACCCCATACTCAGGGCCCCGGACTTCAGCAGACCTTTTCAGCTGGCGACTGATGCCAGTGGCGTAGGGGCTGGGGCTGTCTTGTTACAGACAGATGATGAAGGTATCGAACATCCAGTGAGTTTTTACAGTAAAAAATTCAATAGTGCACAAAGGAATTACTCTGTAATTGAAAAAGAACTCCTGGCGATAGTGCTGGCGGTCAGGCACTTCGATGTATATGTTCCTGCTTTCGGGCCAGTCGTAGTGGTCTATACCGATCATCACCCTCTGAAATTCTTGAATCAGTTTAATAACCGGAATATGAGGCTGACCAGGTGGTCACTCATGCTTCAGGAGTATAATCTGAACATACGCCATATTTCCGGTTCTGATAACGTGATAGCGGATTGTCTATCAAGGGTGGATGATGTTGGTTAGACTGCCACAGGATTGAGGGTTGAGTGTGGAGGAAAATAGGCTGTCACTGTAGTTCAGCCGAAAAAAACAAATTAAAAAAGCAAAAACCTTATAAAAACTCTTTATTTTTTATAACGTGTAGAATTTTGTATAAGATGTTGTAGCAGTATCTAAGTTGAATGTTTTCGCTTATTGTCGCTGAGTTAGTTGAACTTGCTTGGTGGAGCGCAACAATCTTTATTTTGTTTTTATATAATAAGTACCTTGTGTCGCAACAGTGTGTGGTAATATGAGAAGCTTTCTGTTAGATATGAAGAACTTAGTCAAGGGTCTTATATCTTGGGGGAGGTGTGACGCTTCTGCATAGTAACCACGTGCGGGCATGCGCGCGCGTCGGCTGCCCAGCCGTTTAGAAACCGGCTGGTGGTAGCCGGCCGGCAGGCTTTCCCTTAGTATATATCCTACAACAATGTAACTAATGTCTGGGATATTCTTATGTTGTTTCACAGCTTGAAGCTGCCCTTATTCTTAACCAACGCATCTTAGTATATTTTATTCTCGATAGTTGATTGTTTCATTATAATATATAAGATGTAAGTCTAGTGAGAGCGGGAAGAGACGAGCGGGAGAGAGAGACTGGCTTGGGACGTTGCTTCGCGCGGAGAGACCAGCTTGGGACGAGCCTGAAGCGCTGCCACATGCATTTGATTGCAACGTTAGGCTTAGTTTCGACTCACACACGGGGTAGAGGATTTTGACCAGGCAACTGTGTTGAGTGTTGCCAAGCCTGGGATGTATTCTGCATGTCTAGCGTGGGGTCCAGACAGATTCAAGGCTCAGAGCTCGCCTCATTGTCGTACCCTTCGGACCCCCTTGATATCTATCCCTCTCAACCCCACTTAGAAACGTTCTCTCTTACTTTGTATAACTTCTTTCCACTACTTCACCAATCTATTTAAGTATCCCATCCCCTTGATAGACCTTATATCTATTATTGCATTAACGACGAGCTCTCAGATAACTAGATAGGATTTTGGGCCTTATGCAGAGATGTAATTGTTAATGAGACCTAGGAAGCTTTTTTGTTGTCTCATATTTGGTGGTTTCATGCTTGCTAGTGTGTTCTTGTGTCAGGTTAGCAGGGGCTAGACCGGAGGGGGGGCTTTTTGCGATCCTTTAAGTAAAGTCTGCTGGTGCGAGTCCCGTGGACCCGCACGACTTTACTAGGATACCCGTGGGAGTCTGGGGGCATTTTCTTGTCTGTGTCCCTGTGTGTCTAGCGTTGAGTTGTGTGAGGGCCCTTGCCTAGTCCACTCAGCACTGCGCTAGCACGTCTTGCTTTTGTTTTAGGGTCGCCAGGAGAGAGTCAGATACTTGTGATCTGAGTCTCTCAAGAGAGCACCCTTTCAATTAGAGTAATTTGGCGCACAGACCTGGGAACGTCCCTAGACTAGAGCAGGTGGCTCAGCCCGGGTATCCGAAGCCTATATCCTTCCGACTAGACCTCTGCCACCTGGCAGATTAACAGCTAGGGGTTTATTATCTCTGTATGCTTGTTATTGTGCCACAGTTTACCGTTTTTGTGAGCATTGTGAGTCAGGGTGTGGCTTAGAGACTCTGTCCGAGCAGGCTTGCCTGACTAAGAGTGAGAAGCACACCTGTATGTGGTTATGTTGCGAGTTGCTGCCTGTATTTAATTATACCTATGCCATTATACACTGTATGTCCTATCACTAGTATTTATTCCTGCTTATGAGTTAAGAGTTCTCTAAATCCGTAACGTACTTTCTTTGCTAAGCATCAGATCCTACAGTAGCCGCATGCAGTTTAGAGACCCGCATCTTGTCTACCTGTACGATGTTTTGAGGACTGTTTGCTTTCACCTTCTTTCACGCAGGGGTGTTTAGTTGTATTAATTAACGTAACGTTAAATGTACTTTCTTCTAGTTTGTTATTAAATTGTTTCTGCAATTTAATTCCGTTATCTATCTTTTCCTTGAAGCTTTAAGTCAACTTAATTGTGTGATCTTTTATATAGCCAGCTTGACTATCAGCAGTCTATAGTGCGTGCACCCTGTAGCCGAGTCATAGGATACCTCGTTGTCCAGGCAGGACTCTTGACAGTTTAGGGTGGTTTGTTGCCTGGGTTTATAGATAAGGGTTGGATCTAGCGTTTTCCGTTGTTGCTTGTTGCCGCATACCTAGTCCAATAGAAAGAGCCCAGTGTTTATATATCCCAGGACGTAACACTTGGTACATACATAAAGAGAATGGACATACACAAGGAAAATCTGTGAGTATTCGGTTCGATTATCGATTTACACAAGTATGTGACGTATGCGTAGAATGTTTTATATGAACTTAGAAGAAAAATTAACACTAAATCTTTGACACAGATCTACACAAGGTTTCTGAAGGATTAACGCGTACTCAACAATTACTGATCTTGGGCACAGATCAACAAAGGAATTAGCAATGAATATTCACATATTCTACCTCACCTTCACAACAATAATCACAATGTAAGACACTCAAGAGACACTTAGGGTGAGTTTGGGGGGTTGAGGTTCGAGAGCAAGTCTGGCCGACGTAGAGAGTAGGTTCGCCTGGACTAGACTTCAGGGGGAGCTGCTTCTCACCGTCAGGAATCCCACATCCAGACGTCAGAGGCACACAACAGGGCTCGTTGTAGTCTCGAGGAGGAGGGGGAGGCAGTTACGACTTTTAGTTAGATGCTCCGGACTTTTCAGACTTAAGAACATTACCGAGGTGGAAGTGCATGCTTTCTCAACAATTTCATTGAGACTATGTTCAAATATTTTCTTAGCTTTAATTTATAGTGATTCAATGTTAAAGGGATATAGTGAATCGTTGTGACATCAAGAGTGCAGTAAATACTTAGCTTAAAAATACATGGTACTGTAGTTATCATTTGATACCTAATCATTTAAAGTATTTTATTTAATACTCTGGGGAGAGTTATACTAAGTCTAGAAAGGATATAATAGCAACTCTGGTGATTTTATTATAATTAAGGGTTATTGGTGATTCATTGGATAATTCTGGTCTTCACTATGTTCCTGGGTTGATCCAGAGTTCTTCGTAATAGTACTGCACTGTAGATCCTAATATCCCCACTTGTGTCGGTAGCACTCAGGTCTTTGATGCGGAACTTGCATAAACATTTGCTCGGTGTACTGCAAATCTGGCTGCTGGTGCAATGAAAGCTGGTGATTGGTGGAGAGGGTTTGAAACCTGGATGGTGGTTGGCTCAAACTCCCATTCTTTTGTAGGGGTGACTGACCTAGGTGACCCGTCTTCCTGGTAGTAAGAAAACGGGAATGACCTGGTAATATGGGGCACTCCTCTGTTTCTCGTTCCTCTGCATCATGAGAAACTGGTAGGGAATTGCGTCTCTGTTGCTTGTTTCTTCTTTTCTCCTTCCTACTCACCTGTAGGATAGCAATCCTAGAGGTGTTACTCAACCCCGTTTTATTCAACCCCGTCACTTCAAGTTGCTATGTTGAAGAATCGGCTTTTCACACCGATCCTGGGGACGATCCCTGATATGATGATTCTGTGTGATTTTTCCTTACAAGGGGAGATTTGGTGAAGTGGTCTTGCCACTGGACTGGTAATCCAATGGACCCAGGTTCGAATCCCGATATGTCAATGGGAAGATATTTTTAGGATGGAATTTGTGCTGCACCTATGTATAGTATCAGTGCATTACCACAAAGCCCACCAAAACGCCAAATAAATACCCTCATTGTTCCCTGATTAAATAACACTGTATGGATATTCCGTATTCAAAATGTGCTACAGGGGGACAATGCCTAGTGAGTTCATTTCTCAATAGGTGGCATTCTGAAAGTGAAGGTCTGAGTCTAGGAGATGAGGGAGTAAAGCACTTGAGTGAGGCAGTTTCAGAGATGGGGCTGCTTTGAGCTGTGAGTTGGCAACTAAGCCCCATGCATCCTGCAAAGGCAAGATGGCAGGGGCTGGTTACAGGTAAAAAGGGCTTCACATGTCTCTCACCCCCTAGACTGGAAAGAGACCTCACGGGCTTCACCGTTCAATGTATAGCGGTTGAATGTACAGGCTCTCAGCCTATGCCCGAGAGGGAATAGTTGGAATATAGGAAAACAAACAAAATTACCACACACGCTCTACCCCTAGCTCCAACACAACATGCCTTCAGACCACTGCACTCCACAAACACTCTTCTCACAGATCTTACACAAAGAGCTTTTGACAGCATCAACTCAGCCAGACTACCACACAGATCACTACTTGCCACACTCGACATTAGTAAAGCCTTCGATGCCATCCGTCGCACAACCAAACAAAAAAAATCTACAACACAAACATGCACAACAATACTAAAAGGTGGCTGGCCAACTTCTTAGCAAGTAGATGTGAACATGCGTCATTTGCCGGCCAGTCATCTAGCATCTGAAACTTCCCAAACGTAGTCCCGCAAGGATCCGTACTGTTGCCCGCACTCTTCAATCTGTACATGCATGATATACCTACACCCCACACACCCCAAATAAATATAGCTTCCTATGCAGACGACATAAGACTCACATGCACACACCAAGACCCAGACAGAGCAACACTTCTCCTTCAACCTTCAACACATGTTACGACTGAGGTTTAAATATATCAGGGCTCTTATTCATTGGACTAGTAATGGCATAAATGCTACAACGGAAAGCGCTAGATCCAACCTCTGATGTATATTCCCAGTGAACAAAGAACACAAATACTCTCCAGAGTTCTATATGCAATAATAGATTATTAAACTCTCAATAAATGTGCGTCTACTCTAGGCTTAATGTTATGTGAAAACAGCCTATTACTACCTATAACCGAAGGTGCTTGGTTATGGTATGCAAAGTAAGGTGGTAAGGGAAGTTACAGCTTACGTTACTTTAATAAATAAATGTCAGGCACTCCTGCATGAAAGAAAGTGCACTAAAGTCCTTCAACACCAACAAGGAATCTTCTTTAAATGTTAGATGCTATCAAGATGCTCGAATCGGAAATGGAACCCAAAAAGGCAGGCAGCGGAACAATGCTCGTGCAGGCTATGCACACAAAAAGGCAGGAGATATAATGCAGTCGGAGCCAAGAATATCCTAAACGCTAGAACACTAATAATAATCGCCACGACAATGCAGTATTCCTATCAACAAAAAGAGCCTAAGTCGTTTGTGTCTCAATACATCAAACTAGGCTGCGAAATGCTTGTGTAATCATAAACGGGTATGCATAAAAAGAGTAATTGGTGTAATATACTTAATGTCTACTGTGACTGATAAAGTCTAGCTAGAGTCAATGATACGAGATACTGGTGCGCATGGCATGCCGCATAGCCTAGTGCAAATCTCAAGTCTGTGCGTCAAATATTACGTTATAGGGAAGGGTAGATCTCTTGAGAAACCTTAATACCGAAGTATTAAGCTTTCTCCTGGCGTACCTCAAAGACAAGCAACCGAGCCTAGAACAGTGCAGAATGGTATAGGCAAAAAGCCCTCATTCGTGCATGCTCTATTCTCAATGGAACACAGACTAGAATTTACCCAATCAACTCCAGTTCTCAGGTATGTCGTGCAGCTTATAACTAAAGCCAGCACTCATCGGAAACAATACCTTATAGTATCAGACTCCTAGTCTAGCATTATCTAATCTAGCAGAACACTAATAATTATAGGAAGCGGTACTGAACAATATGAATGCCAACCAATGCTTCGTGATCAACTTATCTTAACCCCTAAAAGTCGGCGCGCAACTTAAGTCGAGTTAAATAAAGCTGGACTATGTGGCGGCGCTCGACATAACTCGAGTGGCAATTTCAGCACGTAATGTTGCTGAGAGAGAGAGACAAGTGGTGGCAGGAGAGTAGCGAGTGTATGACTGCTCCAGACCACCGCGGCGAACCTACTGACACGAATCTCACCTCCCTCCTACCTCTCTCACTCGCTATATACGGAATTGTATCGGGAAAGTGGCTAATTACATGCTTTTTGCACTCGCGTTGCACGGTTATTGCAAGAAAACTAGCCATCATAAAAGGATCGTTATGGTGTCATTCGAAAGCTCTGTTTATGCCCTTTCAGGGATAGATACTTGTTTTACGTTCTGGGTCTTATTTAGGCATGAAAATGATCACGTAAACAGCCCTATTTTGGCTAAAAACACCCCTGGACGAGCTCATTACGGCTGAATCCCAAACCTTCCCCAGGTACCTCCCGTGCAGCAAATAAGACACATGGCAGGCCAAGATCCCAACCATTCCCACTCTCAAAGCAACAACAACGAAGCACAGATTTCAAGGCTGAGTGCCATCGCTCTAACACACCCTGGCTCTCCGGATGATACGCAGATGACACAACCGTAACAATCCCATGCTGCGGGATTGCTTGAACAAAGAGGCTAGAAGTGAAGTTGGATCCTTGGTCTGACTGAATTACCTGCGGGTAACCATACCGGGAAAAATACACTAGCAAGTTTCGTACCACCGTCTTTGCTGACCCATTTCTCATTGTTGCTACCTCCATGATGGTCAGGGGATACTTGTAAAAATCTCCCAACTGTGCATCACTGTCCTCCTTCAACTCGACAGCACCGGTACCACATTCAAGAACCTCCGGGTCTTCTAAGTGCAATTTACGAATGTCCAAAGGAGCAAGCTTATCTAAGTGTTTGCGAAACAACTCATGCCCCCCTCCTACATTGAATTTAGCCTCCCGTTGCTCTCTCTCTCTGTATCGTTGCTGTCTCTTCGTCTTTTTAAGCCCATCCTCTGCCTTCTTACTAACAGTTAATGGGTCTTCTCCAGACTCGAAAATTGGTCCTAATAATGAGTCCCCGAGAATGTCCGTTGATACTGAACTCTCAACCGCATCAACTTCCAACCCCTTCTCGGTACCTTTCCTCCGCTTGTCTAAAGACTGTTGACCAGAATGTGACTCCCTGGATACAAGAGATCGGGTGACAACACACGCCATAGGTTGCACCCGACACCTCTCAACCCACTCCTGCTCCTCCCCACTCACGTCGGCCGGCTTCTCGGCAACGACCAAGGGTGGAGCCTCAGAAGTAGGCCCCGCAAAGTCGTTGCCGAGAAGGAAGTCGACACCCCCAACAGGCAACTTCTCCACAATTCCTACATCCAGGTCACGAGTCACGCCATCAACTTCCATCTTCATTCTTACAAGCGGGTATGATCTTGTTGCATTAACCCCCTGAACCACAACCGCCCGTGCCGTATTTACAGGTTTACCAGTGAAATTCCTCAACAATGTTTGCGATGCCCCAGTGTCACGCAAAATTCTCACCTCATGTCTTCTACCCCCCCACTCCACACAACCGAGTCCCCTGTGGTCACCAAAGGCATCACGGACAGGGAATAAGCCTTCCGGATCCTTCTGCACTGGCAGTGTATTTACCTCGGAAGAATTGCCTCTAACAAACTCCGATGTCCTCTTGAACACTCCAATGCCGTGAGCAAAAGACACGGCTGCCGGAGGAGGTCGACTAGGGCACTCATTTGCCTTATGACCCTCCTAGTGGCACTTAAAACACATAAATTTCGGTTTCGGCTTATACTGTGATGTAAAAGGCCCCTGACTTTTCACATACGGCGCGGTGTAAGGTTTGGATTCAGTTTTAGTTTCATGGCTCTTTTGTTTAAATGTGTCATTGCTACGGGGAAGGCGAGGATAACGGTCCTTAGCACTGACATCGTACTTCTGTGAGGACCCGCAACCCCGAATCAACGACAGCCGTCGATCAGCCATTTCTGCTGTTTCGACTAGAGTTCTTGGGTTTTTCTCCTTTAAGTTCAAAGTTAGATCACTGCCCGTGCTCTTAAAGAACTGCTCCAACATCATTAACTGCTTAACTCCATCAAACGTTGTTACCTTCCCAGATCGGAGCCAGTTCCCCATAGCATCGGACAAGTCCCGGGCGTGTTCCAAAAAGGTGTTATCTCTTCCCTTAGTTACACCCCGGAACTTCAAACGGTACGTTTCTGGTTACAGTTCGTAAGCTCTCAGGACAGCCTCCTTGAGATCCTCATACACAATACATGACTCCAAAGGTAACGCATCGTAGGCTTTAAGACCCTTGCCTATCAATCTACAGGATCCAAGTGCTGCCCATTTATTCTCTGGCCACTGGTGTTCCTGGCACTTCTTCTCAAAGCGTGCGAAAAATTCTGTTACACCACTCTCATCAAACACCGGAACCAGTTTCAATAAGTGCAAGAGAGATTGATCATGAGCACGGTTACCAGCCCCAAGTCGCTGTCCCGTTGTCTCTACTCGCGACTTCTCTACGTCCATGTCGGCACAGTACCTAGTCGACTCTAAATCAGCTTGGATTTTTGCTAGCTCTATGTGCTGCTGACTGATAGTTTTTCTCTCTTCTATCTTGGCTCTCTCATCTATCTTGGCTAATTCTAATTGCTGCTGATGCTGAAGCTGAAGTTCACATGCCCTTTGTTGCTGCTGAAGCTCAGATACCCTGATAGCCTTTCTCTCTTCGATCTTAGCTAATTCGAGCTGATACAATAGTTCTGGAGTTAACCCTGGAGGAGGTGAAGGTGCTACAATGTTTGAAATTACCGGTGGTCCCCCCAGGGGCAACCCACCCTGCCAGTCACCACCCAAGTGTGGAAGCGTACCCGGGGTCGGCAAACTACTGGGATGGCTGGGAGTCGAGTGTTGGGGAAGCATGGCCGAAGGGCTCTGAGCACTCAACCCATCTCGCTCACCAGTCACCCTACCCAGTACACACGTTATCAAGTTATCCCTGGTCATGCTGCTAGTACCCGCATGACCGATAGCTGTGGCCAGATATTGAAGACCGTACCGATCCATACCCTCCAACCGCTCGGCAGTAACAGGCCATTGCAAAAATATCCTAGCATCCTCCTCACAGTTCACCTGATTAACCCTTTCATCATACTGCTGTTCCTCAGTTTCGACATTACGTACTGTGTCTCCATTCTCCTCTGATCCGGTATAAGACATGATGCTCACAAAAATTTCCCACCTCAATATTCAGAAAAGAAGCACCCCAAACTCTTATACCTCGATATACACGCAAACATTCTCGGAAATACTCAAGGGCTATACTATGTTGCAACAAAAAATTATTCTTGCTGATCCCCGCAAAATATTCCCCAAAACAACAAATGTTCCCTGCTAATAAATGTAGGTTCACCAAATCCTAGGTAAGGTTGCCATTTGTTACGACTGAGGTTTAATTATATCAGGGCTCTTATTCATTGGACTAGTAATGGCATAAATGCTACAACGGAAAGCGCTAGATCCAACCTCTGATGTATATTCCCAGTGAACAAAGAACACAAATACTCTCCAGAGTTCTATATGCAATAATAGGTTATTAAACTCTCAATAAATGTGCGTCTACTCTAGGCTTAATGTTATGTGAAAACAGCCTATTACTACCTATAACCGAAGGTGCTTGGTTATGGTATGCAAAGTAAGGTGGTAAGGGAAGTTACAGCTTACGTTACTTTAATCAATGAATGTCAGGCACTCCTGCATGAAAGAAAGTGCATTAAAGTCCTTCAACACCAACAAGGAATCTTCTTTAACACCTTACGAGCGGCCTATGCGGTTTATTTATGTGTACCGCCCAGCGGGGTGTTTTTAGACAAAATAGGGCTGTTTACGTGATCATTTTCATGCCTAAATAAGACCCAGAACGTAAAACAAGTACCTATCCCTGAAAGGGCATAAACAGAGCTTTCGAATGACACCATAACGATCCTTGTATGATGGATAGTTTTCTTGCAATAACCGTGCAACGCGAGTGCAAAAAGCAGGTAATTCGGTACTTTCGGTACATAATTGAGTATGTAGCGAGTGAGAGAGGGAGGAGGGAGCTGAGATTTGTGTCAGTAAGTTCGCCGCGGTGGTCTGGAGCAGTCATACGCTCGCTAGTCTCCTGCCACCACTTGTCTCTCTCTCTCAGCCACATTACGTGCTGAAATTGCCACTCGAGTTATGTCGAGCGCCGCCACATAGTCCAGCTTTATTTAACTCGACTTATGTTGCTCGCCGCTAATTAAGGGTTAAATGTTAGATGCTATCAAGATGCTCGAATCGGAAATGGAACCCAAAAAGGCAGGCAGCGGAACAATGCTCGTGCAGGCTATGCACACAAAAAGGCAGGAGATATAATGCAGTCGGAGCCAAGAATATCCTAGACGCTACAGCACTAATAATAATCGCCACGACAATGCAGTATTCCTATCAACAAAAAGAGCCTAAGTCGTTTGTGTCTCAATACATCAAACTAGGCTGCGAAATGCTTGTGTAATCATAAACGGGTATGCATAAAAAGAGTAATTGGTTTAATATACTTAATGTCTACTGTGACTGATAAAGTCTAGCTAGAGTCAATGATACGAGATACTGGTGCGCATGGCATGCCGCATAGCCTAGTGCAAATCTCAAGTCTGTGCGTCAAATATTACGTTATAGGGAAGGGTAGCTCTCTTGAGAAACCTTAATACCGAAGTATTAAGCGTTCTCCTGGCGTACCTCAAAGACAAGCAACCGAGCCTAGAACAGTGCAGAATGGTATAGGCAAAAAGCCCTCATTCGTGCATGCTCTATTCTCAATGGCACACAGACTAAAATTTACCCAATCAACTCCAGTTATCAGGTATGTCGAGCAGCTTTTAACTAAAGCCAGCACTCATCGGAAACAATACCATATAGTATCAGACTCCTAGTCTAGCATTATCTAATCTAGCAGAACACTAATACTTATAGGAAGCGGTACTGAACAATATGAATGCCAACCAATGCTTCGTGATCAACTTATCTTAACAACTAACATACATGGGTTATATAAGACCTTAACGCACAATACAACTGGCCAGCATGAAGCTGATTATGCAGAGTTAACCAGAGGGGGTATAATATTAATAAAAGGTGGTGAAAGATATGGAAAATGAGAGAGATAGGCAGAGGAAAAGGTTCTCAGGTGCAGAGGGGGTACAGGTATCAAAGGGATAAGAGGGATGCATTCTAGAAACCAGATCTGAGGGAGAGAGTGGCCAGAGAGCAGTATATATACTAGGACTAGTTCGAACCGCGTGGGAAAGCGATAACAAGTCCTCTAGCCAATGCTAAAGAAGCTAGCTAAACATGACGTCACCAAGCATGGTAAAAAACTCCTTCAACGAATCCCCACGAGGCCAGCCAGCTATGACGTCATCGAGTATAGCAAAACACTGCGCGCCTCCCCACACTCTGTTCTACTCTCTCTCTCTCTCTCTCTCTCTCTCTCTCTCTCTCAAATCCTATCATTACTACTTAATGATAAAACATATACTTTGCAATTAAATATATAAAGCCTTGACATGGGTGAAAACAAAGAGCCTTTCTGGACTGCCCATGACACGAGGTTTCATATGAAATAAAGCACACAACAATACATCAACTGTAGCCACATCCACTGCCCTGGCGATCCTAGCGAGTCACTGTAGGACAAGCCATGCGGTTCTAACGGAGTGGTTAACGTCACACACACTACATGACTGGTGCACTACAAACAGACTCAAGTTGGTCCCAGCCAAATCCACCGCAACCCTCCTCACAACCTGGACAGATGAACACAAATACACCCCACACCTCACCATAAACAACACCCCCCTAGCACACACACTCACCCAAAATCAAAGGAGTAACATATGATACTACTCTAATGCCATTCAAACAACATACCACAAACATAAAAAAATAACTGGAACAAAGACTTAACACCCTCAGGTCACTTGCCCACACACAATTTGGACACAACAAAGAAACTACCACCACAGTTTACAAACAATACATAAGATCAGTGATGGAATATGCAAGCCCTGCCTGGGCTTCTACTCTAGCTGAAACACATCACAAGACCTTGCAGACTATTCAAAGTAAAGCCATAAAAATCATCACAGGCTGCACAGCTATTACACCTACAGATCATTTACGTCAAGAAACCAAAGAACTCAAAGTCAAAGACCATTTTTTTTTTTTTTTTTTTTAAAGAGACAATGAACGGAGGAAGGAAAAACACAGATAAAACAAAAAGGCCCATGTGCCTAAAGGCATCCTCCATTCATAAAATGTTTGTAACAACTGGATTTAAACATTTGTAGATTGTAAGTTTGTGGAAAGCAATTCGAGGGAAGTGAATTCCAAAGAGTAGTAGTTCTAGGGATAAATGAATTTTGATAAGCAGAAGTTCAGCATTGTGGAGGAGAAAGTGTAAATTCATGGTCACTCTCAGCTGCCCTAGTTCTACGGGGAAAGATGTGGAGAGGCGGCACAATTGAAGCAAGTTCCTCGGAACAATTGCTGTGAAAATATCTGTAGAATAATGCAAGGGATGCAACGTTTCTTCGTATGGATAATGTAGGAATGTCCTGTGTGATTGCAGGGTTATTGATTAATCTAATAGCTTTATTTTGAATTTTGTCCAACTGCCTCAATGCAACCACTCCACTTCCACTCCACAGAGGTGAACAGTAATCCATCTGAGAACGCACATGACTTTTATATATTACGGCCAACTGCTCGTCAGTGAAGAATTCTCGAACTCTGTACAGGAGTCCCAGTTTTTTAGAGGCATTCTTAGCAATGCTTCTAACATAATGTGTCCAGCTCAAGTTAGTAGTTAATGTTACACCGAGAATGTCAATACTAGGGGAAGTGGGAATATTTACATCATTAAAAAATATATGGGAGTCAGTGAGATTCTGTCGGTTAGAAAATTGAATGTACTTGGTTTTCTGTGCATTAAAGGAAACTAGATTCTTTTGTCCCCATTCTTCAATTCTAGAAAGGTCCTGGTTCAGAGAAATTGCAGTGTTTATTTTTGAATTTATAAGATCGGGTTGGGTGAAAGAATTGGTAAATGTGAAGGAACTGTGGAGTGTTGAGTCATCTGCGTAGGAATGTATTGGATTATGAGTGGTAGATATGAGATCATTGATATGAATCTGGACATGAGAGGCACTCAATTCCTGGCTGCAGCTTCCACAAACCAACACCACACACTACACTACATAGCAACACACCCACAGACATCAACAAATATAAAATCAACACCCAGCACACGGTATCACACACAAATATTGTCCTCTCTCCCTCCCTGCCCACCCCAAACCAGCTTCCAGAAGCACAATCATACTCATATCGCTGGCCGTGCCATCCAATCACTCATAGACAACATGCAGCTGCAGGCACAACCTCCCGAAATCCGTCCTTCTGAATCCTCCCTTCCTTGCGAGGACAGAGTCCACCTGGCCAGGTTGAGATATGGGCACCATCCAGCTCTTCTGAGCTATCAGAAGAGACTGGATGACTCCGTCGTCGACACCAGCCCGGGATGTAACACAGCACCCCATATTATTAAACACATCGTAGAAGACTGCATTTCACACAATCACTTATGCCAACAATATCATCTACACTCCTTTAGAGCCCTGTGGGAAAGCCCGACCGTAGCCATGGCCTTCCTTAGGGACTCGGGGCTGTTTGGCCAGGTAGCTTAGGGAACGACAACAACAAAAACAACAAAACTATTATAATGAATAAAATATAATCAGGATCAGATCAAATGTCTGTAACAATGGCACACCCTAGCCCTGTTAATCAAGGGAGTGTACGGCGGTAAAAAATGCAACCTCAAGTAAAAAAGGATATACTAAAACAAAATAACCTATGGAATAGAAGTTTTAGCCCTTAACCACTTATACATTCTAACCTTACAACAGGTGGTCAAGCCGCTAATAGGATAAATAGTCCCACCTGCTCTGCCACAAAGATGGTATACTCCAGTTGTTGTCTGCGGAGTATGGGGTGCAGCCAACTGAGGAGCATGACTAAGTTTTGTTCTCTGTCTCTATAAGGCACGATCAGTATAACCTTGTGTCTCGGGAGGCAGGGTGTTTCAGGGTCTCTTGTGGGGCTCCAGCTGCCGCCATGAGAGACCCAGGACAGCCGTTCGGTCACCTTATCCACCTCCTGTTTCTCCAGGGCTGCTATTAGGTCTACCTTCAGCTTCCCTTCTGTTACGAAAGTAAACAGCATTAAATATTAGTAAATTTGTGACTAGATAAAATGTGAGTAGTAGTATTGTGGACAGATAAAACAAAATGAGTGACAATTAGCCTTGTGGATTTTTTTTTTTTTTTTACTGATAATGCTAAAACAAACATAATTAATAACATAGTGGGTAGAAAACATGATTAGATAAACAAACCATCACCAGGCTGACAAATATGGTTAGTCACGATATAATATTAATTACAAATGTTTTCATGTATCTGAATGTTTCCTTCGAAGTGCAATTATTGATTCCTAAGATATATTATTTTACACCTGTGAAGATTTTATAAACATATTTATATTGTTATGTATTTATCACAATCATTACAAGAATACCTGTACATTATTTGAAGTGAGATGAATTATAAGTGAGCATGTAAAAAAATATTTATAGCAACATTCAATTACGGGTAAACAATTTTGTTATGGTACTATCTAAAAATAAGAAGAACTACATCTGCAGCCTTTGGAAATCACATAACTCTCAGAGACCAGCCTTTGAATATTTCCGCCACTCCACCTGCCCGAGGGTACTGGCGTGGAAATACCTTGTTTATGCATTTTTTAGCTTCATGAATAATAAACAGACAATATCCAATAAAATGCCATGATCAAATACCTTTACTCATCTTGAGAAAGGTAAAAGGACCATGGTTCTGCGTTGCTGTATTCTCTGTTCCTCATTGCTTGACCAGCGGCAAGAAATTAGATATTTGCGCCAGACTCTATCATAGGCCTTCGATATGTCTAGTGCAAAAGGTCTCACTGAAGTCCCGAAAGGAGGATGACCAAGAATGTGTAAGATATGAAAGAAGATTACCAGTAGAGCGACCCCTAAGAAACCATACTGGCAATCTGAGAGTAGATTATGAGAAGATATATGTTTAAGACATTTTGAAGTAAGTATAGTTTCAAAAACTTTAGAGATCCAAGAAATGAGAGCAATTGGATGATAGTTGGAGGGTTGAGAGCAGTTACCCTTCTTTGGGACAAGTTGAATGAGAGCAAGCTTCCAGCAAGAAAGGAAGACGTTAGATGATTGACTGAGACGGAAGAGTTTGCCTAGGCAGGGGTCAGCACGGAAGCACAGTTTATGAGTACAACAGGAGGAATACCATCTGGACCGTATGCCTTCTTAGTATTAAGCCCAGAGAGGGTAGAAAGTACATCTTTAGAAGAGATTAGGGTATTAGACATAAGTAAGAGAGAAGGAGGTATAACACCGGAATCTAGTGAAAGTTTAAGTGAAGAGTTCAGCTTTGTCAGAGGAAGAGGTGATTGTAGTGCCACCAGATTGGAAAAGGGGAGGGAAAGACAAGGAAGAACAATTGTTGGAGATGTTTTTGGATAGATGCCAGAAAGCTTGGGAAGAGGTAGAGTTGGATAGTTCAGTGCATTTATTGTTGATGAAAGAGTGTTTGGCGAGTCGAAGAATAGATTTGGCTTGAGAGAGCTCTGAAGGACATTGATTGCTGTAATAGCGATAGTAGAGTGAAATAGATGCAACATTGCTGCATGTAAAAAGAGATTGTAGGGAACTAGTAAGAGGAAGTGAGTTGATGAGATGTAATGCTTTGGACTCTACTCTTTTGAGAAGTGCAGTTGGGGTGGAGCCTCCCCACACATGCGATCAATACTCAATGCAGGGGCGCACTGTGCCCCGATACAGAGCAAGAAGCTGTACGGGGGTGTAGAGCCCACGGAGACTATTGAACACACATAACTTTTGGGAAGCTGTTTTAACAAGTGTGGTAATATGATCTTTCCAAGAAAGGTCGGATGAAAAAGATACACCTAGAATATTGAGAGAAGATGAAAGGTTGATTTGTGTATTGTTAAAGAATAATTGATAGTTCTGTGGAAGATTGCAATGGAGAAATAGAGGGAGGAATTAGGTTTTGGAGGCGTTGAAAGCAAGAAGGTATTCTCTGCTCCAATCAGTAATAATTTATAGACCAAAAGATAGGCGCTCTATGGCCCTTATGTATGAGTTTTGGAGTGATTGCATGCTGGGTTGATGTGAAAAATTAGTTGAATAGTGTAAGGTAGAGTCATCAGCATATGAGTGGATAGGAATAGAGGTACAGTTGAGGAGATCATTATTTAATAAATATTAGAAAGAGAATTGGAGACAGGATAGAACCCTGAGGAACAAGGGAGTTGATAGGTTCAGGAAGTGAGCGATGGCCGTCCACAACTGCAGCTATGGAACGGTTTGAAAGGAAATTAGAGACAAAGGCATAGATAGAGGGATAGAAACCAAAGGAGGGTAGTTTGGAAACTTAGGTAACATAAAACTCTTGTAATGAAGAGTTTGAAGGTACCAGGTTAATGTTGTAGCAATTGTGTTTCTAGCTCTGCATTATTGTAATCCATGTCAGAGGTTCCCGTCAATTTACGATGAATTGAAACGACATGTGTTGGCATAAGACACATGTTGACTGGGAATGTGTAGGTCAACATGAATGCAAATCATTTGAGTCCAAGAGTCTCTTTGTAAGCTGAATAGAATCGTCTGAAGTAAATATAAACAAATGAATAAAATTAGTCATATGATTGAAAGGGATACAATTATGTTTGAAATGTAGGCATGCTGTGCATACTAATTTTAAACGTTATAACTTTGGGTATTATGATGCATAGTGCGAGTTAAGGCGGTATCCCACTGTGCGACTTTTCGATGGCGAACACCCTGCGACAGTGTTTTTTTTCTATGTCCGTAAATTCGCGGCGAATAGGGGTTTTGAAGAAGCGAATGAAGGCGAAAAAGGCGAATTTCCTCGATTGCAGTGTGACAGAAGTATGACCACAGTTCAAATGTGGCGAATATTTTGGAGAAAATTACGAATGGTGTGCGACAATTGAGGGCGAATCAGGTTGAATGTGGCGAACGATGATGGCGAAAATAGCGAATGAACTGTGATTGCCCTTCGAATGTTGGACGATGTGATGAGATAACACCGCGGAGATTGTGCGACTATGGCGAATGCCCGACGACTATCGAAGATACATTCTCCCTTGATCGCACCTGCGACCTCAGATGATTAGGTAATGTAATTGGAGAGGCAGATAAGGTGTGGGTATAAATAGGGTGGCAGAGGTCTGGTCTCCAACAGTGTTTATCATCAGCTCTACCGTACCACACAACCAAACGACAGCGCCATGGATCTACTCCCTACAACCTCCAATGTTCCCCTACCCTTGGCTTTGGCAATGGAGCGTGAACATGCAGAGATTGAGTTGCTTGCGGCCCTCATCCAAAGAAAACAAGAAAGGAAGCATAAGAGGAAATTAGAAAGGAGTAGGTGGTATGTCCGACCTATGCTTTTGCGTTGTGAAGAGTATGGGGTATATCACAAATTGATGGTGGAGTTGGCAGAGGAGGATAGTGATAAGTTCAAGAACTTCATGAGGATACCCGTCGTTATGTTCAGGGAGTTGCTTGGTCATGTCGGGCCAAGGATTGTCAAGCAGGACACTAGCTTTCGTGAAAGTATCGAACCAGGTTTGCGGCTTGCAATAACGCTGCGATTCCTGGCCTCTGGAAACCCCCACACAGACCTCTTTTATGCCTTCAGAGTTGCAATGAAGTATGCAATGCAAAAATTGAGGAATACATGGGGGAGGTGATGGTCTGCCCAAAGACACCTGCTGAGTGGAAGGCAGTGGCAGACCAATTTGCTCTCCACTGAGACTTCCCACACACCTGCGGTAGCCTGGATGGCAAACACATTGCCATCAAATTTCCTGCCAATGGGGGCTCTATATTCTTTAACTACAAGAAGATCCACTCAATAGTCCTCGTGGCCTTGACTGATGCCAACTATCAATTTCTTTATGTTGATGTTGGAGCCCACGGGTGTTCATCTGATGGCGGTGTGTTCCTTGACACCCCACTGCGTACTGCACTCGAGGAGGGCCGTGCGGGACTGTCAGAAGCTGAACCTCTACCTGGTGAGTATCAGCCTGTCCCCTACTACATCGTCAGGGACGACGCTTTTGGGCTCAGGACATGGCTGATGAAGCCCTTCCATCACCGCAAAATGACGAGGGAAGAGCAAATCTTCAATTACTGCCTCTCAAGAGCTCGGGGAGTGGTTGAGAATGCTTTCGGGATTATGGTGAACAGGTAAACAAGTCAAGTCATTAGTATTGATGTATGTGTATGAATGTCTGTATATACATATATTATTTGATTACCCATCATATAAAATGTAGGTTGTCATCTGAGGATTTCGGTCATTTTATTTTTTGGTTTTACCTTACTCAAATGTCTATTATTTACGTACTCATATGTCAGTTTCTATGATGTGCAACCATTTAATTTGTTACTCTAATTTATATTCTTTACTCATATGTCAGTTTCTATGTATTTTTAACCATTTAATTTGTTTATCAAATTTACATTCTTTATACTTATCTTTTTCCCTTTTCCTTAGGTTACGCCTACTGCTGACCAACATTCTCCTTGATCCGAAGAACGTTGAGTCAGCAGTATTGGCTATCTGTTGTCTCCACAACCTCCTCAGGACTCGCTACCCCACCCACAACATCGCGCGGGTGGATCAGGAGGACCATAATCGCCGTGTGAACCCTGGTTCATGGAGGCAAGAGGGGAGCTAACCTCACTTGGACCCCTTGCCCGCAATACTCCCTCAGCAGCAGGCAAGACAGTGATGTTGTACCTGAAGGACTACTACACTCAAGGAGCAGGTCTTGTCTCTTGGCAAGATAAAATGATCTAAGGATAGTGAAAATGGGTAATTGAATACGATAAGACATTTTATCTTTTTTTATTCCAAAAACTGTAAAAAAAAACAATAGATATATCTGTAGAAAACTTTAAAATAGGCACTTTTTGAAATGATGATGAACTTATGAATGAGATGAGAGGGTGTTGTGTTATAAAAATAAATGCAATGTGGATAAATGGTGTTCAGAAACATTTATAAATTTATGTAAATGTTTGGTCCTGTGACACGATATATGTAAACAATCCAAAGTTAGCCAAAGCAAACTTTAGTTGTTTACATTTTCGTAATTCACAAGAACAAACATCAAAATAAATTTGTGCATTTGTCCACAAAAAAATCAGGTACAATTAGTATTTCTATGGAATATGGAAAACAAATCAGGTACAATTCGTATTTATATGGAATAGATAAACATGTATTTGTTGGGTTTACTCAGCCACCATCCCAGATTTTGGAGTTTGCACACTTTGATCATCTACTACAAATGTAGGTAAAAGTGGGGTTTGGTGTGGGGGTGGTGGTGAACCTAAACCAGCTTCAGTCATGATCATTTGAATTTCGGCTTCTGGGGTTGGGGGTAATGTTGGGATATGGGGGATATGTTGGGCGAGCTTTGAGAAGAGACAGTGGTCAGTGGCTGATATGTTGACACAGCTGGAGCAGGTGGCGGATATAGGTGTAATTAGTGGTGTTTGGGGGGAAGGAATAAGGGAACCAGCCCCCAGGTGTTGTTCCACGGAAACTCGGGTTGTGTATCAGCCCGTGAGATTGTTGTGGTTGTTGCTGTTGTTGCGGTGCTGGGCTAGGATGCCAACCACCTGGCTGCTGTCCAGATGTGTGGGGCCCCTGGTGGTAGAGCAAGTTGATGAGACTTGGGCTTGTTGGTGGAGGCTGGACAAGTGCGGTCGCTGGTGCATGAACAGGAGTGGCGACGTTTTGTGGTTGCACTGGAGGAGGAGGATGCATAGAACAAATCACTGTCACTGGGGCTAAATCCCGAACTTTCACCAGTTCTTTCGCTTCAGCACTTTCCAGTTCCATGTTTTCTTTCCGGCTATTGCCGAGCAGGTCTAAAGCACTGTGTTATGCTCTTCTTATCATGCAGGCTCTTCCCACAGTCTTATACTGTCTGTGACTGTACTGCCTGTTGTCCGTGACTGTACCCCCGTCCCGCCTCGCCTGCCTCGCTCGCTCACCCGGGTTCACTCTTTCTACTCCTATCAAAGGAAGCCGTCTTGACTCCAGACTGAACCCCCTCAATGAATCGTATGAACCACAATGGCATACGGGACTTCAATAGTTCTGCTCCTCACCACTACGTACCCACTTGCGCTTCTCGGTACATCACACATAAAGAGAGGTGACATAGGGTTTGAGCTGGAGAGCTTAGGCAGTTCATATCTGGTGGTGTTCTCGACGGGTGGTGCTTATTGGATTCTACAAGCCTGGATTGTCCGCCTCACCTTTCTCGACGTACTGCCTGTGGGGGCCTAGCAGTGTGAAGATGATAGGGGTGGTTGTGAGTTGCTCCAGGACTTAAAACCATTTTAACTAAATATTAACATTTAATTTGATATTTTTATTTGTTTTAGTTTTCTTTAATATTTCTTTATAATTAAATATTTACTTTATTTATAAACATTAAATTCACTTAGTTTAATTATTAACGAAATTCACTTTTGATTTAATTGTTTAACGTATTCATTTTAAAACTTGAATAACACCTTGTAAGTAAAACTTTATTTTATTAAAATTCCTTTATAAATATATTGGTTATAATTATTCCCCTGTTTTGTATATGTATTAGTGTGAGTGTTTCTTTGTTGTTTTACTCTGGTGACTATTTATTCTTTTGCTCAAGCCATACTAATATTTTTTTTAACCTATATACCTGGGATTGTTATAATAGTGCTTGCTAGGGGGTGTCTGGTGGGGAGAGGATATACTCTAATAATCACTTAGATTATAGAGACCTATATTATAATAGTGCCATAAGAACTTGGGTTTCTGGTACTTATACTAGTTAGCGTCTATATCCTCTCACGTCTGTCTTTGTGTTGTCCCTCTGGGGTGTCTACACCTCTGGATAATCAGGTCGAATTACTTGTAAACTATTACTTAGACTGTCCTAGCTTCTAGTCCCAGAGGGGCGTAACAACTGCTAATAATTTCTGGCTAATTCTGCGGTCAAGGGACTTCATGAACGTCCCGATTGACTCAACCTCCTCATCCAGTGGCGTCTTCTTCTTGGCTAGTTGCTCCACCTGGCCAGCCATTCGAGTCACCCGAGCCTTCAACACCTGTGTGAGAAAGAGAAAGGGAACGTTTATAAAATAATATAAATATTTATTCATACACAAATCGTAATTATCATACATTACTTTATGTCAGACCTCCCAAACAGGGCCGTGAACACTGTGTGTCCACTGTACCCAAAGTCTGGGTGACATTTATGGCTTGTCGCCACCTTATCTGAGTTAAATTTGACACCACCATCTCCTCACCAGTACCCCGTCCAGCAAACATATTCAGTGTTTGACGAATGGTGACGAATACTGAAAATGTTTCTATAATCAGAGTATATGAAGTGGGTGACGAATGTTAACGAATACTGAGATTTTATTTATATGAATGTGTCAAAGTATATATGCAGTGGGTGACGAATGTGGACGAATACTGAGAATGTATATATATGAATGTATCAAAGTAGTGGGTAATTAAAATTAACGAACATTGAGAATGTTTCTATATGAATGTGCCAAAGCAAAATCTGTTTTCATCTGGGTCAAACTATTACAGTATATTACATAAATATCGGGAAAATGAGAAAAACAAATACACACTACATAACCTATTTCTCCAACTGTACATTTGTCGTGGTCAACTACCGAGCTGGGAAAATATTATCAGGGGTCATGCCTCTAGGCAATGACCGCGAGATAAGGAGGGAAAAATGAACAAGAATTCCTCACCAACTCCCGACATTCGAAAAAGCGTACATATAACATATACAGTATATATATATATATATATATATATATATATATATTGTTACGTATCTTGATCCTCAAGTGGTTAACTTGATGAATCTAGATAGCACAGAGATATATATATAGGTATCAGTCAGCTGAAGGCAAAACAAAAGTAAAATCTAATAAAATAATTTCCTGTTGTTGCTTCCTTTCCTTTTGGATCTTAGGACTTAGTGTCCTTTATTGACTGATACTCTTTAATTATGAAAAATACTGAAACTAATTAAAGTCATGTAGTATTTATAAAGAATTATTATTTAACCGAAGCTTAGTAGGCTATGGTTATGAACCGAATAAGTTATAGCTAAAGTAGGACTATTAATTTTATAAAAAGTCTTGAAAGATAAATATTAAAGTAAGAATATTTCTGTCTCTTACCCTTTTTGAAATGAATAGATAGTTTTCTTCTATGTCCTTTTATTTATATTTAATGTAATTATTCTTGGTTCTTTTCTTACGTTAATAGTATTATATTATTATTATCATCAGGAGTAATATCAAAGTCACATAAAAAGTTAGATATATATTTAATAATTAGTTAAATTTATTTCTTAACCACGTAACATTGAGGTTTGATTATGAGTAAATAAAGTTACAGGATCGTTTCATAGATTCGATTCAGGTCTCACTCAAATAATATGAAAAGCAAAATATAATATTTTGAAGCAAAAGAATTTTCTTCAGCTTAGAAAATCACTATAAGTAATATTAACACAGCCATGTTAGTCTAAGGCGATATTACTAATATGAGACAATAGCATCACCGTACTAAGCACCATTAAGCACTGTAAGCTTAATTCAAAGAAAATGAAAGAACTCGTAAGTATTAATATAAAACAATAGTATTACTTTCATCATAACCCAATTACTTAAAGAGTTGCTTTAGTCCACAAGTTAGTCAACTAAAATAGTTAAGTACATAATAATAGCGTTAACGTTAATTCGCAATCAAATAGTTAAACACATAATAGTAGCGTTCACGTTAATTCCCAATTAAATAGTTAAACACATAATAGTAGTGTTCACGTTAATTCCCAATTAAATAGTTAAACACATAATAGTAGCGTTCACGTTAATTCCCAATTAAATAGTTAAACACATAATAGTAGTGTTCACGTTAATTCCCAATCACATATCTCACTAACCAACATAACATAAGTGTTTACACCGAACACACTTAACACACATTTATATAATCTGACTGACAGTCACAATCCCATTATAATACTTCACCCCGTCTTCCTCCAGCTGCAAGTTCACCTTCCCCAACTCCAAATGAGACTGATTTCAATGCCCACAACTCGGGTCTTATATACCAAACAATGATGGTGTAGGAACGAATCAGGAGGCGAGTGATGGTGCGCGCTCCAATCATAGCTCCTCGAATCACATAACAGGTGTGTCGTCCACTCACAGCTCCTGGCGTCGATCATACGTCATAGCATCGGTCATCGAGGTATGGGGCGAGCTGGTATGGGGCGAGATGGTTTGCCCACTCGCTCGTTCGCTCGCTAGTCTGCTTCACCACTTGGGTAGTTTGGCTCCTTGAACTCTAATTCTAACTCTTAAATTAACATACAGGGCTCCGTATGTCAGAATATATATATATATATATTGTTATGTAATCCAGAATTAATATTGATTATAAAAACCAGATTAGTATAATATTTTAGTTTCTCCCTTATTTGCTTGTTTCTCGGGAGTTCTAGACCTGTCAGGCTCTAGCCTGTCTCTCCCAGCCTTACGGCATTACATTCACGAGTGCAATAGAACATTTCAGATTCACTGGCGAAATATATATACCCCCTGAGTCTTTGCAGTTTTGACTCACGACCAGCTGACATCAACAGATATACTAACCTGCAATAATTACCTGTGTTTCCGAGTGTTGAGTACATTGGATATAATAGTGTATTTAGCATTAATATTGATAGCCTATTATATACATTTCAGTGCTATTTCATATGTAGGCTAATTGCTAAATACTTCATAATTCTAATGATCAGTTTATAATTAATTGTCAAGTTTACTGTGACTTATTATAATTTCTTTATTTCCTTTTGATTGCTTTATCATTAGTGTTATAAGTGTAAAGCATTAATTAATTTGTGATTGGTTTCCAAGTATTGTAATTTCAGAAAGATTTGTTTTCATTGATATTTAAGTGTCTATTTCACTTTTAAATAGTTGTATTAATTATTTGTATTGCTTGTATTAATATTGTGTGGATTCCCTTACCTTATTAAACAGATATTAACCATTTCAAGTAATCTTGAGAAAATATTAATTCTTATGTGATATAGCGATGTTTTTATAATAATCTTAGTGCATTCTATATTCTTAGTTCTCGTCCTGAAGAGACTGATTTTATTTGTTACATTATTGAAATACACCAGGAACGAAAATTCCTGGGAGCGAAACTTCCACCCCCAGCAAGATCCCTCACTCTCTTCCACTTCCATCCACATATTACACGTCTCGTTAATCACAGTCTTCTAGATACAAACCACACTTCTTTACCCCCTGACATTCTTGAAGTACCCACTAAAGTATGTATTCCATTAAATACTAACCCTGCAGACTATAATACTCTCATCGTGTACAGGAACGAGGCAATCTGAAGACACCTCGCTCTCTCTACATTATGAAGGTATAGGTACGTACCCCATACTAACTAATTCTATCGAAATACCTCTGCTGACTTATATATGTCTAATTCTGATCAACCTGCAGACGGCCATAACTGCAAACCATGTATTATTGTATTCATGATATATATACTGTATATATGTTAACTATGACAGCCCTCTAAGAAGAAGACAAGGAGGGAAGACACCCCTTATCTCTACCTTATGACGGTATAAGTATATGCACCCATGCTAGTTATTATATTGACTCCCCTCTGCCTTGTCAGTATGTGTACATGTAACCCCATGCCCGATTACCCCTTATTCTAAGTAACTAAAGTATCCTACCAAAGCAACAGACAGACAGACAGACAGACATTCACCAACACGGTCGGAGGGAGAGAGAGGGACAAAAACACCCTGCCTTTCCCATTTACTCCTCCCCCAGCCCAATTAGAAGCTTATCGCCTCAGCAGCCGGCACTGGACAACCCACCCCCAAAATGGCCGACCCCAGACGACCACCTCCCACCTCTCCAGACTGGACCTCCACACCAATCCACATGCTCCACACTTTTCAAGTCACATTCTTGCGTTCAGCACTCTCCGAGGGTCCTCGGCCATGGAAGCAGAAATCATTCCATGGGAAATCAAAGAAGTACTGCCGAAGAGCCTCCCAGTCGGCAGCGCCAAAGTGCCACAAGCGCCGCCGGCTAGGAGGATCGGGTGGCTGTACTGGAGAGATAGGACAGGTGACAGAGATAAGTTTATGGTCGGAGGAGCCCAAAGGAGAGAAAAGATCGACAGTATAAGAAGAAGGGTTAGAAGTTAGAAACAGGTCAAGAATGTTGGGCCGATCTCCGATGCGATCCGGGATACGGGGGGGTTGCTGAACTAACTGCTCTAGGTCATTTAGGATAGAAAAGACGTAGGCTTGTTCACCAGGTGGATCAGTAGTGTGAGAGGAGAGCCATTAGCGGTGGTGAATGTTGAAATCTCCTAAGATGGAGATTTCTGAGAAAGGAGAAATGGATAGAATGTGTTCCACTGTAGAGTTTAGATAGTCAAAGAATTTGGGAAAGTTGGTAGAGTTAGGGGAAAGATAGACAGCACAGAAATATTTAGTAAGAGAATGACAGGAAAGTTTGAGCCATGAAGTTGAGAATTCAGAGGAGTCGAAATCGGGAACACGAGAGCAAGTGAGTTTGTTGTGCACATATGCACAACATCTGCCTTTGGCTTTGAAACTAGGATAGAGAAAGTAGGAGGATGCAGAGAAGGGGTTGCTGGATGTTGCTACAGACACCTGAGTTTCGATGAGGAAGAGAAGATCAGGTTTGTAGGAGGAGAGATGGTGCTCAACAGAGTGAAAGTTAGAGGAAAGTCCGCGAATGTTGCAGAAATTAATAGAAAGAGTAACAGGCCGAGGTCCAGGTAATTGTGTGGGGTCGTCAGGGGATGACTGCAGGCCATCAACATGACTGCAGGCCATGTACATGATTAATGAATATGTTTATCTTTAACTAGGACCCCCCCTGCAGGAAAAGTAAGAGGAAAGCCACCTCTTAACTCTCTGTATTATGAGGGGTACAGATATATGACTATGCAAATTATTGTATTGATTATGTCACTACCATTTTATTGTTATGCCATGAATATGATTAATGAATACGTGACAGCCCCTGTAGAAGAAGTAAGAGGGCAGACACCTCTTAGCTCTCTGTATTATGGGGGGTATAGATATATAACTGTGCCACTTGGATATTGATTGTATCATTCACCATTTTTTACTTATTACTTATTAACATACTAACCCCGCATGATGACTGACCTACTAACCGTAGAATAATAAGGAAATCGCCACCTCGCACAATCTATTTTTCCCTAAACCTTGCATTGCATAATTCAGCCTGTTTTTCTTTTCTAGCCTCCCTCCACACGCCTTCTACACGCCTCGTCAAGACACTTCCTTCTCGGAGTACAGTTCACATGATCCTATCTTTTTTTTTTTCCGTTGCAACCAGGCAGGCGACAGCTATGCATGCATGGACGACGACCTGATCACCCAACGGAAGCGCCAATGCCTTGCGTCACGGGCTCGCCCCAGGTGTGTAGCCAACACAGTCTATCACCATGATAATGATAATTGCACTGCCGCCTGATTACGCATGCCTACTTTATTGACCAATATAAAGCTGTATTTTCTCTCTCTAGATATCTCTCCCTTGTCCACACGTGGTCTACGTGGGTATTTCCACCCTAACCCAGGTGGGCCGACAACAACAAATTAACTCGGCCATCGAGCCGTGTCCAGTCCAGAGGGACTCCTACCTGCGCCGCCCTCCTCGACCCCGGTATACGGGACCACCAGGGCAACCGCGCCTAACCACCACCTGTATATACGTGCCAACACCTGTGAGGTATTACAGGACTTGTTATTCAATCTCACCAAGACCTACAGGTACGAGAGAACTGTTCACTTACCTTTCTTCCCCTTGTTCCCCTTCTTTTTAAAAGTAACCTACTTATCAAGTCAAACGATTAACCACTGACCCTCCTGGCCGAGGTGCTCCCCCCCTCGCCGCCGACAACAACAAGGCGACGGGTCCCTTGCTTGCCATACCACCTGCCATTAACTATTCTTATATGTCGGTGTGTGAACTAGCACTTATCTAATTCAGAACATTGGGAACGAAGGGCCAGATTGCCAGATGATGACCCCACAGCCCTGCACAGCCGCCCTGGCCCTGAATTGGAAGGGACCCATCAACCCCCGGCCCGGGCAACACTGAGTCACCCTGCCATATATAAACCACGAGAGGAGGAGAGCGGGCAGTTTTAAAACATAGCTTCTTGCCGAGCGGGACGTCGCTCTGTGGGAAGACTGTTTTACTCCCCTGTTAGTAACCGACCAGCACCCCGCAAGCTGAACACCAGGAGCTGATATATTATATTCATGGGCCTGTATTAACCGTGGTAGATCACAGGTAAATATAGGGACCTAAGAGAAATATATATATCGCCACACATGCACTTGGGTTGATTGAAACCTCTCGACATGGATCAGAGACAGTTAAGCAAGGTTTGTGCAGACCCAATGCTTACGTTAGTCTGATGAGACGCTACCCTGGCCTCAGCCCAGACGCAGACCATTTAAGATCCATAGGAGAGCCCCCTGAACTCCACTTCATCACCGGTCAACCGACCCATCTGTAACTTCTTCACACAACTGGACCCCCCTGGACGGCCCTCTGGAGCAGCCGAGACGCCCCCGACGACACCAGATTCAAGAGGAAAAGAAGATAACCTGATCGGGCACGATTTCCTATTATAATATCAGTGTATAGATACCGTGTTACCAACCCGTTGTGTTTGCCTGTGTTCACCTTTGAGTTATTCGCTAACCATAGAGATTTCGAGTTTGATCCTAGAGTCCCCTGTTTTGCCAGAGATTCGTTCCAGTAAACATAGTACGAGATATTACCGCGACAATATTTACCCCCAGCCACGACACGAGTTATTCCTAAATTGGATGTTTTGGTATAGATATTCTGTGATCCCATAAATAAGGGATAGGTCGTAAACGGTGATTTAATCTCGGTGACGAATCCCCATCCGTGCATTAACGGTTAAAAGTATACAAATATAATTGCCTACTTGACTCGGCTAGATCGTATAAAGTCGAAACTCAATGTTAGCCCTGACTTAATCGAATAACTAGAACCTTAGGCCTTAAAGCAACACTCTGTATCAGAGATTGTATAAATCAAATCCGTGCCCCCTTCGAGTGACTTTCTTATCGCTTCTTATCATGTCCGTATCGGAAGAATAATACCCGAGACTCGGCAGTGGCAGTGCATACTCTAATCCAGATCCACGATTGTGCTTGGAGAATTGAAAGACCAAGCTCTTATCACTGAACTTATTACTCTAATTCATGTTTTATAAAATGAAAGTGATTCTTTTTCTACACCGTGAGTGTGTTTAGCGAAATAAAGCTGTATTACAAATCACATTCCAAGATTCTATTTATGTGTGCTGTTGACCCCTCACATGTATGTATATGAAACCGGATATTCCAGTCTTGCAGAACTCACCTACGCAATAGTTAATCCTGAATAAAATCAAGGCATAACAATTATAATACTTAATTTTAATTTAAACTAAAACAAAAATATTATAGTTTTCCTTGAACCTGGATATTTTGGAGAGGGTTTTGACATCAGTTTTGAATTTCATATTTAATCTATTGTTTGTGTCATTTCACCTCGACCATAAACATAACATTGGCGACCCCGCCAGGATCTTCGGGACTTGTTTAAGAATTAATTAATTTATTTGCTTGTGATATTTAATTTTCATGATGTCTTCTTCAACTATTTCTACCTTTGAGGAAGCTAAAGATTTTGTAGAGAGTGTTAAGACAGTTGTCAAGGTAGAAAGTAGGAATAAAAATGAACTCAAAGTTCTTGCACAATACCTGCAGCTTGCTCCTCCTTCAAGTGTTCATAAAGATCAATTTTTTGACATGATTAACATAAAACTATTTAATCTAACTCCTCCAGTTGACATGGATAAACAAATTGAATTTGCAAAGATTCAAGCACAGGCTCGTGTTCAGGAAGCTGAAGCACAGGCTCGTGCTCAAGAGGCACAAGTTGAAGCACAGGTATCGGGAATTTAGATAAAGGTTAAATTACATATCACTGGTACATGAAATATCCCAACAAATAGTTATAATATAATTACCAACGAGGTATTCGTCGATGGGTGTAATCCAGTCCCCCACACACGGCTAGTTCAATTGCATGACATGTAGGAATGTTCACATAATACAATATCGATACAATGAACTTAGCTTAGAGGACTGGTGATGTAGGACTGTTGTTATAAATTAGTATTTGTAGCACATGGTGAACTGTGGGTTGAGTCAGAGCCGGGGGAGGAGATGTTGGCTGTACGGTGTTGACTTAGAGACTGAAGGGCCGGCTTCCGATCGCTTCGCGAAATTACATATGGCTGCCGGCTCATAATAATTATAACCCATAACTTGGTTTCATAATACATCTAGAGCTGATGTAGATATTTATACATTACAGTTAATATTTAACCTAACTTAAGAATAAACTACAATACACAAAGAACCAGCCGAAATCGTACAAGCGATACGATACCGCCAAATTCAAATGTCCTATTGGACCAAAACCTGTCGGGATCATTACCCTATTCCCGACATATTGCCCGCCACCAAAAATGATATACAGGAACAAAAAAAGGACATCGAAGTCAAAGATCACCTTGTTGGATCTTTGATCTCCAAAGATCCACGGAACTCATAGCCGTCCTCCTTTTGGGACGAGCGCCACCTGAAGCCTGAGGAGGATCATCCTTCTCATCATCTGCTGCCCCACCTTGAGGAGCACTGTCACCAGCACTCTCCCGCGGAGGGGTATCAGTAGAGACGCCAGGATAATCCGGCAGTTCTACATCCTGCTCCAAGGGATATAACCTCACGACTGGGCGAGTAGTAACCCCAGTCGAAGTTCGTATTTTAGCAACCCTTATAAGACCATCAATGCCCTGGAACAAATCGATAATCCTCCCAAGCTTCCAAAATAACCTAGGACGTTCATCATGAATCAGGACGATATCCCCGATACGAGGCCATCGTTGATTCGTCCCTTTGATCTTATGAGAGTGACGCTCGCGAAGAGACAGCAAATATTCTTGGGTCCACCGTTTCCATAGATCGTCGGACACCTTGTTTACATACTGGAAGCGACGACGTGTGGCGTCAGCATTGCCGAACGTAGGGTCATGCAGATCTTCGTCATTTACGGACGATCTAGGAAAGGTATTAAGGGTTCGTCCACGTGTCATCATGGAAGGCGAAATGGGTAAGAGGTCATCAACATCTGCCGAGGTATAGGTCAAGGGCCTGTCGTTGACTAACATCTCAATCTCTATTAAGATGGTTTGCAACTCCCGTCTGGTCACCAGTGCCCTTCCTAATACCTTCTTCAAGGCAGATTTGACGATACCGATTGTTCTCTCCCAAATCGCCCCAAACCATGGTGCACGTGCTGGTATAAATCTCCATTGACAACCCTTTCCAGTGAGGGTAGCCACAACCTGCGGGTCATCCATTAAACTCTGGAGATATTTAGAGGCCCCGACAAAACAAGTCGCATTATCGCTCAGAATAATTTGAGGGAAACCATTGCGGCCTGCAAAGCGTCTTAGAGTATGCAAAAACCCCTCACTGGATAGGTCGTCAATCAATTCAATATGAATCGCTCTGGTTACCGCACATGTGAATAGAACGGCATATACCTTTATGATATTACCGGGCGATTCTCTAACATGAATCGCTCTGGTGTGGTATACCCCGGTTACCTGAAATGGTTCAGTCCTTTGTACCCTGAACTCAGGCAAGGGAGGTAGATCAACTGGGGAGTAAGGCTTACCCTGTAATCTTTTACAGATAGTACAGCTATTGTGGATCCCTTTAATTGCTTGTCGCATCTTAGGGATCCACCAACGTTGTCGCATATACGCCAGAACATAATTTACGCCAAAATGTAGGCAGGTCCGATGGCATTGGCGAATCAACAGTTTGGTAATCAAATGAGAGGAGCTAAGGAGGACAGGATATTTTGCAGAATCAATAATGTCCGCCTTTTGTATCCTGCCGCTACACTTAATTATGCCTCCTTCCATATATAATCCTAGCTGCCTCATTAAGTTTGAGGGTTTGGCCTTTGACTCCTTGCTCAGGATTTGATGTTCAGTAGGATAAGATTCCTTTTGTACTAAACATATTAGTTTTGCTTCTGCTGATCTCAATTCATGGAGTCTGATATGCTTCGAATCTTCACTAAGGAAAGACCCGTGAGCCCGACTTCTCATGTTGTTAATGAAACGGTATATCCATGCAAATACCCGTATTACTTCATCATAGCTGCCGTAACGTTCCCACTCTACCAACTTGTTATCCTGATGTGTAGTACTCACGTTCGAACTACTTAACACATCATCTTGGGGCCGACTTGAATGATCAGATATGTATTCCCTGAAATCCTGAGGCCATTCAGTTGGAGATGTAAGCCATGGAGGTCCATGCCACCAAATAGAGGAAGACATAAACTGCTGTGCCGAGATCCCCCGGGAAATTATGTCACTGGGGTTATCCCTGGTGCTCACATAGCGAAATGTAGCTGTAGGAACTAAGTCATGAATCTCATCAGTGCGATTAGAAACATAAACAGGTAACACTTTCTGGCTGTGTACCCATGAAAGCGCTATTTGACTGTCGCTCCAGACATAGACGTTATTAATCTGTAGTATGTCTGCATAAGCATCCAGTGTAAACTTTATTAGACGAGCAGACAGAAGCAATGCAGTAAGTTCTAATTTAGGAACTGTAATCTTCTTTATAGGGGCTACTTTGGCCTTCGCTATAGCCAGCGTCGCTTCACTACCATTGCATATGTATATGGCAGTACCGTACGCACTATTACTAGCATCAGAAAAGGCATGTAGATCCACCTGTTGACCACTAATAACCTGACGATTAAGTTGGACCTTGCAACATGTGGAAAGGTCCGACCAAATCAACCGCCAAGTATCTTGTAACTCAGTCGGGAGGGGCGTGTCCCAATCTAGTTTTAGCTGCCACAGTTGCTGTAAAAACATACGAGCACGGATCGTAACAGGCAGCAAAAAACCTAGGGGATCAAACAACCTCGCTGACAAGCTTAAGCAGTTTCGCTTGGTCATAAGCTCACTGCCGCATGGGGTGTGACAGAAGGATATACAATCTGTGGTAGTGTCCCATTTGTGGCCTAAAAACTTCACCTCACTATTCTCAGTAGCTACACCGTCAGAAGCAAATTGACCCCTCAAAAGATCACTATCAGTGGCCCATTCCCTTAAGTATAAATGAGCCTTGGCAAATATATCGCGAATCTCCCAGCATCTCTTGAGCAATAAATCTTCATTGTCTCCGGTGCCTTGAAGATTGTCCACATAGATCCCCTGCTTGATCTCATTCTTGAAGTTAGGATCTAGTCCAGCCTCCTCAAGATGACGCAAGATAGTAGCGTTGAGAAGGAACTGGGAACAGGTCGCCCCGAATAAGACGACTCTGAACCTGTAGACCAGATACTCCGAATCTAGATCCATTGGGTCCCGCGGCCACAAAAATCTTGTCGAGTTCCTGTCTTCACGATGGAGTTGAAGCATCAGGAAGGCCTTCTCAATATCGTCGACCCATGCAAACTTATGACATCTGAAGCGCAACATAATTTGCGCTAGATCAGAGACCAGGGACGGACCCGTGTACAGACAATCATTCAGGCTATAGGAGCGATCACTGGATTTAGCAGAGCAGTCATACACAATACGAACAGGAGTAGTGGAACTGTCCTTTTTAATCCCATGGTGAGCAAGGTAATGGATGTTATCCCCATACTCATTGAGATCTACTCTCTCCACAAATCCACGTTGTACCTGCTCGGCTAAAACTGCCGCATAAGTCTCGCAATAACTTGGATCCTTGACAAACTGCTTCTGAAGGCCACGTAACCTACCAAGTGCTAGATGGAAATTAGTAGGTAATTTACTCTTGTTATCATTCCAAGGGAGCCTTACCACATACTGACCTCTGCCAGAGTCATACGTTACAGTCTCTTCATACGAGCTTAACGCTAGCTTGGACTCACGATCAAGTTCATGTGGGTCAATTCCAATATTGTCCAAGTCCCATAGCTTATCTATATCAGTACATGTATTATCAGGCACATTTGGCCTAATATATTTATCTATGGGGCTTACTGCTACCTTGAGGACCGTAACCACCTCCACCTGTGTGTCTTGAGAGGAAGTGGCATAGGATCCAGAAATGGCATAACCTTGGATCGTGGGGAGCATTATTAGCTTATCTACCCGCCGATATCCAGGGTGAACCAGGTCGTAGTAATAATCAGCTCCGACCAGTAGCATAATACCATTGTTAGCAGAGAGTTGATCATCAGCCAGTATATACCCCTTGCTTCTGAGATATTTCAAATGTGGTTGAATCTCTGATGCTATATAGAAACTGGGTAGTGTGTCGACCACAACAGCCTTGATGGGACATACCTTTTTTCTATAAACATATGAAATCTCCACAATATCATAGTCACTGGAATCTATTTCACCAGTGAAACCATGGAGACGCAAATTCTCTTGACCCTTGCTGGTACACTTGAGCTGGGGTAATGATGACCGCAGAACGAATGACCTCTGTGAGCACTGGTCAAGTAAGGTGCGCATCATTATAGTATTGTTATTACTCCCCACTACTGGCAGCATCATAGTAGGAAGCAATTGACATTCTCGAGAAGCAATGGACATGGCAGATACTTTATCACCCTCGCTCTTATCTTTCTCATGTGACTCTTTGGGGTTTCTCCCCTTTTCTTTGCCGTCGTGCCGATCAGACTGGGTGCAAAGGGAAAACCAATGTTTCCCCTTGCAATACTTACAAGGTTTGATGTAGGAATTGGTGCAGGTACTGTTGAAGTGGTCTCTTGCCAGACAGCTGGTACATAACTTAAGCGATTTAGCCTTGCTAATCTTCTGTGTAGCCTTAGGATACTTAGGACACTGATACCACAGATGACCGTGGACACTGCACAACTTACAACCTAATGATATTGGCCTTTTCTGTTTAGGAGAAGTCTGTACCGGGAAAGCTGCAGTAGATGGCGACATCTCCACTTGTCGGTAGTGTCCAGTACTCTCCATATTGAAGACTTCAGTCTGGTACAGCTGCACCAACGCTTCCAAGTTTAGTGGAGAGTCGCTTAGTTGTCGTCTTAAGATTTCCCTTAGGGGAGAGGGTATTTTATTCAAGATATTCACACTAAATATCTCCTCCTTGGTGACGGCCATTGTCTCCATAGATCGGAGGAGGCTCTCAAAGGAGGCATAGTACTCCTTTAGGGCCGTCACATCATAGGATGGAGGATCTAGCGTGAAGAACTTAGTAATTAACGCGGTCTTGATGACTTCCACTCTCCCGTAAGTTCTCTTCAGCAACTCCACTGCAGACTCGTAGCTGGTAGCTTCTAGCTTGTACCCATCGATTAGCTTCAATGCCTCCCCTTTCAATTGACCACGGAGATATGTGAACCTTTGGATGGACGTGAGTGTTTTATGATGATGGATGGAACACTCAAAAATATCCCAAAATCCAGTCCAGGTAGCCGAATCCCCGGAAAAGGTAGGCAAAGTAAGCTTCGGCAGGTTAAAACCAGTCGCCTTTGGTGTACCGGTATCCTTAACAGAGGTTGATTCTTGGGTGGAAGATAGTCTGGCTAAGGCTGTATTAACGTCCTCAAAGTACTCAAAATCTGCCGACATTTCTTCTTCCACATCGTCAGTAACTGTCAATAAACCATATACCTGCTGAGAATAACTATTATAAGCAGCTAGCGATTTAGTAACAGTAGCAATTTTACCTTTTATCTGATCAGCCGTGGCACTTATTAAAAATTCATCTAGATCTCTTAAACCTCTATTTAAACTTCCCTTCATCCCTCCCTTAAGAATCTTAAGTTTCTTCAAATCTGTCATCGTTAAGGTTTAATTTTAAGCAACTTAAACTACAATGAGGTCAGACTACAAACCGTTAATCGCTTAGGAATCAACAGCGGCAAACCCCCATTACTTAAAAAATTTACTCAAAAATAATTACATAATACCTACAGTCCCCTTAATATAAACTAACGAAAGGAAATTATCTGACTAGACAACAACATAAAGTACACTGGGGCTATCTATGAGGAGACCGACTACTGCGACGCAAGATAGTCCCTTACCATCTTAATGACCTGGGCCAACAAACGATCGCTGCCTTCATTGGTGAGGTGGACGCCGTCCTCGGACATATACTGGCTCCCAAAACTATATGGGGAGAATCGACCACCAAGGTGCTTGTATTTCCTCTTGAGGAGAGCATTGACCGAGTTCTTCACCTTGTGGTATTCGCCTGCCGGTATACCCCGAGGAGACTCCCTCTGCTCTAATCCCAATACAAGACAGCGGCCATTCGTGGATGCCTCAATCTCATAGGTCAACTCCTGGATCTTAGCTGCGAGCTCCTGCGGGACTACCCCAGAGACGATGTCGTTATCGCCTAACACTAATACAGTGATCTCGGGCCTTAGGCTCAAAAGACCATCCCAGGCTGGTTGGGACCTGATATTATCGAGAGTGGCTCCTGGGGCACTAAACACCCTCACTACAAAACCCGGGTCATAAAACTCTCGGCGGGAAACCCCTAGGCGACCAACATAACTGTGGCCTAATATACCCACCACTTTCCCAGGGCTCTGATTGTATGAGGAGGTTGGTGTAAAATTCACCCCAATGCCACTTCCTGACGCAGCTGTGGGATGGTTCCTTTGAGCCATGATGTATTGACAAAAGAATTAAATACTAAATCCATTAAAAGAAAGGGTAAGGTGAAGCACTAATTATTGTAAGCCCTTTATAGGTAAGCCTAGTTGGTTAAGCTACAATCATGAGGTCTGACTATTAACCGTCAATCGCTTAGGAATTAACAAAGACTGACACTCATGACCGCCACTTTAAGCAACTAGGCCTAGGCTATTATGAATTTTAAATATAAAAGGTCACATGAGAACCCTCCCCACCAGCATAATTAATAATGAGTCCCACAATGACAAAACACAAGCAACACCACAGGCACACCACCAAAGCGAAATGAAAAGCCACCACAGACACCTGCAGGCCTAGACTGCCTAGCCTAGCCTATGAGCGCGAAATGGCGCCCGACGAAATTACCCCAACCCCAATCTCCAGCCCAGCTAACCCACCAAAAAAAAACGCCAAGGATCACACGCCCAAAAAAACCTGGAACCAAGCCCCCAAAAAGATAGGGACGGTGCCCAAACGGTAAAAAACACGAGGGAAGAAGCTGGGTCCAAACTAGAGAAATGCCAGTCGGCCAACAACGCGCGAGGCGGCAGCCATTTGTAAGCCCCCAAGCGTCAAGGAAGCAAACAAAACGGTACTACGGTATGGAAGCTTTAGGGCACGAAGGACCAATATTCATCGGGAATTTAGATAAAGGTTAAATTACATATCTCTGGTACATGAAATATCCCAACAAATAGTTATAATATAATTACCAACGAGGTATTCGTCGATGGGTGTAATCCAGTCCCCCACACACGGCTAGTTCAATTGCATGACATGTAGGAATGTTCACATAATACAATATAGATACAATGAACTTAGCTTAGAGGACTGGTGATGTAGGGCTGTTGTTATAAATTAGTATTTGTAGCACATGGTGAACTGTGGGTTGAGTCAGAGCCGGGGGAGGAGATGTTGGCTGTACGGTGTTGACTTAGAGACTGAAGGGCCGGCTTCCGATCGCTTCGCGAAATTACATATGGCTGCCGGCTCATAATAATTATAACCCATAACTTGGTTTCATAATACATCTAGAGCTGATGTAGATATTTATACATTACAGTTAATATTTAACCTAACTTAAGAATAAACTACAATACACAAAGAACCAGCCGAAATCGTACAAGCGATACGATATCGCCAAATTCAAATGTCCTATTGGACCAAAACCTGTCGGGATCATTACCCTATTCCCGACAACAGGCTCGTACTCAACAGGCACAGACTCAACAGGCACAGCCACAACAAGCAAATGCACTAGCACAGGCACAAATTGAAATTGCTAAGTTAGACCATGAGTACCGTATGAAACACGGGATAAATAGGTCATCTAATCCTGATAATTTTGATGTGGCCAAAAATGTTAGATTTGTCCGTCTTTAATGAATCTGGCGTAACTAAATACTTTCAATTGTTTGAGAAGGCAGCTAATGGTTTCAAATGGCCCAGGCAATATTGGCCAATACTCCTTCAGAGTGTACTCACTGGTAAAGCTCAAGTTACTTATGCATCTTTGTCTCAGGATCAGTCTGATGATTATGATTTTTTTGTTTAAGAGACAATGAACGGAGGAAGGAAAAACACAGATAAAACAAAAAGGTCCATGTGCCTAAAGGCATGCTCCATTCATAAAATGTTTGTAACAACTAGATTTAAACATTTGTAGATTGTAAGTTTGTGGAAAGCAATTCGAGGGAAGTGAATTCCAAAGAGTAGTAGCTCTGGGGATAAATGAATTCTGATAAGCAGAAGTTCTGCATTGTGGAGGAGAAAGTGTAAATTCATGGGCGCTCTCAGCTGCCCTAGTTCTTCGGGGAAAGATGTGGAGAGGCGGCACAATTGAAGCAAGTTCCTTGGAACAATTGCTGTGAAAATATCTGTAGAATAATGCAAGGGATGCAACGTTTCTTCGTATGGATAATGTAGGAAGGTCCTGTGTGATTGCAGGGTTATTGATTAATCTAATAGCTTTATTTTGAATTTTGTCCAATTGCCTCAATGCAACCACTCCACTTCCACCCCACAGAGGTGAACAGTAATCCATCTGAGAATGCACATGACTTTTATATATCAAGGCCAACTGCTCGTCAGTGAAGAATTCTCGAACTCTGTACAGGAGTCCCAGTTTTTTAGAGGCATTCTTAGCAATGCTTCTAACATAATGTGTCCAGCTCAAGTTAGTAGTTAATGTTACACCGAGAATGTCAATACTAGGGGAAGTGGAATATTTACATCATTAAAAAATATATGGGAGTCAGTGAAATTCTGTCGGTTAGAAAATTGAATGTATTTGGTTTTCTGTGCATTAAAGGAAGCTAGATTCTTTTGTCCCCATCCATTAATTATAGAAAGGTCCTGGTTCAGAGAAATTGCAGTGTTTATTTTTGAATTTATAAGATCGGGTTGGGTGAAAGAATTGGTAAATGTGAAGGAACTGTGGAGTGTTGAGTCATCTGCGTAGGAATGTATTGGATTATGAGTGGTAGATATGAGATCATTGATATGAATGAGGAACAGAATTGGGGCCAAAACTGATCCCTGGGGAACACCAGCATTTATTGAGTGAAATTGAGAATAAAGGCCATCTACCATTACACAAATTTTCTGTTATGAAGATAAGAAGAAATTAGTGGAACTAATGATGCAAGGCCGTAGTGTGACATCTTCGACAATAAGGATTGATGCCAGACTCTATCAAATGCCTTTGATATATCCAGTGCTATTGTATGTGTTTCACCATGTTGGTCTGTAGCTTGGTTGATTTGATGCGTAAGAAGGCAAAGCATGTCTGCAGTTGATCGACATCGTCTAAAACCATATTGCCTATCACTGATTAATTTATTATTCTCAAGATGCTTAATTATGTGATTATTTAATATAATTTCAAAGACTTTACCAAGAGTGAAAGTTATAGCTATTGGTCTGTAGTTTGATGGATCTGAAGAGGCACCTTTTTTAGGAACTGGATGGATATTTGCTTCTTTCCAGGGTACTGGGAAGCATGAGGTATGAGTACACAGACGGACATTTTTTTGCCAATACAGGAGCGAGCACCAAGGAGCAATTCTTAAGTACTATTGGAGGAATTTCATCTGGACCAGGAGCCTTATCTACTGAGAGATTCTGCAAAATATTTTTGACATGTCTGGTGTGGATCTTAAGTGAGGGAATTTCAGGCGAATTAAAATTAAGTACAGGGACATCTTGATTTATTTCATCTAAGGTTGAGTTGGTGGAGAAAATATCCGCAAGAAGGTTAGCTTTACCTCGTGGGTCACTTACTAGATTGCCAGTCGGAGATTTTAATGGTGGAATGGATGAAGCAGTAGTGAAGTTGATTTAAATGAGTTAAGAGTAGACCAAAATATTTTGTTACCATTTGCATTATTTAGAAGTTTATTTGCCTGCTTGTGGAGAAAGTTTGATTTAGTTAGGTTTAATACAGTTTTGGCATGATTTCTGATGTTTCTAAAGTAATTAAAGGCTTCATGAGTTTTTGATCTTGTGTATGCATTGTAGGCTATTGCTTTTTGTTCAGTTACTCTAGCACAATTATGATCAAACCATTTAGGTGAATTAGATCTTTTACTGTACTTTTGATGAGGAATAAAAGTTTCCATTCCAATTTATACAAAATCTTGTATGTGGCTCAAGGTGGAGTGTGCATCATTAGAAAAGAAAGAGGTCCAGGGAATATCAATAAAGAAACCTTGAAGACCCTCCCAGTCTGCCCTATCGTAATGCCATTTAGTCACCAAAACAGGTTCAGAGTGGGAAGGTGTGGTAGGTGATAGACAGGTGGCCTGTATCAGACAGTGATCAGAAGATCCAAGCGGGGACCTCACTGTAACATCATAATTTTCTTAATTGGTTGTTAAAAATAAGTCCAGTATGTGGGAATTATGACTAGGATTATCTGGTACACGGGAGGGTTGGTTGACTAGTTGAGTGAGATTAAATGAGTCTGCAAATAGCTCACATTCAAGACCAGCATCATCAGTCCTGGCTGAATGAGTGAGCCATTCAACATTATGGACATTAATATCACCCAACACAGTGATTTCAGAAGAAGCATTTAAGTTGAGGACACTGAGTTGTGAGGACAGAGAATCAAAAAGACTTTGCTCTGGAGGAGTCTTTGGGGAACGGTAGATGCAACATATGTATTTAAATTTACCAGCAGAAATTAATTTGTATATAGAATAATCAAAATAGGGACAATTGAAACTAGTAACCTCCTCCAGGGCAATTTCAGATTTTGCGAAGCAACATACACCTCCTTTAGGTCTGAAATTTTGGAGCAGTTGATAACCTGGAAAATTAAATCTAGACGTGTCAGATGTGGATGTTACTCGAGTCTCTGTCAAAAAAAGGAGAGTAGGGGATTCTGCTTGAAGAAATTGGTGTACAGAATTGATGTTAGAGTGAAGTCCCCTTATAAAGAAAAAGCTGCACCGACGATCAGCTTTGGGACGTTGCAATGCTCTTGACACAGTCACATGATGACGACCGGGAGGGCCCTGTGTCAATGACCCAACCCTGCCGGGGGTGGATATCCAAGGGACCACCAGCTTTGCTCTTAACAATTGTACTGCCATATTTATTGGGTAAGGTGTATGGTGTTATATGTATGATATGTAGTGGGAAGAGTAGTGTTTTATGGATAGAGGATAGCAATGTAGGGCAATGTCGTGAAGTTGGATGTGTATGTTATATAAAGAGGGTTTTCCTGATACCCCTGATTTGTGAGGCAGAAAGATATGTATCCAGCTACCAAGGCCTGGGAGAGAAAATGGAATTCAGGCTATTCCCTGAGTCTCCCGAAACCTTGGCGGTAGTACTTCCCTGGGCGGGGCTGCCTACCCCTACTACCTACCAAAGAGGTAGTTAAGAGCCTGATTCTTAAAGCCTATGAGCTTGTTCCTGAAACCTACATAGCTAAATTTAGGACCACTTACAAGCAGGATAAACAATCCCATGTTGAGTATGCCAAAATTAAAGAAGATTAGTTGGATCAATGGTTAAACTCTAAGAATGTAAATGCTGACTTTGATGAATTTAAGCTGATTATCATATTGGAGGACTTCAAAAGATGTGCCAGGAAGGATGTCAGTTTATATATTGATGAGAAAAAGGTAGACACTGTTTCTGATGCTGCAATTTTAGCTGATGAGTATGTTCTCACTCACAAACATTATAAAGGTAACCAAATAAAGAGATATGAGAGTAAATATGTAGCCTCTTCTCAGAGTACAGGTGTACAGAAGGAGAGTAAAGATAATGCTTCTCAGGAAGGAAATACAAGTTCCACTTCTAACTTTTCTAAGAAATGTAATTATTGTGGTAGACTAGGTCATGTTGCTGAAAAGTGCTTTAAGAAACAGCGTGATGCTAATAATAAACCTGCAAATGTTCAGTCAGCCCGAGAAGGAGTAGTTGGAATATAGAAGACAAAACAAAACACCAAAAAAAAATTGGTCTGGTGTCCACTCTTGAGAGTTCCCAATGTCTTATAAATGACTCTGTTCCACCTGCTTTGAGTGCTTTGGAGAGTAACGTAAGCTCTATTGATAAAGCTCCCCTTTTGAGCAGTAATTATGTTGTACCTGCTTTGAGTGCTTTGAAGGGTAACGTAAGCTCTACTGATAAAGCTCCTCTTTTGAGCAGTGATGTGGGTGATACTCTCAAGAGTTCCCATGCAAATTTCCTGTCTGATGGTTTTGTCAGTTCACTTAATGGCAGTGACAGGAAATCTGTTAAAATTTTACGAGACGCAGGTGCTTACCAATCCCTACTAGTGACTAGTGTTTTAGGCTTTAATCATTCCTCTGGTGAAACTGTAATGTTGCAGGGTTTAGGGAGTAATTATTTCTCTGTCCCTCTGTGCAGAGTGAATCTTGAGTCTGATTTTGTTCAAGGTCCAGTGATGGTAGGATTGGTTGAGACACTCCCTATGTCGGGTGTGACTTTTCTCCTTGGCAACGACATAGCTGGGGGTCGGGTTTGTCCAGCTCCTCGGTTGTCTAGTGAGCCGGTGGCTGGAGTCGAGGACGGCTCATCTGATGTGTTTCCTGTCTGTGCTGTCACTAGGGCAAAAGCTAAACTTACTAGTGATTTAGAGGGTGATGAAGATGATGATGTTCTCTTGGCTGATACATTCCTTGCTAATTTAGACCATTCAGGGGATGAAGCAGTTCCCCGCAGTGTGGATAATTTGTCACCTCGTGAGTTGGTAGAGTTGCTGCAGGCTGACCCAGAGTTGGAAGGTTTAGCTAGTTCTGCTTGTAGTGAGGAAGAGTCAGCTAGTGCTTCTACTTGTTACTATTTTAAGTCAGGAGTATTAATGAGAAAGTGGAGACCCCCAACGTCAACAGCAGACTGTGAATGGGAGGTTGTGCATCAAATTGTCGTCCCTCAAGTTTGTAGGCAGGATATCATTAGGGTGGCTCATGACTCCAGTTTGGCGGGACACATGGGAGTGAGGAAGACTGCAGCCCGTATTCTGAAGCATTTTTACTGGCCAGGTATTTTCAAGGATGTTTCCTGGTATTGCAAATCTTGTCACACCTGTCAAGTAGTGGGGAAGTGTAATCAAAAAGAGAAAGTTGCACCCCTCGTTCCCATTCCTCCCTTTGAGACGCCATTCACTCGGTTGTTAGTTGATTATTGTAGGACCTCTTTCCAAGACTTCTTCAGGGTTTTCCTATTTGCTGACACTTATTGATATGGCTACTCGTTATCCTGAAGCAATCCCACTCAGAAATATTTCGGCAAAGAATGTAGTGAAAGAAATGCTTAGGTTCTTCACCAGATTTGGATTGCCTAAGGAAGTACAGTCAGATCAAGGGAGCAATTTTATGTCCAATGTTTTTAAGCAGTCTATGAAAGAGTTGGGCATCACACAGATCACATCTTCCATATCATCCTCAAACACAGGGAGCTCTGGAGAGATATCATCAGACACTCAAATCTATGGTGAGGAAATACTGCTTGGAACACCAGAATGATTGGGACAAAGGTCTTCCTTTTGTGCTGTTTGCTTCAAGAGAGTCTCCAAATGAATCACTAGGCTTCTCGCCCTTTGAACTACTCTTCGGGCATGAATTTAGGGGTCCTATGAAGTTGTTGAAGGAGTTTTGGCTGTCGGAATCGGATGACGTCAACCTACTGGAATATGTGGCGAACTTTAAGGAGTGGTTATCAACTGCATTTCAGCTAGCTCGAGAGAATTTAGGAACTGCTCAGAAAAAGATGAAAACATGATATGACAAGAACTCAAGAATACGCCAGCTTCAGCCAGGCGATCAGGTCCTAGTTCTGCTGCCATTACACGGACAACCTCTTCAAGCAAAGTTTAGTGGACCGTACATGGTGGAGAAGAAAGCCAGTGATGTGAACTACGTTATTGCCACCCCAGATCGTAGGAAGAGCAAACAACTTTGTCACATCAACATTCTAAAATTGTACAACAGGAGAGACCCTGATAAACCCGTCTGCACTGTAGCTGTTCCTCAAGACCCCGAAAGTGAGGCACTCCCATGCAGTATGAACTTGAGCGATAGCCTAGGGCAGAATGTTGCTATCATGAGTGATCTGGAGACAAAGTTATCTCATCTAACCCCTGAGGAGAGGCAGGAATTCACGGCTCTACTCTAGAAGTACCATCAAGTGTTCCGAGATACTCCAGGAAGAACAACTATTTTGATGCACGATGTTGATGTTGGAGATGCAAAGCCAATTAAGCTTTAAGCTTTAAGCCAATTAAGCTTAAGGATTCACACATACCGTGTGAATCCCTTGAAGGTTCCCCTGATCCAGGAGATTGACTACCTACTAACCCACAAGATGATTGAGCCCTGCCAAAGTGAGTGGAATTCTCCTGTCACCTTAGTTCCTAAATCAGGTGGATCACAACGACTCTGTATTGACTATCAACGTGTTAACCAGATCCCAAAACATACACCTACCCAATACCTCGCATGGAAGATTGTATAGATAGGATTGGAAAGGCACAGTACATCAATAAGTTTGGATATTGGCAAGTACCTATGACTCAGCGTGCTAGGGATATCTCATGTTTTGTAACTCTTGGTAAGACTTTTGCATGTTCTGTGATGCCACATGGTATGAAAAATGCACCTGCGACATCTCAAAAACTCATGGACATTGTAACCAAGGGTTTGGAAGGATGTGTTGTGTATATTGATGATGTATTGATCTTTAGTGACACCTGGAAAGATCACCTATACCATGTCAGTAACTTTCTTGATCGTTTGGTTCAAGCTAATCTAGTTGCAAATTTATAAAAATGTGAATTTGGTCAAGCTAAAGTCCAGTATCTTGGTTATGTATTTGGTAATGGACAAGTCGTGCCACCATGGGCTAAAGTTCAGGTGATAAGTGATCTTTCCAGACCTAAGAATAGGAAAGCATTGCAAAGATTTCTTGGCATGGTAGGATACTACCACCGGTTTGTTCTAAATTTCTCAATCCTTGTGTCACCACTCACAGATCTTCTGAAAAAAGGGAGTTAAATTTGAGTGGAATGAAGCATGTGAATCATCTTTCAACAATCTTAAAGCTATCCTGTTGAGTCAGCCAGTGCTTTCCACCCCTAACTTTGACAAATCCTTTAAAGTGGCTGTGGATGCTAGTGATACAGGAGCTGGGGCAGTTTTGTTGCAGGAGGATGACCAAGGTATTGAACATCCTGTGTCTTATTACAGCAAGAAGTTCACTCCACCCCAAAAGAATTATTCAACTATTGAGAAGGAACTTTTGGCTCTGATTTTGGGATTACACAAATTTTCTTTATATTTGTGTCCAGGCCCAGATCCTATTGTTATTTATACTGATCACAACCCACTAACGTTTCTTAGTAAATTTAAAGATAAGAATCAGAGATTGACCAGGTGGAGTCTGCTTCTTCAGTATATCCTTTAGATATAAGGCATAGTAAAGGGAAAAAAAATGTGATTGCAGATTGCTTGTCTAGATTGTAGCCTAGTTGTTTTAAAGTATAGAAATGTCCCCTGTACATTTCTTTCTTTAGGGGGGAAGTGTTATGTAATCCAGAATTAATATTGGTTATATAAACCAGATTAGTATACTATTTTAGTTTCCCCCTTATTTGCTTGCTTCTCGCGAGTTCTAGACCTGTCAGGCTTTAGCCTGTCTCTTCCAGCCTTACGTCATTACATTCACGAGTGCAGTAGCAAATTCCAGATACACTGGCGAAATATATAATTATACCCCCTGAGTCCTTGCAGTTTTGACTCTCAACCAGCTGACCTTAGCATCTCATCACACCTCTCTCTTGCCTGTACATAGTGACTTATACCTAGTGTTGTGATCTAGTGTTCTGGCTACCATCAACAGATATACTAACCTGCAATAATTACCTATGTTCCCGAGTGTTGAGTACATTAAATATAATAGTGTATTTAGCATTAATATTGTTAGCCTATTATATATATTTCAGTGCTATTTCATATGTAGGCTAATTGTTAAATAATTCATAATTCTAGTGATCAGTTCATAATTAATTGTCATTAAGTTTACTGTGACTTAATATAATTTCTGTATTTCCTTTTGATTGCTTTATCTATCTATCTATTGCCGGACGCCTTACTCCCCTTACGAGGGTGGCCATACACAGAATGTCCCCAAGCGGACCTATTCCCTGTGAGAGGGACAACCCGAGCCAGTTTAGTGAAGGACTTACAGGATTGACCACTCAATTTAGGATCCGTCCAACTCCGAGGCCCTCTGTGTATCTTGTTAGCACTCTTTTTCTACAGTGGTGTTCGGGTAATCCATCCACTAACCTGCCTTACCCTTAGGTAAGCAGTACGGATTTGTATCAGGTTTATTCCCCTAGACAGGTTGCCAACCAAGGCTGACGAGTCCCATCCACCCGGATTTGTATAAGGTTTCTCCCCTAGATGAGTTGCCGACCAAGGCTAACGAGTCCCATCCACCCATTGCTTTATCATTAGTGTTATAAGTGTAAAGCATTAATTAATTTGTGATTGGTTTCCAAGTATTGTCATTTCAGAAAGAATATTTTCTCAGTGATATTTAAGTGCTTATTTCACTTTTATTCCCAGTTAACCCTTTCTCTGCGGGGTGTTTTGGGCTATTTAGGGCATATTCAGGCACTCCTGAATGATAAATCAAGCATCTGCATTAAATGAACTGTATTCTGCCGAAAACTAAGCAAAAATAGCTTCAAATTGAGACCAGAACGGGCCTCTTAGGAGGCCTGGTTCACCCGCAGCGGTGCCATAGAAAAGCCGCTATTTGTTAGCACTCACTCGCTCGGGAACACTGTTGTGAGGGACAGTGAGAGACCCGCGCAAGACACAGTCTACCTCAGTGAGCCTCTGGCTGCTCTGAGGGTCGGAGGTGGGCCCCTCACGCTCCCGCCCACTGACACTCGATTTCTACGGTTTTTACAGGCTTTTAAAGCCTGGAAATTGCTGTAAATTACCAGGACATTCCAGAAAGTCACCGGCAGCGAAAGGGTTAATAAGATTTTGTAAAATTTGCACTAAAGTAGATGACTTTTGGGCTAGAGCTAGGCTACTATACAGACTCTTAGTAGACAGAGGTTTTGAGGCAAGTAAATTGTTACATAAATGTAATCTTTTTAGGGTCAATTATTGTGACTATATTCTAAAATTTGACATCAATAGTTTTAATCAAGCATTTTTAACTTGAAGTTTCTTAGATAACCTCTGCTTACTTTTTGTCTGTTAGTATTTATTGTTTATCTTTTTCTATTATTATATATTAATGATTATTTAAAATCAATTGTTCTTGTTAAAAGAGTACTCTTTGTTTAACAACTGTTGCTGCTTCTTCATATTTTGTAATTATTTGTCTATATTATATCTATTCATTGTCGATAGTATCAATTGCTTGCTTTTGCGATTTCCTTAGTTTATTTGTACAATAAATGTAGGTTATTTGTAGGGTAGTTATTGACAGGGGTCACTTGAGGCATGCTATGCTTACAGGTACCTACCCGATAGCACTATCGTTAGTGAGTGCTATATATATATATAATTTATATGTAAAACTTTTTTTTTTGTAATATTATATATATCTTATCAATATTTTTATTTTGTACTATTGTTAATGTTTTGTCAGGTTGCACATTTGATTTTAATCGAAAATTTTAACACAAATTGTAGTTTCTTTTATTCATGCAGAGTTTAGTAATATTTGCCAGAAAGTCCCGGACTTCCCAAATTGACTAATTCCCTGAGCGTGACGATAGTGCGTTGTTATGTGTACAATTAGTAGTTAATGTACACCCTATGAGGTGGATTATGTTCTTTCATTTCATGAGTTTTATTTTAGTAAGCGTTGTTTCCAGATAGCGATTTTGATGTGTTGTTTTGACTTTGTATTGTCTTTGTTCCACTTTTGGTTTGACTTTGTTTGCAAGTTTTACATTTTAATAAAATAGTTGTATTAATTACTTGTATTGCTTTTATTAATATTGTGTGGATTCCCTTAACTTAACTTATTAAACAGATATTAACCATTTCCAGTAATCTTGAGAAAATATTAATTCTTATGTGATATAGCTATTTTTACCTTGCATTGCTTCAGTAAAGGTATATAGTTATTTATTTTTTTCACTTGCATATTTGTTGATAAACTTAGTGCATTCTATATTCTTATTTCTCGTCCTGAAGAGACTGATTTTATTTGTTACATTATAATACTTAATTTTAATTTAAACTAAGAATTTGTATTATAGTTTTCCTTGAACCTGGATATTTTGGAGAGGGTTTTGACATCAGTTTTGAATTTCATATTTAATCTATTGTTTGTGTCATTTCACCTCGCCCATAAACATAACAATATATATATATATATAACATAAAAATGCTTACCTTAATATCGTCGTTGTCGGAGTGAGGGGTGGTTTTGCTACACTTTCCTTTTCCTTTCCCCTTCCCTGCAGGTCGTGGCAGGGGGTCACCGGCAGGTAGCATATCCCTGTCTTCATGCTCCGGGTCACTTGGAACAAGTTCTACGGTCGCGTCGCTGTCGCCAGCCCTCTGCAGTCTACGATCTGGAAACTGCAAAAAAAAAATAATAATATTAACCCGCTGAGTAGCGGCTAAATATTTATAAATGTACCACCCAGGACCGGCTGATTCTGAATTTTTGTTTTATTCCAGAAACAATAGCGAATGGGTTAGGAATGAAGGAAAAAACACGAAAAACCGATCAAAAAGCTCAAAAAATGGTCCTACAGAGCCCCCGAAAACGGATTTTACAAGAGTAAAAAATTTAAGGCAATTTCCCCAAATAAACATGTTTTTGCACACTCACGCGCATGCGGTTGGACTTTGAGAGTTTTCAACCATCGGCATGGGTGCGTGGGATACTTACACAGTTCCTATACAAATCTGAGCCCTCTAGGTGCCATAGGACCGGAGTAATTGGGACCGGACCGGCCAGGACGCAAACCATGCGTCGCTGGGGTTTAGCGTTACATACATTGTGGACGCAAACCCTGCGTCGCTGGGGCTCAGTGGGTTAATAATAATATTATGCACATGAATATAATAATAATACTTGTTGAGAGAGAGAGATACCATGGCCAGGATTCAAACCCACTGACCCCTCATATATTACGGAAAGCTGGGCACCGTCACCACTCGGTCATGACATAGCGGTTTAAGTGTCCAGCACTCCCATATGTACAGTACCTATGGTCAGTGGTTTCTAAAACTGTTCATGGTACCTGTCTCCCAACCTGTCCGCTATTTCTTTACAAAATAATTAATAATATATGAACTTATTTTTTTACAGATGTGTTATTTCGCTGCAGAACTCGGGGAAGCTGACCTTGGCCATGGATCGGCGGTGATGAAGATGAACTAAAGAATTATATAAATAAAATGTAAATTAATAGAATGTGTTTTACCTAAGCCTTCGTAATTTGAAAAATGTATGAAAATGTATATAAAGTAATCATTTAATAATAAAGAAATAATCCCTGAATAAGAAACACTTTTTTATAGTGTCAATAAAATGAAAACAATAATGTGTACACTGATATTTGTTGATGAGACCGAGTTATTAACGTTGTAAAAAAAAAAAAAATTGTGTGAACATCAAATGACGAATCAATGAAATACCTCAATTATTATAGGAATATTAAAGAAATATGTTTAATTACCTCCTCGTTCGTGCGTCCTTTGACCCTGGCAATGTGGGGAAACAGGAAACTGAAGTTGGCCAGGATCAATTTATCACTCTCGGTATGGTAGCCTACTTGCTCTTCTGCCCAGACTTGACATTGCTCAGTTTCCCATACCGGGTTTCCATCCCCTTGAGCCACAGTCTAAGCTGAGGGACTGTTGAAGAAGAAAACAAAAAAACAGTTAATATACATATACATTGAAATCTATTGAAAATGTAGGACACGGGAAAAATTTGCTGGCAATCAACAACAGCAATTTTTCCTTGTCACTTTAAACTGGTCATATGTAGGTCACTTTTATAAGATGAAATATGTCACTGAAAGCATCGGCACACAGGGTATGATAGTACACTTGTAAAAGCACAAAATATGTCACAAAGAACATTGTTTACACAATTCGCGCGTGTGTGCATGAGCTGTGCAATAAAGAAAATATGCAAATGACAAATTTCTTGAAACCAGGGCAGCCAATTAATCACATTATTAACATAAACCAACACTGCTTCGCACACAATGTCAATATTAATTTATATGCAAAACACTTATGGCTTTATTGCACACTTTCACACAAACACACACTTTGAGGTTTTCAACTTACCAGCTACGTTGAGTGATTTGGCCTTTTCTTCATAGGTGGCCTCCTTCTTCTCTTTATTCCTGAACGCCTTCAGGCCTTTGTCGTACAGGAATGGTGTTTCCTGGAACCACTCGACCAATTCCTGTTCCTGTTCTTCCACGAAGGCAACGTAATTCCTCTTGGTGAGAGGAGGCGTCGAATCGGAGGTGTAATTATCTGCCTCCCATCCTCTTCAGTGGGTTTATCCAGTGGTGAATTGGGTGACCGTGTGCGTGACCGTGGCGGTGACCGTGATCGTCAATGGGATGATGAAAGGGAGCGAGATGGCCTTGTTTGGCCTTCTCCACTAGTGCCTGGTTTGGGCTCTGCTGGGGGTGTGGCTATCTTCTTCACCATCGTCAGTTTCTTCATGGCCTTCTTCACCACTTGTTTCTTTACGTTTTTTTGTGTCACTTTTCCCATGATAGATTTGGGCAGAAACGGGTGCGCGGACGTGAGTAGGGACGTGTGATCTCGGTCGTGTAAACTGGGGTAATGACCACCCTGACCCAAATGGTGTTTATATATAGGTCAGTGAAACAGGAACCACCATAGATAAGGTTGGCGAAAGGGTCAAGGCGTCCCGAAAATTATCTCTGTTCCCAACGTTCGCCCTCATTCAACCTACATTCGCCTTCATTCGACCCATGTCGCTCTGCTGTCATATTGCAATTGCTGATATTCGTCGAAACACTCACTGTATTCGCCCAAACATCATCCGGTTATCGCCACAGTCGCTCGCAATCGCTCAAAAGAAGCGTTGCTAATAATTGCAAGTCGCCATATTCGCTGAAAGCTCGTAGGGCATTCGTCCATATTCGTCCGGTATTTGCCCGGCAATCGTACAAAATTTGACGTATACGTCCGACCGTCGCCGTTTTCGCCCCCATTCGCCAGAATGGGGGAATACTGGGTCAATGGTACGAAAATGTGGGGCTCTCGTGCGAACAAGGTCGAATGCAGTAAGACAAAGGGCGAATGACAGATGACATTCGCCAACATTTTGAATTCGCCGCCGTTTTTTGAACATGCTAAAAAATAACGGCGAATCTGGGTGAATCTGGGAGAACAGGGGCGATGCTAGGGCGAATGCTGTGCGCTTTCCGCGACAATTGGAGAATATTCGAGCGAATAGGGGGAATTTTTGGACATAGATAAAAAAAAATGTCGCCGCCTGTCGCCAGGCACTCGCCATCGAAAATTCGTACAGTGGGATACCGCCTTTATAGTTTCATGTATGCGGTATGGAAGTATTTAAAGTAATAGATAAAAACCAAGTTACTTTCGGTACCATAGTAATCGTTATTGTATCTTTTGACTACTAGACAAAGGCTGTTTGGATCCTAGGGCAACGTCAACATGTACATGAGTGAAAAAGAAAAAAAACGATAAGCTGAATTTAGTGTTTACCCTAAACGTGGGGTTCTCCAACCATCACCATTTTGTGGGTATTGTTGCCCAAATGTAATTAGTTTTTCTTCTCGAGGCAACTGAAGGAGCTGGCGAAGTTTCTTCTAAATCAGTTTATAAGGTTTTAAGAAATCCTGAAAAAATATATAAATAAAAGCAGACAAGTGACGCAGACAAGTGACTCACTCAGGCTTGGAGGTTTCTCAGGACACAGAGATAGATTAGGTTGGTGATCCTGGTTGAGGTCTTTATCCCGGTCCATCCTCGATCTATGTGGTATCTTGTGTTCCTTTATATTTCCTTCATTTATATATTCTGACTCATTATCATATGAAACCAAAATGTTTTCAGGGTCTGATAAATCTCCGTTACTTACAGGATTACTGTTGGTGGAAATGGCAATGGGAGCAGTATCTGCCGGAACTTCTAAAGAATGTCCTTTGTTTATTAACTGATATGATTTTTGACCATTGTGTTCAAGCACATTATTGATGATCTGATTAGCGTTAGAAGTAGAGTGGTTTACATGAAAGGAACTTTCATGTCTTGTATTCGCATCATCCTTCCTTAGTTGCTTATTGCATGCCGTTACTTGATAGTCCTGGAAATATGAAAACAAATAACATAATATTTATACAATAATTGACAAACACATTAACACTTACGCTGCAGGCATATTTCCGCTATATTAGGGCTCATTCATGTACTCCTGAATGATTTAGCATGTGTCTGAATGAAATAAAATGTGTTACGAACTGGCACTCGGGTACACAAGGGCTCTCAATCAGGACTCGAATATGGCTCGCTGCCACAACGGAAACACACGATCCCAACCCCTGAGTACTGCCAGCCGAACAAAAAACACCAATACCCTCCAGAGTTCAATCTGCTATAACGGGGTATACAAGAACTCGGTACTAGTGTTCAACAACAGACTAATAAAGAGACAGGAATTATCTAGTCTGGTCAACAATCAAACAATGAAGTAAGAAACAACAACACCAAAGAATAGTGTTGGCCGAAGCCGAAGTAATCCACCCTTGACTATGAACTTAAGAAGTCCACCACCCTCTACTTCGGATCGGCACTATTACGTTACGTTAATTAATAGTCCTTAAGCATCGAGCAAGGAATCTTCTGAAAAAAGTTAGATGCTTCTCGGATGCTCGTAAGAAGTACGTATCGGATTTTGAACAGTAATTCAATAAGCAAAAACACTGGCAATTAAATACTATTAAAGGCTTAAATTGGCATAAGAATAATTAAAAGAATATGCAATAGTAAATGGCAAACATTAAAAGGAAGTACTCCGTACTCCGCAAATGCAACGGCAATAGCCTACTCGGATTGTGCTCGTGGGCCACTAATCACTAAAGTAGCCAAGCTTGCAACACATGAAATCAATAGTGCATAAACAATATCATACATAAGGAAAGCTTCAATACTATTCTGTATCTACTAATCGAGTAAAGTCTAGCTGGGGTACTGTGGGCAAAAGGTAGCAGTGACTGAGCAAAAACGGCTTGTAGCCTAGCGAAGTCCTCACGACTGTTTAAAGTATTACGTTAAAACTAACAAGTGCACTTTGAGAAATCCAGATCCCTTGTATCTGGTTTTCTCCCGGCTCCTTGACAAAGTAAAAACAAACTGTTAATAAAATACAGGGTGGTTAGGCTCTTGCCCTCACGCACTGTAAATTATAAACTCAACACAGTCAGCCGCGAAGACAACCTAGGCTTCACTGAACCGAAACGAGTATGCAGGTTTATCGCTTAACCACTGCATCAAACAACAACTCGTAACACAGAAAAGCCTTACCCCAGTCTAGCATTACCTAGACCAGCAGAAAACAGGAATAATAATAATAACACACAGGGAAATGCATATACAAGTGCAACAAACATAAATCAATCCTATTCTAAGTCAACCCTTCCAAAATAGGCTATCTAATAGGCAAGTATCTCGTGAGAACTCAAGCGATAATACGTTGGCTGACTAGCTCTGCACCAACGGGATCATGGAAGTTAAACAGGGCAGGGAAAAGAGGAAATAAGAATGTAAGGTAGTAGAGAAAGTTCCCATCAGTCAGAAGAATATAAATAGTTAGCAAGGGAAATGAGAAGTCGCTCTGCCTAATGAGTTCTGATGAAAAAATGGCTAGACTTCCCTTTTATACCCGGCCCTCTAGTGAGCCCAACTTGAACTACTAAGGACCGCCCACTGACAACCATTACGTAATTTCTCTCTCTCCTCTGGGATACACAAAGGCTCCCCCTAGCACTGAGGGAGGGAGGAGTGCTAGTGAGTTAGGCCTACCTCCTGCCTGGCATACCCACTGACACCTAACTGTGGCTGTTTCTCTTCCCATCATTACAAATAAGTTTTACACACAACACTTATAACTAATGATATAAAATAGAACTCGTTGACTCAGATGAAAACAAAATACATATTCATAATACTTATAGTACAACGGCTCACACGAACTAAGTTAGGAAACTCTACATAGACTACAGCCAAAGTTCCTGCCCTGACGATCCTAGCGAGAGTGGGGCATGACTAGGCATTCTGTACAGCATGCTCACAGGTGGACATGCGTCACACCTCCCCCAAGATTTTACTCGCTCAACCCTGAGCTAAAATCTGACAAACACAGAACCCCACCAAGCCCCCCACACCCAGCGACCGCATGGCACTAAAACAAAGCTGAGTTTATCACCAAAACACATCTTATTATTAAAAAAAAAATCACATTTTATAACTCCTCCCAACAATAGCAAAAAGACACAATATCATGCTCCCAGAGCGAGCTTACAGCAGCTCAGCCGTTTGATAGTTCGTGGACTACTCAAACTCTATAGGCTATGACAAACTTATACGATTACCTATATCAAAAGAAAGAGTTTTTATATGATTTTTATATTTTAATATGTTTTTCCCGGCTGCACTATAAGGGCAGCCTATTTTCCTCCACTCAAACCCACACACCTGTGATAGCCTACGACTGATCTTCCACCCTTGATAAACAATCCGCGATCACATTGTCACATCCAGCAATATGACGGATGTCCAGGTTATACTCCTGCAACATCAAAGACCACCTGGTCAGTCTCATATTGCGATTGTGAAATTGATTCAGGAATCTCAAAGGGAGATGATCAGTGTAGATAACCACGACTGGGCCATAGGTGGAACATACACCTCGAAGTGCCTGAGCGACAGCACAATCGCCAGTAATTCCTTTTCTATTGTAGAATAGTTCTTTTGTGCAGCATTGAACTTCTTAGAAAAGAAACTTACTGGGTGTTCCACACCTTCATTGTCTGTCTGTAGCAAGACGGCACCAGCCCCTACACCACTAGCATCTGTTGCCAGCTGAAAAGGCCTGTTAAAGTCTGGGGCCCTGAGTATCGGGTGAGTACATAGCAAATGTTTCACCAAAGTGAAAGCCTTTTCACACTCAGGTGCCCACAAAAACTTTTTGTCTTTAGATAACAAATCTGTGAGAGGTGCCAACACCGTTGAGTAACCTTTTATGAAGCGTCTGTAGTAGCCTATCATACCCAAGAATCTCATAACCTGCTTCTTGGTTGTTGGGTGCGGAAATTTATTGATAGCCTGTACCTTGTTCTGAGGAGGGCACACCTGTCCCCTTCCCACTACAAACCCAAGGTGGCTTGTGGCAAGGTGGCACAGTGGCTTTTACGAAGTCACACTTTGCCAAATTTACTACCAGACCTGCTTCACTAAGTTTCCGGAACCAGGTCTCAAGGTGCTCACAATGGCTCTCAAAGTCGTCATCATAAATGATTACATCGTCCAAATATACGGTGCAATTCGGAATGTCCTTTACAATTTCATTCATCAGGTTCTGAAACGTTGCTGGTGCATTCTTAAGTCCGTAAGGCATAACATTGCACCGGTAGGGACTCCCGTCCACAACAAAACCACATACCTCTTTAGCACGCTCGGACAAAGGTACTTGCCAGTAACCTTTTACTAAATCTACTTTAGACAAAAAACGAGCATTACCAATTTTGTCAACACTATCATCAACCCGAGGAAGAGGATATGGGTTAGTTGGAGTCAAACCATTTAACCTACGGAAATCAATACAAAAGCGTACCTTGCCATCTGGCTTAGGGTGCAGTGTTACGGGGGAAGTCCACTTAACTGTGCCTTTCTCTATCAACCCTCTACCGAGCATATACTCCAACTCATCCCTCAGAGCTGGTAGTTTTATGGGGGGCACACGGTACGGGATTGACTTAAAGGGTATATGGTCCCCCACGTCAACATCATGCATAGCCTGAGTAGTGAGGCCTGGGTGTTCAGCAAATACAGTGGGGTATGAACCGAGCAACTGACGGATAGCATCAAACTGCGGATCAGGCAAATGAGCTATAGCCTCGTCAGCCCTTAGGCTCGAGTTCCCCGCCCACTGATCCGCTGAAACATGTTGATCCCAGCTATCCTCCTCCGAAGCTTGACTGTCCCCCTCTCCTTCTCCACCACGGCCGCAACAAGCCAACACAGGGACAGTGAGAGGCTCAGAGGGGCGCCTCACATACTCTTTAATAAGGTTCACGTGACATAACTGGTTCTTTTTCCTCCTGTCTGGAGTGGCAACAAGGTAATCTAAGTCTGAATTGTGTTCTACAATTTTATAAGGTCCAGTGTACTTCGCAGAGAGGGGGTTACCAACCAAAGGCAACATAATTAATACCTCTTGTCCTACAGTGAACTTCCGGAGCCTCACTTTGCGATCATACCTGTCCTTCATCAAAGCTTGTGATTCTGTCAAATTTCTACCTGCCATCTCCAGACTCTTAAGCATGCGCTCACGGCTTTCAAGCACATACTTTAATAATGGACAAGGCTGCACAGTCCCCTCCCAAATTTCTTTCAGCATGTTAAGGGGGCCTCTGACACGGTGTCCAAAAATCAGCTCGTTTGGACTAAATCCCAGGCTCTCACCAGGTACCTCCCGAGCAGCAAACAGCACATAAGGCAATCCAAGATCCCAATCCATACCATTGTCAGCACAATAACACCTGAGCATGCTTTTGAGTGTAGCATGCCACCGCTCAAGCACCCCTTGACTCTCCGGGTGATACGCTGACGATACTACTGCTCGTATCCCATGCTGTTGCATTATTTGCTTGAACATGTTGGAGGTGAAATTAGATCTCTGATCAGACTGAATCTCCTCCGGGTACCCGTACCTTGAGAAGTACCACAACAAGTTACTGACTACCGTCTTAGCCATTCCATTTTTCATAGGGTATGCATCGGGGTATCTAGTGGCAACATCCATTATGGATAAAAAAAAAATATTTCCAGCCTTAGTGGGAGGGAGTGGACCAACCATGTCAACAATAATTTTACTAAAGGGTGGCCCAATCACAGGAATAGGGTGTAACGGAGCCTTAGGAATAACTTGGTTCGGTTTCCCGACACGTTGACAAATATCACATGAGTTTATCCATGACTGCACATGAGACTTCATCCCCGGCCACCAAAACAATTTCCCCAAAGCCGCCACCGTTTTCTTGGCACCCAAATGTCCTGATAATGGAGAATCATGAGCCAACCTAAGCAAACTTTCCCTGCAGCCCTCTGGCACGACCAGCTGGTCAACTGTACCTGATCCGCCCTCCCAGTTCCTTTTAGGATCTTGATATCGGTGGTATAAAATTCCATTAAAGAAAAAAAAATCCCCTGCCTTTGCATCCCTATCTTCTTCTAACTCCACAGCCCCATTGGTACACTGTAAAACCTCTGGATCCTCTAATTGCAACTTTCGAATGTCTGTGGGAGCCAACATGTCTAACTGCTTGGTCAACAACTCATGCCCTCCCCCAACATCCAACTTAGACATCCGGTTTTCTCGCTGCAGGTAACGGTCCTGTCTCTGAGTCTCTGCCTCCTCCACTACTTTATCAACTGTGTTAGGCACTGGAGTTACAACAGACTCGGTCAAAGGTCCTGCTATTGGGTCTTTTGGGAGAGCCACTGGTTCTAAACTCTTCAAACTTTTCCCAGCCTTCCGCTTCCGCTTCTCCTTAATTCCCTTCCTCCGCTGTTCTGTGGCCTGGGAAATAGGCTGTGATACCTTAAATGCTTGGGAACGAGTTACCACACATGCCATCTGTTGGTGTTGACAACTCACTACCCACTCTTGTTCCTCCCTACTCACGTCGGCCGGCCTCTCAGCAACGACTAAGGATGGAACGTCTAAAGTAGGCACCGCAAAGTCGTTGCCGAGAAGAAGGTCGACGCCCTCCACTGGCAATTTCTCAACGATCCCAACATCTAAGTCCTTAATCACACCATCAACTTCCAGCTCCACACGAACCAACGGGTATGACCTGGTCGCATTATTACCCTGAACAACAACCACCCGTGCCGCATTAATTGGTCGCCCCGTGAAATTCTTCAAAAGTGTCTGTGAAGCTCCAGTATCACGCAAAACTTCCACCTTATGCTGGCAACCCGCCCATCTTACCCTACCGGTCCCTCAATGGGCGCAAAAGACATCACGGACAGGGGACGAGTCTTCCTGAGTCTTATACATAGCCTGTGACCCTGCCGCTAGCAAACTACCCTGGGTAAATCCAGACGACATTTCAGCCACACCTATGCTGCGCACTAAAGACACGGCTGCTGTTGGCGGCTTACTAGGACAAGATTTTGCATAATGCCCCTTCTTTCTACAATGAAAACATTCCACTTCCCCTATCGGTCTCTTCTGATAAGGGGCGGAGTTCTGACCCTTCTGTAATGGGACGGCTGTAGTCTTTGGTTCAGTCCTGGTATCTTGGCTTTTAAACTGAGGTTTATATCTATAGTGATTGTCCTGAGCTCGAGGGTTTGGAGTATCGTGCCCCTTGGGAACTGCATCAACACACTTTACAGATTCACATCCCCTGATTAGCGACAACCTGAGGTCAGCCATCTCAGCTGCCTCTTGAAGAGTTCTTGGGTTCTTTTCTTTAATAGTCAAGTCATTTCTGCACCAGTACACTTATAAAACTGCTCGAGCAGAAACAGCTCAGTCAACTGTTCTGCCGTCTCAGCTTTCTCAGAACGTGTCCAGTTTCTAAGTGCATCTTTTAAGTCCCGGGCATGTTCAAGAAAGGTCGCCTCCCTAGTCTTTGTAACACCCCGAAACTTCAATTGATATGTTTCCGGTTGCAACTCGTAGGCCCGTAGGACAGCTCTCTTCAATTCTGGGTAGTCAATGCAAGACTCTAAAGGCAGTGCATCATAAGCCTTCAGACCCTTACCCCTAAGTCTTGAGGAGACTAGAGCTGCCCACTTCTCTTCAGGCCAATTATGCTCCCTACACTTCTTCTCAAAACGATTAAAAAATTATGTGACTTCAGTTTCACTAAATACCGGCACCAATTTGACTAAGTGGGCTAAGGACTGTTCTCTTACTTGGCCCTCACGGCCCATCCGAGTCCCTGTCGACTCTGCACGAGTCTTATCTAAATCTAATTTAGCACAATATTTCTCTGAGTCATACCTAAGTTCAGCCTCATGCCTCCTGGTCTCATCCTCCTGCCTCCTAACCTCAATCTCATGCCTCCTCGTCTCATCCTCCTGCCTCCTGGTCTCATCCTCCTGCTTCCTAGCCTCAATATCCTGCTTCATAGCCTCAATCTTAGCAAGCTCGTCTAAATACCATATCTGGAGACAGGCAGGAAGAGGGAGCTGCCACTACTGAAGGAGGGGGGGGCAAAAACTGGGGAACTACCACGTGCACCACCCGAGGGCACTCCAATCTGCCAATTCTCATCCCTCTGTGGGAGAGTGCTAACCTCCGGTAACTGGGTGGACGGCACTGTGGGAGTCGAGTGAGAGGGGATCTGGGGAGGAACCCCCCCAAACGCCCTCTCCTCCGAAACCCCATGTCGCTCACGCAATACCCAGGAAATCAGCTCCCCCTTGGACATCCCTGCTACATTGGAAATGCCCAAAACCTTGGCTATCAGGTGCAAGCCACAAACATCCACCCCAGTCAGCCTCTCCTCCGTCACGTGGTACCGCTTACTCACAAAAACTCTAGCATCCTCCTCACTGGTTACTAACGGCACACCTTCAAATGACATCTCTCGCTCATCGTCAGTGCTAATGCACGACATACTGAAGTCCACAAAAAAATTCTCAAGACAAAAGTGTTAAACTTCCTATGCAAGCACTAATTACTAAATTAACTGGAGTCTCTTAAATGCTTTACTAATTGCCATACAAAAAAAAATATTCTTCAATATGCACGCTAAAATACAAACAAACAAATGTTGTACAACTCTGCAAAAATTTATACTGTTCACAAAATCCTAAGCAAGGTCGCCATTTGTTACGAACTTGCACTCGGGTACACAAGGGCTCTCAATCAGGACTCGAATATGGCTCGCTGCCACAACGGAAACACACGATCCCAACCCCTGAGTACTGCCAGCCGAATAAAAAACACCAATACCCTCCAGAGTTCAATCTGCTATAACGGGGTATACAAGAACTCGGTTCTAGTGTTCAACAACAGACTAATAAAGAGACAGGAATTATCTAGTCTGGTCAACAATCAAACAATGAAGTAAGAAACAACAACACCAAAGAATAGTGTTGGCCGAAGCCGAAGTAATCCACCCTTGACTATGAACTTAAGAAGTCCACCACCCTCTACTTCGGATCGGCACTATTACGTTACGTTAATTAATAGTCCTTAACCCTTAAAAAGCGGCACACCACATAAGTCGAGTTGAAAAAACTGGCAAAAAACGGGTGAAAAAGGGTTGAAATCGAGTGAAAATGGGTGGGATAGTAATGATCCATACGTCCGACATCTGTGGCCTCCCGGCCCACACTAACTCCAGTTCCCCCACCGCGCGTGAGGATGACAGTGTAACCAATAGTTCGCTAAAAGTGAGCAAGGTAGCAAAATCAGCTAAACTTCCATCTTCGAGGTAACACTGTCAGTGCTCCACGAGTGCTACGTAGCTGTATGTGGCGTCATTGTGTAGCGATTTCCACCTAGTTTTCGGCGCAATACAGTTCCTTTCATACTGATGGTTGATATAGCAGTCAGAACGGCCCGGAAAGGCCCAAAACGGCCACAGAGCACCCGCTAGAGGAGGGTTAAGCATCGAGCAAGGAATCTTCTGAAAAAAGTTAGATGCTTCTCGGATGCTCGTAAGAAGTACGTATCGGATTTTGAACAGTAATTCAATAAGCAAAAACACTGGCAATTAAATACTATTAAAGGCTTAAATTGGCATAAGAATAATTAAAAGAATATGCAATAGTAAATGGCAAACATTAAAAGGAAGTACTCCGCAAATGCAACGGCAATAGCCTACTCGGATTGTGCTCGTAGACCACTAATCACTAAAGTAGCCAAGCTTGGAACACATGAAATCAATAGTGCATAAACAATATCATACATAAGGAAAGCTTCAATACTATTCTGTATCTACTAATCGAGTAAAGTCTAGCTGGGGTACTGTGGGCAAAAGGTAGCAGTGACTGAGCAAAAACGGCTTATAGCCTAGCGAAGTCCTCACGACTGTTTAAAGTATTACGTTAAAACTAACAAGTGCACTTTGAGAAATCCAGATCCCTTGTATCTGGTTTTCTCCCGGCTCCTTGACAAAGTAAAAACAAACTGTTAATAAAATACAGGGTGGTTAGGCTCTTGCCCTCACGCACTGTAAATTATAAACTCAACACAGTCAGCCGCGAAGACAACCTAGGCTTCACTGAACCGAAACGAGTATGCAGGTTTATCGCTTAACCACTGCATCAAACAACAACTCGTAACACAGAAAAGCCTTACCCCAGTCTAGCATTACCTAGACCAGCAGAAAACAGGAATAATAATAATAACACACAGGGAAATGCATATACAAGTGCAACAAACATAAATCAATCCTATTCTAAGTCAACCCTTCCAAAATAGGCTATCTAATAGGCAAGTATCTCGTGAGAACTCAAGCGATAATACGTTGGCTGACTAGCTCTGCACCAATGGGACCATGGAAGTTAAACAGGGCAGGGAAAAGAGAGGAAATAAGAATGTAAGGTAGTAGAGAAAGTTCCCATCAGTCAGAAGAATAAATAGTTAGCAAGGGAAATGAGAAGTCGCTCTGCCTAATGAGTTCTGATGAAAAAATGGCTAGACTTCCCTTTTATACCCGGCCCTCTAGTGAGCCCAACTTGAACTACTAAGGACCGCCCACTGACAACCATTACGTAATTTCTCTCTCCTCTGGGATACACAAAGGCTCCCCCTAGCACTGAGGGAGGGAGGAGTGCTAGTGAGTTAGGCCTACCTCCTGTCTGGCGTACCCACTGACACCTAACTGTGGCTGTTTCTCTTCCCATCATTACAAATAAGTTTTACACACAACACTTATAACTAATGATATAAAATAGAACTCGTTGACTCAGATGAAAACAAAATACATATTCATAATACTTATAGTACAACGGCTCACACGAACTAAGTTAGGAAACTCTACATAGACTACAGCCAAAGTTCCTGCCCTGACGATCCTAGCGAGAGTGGGGCATGACTAGGCATTCTGTACAGCATGCTCACACGTGGACATGCGTCGCAAATGTATTCAGTCAAAAACTAGAAGAAAATAGCTTCAAAATGACACCAGAACGAGCTTCATAGCACGTAGACTTCACCCACAGCGCTACCATAGACATTCTCTAATACTGAGTGATTATCACTAACGTTGTGTTACATTTGCTTTTGGCTGCGCTGTATGTCTAGCAAGAGTATGGCTGATACTCCTCAGTGCTTCGGCCACCTGGCTGGAGAGAGGATGTGGGGCCTGCCGTGCTCCCGCTCACTCTCACTTGTGTCCAGAGGCTTTAAAAGCCCTGTAAATTGATATAAATTGGCATGGCGTTCCAGAATGTCTCCCACAGCCAATGGGTTAAGATCCTGTGATAGTAACAGCGCAGTTAATTTTGTTTAACCCGGCAAATAGGCGACCCCCCTCAGACCCACCCTCCACATGTGTGTAGACAATTACTGAAAAGTCAACTATTACAGAATTAGACGAAAATGGCATCAACGTGTATTAAACCCAATTCCGCATCCAACAATAGATATTTCCACTAAACAAATCTGTGATTGCGGGTGAGGGATGGGTGATTGGTAAGAAAGAACTCTATAGCTTGCCTATAAAACACTTTTATGGCTCTTCATGTGTATAAGCTTGAAGCATCAGTCACATGTGAAGAATAAACACCCAAAAACCAGGCACAGAAAGGAATTATGAAAGATATAATGAAAACTGAATGCCAGTGGGAGAGGTAGAAGGAAGACGGGGCAATTTCGCCCTTATACACGTAGTTGTATTATTTCAGCAAAATTATGCACTCAAATTGTATTTGATAGGCATAGTTCATGTATTTTGAGGGTCAATAACCATGATTTATGTCAGTAACACAAGTTATAAACTTATGTTGTATATATTCAATGAATTATTATTATATAAATTATCTTGATTTCTTTACTTGCAACTCATTATAGTAGCTCATTATAGTACTCTGGCAATGAAAAGTCATCTTATTATGTGTGGAAGGCATGGTGGATGTATTTTAAGTGGGAAAAACTAAGATTTATGTTTTAGCCACACAAGTTATGAAAATAAGTTGTGATATTGTATACAAACTACTACTTTATATGCACTGTTATGATATGTATATAAAAAAAAGGTTTCCTGGTCCTTCCATGCCATCATATACTACCCGCATCTAGGTCAGGTGAAGCAATCAAGCATTAGGGGAAGGGATGTCTGGCCTCGATCGTGAGTGTGAGCGTACTAAGCATGTGGTAGTGTGAGGAGGGTGGTTGTGAGTGCTATTGATAGGTACCATGTAGACCTATTCCTGATTTAATTATCATCCACCTGGGCCTGTTTGCACGGTTTTTATACGCATTTCAAACCCGCACTTCTGTTAGGCATGTCGCATTGGTCTATAAAACCTTCTGCAAGGCATGTCATATCTGCCGGGTTAATAAATTGCACTATGATCATTAACATGCATAATAAGTTGCACTATGATCATTAACATGCATTCCCTCAATATTGCCAACATGCTCTATAAGTTACATTTATCACACTGTGCAATATGTTCACACGTGGTTGTACTTTTTCCTTGTGGAAACCTTTCACCTATGCATAGCCTCCGATAGTGCAGTTGGGATATTGTACATGCTAAGATTGGTATGCAGGATTCGAAACTGCATAATAAATCGTAGGCTTGTGCAGTATTCTTTAACTGTCTTCGTGGTGCAGTGCATAGTGTGTTGATTTTCGGTGTGAGCATCCTGGGTTCGAATCCCCGGACTGCCACATGTGTCTGTTAATTTCATTAATCGATTTTAGGAGTAGAGTTGGTTGGTGGAGAGAACATAATAATTTACATATGTGTTTGTATTTCCATAATATATAAACATTCAAATAATTGGATTTACAAAAGGCAGTATCTGTTAATCTGGAGCATAAAGTGGTTCTTGATTTATATAACTATGGTACTTAGTCCAAAATCGAAAAAATGAATGGCGAGGAAGATACTTGTTTTGATTATATGTTATTATTGCTGTGGCGATCATGCAAAAGAGGTAGAATCTTAACACACAATACCCCAAGGACGCATAACGTACGTCACCTAGAGGGCGGGAGGATTGAAACGGGCGAGCGTGGCTCTCTCCCTATTCATCATCCTTCTCAACATCCAGAGGGGCTGTGCCGATATACAGGTGCAGAGGGGACCGGTAGTGTACCAGGTCAACACTAAGCAAGTATTAAGGGACCTCGTCATACAGAAACCACACACAAATGGAATTTCTGTCACCATTCCTGCCTGGGCAGCTTCAAACATCGGGAAACCGATGCGTCTTAGCAAACATTCCTGCGCAACCTCGCTACAACACCTATTGTACTACACTCCAATAAGCTGTGGAGATATTGAGACCAACACAGGCCCCAGCTCAACGTTGAAGAAACCTCACCACCAATCAAGTAAGGCAGACACTGACATTTCAACAGTCCCTAGCAGAAAAATTCATTACAACAAGCAGGGCCAGCAGGCACCCCCACCTCCCAATCGATGTACTTACATTAATAGTAGAAATTAAGTGGAGTGTGTTAAATGTAGGACATCAGCTGTACAAAATCAGACACACATTTGTGAATCACTCACAACACGACGACAGAGGATCCAAAACTGTGTAAAGTGTAAAACTGTGGCACACATGAAGTGCATTTCTAAGAAGACCGACAGTAAGGAACATGAGTTTTTATGCAATAAGTGTGCCTTGCATTTATTACCGTATGTTAATGTAAATGGACCAAATGACAACTCAAAATCCAGCCAGGACACTTTCAAAGATGAATATAGATTTTTCACCAACAAAGGGCCCCATTTTATCCACATCAACGCCAGATTAATGGATCATAAATTGTCAGAAATAAAATTATTCGGTGATAAGACCAAAGCTTCAATAATTGCAATTACAGAAACCTGGCTGGACTCTAGTATAAACGATGGTGAAATAAACATTCAAGGTTTCAATATGGTTCGTAATGATCGTAATAGACAAGGGGGAGGAGTATGTCTGTATGTAAAACACAACCTCACACACACAATTAGGAACAACCTCAATGTAGAAAACCACGAAGCTCTTTGGATTGACTTACACCTGCCTAGGACAAAACCCATCACAATTGGAGTGTGCTATAGGCCACCAGACAACACACAATTCTTAAACAAACTTGAACGAACTTTGTCATTACTAGATCCCCGGAATGAATCTATTATACTAGGGGATTTTAACTTGTTACAACAACGAAATAATAGGCTTGTACGAGAATACAGGCACATACTGGCAATGCACAATCACAAACAACTTATCACAACCCCCACATGTATCTCTGATAACACTGCTACAATATTAGACCATGTAAATTGTAACAGAGAAAACAAAATATCACAATCAGGGGTTATACAAACGGGGATAAGTGATCATTTAGTCACATATTGTACACGTAAAACTCAAAAAATTACCCTAGAGAATCACAAGGTCATTAGAACAAAGTCACTCAGAAACTACAATAAAGAAACATTTTTGGACATTTTATGGAATACAGATTGGTCTCCAGTGTTTGGAAATACAGACGTTAATGACGCCTGGGTTGGCTTCAGAACCATCATCACAAACATCCTAGACGAAATAGCCCCTCTGAAAGACATAAGAATTAAAGCAAGGTCAGACCCATGGATCAACAATGACATACTACACCATCTGGAACATAGAGACAATCTGTTAAAAAGGCTAGTGAAACATAGACAGGATCAAGATCTGAAACATGAGTTCAACAGGGCTACCAATAAACTAAGTAGGAAAATTAAATCAGCGAAATCTAATTATTTCCACAGAAAGGCAGAGGAATATCAGAGTAACCCAAAAAAACTATGGAGGCACTTAAAAACAACAGGTTTCAGCAACAAGGCAAGGGATTCATCTAACAAAATTAATGATCAGGTTTGCCATGATAAACGACAAATTTCAACCTACTTCAACTCCATTTTCACCTCTATAGCAAACACACTAGCACAGAACCTACCGCAACCTCTCAATAAATACACCACAACAACTGCCACCTTTCAACATTTCTACAGGGATAAAGGCATACACCCGAACACTTTTGGATTGCAAAATGTTACACCAAAATACACATTTGAGGAGCTCTCTAACCTAAATGTACATAAAAGCACAGGACCAGACAAAATTCCTGCCAAATTTCTACGAGATGGAGCCATTGGTATAGCAGGTCCCCTAACCCACATCATCAACCTGTCAATTAACATCAACACTGTACCAGCTGAACTGAAGGAAGCTATTGTAAGCCCCCTATTGAAGAAAGGAAATAAATTAGATATTAGTAACTACAGACCAGTTAACATATTATGTATTGTATCAAAAATCCTTGAAAGAGCTGTATACACCCAAATTGAACACTACCTCAAAGAAAATGATCTATTCTATAAGTTTCAATCAGGTTTCAGAGGCATGTACTCGACAGACTCCTGTCTCATCCATTTAACAGATCACATTCGTAAAGAAATGTCTAAAGGTAACTACACCGGTATGGTTCTTCTTGACCTACAAAAAGCGTTTGATACAGTAGACCATAATATCCTATGTAATAAGCTACAAGCAATGGGCATTGGGTCAGTGAACTGGTTTAAATCTTATCTTAGTGGTAGAACACAAAGAGTCAAAATTGATAATAATCTTTCTGATCCTATGCCAATTAACTGTGGGGTCCCGCAGGGAAGCATCCTTGGTCCCTTACTCTTTCTCTGCTATGTGAACGACATGGAATTGAGCATATCGTGTAAATTATTACTGTATGCTGACAACAGTGTGCTTCTGGTTTCAGGAAAAGACCCAATAAGTATTGCCGCCTCACTTTCCAAAGAACTAGAATCGTGTAGTGATTGGCTAGTGGACAATAGATTATCTCTTCACCGGGCAAGACAGAAGCCATCTTATGTGGAACAAAACTCAAAATGAAAGACATTGAGGACTTCTTGGTCAACTTTAATGATATTCCCATAACAATAGTGTCACAAGTGAAATATCTCGGACTAAAACTGGAACCGACTCTGTCAGGTGAAACAATCTTGGAATCGATCCTGAGTAAATATAGAGCACGTATTAAATACCTGTATAGACAGGTGGGATGCTTGCCAGCGGCGACCAAAAAGACCCTATGCCAAGCGCTTGTTCAATGTCATTTTGACTATTCTGTGTCATCCTGGTACTCTGCATCATCTAAATCAGCAGAGCACAAACTCAAGGTCACTCAAAATAAAATGGTTAGGTTCATGCTGAACCTAGGACCCATATCGCATATTGGCCAGGAACAAGTTCAGTCACTTGGTATGCTCAATGTCTCCTACAGGGCCAAACAAATCAGACTCATAAATGCCTTCAATATATTTTATGATAGGGCTCCAGAGTATTTAAAGAGTAATTTTGTTAAAGCAAATGAGAGGAGTGGACACAATACAAGGAATAGGATGTATAATTTTACGGTCCCGAGAATCCAAGGACAGGGTAAGCTAACATTCTTCTTCACTGCCATTAAATACTGGAACAACCTACCCCAGTCAGTCCGTGAAAAGAGAACACTGTATTCCTTCAGACGTAGCTTGAAGGAGCACCTGAACCGGACAGCTGCGAGAAGGGTCTTATGTCTACTACTAAATACGACATAAGAGATAGGCAAAACAAACTGAAATGATTACTGAAATATTTTGACCAGTCCAACTATAGAATGTAAGGTATCTTAAAATAACCCCCTAGAAATACTTTCTCTAAAGTATCTACTTTTTTGTTATCCTCTCCTTTTTCCCCAGCTAACCTAATCCTACAAGGACCCCAATGGAAATACGCCTAACGGCCTTATTGGGCTATCCTTAGTTGGAATTATGCAAAGCTGGTACATGTCATATTTGTAACATATTAGTGGTACCAACATTGTAAAATGCTAATTGAATAAATATTATTATTATAATTATTATTATTATTATTATGTATGTAACGCACAGTACCAACGTCGCAATGTTTGCGTCCGCCTTAATTACTCTTGTTCTATGGCACCTAGAGGGTTCAGACTGGTATGGGAACTGCTTTAGGATCCCACGTAACAAAAACGATGGTTGGCAACCCTCCAAGTCCAGCAGCGTGCAGGAGTGATTTTCCAGTGAATTTCCCCCGCCCACCAGGACCCCCAATTTACTTAGGTGGGCGGTTTTATGTTGTTTTTCCTTCATTACTAACCCACCCGCTGTGTTATAAACAAAAGAAAATTGACAAGTGGCTGGTCCCTCGTACATTTATTATAAATCAGCCGGTGCTCTCTGGGTTAAGACAATGGCCCTAACCAACAAAAGTTTGTTTTTGTATTTCAAGTGTCAGACAAGTGACAACATTGTTGTAACCAAAGAGGGTGTTACTCCTTGAACATCTAGTAATACCCTTTTAGTCACTCTTTCAAGCATATAACATAAATACTAATAAGAAAACAATTTCAGGTGTTCTGTCAAAAATGTATTCAAAGGATACGTTTTGAGCAAAGCCTTTCTTATTAATAATTGTCTTCCTACATGTTGCATGCAGATAGGGATCAAGTTCAATAATGTCAAGGACCACTCACTTACACAGGGTCACTTTAATATTTGCCCGCACTGTATGAACCACTTGTTTCAATAGTAGAGAGGGAGGGACGCACGAGGTGGATAACTGTGGAACATGAACTTGTGTGATTGAAATTAAAAGGGTTTATGAAAGACCGATTATTCTAAGACTGAGTATTTGCGAGAGTCATTAATGTTATATCAGAGTATATACCACAAGTTATATTATATATATATTTGTTTATGTGTATGGAGGAGCCAACAGGCAAAGCTGCCTGTATCAAGTGTCCCCCGAATGTTTAAAAAATTAATTTCAAGGTACGTTTGAGTAAAAATTTCTGGACACACGGACCTTGAAGCAGCTTGAGTCATAGGATGTGAGAAGAGACAGATTGAGGGAGAGAGTTCAAGAGCTTATTTGTTCAGTAGAAGAAAGACTGGGAAATTGGTTCACTCTTGAGCATAATTGGGGTTATAATGTGTCGGTAAGTGAGTGTGTGCCCCCCACTCTCCATAAGGGAGTGTGTGCCCCCCACTCTCCATAAGGGAGTAGGTATATTGTACACTGAGAAAGCTCTGAAGAACATTGCATATTGTAATATATGTAGAAGAGTGAGAAAGATGCAACATTGCAACATGTAGAGAGAGATTGTAGGGAATTACTACGAGGAGGTGAATTAATCAGATGAAATGCTTTTGAGTTTACCCTATTGATAAATGCAGTATGAGCGGAACCACTCCAAACATGCAAACAAGGGCGCACTGTGCCCTTATACAGAGGAAGCTATGAAGGGATGAATCACTCGCAGACAATTGAGCACACCTAACTTCTGGAAAGCTACTTTACCAAGAGCGGTAATATGATCTTTTCATGTATGGTTAGAAGAAAAAGAAACACCACAAATATTAAGAGAAGATGAAAGGTTGATTTGTATATTGAAGAGTAAGTGATAGTCTTGTGGAAGATTGTGATGGGTAAATAGATGGAGAAATTGGGTTTTGGAAGCATTGAATGAAACAAGAATCTCTCCCAGTGGGAAATAATTGTTAGATCATAACATATGAGTGCTATGCCCTCATCACGTTAGTTTTGGAGTAATTGTCTGGTGGGTTGTGGAAAACTTGCATAGTGTAAGGTAGAGTCATCAGCATATGAGTGCATAGGACTAGAGGTAAAGTTGAGAATATTGAGAAGATCATTAATGAATATTGGTAGGAGAAATGGAGACAGGGCAGAACCCCGAGGAACACTGAGAGTTGATAGGTTGAGAAAATGAGCGATGGCCGTCCACAACCGCATCTTTGGAGTAAGTTTAGGTAGAGTAGTATAAGAAGAGTTTTAGAATGAGTAGGCCCACTAAGGGTGGTTGTTCGGTACAAGGTAGGGGAGGTAGTAATTGTGGGAGGCGATTTAAATGGACTTATTGAGGCATATGTTCATAGATATGAGGGTGTGCATGAGGGACAGTGGAATGATCGAAGGAACCTGGAACATGAATACATACCGGAGCACTGTATTGGTGATATGTAACGCCATGTTCAGGAATAGGAAGAGCCACCTGATAGCATATGAGTCAGGTGGTTTCAGTAGCCAGATAGACTACTATTTGATCAGCAAAAATGAAAGGAAATGGGTTTTAGACTCTAAGATCATACCAAAGAAAATAATGCATCCCTCAACACAAGCTCCTAGTGTGTGATATGCACTTAAACAAGGATTCTGTGAGAAAGAAAGTACATTTGTCTAAAGGAAAATATGGCTGTGAGAAAAATTAAAAGCTCAGATCGATTCCACAGCAAAACAATTGAAATTGAAAGAAATGTGGTTGATGGCCATTGAAGTTTTTTTTAGAATGCAACCTCCTTGATGCCATGCACATGGTCTGTGGCAAAGGTGGGCACTTCCGCAAACCGTAAATTTCGCAATTGCAAAAGTTCGATTTATTTTGTGGATTTGCATTTGCAACAAACCCACAAAAAATCTGCATTTTTTGCTTTTTCAGAAGTACTTCCACAAATGCAAGCCTGCCAGTCATAAGTAAAGACAATTTCACAGTTTCCAAAATCTCTTCCGTTATTTTTTCTTACTGGTCAGTAATTCATTAGGTTGTTGTTGTTGTTGTTCTCCAAGCTGCCTGGCCCAACAGCCCCAAGGCCCCGAGCAAGGCCAAGGCCATAACCGAGCACCCCCACAGAACCCTCCCTGCCAACCACAATAAAGCCTGGGTGACCGATGCCACTCCATGGGGGGGGAGCTGAGGAGGGTGCGGAAATGCCCGGGAAACCAAAGCCCCACCCAGGGCCCTGTGCCCCTCAGCAATATGAAGAGAAAGTTGAGGGGCGAAGGAGAGATGTGACGCTTTGGCTTCCAATCTTGGTAGATTGGGAGGTCAATCCACGGAAGAGACGCCGTCACTTGAGATCTAGAAAATATATAAGTAAAAGGAACAGTCAGAGTAAGCTATGGGTATGGCAGAGATCGCTCAGTTCTCATTCTGATAGACCAGCCCATCACCACATGACTAGAAGCCAATCCTCTCAGCATCAGTTAGGAAAGGCCCTAGAAAGCCGCCTTTGGCGGGGGGATAGCTCCCCTATTTCAACCCCTTTCGGGGTTGGGCACCCACTCATTACAAGCTAACAATTGATAAAGGAAGGAAAAATGCTCAACAAGGAATTTCGCTCATTGTGAGGCCACCCTACCATACTCCCTCCACTACTGACCCTTCCCCTAGGCCTACATAATGACCCTAGTTAAAAATGCTAATTATTAACACTTTGGCTGCGGGACCCATTCATGAATATTCTGGCAATTTATAGGCCTTTCAAGACTTAAAACCCTGTAGAGACGAGTGCGAGTGAGCGTGAGAGCGTCATGCCCCCGTCCGCTCTCCAGCCCAGCGGCTGGTGCTCTGAAGAGTGAGAGCCATATCTCAGGAGACCTATGCATCGCTGCCAAAGGCAAATGTAGCGCGACATTGCTCATTATAAGCAAATATTTGCCGATGTGATGTAGCGCTGCGGATTAACCCTGCATGCTACGAAGCTCGTTCTGGTGTCATTTTGAAGCTATTGTCTTCTAGTTTTTGGCTGGATACATTTAATTTCATTCAGACACTTGCTTAAACATTCCGGAGTGCCTGAATGATCTGTAATATAGCGGAAATATGCCCGAAGCTTAAGTGTTAACATTACAGATTTTTGCAACATATTTTGTTACCACGAATTCAGGCAGGTCATTTGCATTCCAAGAAGACCATCTTTCACATATATTGGTCAAACAATAATGGACACATATATTCTTTCAACAATTCTTAATTACTCATATCTCCTTTATTATTTGACCAAAATATGCAATGTTTAGTATTTTTGGAATGCAAATGACCTGACTGATACAATGATAAAGTTTACATATACTGTATTCCCCTTGCTTATATTTAAAATGTTTAACTAAGGAAAGGGGGGCGATGGTTGATGGATTGAGGGTTGGTGGTTTTTTCATTCCCATATGTTTATATTTGTTACTGATTATCTACCAGTATTACCTATCATTCTGTATTATATTCTTATTATTTTATATATTTTTACGTGATAATTGAGATGTCTTGTTGATTGGATACTGACTAAAAGGAATTTTACTGTACAGACATACATACATATAAGTTTAAAGACCATTTTGTGGTTACAGCCTCAGGTCCTATATGGTGGCTTTCCAGGCGGCCCTGTCAACAGCTGACTCTATTGTCAAGTTCTTTATTTTGAGATCGAACCAGAATACCTGATCCCATGTCATTCTAGGTGTACCCCTATGCTCTGATCCCCCCACGTTCACAGTCAGGCATTTCCTCACCCAGTTCTGATCATCCATTCTCTCCATATGTCCAAACCAACCAAGTCGGCTTGTGCGCATCACTTCACTGACGCTGCTAATGCCCAGACGCCTTCTTAATTCCTCGCTCAATACCCCGTCTCAGAGATTAACCCCATATATCCATCTCACCATTCTCTTCTCATTCCATTCCATTATATTGATATCCTCCGCTTTAACCGGCCACGTCTCCAAGGCATAGGTCATCGCACTCCTAACACATGAGGTATGCACGTTCCCTTTAAGGAGGCGTGGAAGCCCTCTCATGGTCAGGAGTGGCAGCAGCTCTCTAAACCTTCCCCAGCCCCTTCTGACTCTAGTAATGGAGCCAGCTTCAGCGCCACTTTCGGCGGAAACTGTATCGCTCAGGTAGCAGAACTTATTCACACATTCGGGCGTTACCCTGTCAAACTCAACACTAACAGGTGGGTCATTTAACACAAGATCTCCCATGCACACTGCACATTCAAAATCTATGATTCTTGTCAAAGGTCCTCTAGCTCCACTACATCTTTTGTGTACCCAGTCACTACAGACACAACATTGGATTGAGTTACCTTCCACCCCCTTCCCACATTCTGCACATGGATAGTCGCCGCTTCTTTCCATAGTTCCACGCCCTACTCCACTAATCATGACCTTTTTTTATCTATATTAACTCTTAGACCCTTATTTGTCATACCCTCCCTCCATCTTTTGAACGTTGCCTCTAAATCCTGCGCACTATCTGCGTTAAGAACTAGTTTGTCTGCATATAACAGCTCCCACGGGAGTTTTGTCCTAAAGTCCCTTGACAGAGCCTTCAGGACCAACACGAACAGTAATGGGCTCAGCACTAAACCTTAGTGTACTCCCACTTTCACTGGGAACTCTTCACTCAGGCCCCCATTCACTCTAACTGCTGCCCATGACCCCTCATACATTCTCATTATCACACGCACTAGCCAATCTTCTACTCCAGGTTTTCTCATAGCCCACTGCATTACTTCCCTGGGCACCCAGTCAAAGGCCTTCTCCAGGTCTACAAAAACTAGGTATAACTCCATGTTTTTCTCTAAGAATGAAGATAGCATCAGTTGTGCCACGCCCCGGCATAAATCCAAACTGCATGTTGATGATGGCAACACTTTCCCTGATGATGCATTCAAAGATCCTTTAGCTGACTTTCACTATTTGATCGAGCATTTTCAAACCCCTATATATTCCCCTGTCTAAGGAGTCACCCTCGCCTTTGTATATATTTACTATCACACTTAGCTGCCATGCATCGGGAATATTTTCCTCCTTTATGATAGCATTAATCAGCTCCGTGACCAATTTTACCCAAATATCTCCAGCTGCTTTTAGCATCTCGGCGACAATGCCGGAGCTCCCAGCGGCTTTCCCGGAGTTCATTTGATAACGTAATGCATAAGTGCGCGGAATTTCGATGTGGGTATCCTAGGTTCAAGTCCTTGGAGTGCCACATGTATTTGTTGATTTCATTAATTGAGTTTAGAAATGAAGTCGGTTGGTGGAAAAAATCTATAAATCTATAGCACTTTTAACAGCATTGTACCCTATCAGAGGCGGAGAACCTTGTACTGGGGCTGCAGTGCTGAGCTGTTTTATGTTCCATTCAAACTCCACATTTTGCAGTCTTTCATAATGCTCCTTCCATGCCTCTCTGATTTCGTTTTCTGTGTAACAGACATGCCACTGTCGTTATTTATGCATCTTACACTCACGACGTCCTGACTGCAGTCCCTCACATTCTTAGCTAATTTATAAACCCCATTGGTATTATTAGTGGTACAAACTTGTTCTATCATGCTATCCTCGATGGTTTTCTTTGCCCTGTAGACCTCTCTTCTAGCATTACGTTTGGCAGATAGGTATTCTTCTGTGCTGCCACCTTCCTTCCATACTTGGAAACATATCTTCTCTCTGACTGCAGCTTCGACATCGTTGTTCCACCACCAGAAGAACTTATGTCTGGGTGGCCTCTATGTTTTGCCACAGACTTTGTCTGTGGTATCAAGGAAACTGCTTTTTATGAAGTTCCATTTGCTATCAACATCATCTGGCCTAGCACCCATTCTGCCCACTCTCCTTTTAATTTCCATAATTTCGTTGTGTAATCTGACTGTGTACTCCTCTTTTTCCAACAACCATACTTTCCTTTTTGCAAATGTACTTTCTTTCTGGCTGGAACTCTTCTTAGGCACATGTCACAAACTAGGAGCTTGTGTTGGGGAATGCATTCTTCACCTGGTATGATCTTAGTATCTCTAACCAATTTCCTGTCAGAATTTCTGATCAGGAAGTAGTCTATCTGGCTACTGGAGCCACCTAATTCATATGTAATCAGATGGCTCATCCTCTTCTTAAACATAGTATTGCACACCACCATCCCCGTGGCAGCAGAGGGCTCCAGTATGTATTCACCTCCCAGGTTCCTTCAGCCATAACCCTGTCCTCCGTGCACGCCCTCATATCTGTCGGCACCTGCCCAGACATGCCCATTTAGGTCTCCTCCCATAATTATTACCTTACCTTCCTTGCATCCGACAACCACCCCTAGTAAATAATTCGAAAACTGTTCTTTGACAACCCCGAATGGGGTTGAAATAGGGGAGCTATCCCTCCGCCAAAGGCAGCTTTCTAGGGCCTTTCCTAGCTGTTGCTGAGAGGATTGGGTTCTAGTCATGTGGTGATGGGCTGGTCTATCAGAGTGAGAACAGAGTGATCTCTGCCATACCCATAGCTTACTCTGACTGTGCCTTGTACTTGTATATTTTCTAGATCTCGAGTGACGGCGTCTTTTCCGTGGATTGACCTCCCAATCTACCAAGATTGGAATCCAAAGCGTCACATTTTTCCTTTGACCCTCAACTTTCTCTTCATAATTGCTGAGGGGCACAGGGCCTTGGGTGGGGCTTTGGCTTTCCGGGTGTTTCCTCACCCTCCTCAGCTCCCCGCCATGGAGTGGCTTCGGTCACCCAGGTTTATTGTGGTCGGCGGGGAGGGTTGTGTGGGGGGTACTCGGTTATGGCCTTGGCCTTGCTCGGGGCCTTGGGGCTGTTCGGCCAGGCAGCTTGGGGAACAGCAACAACAACAACAACTTCTATCACACAATCTGCCCACTTCTCTGCCAACAGGAATCCCACCCCTCCTGTACCATGTTCGTTTCTCTTCCATATGAACCTGGAACATTATTTTTTTTCCCGTAATCCACCTCACACTCCCCCTTTTCCACCGGGTTTCCTGGGCACAACATACATCCACTCGACGTCTCTCTAGCATCTCGGCAATCTCACCCGTCCTTCCTTTCATGATGCCGACATTCATACTTCCGAACCTGAACTTTGGGAAAGAATCTGAGTTAGTGTCCTTTTGCAACTTTGTACCATTTGTTGTCTGTGTTATTCCTTCATTTGCTTTGAAAATCTTTGCCAATTCAACAAGCAGGCTGATATGGATCAGCAGATCTGTTTTGATTTCCTCTTGTTTCCAATCCTAGTAATCTTTACAGTTCTCAATATTTTTATAGTCCCCTTGTTGTTATATTTGCTTTGCTATAAAGATTGTTTGATTAATGTCCTTTTAACACAGAATTTCAAGATTTCAAGGTTTTCGTTGAAATTTTGATCTCGAATGAACTTGATGTTTCAATTATAAGATTGTCCTAAATTCCTAATATATATTTTTACCTGGTATCGATGGTAGAAGACGTAGTGGACGAGAAATACTAGGCAGCACAGGGGCAGCAGGGACCTGATCCTTTTCATTCTCGTGAAGCTCATCACCTGGGAGAAAGTCATAGTTATGTTTTTGTTTTGTTTATCAAAATAGGACTGAGGGTAGATATAACTCAAGTTAATGATAACTAATCCACATCTAATGCCGCTCTCTACTTATGAAAAATTTATACAAATTTGGTTAAAATAAGAATTGCTATTCCTATTGGTTATCACACTTATATCACATCAATGTTCGATCCCTGAGGTGGACAAGAAAGATAGGTGGTATTTTCAAAGCTGATGCCTCTGTACTCCTAGCTGTAACTAAATCCTGGAGTTGGTGACAAATGATGACATCCTATCCAGGGAGGTGAATCATAGTAACCATAACTCTGGATAGTTAACCGTGCATACTAAGGTTGGTAATTCTCCTAAATTTCTAATTTCTAATTTCCAAAGTACCCTCCTTTGGTTTCTATCCTTCTAGCTGTGCCTTTGTCTCCAATTTCCTTTCTGACCGTTCCATTGCTGCAGTTGTGGACGGCCGTCGTTCACTTGCTCAACCTATCAATTCTGGTGTTCCGGAGTCTCCAGTCCTCTTTCTAATATTCATCAATGATCTCAACTGTACCTCTAGTCCAATCCACTCATATGGTGATGACTCTAACTTACACTATTCAACTTGTTTTTTACAACAACCCAGCATGCAATCACTCCATAATTCACATGACAAGGCCGTAGCACCCCTATCTTCTGATCTATCAATTATTTATGATTGGGGCAGAGAAAATCTTGTTACTTTCAACGTTTCCAAAACCTAATTTCTCCTTCTATCTACCCGTTGCAATCTTCCACGAGACTATCAATTACTCTTCAACAAGACAAAAATCAACCCTTCATCTTGTCTTCGATGATAACTGTAAATGTAAACTCTGTGTGAATGAATTTGATTTTGAACATCAACATTTTTTTAAAAGTTACATTACCAATACAACATTTTTGTTTTTAAATTCTTCTGTTAATGTAACATCTCCATGTAAAGTAAAGAATGTTATCTATTTAATAACCTGTGATAAATGTGGTATACAATATGTTGGAAAGCCGGGGCAATGTTTAAGAGAAAGAGCCTACGGGCATAGATCAGGAATTAAGAACGGCATCGACTCCAAGATTCTTCTATATAAGCATTTTAACACAGATTGTACTAAATTTGATTGTAAATACAAAATTATAGAAATTGTTCAAAGTAATCAAAATGTTTTAGATAGAGAAAATTATTGGATTGGAAAATTAATGACCATCTATCCATTTGGACTTAACAATCAAATAAAAAATGTAGGCAACATTTTGTATAAAGATTGATTAAAAAACGATTTTAATAACCCATATTTTAACTTCCCTGTTTTAAACAGAAGACCTGGTAGACACGGTAATAGAAGACTAAATACATTTAATAAAAAGAAAAACAGGTCTGATATTAAAATTATTGTTAATAATTTATATTCATTATATCGAAATTTCGGAAATAAAAAATTAAAAGATTCATTGAAAGGCCTACAAAAGAAAAGTTTTGCTCCTTTTATAGAAAATATTCTAAACAATAAACATAATTTCACAAATAAATTTAAGAATATAGTCTTTCCTTTTATGGGATATATTAGAGCTAATTCTAAGAAATCCAAAGATAACCGTATTAAAGATAAAGTCATGTCCACTTTAAATTATTCCTCTAAAATTTTAGACAGAATTAATGTTAACAGTCTTATTAATTCAAAGAAAGTTAAGTCCATGTTACCAGATGGCTGTAAAGATTTCAAACCATTAATAGTGTATTCATATGAACGACCTGTTGGGTCTATTATTTGTAATTATAATAAAGTTTTAGGAAATCTTTCAGATAATGATATTTTCAATAATAATAAATGCGTGTGTGAAAGAGTCATGGATATGCCAGCTAGCAGACGTGATGCTCTAGCAAAGTTCATTTATAGTCCGATATGTCACATATTAACAGGTGATGTAGAACTAGTTAAACATTTTGCAAACGACAAATTAGCGGAGTTATGTCGTAAAGGGTTTAAATTTAGAATAGGGAGTAATAAAGTAACATGGGACATAATTTTAAAAGATATTGGTTTTTCAGTCAATAAATTAAAAGATAAATTGTTAAAAATTGCGTGCTGCGATGCGAGAGAACTAGAAGCATGATCTAAATTATTAATTAAGTTAATTAAAAATAAATTTTTCTCGCTTAAGAATGAATTTAATCTTTCAGATTTTATAGACTATAATTATAATAAGCTTAAAGCTGATTTAATAAATTTACACAAACATTTTGTAATCACTACAGTAGATAAAGCCAGCAATAATTATAGCTTCACATGTAAGAAATGTTATCTTGAAAACATGAAAAAAGAATTAGGTATTAAGGATAACATATTACGTAAAAATATTTGCGGTAATTCTGTTTATGAAATTCAAAATAATCTGAATATTAATAACTTAATCGATGAACATACCCAGAAAAATATAACATTTGATATTAAACTTTCCGATAAGAACAAGTGCATTGCAAATTTATACATGTTACCTAAATTTCATAAAAGACCTTATAAATATCGCTTTATTGCCGAAGCAAAATTTGCTACCACTAAAACTCTATCAGAACAAGTCGTAAATTGCTTAAAATACATTAAAAGTGCTCATAAAAGATATTGTAATACCATCATGAGAAGAACTGGCATTAACTATTATTGGAGTGTTGACAATTCGTTAGAAGTTATTGATAAAATAAATACCATGCCGAAAGTTACCTCGGTACATAGCTTCGACTTTTCAACTTTGTATACCAATTTGCCTTTAGATTTAGTATATTCAGAGCTTTGCTTTATTATAGATTTGCACTTTGACAGGTTCGTTAGGAATGGTAATTATTTCATAAATGTTTATACATATTTTAATAATGCATCACTTAGCTCTACTCCCACTAGTTCTGTATATTTTGATAGAACTAAACTTAAAGATGCCCTTAAATTCCTCCTTTTCAATACTTATTATGTTAGATTCGGGCCGTACATTTTCAAACAAATATTAGGAATTCCAATGGGTGGAAATGCTAGCCCTTTAATCGCAGACTTATTCTTGCTTGCTTTAGAATTTAAATATATAAAAGACTTAGTTGACAGTAGCAAGACAAATAAAATCCCAGAAAAATTAGCACTTGCTAAATTGTTAAGTAATAATAGTAGATATATTGATGATATTCTCGTTTGCAATTTGTTAAATTTTAATCAAGTTGCTAAACTTATTTACCCTAATTCTATTCCCCTCACACAATGTAACGTAAATTATAAAGTTGAAAATTTTCTTGATATAAATATAGAGATTGTTAATGAACAGTGCATACTTAAAGTACATCACAAAGTTGATGATTTTAATTTTAACGTAATAAACTTTCCTTTCCCTAGTAGTAATATCGATAGTAAAATAACTTATAATTGTTTTTATTCCCAATTAATAAGATTTTGTAAAATCTGCACTAAATAGATGACTTTTGGGCTAGAGCTAGGTTACTATACATACTCTTAGTGGACAGAGGTTTTGAGGCAAGTAAATTGTTCCATAAATTTAATCTTTTTAGGGTCAATTATTGTGACTGTATTCTAAAATTTGACATCAATAATTTTAATCAAGCATTTTTAACTTGAAGTTTCTTGTATAACCCCTGTTTACTTTTTGTCTGTATTTATTGTTTTTTGTCTGTATTTATTGTTTATCTTTTTCTTTTTCTATTATTAATATTAATATTGATGATTTTTTAAATTGATTGTTCTTGTTAAAAGAGTACTCTTTGTTTAAATCTGTTGTTACTTCATATTTTGCAATTATTTGTCTTTATATTATATGTATTCATTGTCGATAGTATCAATTGCTTGCTTTTGCGATTTCCTTAGTTTATTTGTGCGATAAATGTAGGTTATTTGTAGGGTAGTTATTGATAGGGGTCACTTGAGGCATGCTATGGTTACAGGTACCTACCCGATAGCACTATCGTTAGTGAGTGCTGTACTGTATTTTATATATTATTTTGTAATAGTATAGATATCTTATCAATATTTGTATTTTGTACTATTGTTAATGTCTTGTCATGTTGCAAATTTGATTTTAAATAATATTTTGACATTTAACATGTAGTTTCTTTATTCATGCAGAGTTTAGTAAAATTTGCCAGAACGTCCCGGACTTCCCAAACTTGACTACTTCCTTTAAAGTGACGATAGTGCGTTGTTATATGTGCGATTAGTTTGCTTGGGAAACAGATTAACTTGCTCATGTAGTAATGTACACCCTATGTGGTGGATTATGTTCTTTTATTTAATAATTTTAATTTTAGTAAGCGTTGTTTCCACATAGCGATTTTGATAATTTAATTTGACTTTATATTGTCCTTGTCCCAATTTTGGTTTGTTTAGTTTGCAAGTTTTACATTTTAATTTTGGTGTTTCTTTTTCATCTGACCTTTCTTGGAAAGATCATATTACCACTCTTGCTAAAAACAGCTTCCCAGAAGTTAGGTGTGCTCAACCGTCTCTGTGTGTTCTTCACCCCCTCACAGCTTCTTCGTCTGCATAGGGGCACAATGCACCCATGTATCGAGTATTGTTCACACGTGTAGGGAGGTTCAACCCATACCAGACTTCTCGAACGAGTAGAGTCAAAAGTACTTCGCCTCATCAACTCACTTCCTCTTACTAGTTCCCTACAATCTCTTTCTACATGCCGCAATGTTGCATCTCTTCCACTCTTCTATTGCTATTACAACAAACAGCGTTCTTAGTTTCCTCTTGCCTTTCAACACAGTCCCTCTCCTATTCTGTTCAGCTCTCCAACCCAATAATTAGAAGATTTTCTCAGTCTTTCTTCTACTCATCAAGTAAACTCTGTAACTCTCTCCCTCAATTGATCCTTCCTTCTTCCAATGACTTAGACTCCTTTAAACTTCGTGTGTCCAGGAATTCTGCCCCAACGTCCCTTGAATATGGCTATCTCTCAGTCTTTGGGCATTGGGGGAGACACTCATTACACGCAGCTTGCCTCTTGTGTCCATAATACACATAGAACTAACAAATTAACTATGGTAGGCTTCAGAGCGCAAAAGTATGGAGAAAAGAGCCACAAACAAACACAATATACCTTAAGCACAACTTTAAGTTGTTAGATATGATTATTAAGCCAAGGACGTTTACAGACCCCCTTGTATTATAAGGGATTATGTAAAAACGATCCAACAAACATTGAGTGTGATTAAGTAGAAATAATAACAACAATTAACGAACGAAAAGACAACTTGGCTCAAGGGTCAAAGGGAGTGTTCTTGAAAAGAATGTCTGCACAACTAGCAAACCCACTAATGACCCTGTTGAGACAAACTCCAGATGATAATTCTCGATATTCTAAATATGGCCTATGTAACACCGATACACAATGGAGGATCGAAACTTCTGCAAAAATAATGAAAAGTTTAAGATAGACTCAGATCAACCAAGATCAACAAGTACAGTCAACAAGTTGCAACAGACACCAACAGCTTGATGAATCAAGCTCACTCTCGTGAGTATCCTGGCCAATGGCCAAAAACTCGCCAAGTAACTCCAAGTAAGTATCTCCTGCCATTTATATTGCTCTATTTGTACCTTTAATATTTGTTCATCTCTGACCATTCCATTGTTGTGCTTGTGGACAGTAAACTCTCATTTGCTAAACCTAGCTATTTCGGTGTTCCTCAGGGTTCTGTCCTATCTCCAATTCTATTTCAACTATTCATAAACAAATATTTTAAACTATATTTTTAGTCTTATTCACTCATATGCCGATAGCTCAACCTTGATATTTAACTAGCTTTCTTCATCGACCCTCCATGCAGTCGGTTAAAAACTAATGTGATGATGCAATAGCTTACCTATCTTCTGATCTATCAACTATTATAAGCTGTGGAAAATTTCATTTATTGATTTCAGTGTTTTTTGTTGGGTGTGCCTTGCAAGATACCACCAATGGCACTGCAGGTGACTTTAGATTCCTCCCAACCCAGGATCAAGATCCAAACCTGTGTCCTCCAAGGTTCCCAGATATCGAGTGATATCCCAGTATATGCAGGAATGCAACCATCTGACTACCCCAGTGTTCGTGCCACTCTTGATGCTACACATACTAGCCCCTGCATCCGCACCTGCACCCCGATTGAAGCCTCTGATTGGTCATCAAGTGCATCTTCATTGGCAGCATTGCGAGGGAAGGAAGAGATGACAGATGAAGATGATTTGCCAGCCCAGCATCCTCACCTGCCACAGCCCCAGACCGGAGAATCCTCAAAATCCGGACTTCACACAACCTCCGGCCATTGCCACGCTTCTGGATCAAGGGATCAAACATAATTTGGGCCTTTCAACTTGATTGGTCCATCTAGGGGGACTAGAGAGACCTCTCAATCCTGGATGGAGCCGTTTAAGGCTCGGAATGCCCTCTCAGGAGACAGACTTGCACACACTTAGACCCTCCACCTCCTCCTTTCGCCTACCTCACACTTAGCAGGCAACCCACCCTGTAGTAGATGGCACTAAGGACTTATGGTCTGTGAAAGATAAATAGACGATGTGCTGACCACTCTAACCAAGAAAAAGACGAATGTGTAGACAATAGTCAAAGTCACTTAATGGAGTGCGATGAGAGATCAAGTAAATGCCCAGCTCAACAACTACTTTAAAGAATTGAGCTGTCAGTGGAAGAAGGGACACTAATGGAGTGACAGGTAGGACTGCCTGCAACCTTGCCTGAGACATAGCAGCCCTGGAGGAGACAATGCCCCTAGCAACCCAATTGTTCCTGTTGTTCGAGAGCTCCTGTTTTTCGAGAGTTCCTGTTGTTTGAGAGCCTGTGTTGCTTGAGAGTTGCTATCATTTGGGAGATATCTGTGGCAGGGTCGGACACCTAGTGCTGACAATTGCATTCCCCTTACCTTCCCACATTCCACCTGTACCCTACTCTCCTCATTGTTTGAGAATACACCTGTAGCAGGGTTGGACGCCGTAACGGTGTTGACCAAGCACTCCACTGACCTTCCTCACCCCAAGACAGTACCGCTTCCCTTTGTTGTCTAAGATCAAACCCACCCCCGAGAATAACACACGATGGCTACCCCACTGCCCCTTTGCCTGTCCAGCTGCACCAGCCGTTTTGAGAAGCCACGTCTGGCCTGAGTCTACGTATTTTGTTTAACCCTCATTAAAACCTCATTATCCTAACATTATCACCACCCATCACCAACCAACTCCCACACTACCTCCACCATGCAGATGTTGTTCCCCCTAGAGAGTGATCTATCTATCTACAGTATATGCTATCTACTGTATATGCTCAGGCCCAATCCCCATGTTTCCTATTTTAATTTGTATTTTCTATTTTATTCTATTTTATTATTTGGTTTTCCTTTTTTCTTGGGGGTGGCCTATTAAGGCTCTGGAGAGAGACCAGCCTCTGCCTGCTAAAATTAGTATATAATTATCAATTCTGTGTTATGTATATTTATGTATTTGTATATCATTGTATTCCCTTCATCGTATTCCTGTAGATATTGTATTCATTATATTTATTGTTTCTGTTACCCTATAGTATAAAACTGTGTCTGTGCACAGTGTTCATATTCCTACTTCCGGTCAAGCTCACTTCTGTACTTCTAAAACAAATTTTTTCCATATATATATATCCATCAAAATTAAATATCCATTATTCTTAACCCTTAACTGTCGGCGCGCAACTTATGTCGTGTGAAATAAATTTGGACTATGTGGCAGTTCACAACTTATGTCGTTCGCCATTTTCACTACGTAATGTTGCTGAGAGAGAGAGAGCTGAGCGGTGTGAGGAGCGTAGCAACACTATGACCGCTCCACACGACCACCGTGGACATACTGAACTGTATTCTACTTTCCCCCCTCCTTTCTCACTCGCTACACAGGGAAGTATGTAGGGAAATTACCTAATTACAGGGTTTTTGCACTCGTGTTGCACGATCGTTGCAAGAGAACCAGTGGTCGTACAAGGATGGTTCGGGTGTCATGGGAAATCTCTGTTGACGCCCTTTCAGGGATAGATACTTGTTTTACGCTCTGGGTCTTATTTAGGCATGAAAATGATCACGTAAACAACCCTATTTAGGGTAAAAAAAAACGCTAGGCGCTACGGTCAAATAGACCGCCTAGCCTGCTAAATAAGGGTTAAAAGACACACAAGTCAACCTTTCCTTTTTCCTGTATGGGGGGTCTCTTTTTTCCTCCGACCGTTCCTGGAAATGCCATACTACCATTTTTGCTAAAAACAACTTCCCAGATGTTATGTGCTCAAACGTCTCCACTGATTTGGTAACACTTGTGTCAAGTACTGTTTGCATCATATCTGACATTCATTCCTTGTAACTTTTATAAGTGACTATTAATTGAAATCTAGAGGAAGTGTGTGGAAGTTCTACCCATACAAATATTTTCGGAAAGGAAGAATCAAGAGTATTTTGTCACATTAACTTACCTCCTCCCACTAAATTTACACTCTCTATATGCCACAATATTGCAACTCACCTGCTCTTTTCCACCGCTATTACAATCAACAGTGTTCTTCAGAGCTTTTTCAGCATATACCTCCTACCTTACGGTAACCGAGTGGCACCCGCCCTTCAACACATCCCCACCCTTATGCTGTCCTTCCCTCTGCCTCAGAGTATGCCGACTTTCACAGTCAGCCTTCCACTAACTATGTATATATATTGTTACGACCGGGGCTACAAATAAAACAAGGGCACTTAATGATTGGACTAGTAATAGGGCACTATGCAACAACGGTACGCTAAATCCAAACCCTCGAACTTATACGCCGGCGAACAAACACACCTATACCCTCCAGAGTTAATCTGCGATAATGGGGTATCCTTAACTGGGCATAAATGTACTCTACTTCAGGCTAACCCACACTGGTATAGCCTGATAACAAACAAGATGCAAGTTATGTTAAAATGCATAAAAGGGAATCTATGGAAAGATCAATTAAATCACTGCAAGATTTAATACAATAAAAAGATGCTTCAATACAGTTACTCTAAACAACAATAAAATCTTCACTCCTATCTGAAAGAAAGTGAAGTATAGTCCTACAGCATAGACCTGGAAACTTCTGAAGAAAGTCTGATGCTCATAAGATGCTCGTATCTTAAATTATATAAAGGCAGGAGGCAGGACACCACACGTGTAAACTGAATACACGAGAAGATAGGACACATAATGTTAACTGACACGAGAATACTATAAATGCGCAACAGTAGCAATACTCGACACTAAAAGAAGTACTTCCTCATCAACGAAACAGTCTGCTATGGTTGTGCAACTCAACAACAACCTAGACTAATAAATGCTGTGAATAATAATGCGTACATATCAAAGAGCTTATATTAAATACTAATAAGTGTCTACTCGATTAATAATGTCTAGCTGGAATACTCTGGGTAAGGAACTGTGGTTGAGCAAAACAGACCCGTAGCCTAGCGATGTCCTTAAGACTGCATCCTTTAACCCGTTGAGCCCCGGCTAGTTATAATATTTTGTTCACCCCAGGCCCAAGCCATTTTCACTTCTTTTTTTTGTTTGCTAAAAAATCACCTCGGACATTTTTTTTTGGGGGGGGGCCGGTGGGGGGTTGGGGGGGGGGGGGGGAGCCTCAAAAAAATGTGTTGAGCCAAAATGGAAGAGAATGGTGAGAAATGAAGACAAAAATAAAAAAAAAATCATTTCGGTCATTTGGGGGGCGGGGGGGGGGGGTCGAAAGTTCGTCTCCCCCGCATGACCACCCGCCCGGGAGCACTAGGGTAAAAACTGAGTATGGCATTGTACGGCATACATCCTAAGGAGTGTCTCACATAAATCTCAAGTCTCTAGCTCCCATACGACCGGAGTAATGAAGGTTCAAAGTGGCGGTGAACTAAGGGTGTAAAGTATCCCCACTAAGCCCACCACCACCAGCCGCGCGGCTGTCTCGGCCCGCTCACACCTACTGGCCCGGCTCCCACACACACTACGGTACCTCCCTCTCCTATTCTCCCGCCATTTCCTACCTTACGAGCCACGTAAGTGTTTTTTATATGTCGGACGCACGTGATGCGTCGCTGGGAGTTGGTGATCAAACACTGCCGACGCAACACGTGCGACGCTGGGTCTCACCGGGTTAAGTTACGTTAATTGACTAGGGTGCTCTCTTGATAGATCCAGATCACAAGTATCTGGTTCTATCCTGGCGACCCTCTAAAGACAAGCAAAGAGGCAGCAAAGTGTGGAACTGGAACAGGCCAAAACCGTTCAGTCAACACAATGCTGCACTCGCAAAGGACGCAAGCGAAAAGACAACACAGGCTACCACAGGACCGGTCGAAGTCGTGTAGGTATAAGCAAACCATACACACATCGGAGACAACGACTACAGTTACCTTATCCCAGTCTAGCATTAAATAAAAGAGCAGAAACACTAAATCAATAATGGAGACACACTAAGTTCCCAACCTTTACTAACTAAGAACCCTCAAAACCTATTCTAAGTACATGTAAATATCTCTGAGGACGGCGCATACAATACAATGGGCCGGCTATGGAAACCGTATGCAGAACCCAAGGGGACAAGTAATTGAATAAAGGTGAGAAGCAATGGAAAAGAAGAAGGTCAGAGAGAGAGACAGTGGTAAAGGGGGTGATCGGGAGAGAGTATGCAAAGGGAAGTTAGAAGCATGCGCGCCAAGCCTGTCCTGAGGAGAACAGCTCCTGGGAATCCTCATGGAGGAGGTTAGTTACACAGGAGCCCGCAAGGGCGCGATGGTCGGCCAATCACGGGCCGAGACGTCACAAAGCAGCAGGCCCCTAGGACGCGCCAGGATCCGCCAGCCAATCAAGGGCGCGGGAAAGCACGCACGCGAGCGGGGCAGCACATACATACACACGCACATACTACTACCACGCTGCCTCTATCGCTCTTTCTCCTTAACTTTACACAATGCATCTTATATTCTATTAATGATATAAAATACTTCCCGTTGTCACAGACGAAAACAAAGACCACCACTGGACAGTCTGTGACAATGCGAGCACAAGGAAAGAAAGAACAACATTCTCGGATAACTGTAGCCCATTTCGATGTCCCTGGCGAGCGCTAGTGGTTAACGAGAGGCGATTCTGCCCACGCTGGTAGACGTCACACCCCGCCCAATATATAGGACGCTCAACATTAGTAGGCGAGCACCATATCTGACAAGGCAGAATGCCGGCAAGACCCGTCACACATAGCCACTCCACCAGAAATGAAATGCAAAGCTCAATTCTTACATAAAACAACATTTTGACATAAAGAAAATCTTATAACCCCTCCCAAACACAATAGTATAATTTTAGCCTGCTATGCTCCCTGAGCGAGCTTCACAGAGCCCAGCCTACTAAGTGAAAGACAGGTTCAACTTAGGACTTTAGCTATAACATTGGCAACTTATAATTAACTATAAAAAAGAAAGAGTTTTTATGTGAATTTTGTATTTAATTTTAATGTTGTTTTTGACGGCTGCTCTACAGGGGCAAGCCTGATTTTTCTCCACTCAAACCCACACACCTGTGGTGATCTACGCCGGATCCTCTACCCTCCACAAACAGTCTACAATCACATTCTCACACCTGGCCTAACCCGACCACAAACCCAAGATACTGTACAGTTGCCCGGACAAAATCGCACTTGCCCAGATTGACCACCAAGCTGGCCTCACTGAGCTTCCGAAACAAGGCTTCTATGTGCTCACAGTGACTCTCAAAGTTGTCATCGTAGACTATAACGTCATCTAGGTAGACAGTGCAGTTAGGGATGTCATCTACTAACTCGTTCATAAGACTCTGGAAGGTTGCTGGGGCATTTTTAAGGCCATATGGCATCACATTGCAACGTAGGTGTTCCCATCAACCACTAACCCGCATACCCCCTTCGCCCGCTCAGACAAGGGCACCTGCCAGTAGTCTTTCATGAGGTCTACCTTAGTTAGAAACTGTGCCTTACCAATCTTGTCTACACTATCGTCAACACGGGGAAGGGGATAAGCATTGGTGGGAGTCAACCCGTTCAATCTCTGAAAGTCAATGCAGAAGCGAACCTTCCCGTCCGGCTTGGTCTGCAGAGTGACAGGAGATGTGCACCTCACTGCCCCCCTCTCAATCAACCCCTGTTCTAACATATACTCTAACTCCGCTCTGAGGGCTGGGAGTTTAATGGGTGGAATTCTGTAGGGTACTGATTTAAAGGGGGGGTGATCTCCCACGTCCACGTCATGCACCACTCGAGTTGTGAGGCCTGGATGCTCTGCAAACACAGTGGGGTATGAAGCAAACAGGCGCTGCACAGCTACACGCTGTTGCTCAGGCAGGTGCACTAGAGCATCGTCAGCCACCTGGCTGGAGTTCCCCACCCACTGGTCAGCAGAGACATGACACTCCCAGTTATCTTCCACCTTGGCTTCACTGTCCCTCACTCCTTCTCCACCTTGACCGCTGCAGGTCAACAAAGGGACAGCGAGAGGCTCAGGGGGGCGCCTCACAAACTCTTTCACCAGATTCACATGGCACAGCTGATTCTTTTTACGCCTATCTGGAGTAGCCACAAGATAGTCTAGGTCAGAGATCTTCTTTACCACCTTATAAGGACCAGCGTACTTAGCAGACAACGGATGACCCGGCAGAGGTAACAAAATCAACACCTCCTGCCCCACCTTAAACTCCCGGAGTTTTGTCTTCTCATCGTACCTGTCCTTCATCAGTGCTTGCAACCCTACCAAATTCCTACCTGCCAACTCTAGGCTTCTCAGCATTCTCTCTCTGCTCTCGAGGACATACTTTAGCATGGAACATGGTTTTGCTGTGCCCTCCCAGATTTCTCTAACCATGTTGAGGGGGCCTCTGACCTGATGTCCGAAGACTAACTCATTGGGACTGAACCCGAGGCTTTCACCAGGTACCTCCCGAGCAGCGAATAAAACATAGGGCAATCCAAGATCCCAATCCTTGCCATTTTCAACACAGTAACAATGCAGCATGCTTTTCAGAGTCGAGTGCCACCTCTCCAACACCCCTTGACTCTCTGGGTGATAGGCTGAAGAGACAACTGTACTGATACCGTGCTGCTGCATGGTCTGTTTGAAAAGGTTAGAAGTAAAATTGGACCCTTGGTCTGACTGCAATTCCTGCGGGTACCCGTACCTAGAACAGTACAATAGCAAGTTACGAACAACAGTCTTAGCAGTACCATTTCGCATGGGGTATGCATCCGGATAACGAGTGGCAACATCCATGATTGTGAGGAGGTACTTGTTGCCTGCACTAGTAGGGGGTAGAGGGCCAACCATGTCGATTATAACCTTACTGAATGGTGGCCCGATTACAGGAATAGGGTGTAACGGAGCCTTGGGAATACATTGGTTTGGTTTACCTACTGTCTGGCAGGTACTGCACATTGCCACCCATGACTCCACATGTGCATTCATACCTGGCCACCAAAACAATTTCGCCAAGACTGCTACCGTCTTACGTACACCCAAATGCCCTGCCAACGGTACATCTTGCGCCAACCTCAGTAGGCTATCACGGCACACACTAGGCACTACCAACTGGTCAACCACTCTCGACCCACCCTCCCAACTCCGTCTGGGATCTAGAAAACGCCTGTACCAAATACCCTCCACACGAAAGAAGTCCTCCGGCTTTGCATCCCCGTCCTCCTCAAGTTCGATTGCACCGTTACTACACTTCTGAAGCTCAGGATCACATAGCTGCAGCCGACAGATATCCGAAGGAGCCAATTTATCGAGGTGCTCCCGGAGCAACTTATGGCCTCCCCCGGTACTGGACTGTTCGATCCTATCTTGCTTGCGTGCGTAACGGTGCTGTCTCTGAGTTTTCTCACACCCTACCTCCTCACCAAGTGTGACAGGTTCTGGGGCCACTCCGGACCTTAACATTGGTGCTAATACTGAGTCGCCAAGAAGAGCCGTTGGATCAAAACTCTCAAAACTTTTCCAACTTTAGCTTTCTCCTTCCGACCGTTCCTCCGCTGGTCTAGAGACTGAGGAATAGGCTGTGACACCTTAGATGCACGAGATCGGGTGACAACACATGCCATCTGCTGTAGTTAACACATCTCGACCAACTCCTGCCTCTCCCTACTCACGTCGGCCGCCCTCTCGGCAACGACTAAGGGTGGAACCTCAGAAGTAGGCACCGCAAAGTCGTTGCCAAGAAGAAGGTCGACGCCCTCTACTGGCAGTTTCTCCACGATTCCCACATCTATCTCTCGTGTCACACCATCAACCTGCAGCTCCACTCGAACCAACGGGTATGACCGTGTAGCATTAATACCCTGCACCACAACTACCCGTGCCGCGTTTATAGGTTGGCCAGTAAAGTTTTTCATCGAGTCTGGGATGCACCTGTATCACGCAACAACTCCAACCCATGCTTGCAACCAGCCCAACTCACGCAGCCACGCCTTCTATGGTCGCAAAAAGCATCGCGGACAGGTTTCGAGCCTTCCGGACATTCCTTCACTGGCTGTGCCCCCGCATCTGACATATCACCCCGGGTAAATGCAGAAGACCTCAGAGACACCACAATGTTGCTAGCCAAAGACACGACTGCTGTAGATTGGTTACTAGGGCAGGAACGTGCAAAATGCCCCTTTTTATGACACTTAAAACACTCTACTTCACCCTTGGACTTCCCCTGAGGTGGGGAAGGGTCCTAACCTTTCTTAAACGGAACGGTTTTCGGTATGTGATCAAAATTGGTATCATTGCTCTTGCTTTTGTTATTAAATGTTCCATCACTGACTCGGGGGGGGTGGAGCGTTGCGCCCCTTGTTAACTGCATCGGTCCGTTGTGCAGACCCGCACCCACGAATCAGTGATAATCTCAGGTCAGCCATCTCAGCTGCCTCTTGTAGAGTTTTAGGACGTTTCTTTTCGAGGTTCAAAGTCAGGTCGCCACCTGTGCATTTAAAAAACTGCTCTAGAAGCACTAACTGCTCAATCTCTTCGACCGTCGTCACCTTTTCTGACCTCAGCCAATTTCTCAATGCATCAGACAGTTCCCGGGCATGTTCTAGAAAAGTGCACTCACGACCCTTCGTAACACCCCGAAACTTCAACCTATATGTCTCTGGTTGTAACTCGTACGCCCGCAGAATAGCTTCCTTCAATACCCCATAATTGATGCAAGACTCCAAGGGCAACGCATCATATGCCTTGAGTCCTTTGCCAACCAACCTAGAGGAAACAAGGGCTGCCCTCTTAACCTCGGGCCATTGGTGCTCCCGGCACTTCTTCTCAACACGCAGGAAAAACTCGGTGACACCCGACTCGTCAAATGCAGGGACTAACTTAAGAAGGTGAGATAAAGACTGATCAAGACCTCGATTCCCAGAACCGAGACGCTGCCCTGTCGACTCCACCCAAGACTTCTCAAGGTCTATGTCTGCACAGTACTTCGTAGCCTCAACCTGAAGCTCAGCTTCCCGCTGCTGCTGCTGCTGCCTGAGCTCAGCCTCATGTATGGCCTTTCTCTCCTCAGCCTGAATCTTAGCCATCTCAAGCTGGATGATCATATCTGGAGTTAAACCTTGAGGAGGAGGAGATGCAACAATTGGAGACCCACCCAGTGATCCACCCAGGGGCAAACCACGCTGTCAGTGACTATCGACCTGTGGGAATGTACCCGGCTCCGGAGCCCGAGGGGGTCGCCATGGTAGGAGTCGAGTGGAATGGGGGCTGGGTCGAAGGTGCCCCAGCTCCCACTCCTCCCGAAGCCCCACGCACCCCACCGAGCACACAGGCCACCAGGTCACTTCTCGTCATGCTGCTAGTGCCAACATGCCCCATGACCGTGGCCAAACACTGGAGACCATACCGATCAATCCCCGACACCCGGTCAACAGTAATAGGTATCTCCAGAAACTTTTTTGCATCCTCCTCACTAGTTACTACTCTAATATCATCTAACAAACCCCGCTGCTGCACCTCAGAGTCTGTTTCCCATACTGTGTCCTCCCCGTACATAGATCCGTCGTTCGACATAGTGTCCACCGAAAATTCTCAACGTTTATAAAAAAAAGAAGTACCTAAACTCTCATGTAGCACTATTCACTCAAAAAAAAATGCTTGAAGACACTCAAGTGCTATACTACTATACTACGTTGCCAAAAAAAAAAATCCAATGTGTCCAAAATATTCCTCTAAAAACAAATGTCCAGAAATCCTGCAATTATTTCTTAGTTCATTTGGTATGAAGACTAAGATAAGATACTAGGCAAGGTCGCCATTTGTTATGGCGACTAAGATTAGATACTAGGCAAGGTCGCCATTTGTTACGACCGGGGCTACGAATAAAACAAGCGCACTTAATGATTGGACTAGTAATAGGGCACTATGCAACAACGGTACGCTAGATCCAAACCCTCGAACTTATATGCCGGCGAACAAACACACCTATACCCTCCAGAGTTAAAATGCGATAACGGGGTATCCTTAACTGGGCATAAATGTACTCTACTTCAGGCTAACCCACACTGGTATAGCCTGATAACAAACAAGATGCAAGTTACGTTAAAATGCATAACAAGGAATCTATGGAAAGATCAATTAAATCACTGCAAGATTTAATACAATAAAAAGATGCTTCAATACAGTTACTCTAAATAACAATAAACTCTTCACTCCTATCTGAAAGAAAGTGAAGTATAGTCCTACAGCATAGACCTGGAAACTTCTGAAGAAAGTCTGATGCTCATAAGATGCTCGTATCTTAATTTATTTATTATCTTAATTCATTAAGTAATTAATCGAGAGGCCTTCCCTAGTGGTTAAGGCCCCATTAATTGCTCTTTTCATTCACATATGCATAGCCTACGTGAGTTGCAGTTGGGATGTGTGTACATGCTTAGATTGATATGCAGGATTCAAAGTTGCAAAATAAATCGTAGGCAGTGTCCACCATTATTTAACTGCCTTCGTGGTGTAATGCATAAGGTGTTGATATTCGGTGTGAGCGTCCTGGGTTCGAATCCACGGAGTGCCACATGTGTTTGTAATATTTCATTAATCGATTTTAGGAGTAGAGTTGGTTGTTGGATAGAACATAATAAACTATATAAAGGCAGGAGGCAGGACAACACACGTGTAAACTGAGTACACAAAAAGATAGTACATAATTATAATGTTAACTGACACGAGAATACGATAAATGCGCAACGGTAGCAATGCTCGACACTAAAAGAAGTACTTCCTCATCAACGAAACAGTCTGCTATGGTTGTGCAACTCAACAACAACCTAGACTAATAAATGCTGTGAATAATAATGCGTACATATCAAAGAGCTTATATTAAATACTAATTAGTGTCTACTCGATTAATAATGTCTAGCTGGAATACTCTGGGTAAGGAACTGTGGTTGAGCAAAACAGACTCGTAGCCTAGCAATGTCCATAAGACTGCATCCTTTAAGTTACATTAATTGACTAGGGTGCTCTCTTGATAGATCCAGATCACAAGCATCTGGTTCTATCCTGGCGACCCTCTAAAGACAAGCAAAGAGGCAGCAAAGTGTGGAACTGGAACAGGCCAAAACCCTCAGTCAACACAATGCTGCACTCGCAAAGGACGCAAGCGAAAAGACAACACAGGCTAGCACAGGACCAGTCGAAGTCGTGTAGGTATAAGCAAGCCATACACACATCGGAGACAACGACTACAGTTACCTTATCCCAGTCTAGCATTAAATAAAAGAGCAGAAACACTAAATCAATAATGGAGACACACTAAGTTCCCAACCTTTACTAACTAAGAACCCTCAAAACCTATTCTAAGTACATGTAAATATCTCTGAGGACGGCGCATACAATACAATGGGCCGGCTATGGAAACCATATGCAGAACCCAAGGGGACAAGTAATTGAATAAAGGTGAGAAGCAATGGAAAAGAAGAAGGTCAGAGAGAGAGACAGTGGTAAAGGGGGTGATCGGGAGAGAGTATGCAAAGGGATGTTAGAAGCATGCGCGCCAAGCTTGTCCTGAGGAGAACAGCTCCTGGGAACCCTCATGGAGGAGGTTAGTTACACAGGAGCCCGCAAGGGCGCGATGGTCGGCCAATCACGGGCCGAGACGTCACAAGGCAGCAGGCCCCTAGGACGCACCAGGATCCGCCAGCCAATCAAGGGCGCGGGAAAGCACGCACGCGAGCGGGGCAGCACATACATACACACGCACATACTACTACCACGCTGCCTCTATCGCTCTTTCTCCTTAACTTAACACAATGCATCTTATATTCTATTAATGATATAAAATACTTCCCGTTGTCACAGACGAAAACAAAGACCACCACTGGACAGTCTGTGACAATGCGAGCACAAGGAAAGAAAGAACAATTCTCGGATAACTGTAGCCCATTTCGATGTCCCTGGCGAGCGCTAATGGCTAACGAGAGGCGATTCTGCCCACGCTGGTAGACGTCACAATATATATATTTTGTTTTCTTCGATTTTTAGGAAAGAGACAAAAGGCAAGCTACCTGTAACGAGTGATTCGCCCAGAGCAAAGAGAGTGACAGAGAGCCAAATTTAAGGGACGATGGGGTCAAAATGCCTGGACACACAAAGTTTAAAGCAGTCTAAGTCATAGGATGAAGGAAAGATTGATTGAGGGAGAGATTTCTAGAGTTCACTTGTTGAGTAGAAGAAAGACTGAGAACATTTGCTAATTTTGGGGTTGCAGAGCTGGACAGAGTGGGACTGTGTTGAAAGGCAGGTACCTCACACTTGACGCATGGGAGGGGGTATGCACCGAGAGGTCTCTGAAGAAAACTGACTGTTGAAATAACGATAGAAGAGTGAAAGAGATGTAATGTGGAGTGTAGAAATAGATTGTAGGGAACTAGTAGGAGGAAGTGAGTTGATGAGGCGAAATTCTTTAGACTCTGTTCTTTCAAGAAGTGTGGTATGGGTGGAACCTCCTCACACATGCAAACAATACTTGATTCATAGGCGCACTTTGCCCCTATACAGAGCAAAAGGCTGTGCGGGGGTGAAGAACCTACGGAGACAATTGAGCACACCTAACTTCTAGGAAGCTGTTTTAGCAAGAGTGGTAATATGACCTTTCCAGCCAAAAATATCATGTTATTTTGTTTTCTAAAATGCTTCTTCTAACATAGGAGAATAGCATAGGAGAGCATAAACACCCATATGAGATTCCCTCCCCCCCCCCCCCTCCCTCCCAGCCCAAAATGTCAAGATTATTTGTTTTGTCTAAAATGCTTCTTTCTTTCAACATTGGAGAATAGAATAGGAAGGCATAAACAGCCATATAATATCCCTAGGCCCCCCACCCCAACAACAAAAATAAATACATGAAAATAGAATAAATTCACCCATAATGTTTTATCTTGAATTTGTTTTATAAATTCCTTCTTACAAGATAGTACATAATGTTCAAGAGGATGTTGAGTAACTATGGCATTTTTTTATGACGCACTGGCAAAAAAATCAGCTATGTTTTATATATTATACTTTCGTCTGCAAATTCCAGCAATTATATATTGGCAACTTCCAAGTGTAACTACTCAACTGTATATTGCTCTGTTTTGTGCACTATATATGGAATCATACAACACCTGTTTAGCACGTTCGCACTTGCGGTTACTCGGATATTTCCCTGAATCAAACGTATATTATGTTGACTATTGCGCAACAAATGTTTTTTTTTTTTTTTTTCTATATTCCAACTACTCCCTCTCGGGCATAGGCTGAGATCCTGTACATTCTACTGTACATTGAACGGCAAATCCCATGAGGTCTCGTTCCAGTCTAAGGAGTGAGACATGTGAAGCACTTTGGGATACAACCAGCCCCCGATATCTTGCCTTCACAATATGCACGGTTGCCACCCACGGCTCGAAGCAGACACATCTCTGAAGCTTCTTCGCTCTAGTGCTTCACTGTCTCACCACCTAGACCCTCACTCTCAGAACGCCAAATATTGAGCAATGAACTCACTAGGCATTGCCCCCTGTAGCATATTTTGAATATGGGAATATTCTTACAATGCTATTTAATCAGGGAACAATGAGGGTATTTATTTAGGTATTTTTTGTTTTGTTTTTTTGTTTTTTTCTATATTCCAACTTACTTCCTCTCGGGCATAGGCTGAGAGCCTTAACATTCACCGCTTTACAATGAACAGTGAAGCCTGTGAGGTCTTGTTCCAGTCTAGGGAGTGAGACATGTGAAGCATGTAGAGTACAACGAGCACCTGCCATCTTGCCTTCACATGAGGCACGGTACTCACTCATGGCCCGAAACGACCCCATCTCTGAAGCCACCTCGTTCCCGTGCTTCACTGTCTCATCCCCTACACTCGGACTCTCACACTTACACACACACAACGCCACCTGTTGAGCAGATAACTCACCAGGCATTGCACCCCTATAGCATATTTTGAATATGGGAATATTCATACAGTGCTATTTAATCAGGGAACAATGAGGGTATTTTATTGACGTTTCGGTGGGCTTGTGGTAATGCACTGATACTAGGTACAGCACAAATTCCATCCCAATAATATCTTCCCATTGATACATCGGGATTTGAACCCGGGACCTTTGGATTACCAGGCCAGTGGCAAGACCACTCCACCACACCTTCCCTATACAGTATATACAGTATATATATGTTTTATTTATACTTTTCAGCAACTGATTGTTGTAAAAGCGATAGAAGAGTGAAAGAGATGCAACATTGCGGCATGTAGAAAGAATTTGTAGGGAACTAGTAAGAGGAACTGAGTTGATGAGGCGAAAAGCTTTTGACTCTACTCTTTCGAGAAGTACGGTATAGGTGGAACCTCCCCACACATTTTTTTTTTTTTCTTTTTTTTCTATATTCCAATTACTCCCTCTCGGGCATAGGCTGAGAGCCTGCACATCCAACCGCTCAACACGGTGAAGCCCATGAGGTCTTGTTCCAGTCTAGGGAGTGAGACACATGAAGCACTAGAGCTCAACTCACGGCTCGAAGCTGCTCCGCCTTCGTGCTTCACTGTCTCACCACCTACAGTAGACTCAGACCCTCACTCTCAGAACGCCACCCATTGAGCAATGAACTCACTAGGCATTGCCCCCCCTGTAGCATATTTTGAATATGAGAATATTCATACAGTGCTATTTAATCAGGGCACAATGAGGGTATTTTTTGGGCGTTTCAGTGGGCTTTGTGGTAATGCACTGATACTAGGTACAGCACAAATTCCATCCCAATAATATCTTCCCATTGATATATCGGGATTCGAACCCGGGACCATTGGATTACCAGGCCAGTGGCAAGACCACTCCCCCACACCTCAACACACTCAACACATGGACAAACTGTGCCCATGTATAGAGCAAGAAGCTGTGCAGTGGTAAAGAAGCCCAGAAGGCGGTTGATTACACCAAGCGTTTGGAAAGTTGTTTTTAGCATGAGTGGTAGTATAGTCTTTCCAAGAGAGATCAGAAGAAAAAGAGACCGAAAATACTGAGAAGATGAAGGATTGATTTGTGAATTGTTGAAGTATAAAGGATAGACCTGTGGGAGTTCTTGATAAATGGATAAATTGGGTTTTGGAAGCATTAAAAGCAACAAGATTTTGTAGGTCCCAATTGGAAATGGTGAATAGATCAGAAGATAAGTGTTCTATGGCTTCATTACATGAGTATTTGAGTGATTGCTTCCTTGGGCGTTCTGAAAAAAAATAGTTGAATAGTGTAAGGTGGAGTCATCAGCATATAGGATTGGAGGTACAGTTGAAAAGATCATTAATGAAAATTAGAAAGAGAACTGGAGATAGGACAGACCCCTGAGGAACATCAGAGTTGATAGGTTTAGGAAGTGAACGATGGCCGTCCACAACTGCAGCCATGGAATGGCCAGAAAGGAAATTAAATATATAGACATAGATGGAGGGATAGAAACCGAGAGAGGGTTGTTTAGAAATTAGATTTGTGCCAGACTCTATCAAGGTTTTCAATATGTCTAGCACAATAGAAAAGTTTTCACCGAAGTCCCGAAAAGAGGATGACTAAGGGTTAGTAAGATATGAAAGAAGATCACCAGTAAAGTGACCCGTAAGGAAGCCATACTGGCGATCTGAGAGTAGAATATGAGAAGAGAGATGTTTAAGAAATGTTGAAGTAAGAATAGTTTCAAAAACTTTAGAGAAGCAAGAAATGATAACAATTGTACGATAGTTGGAGGGTTGAGAGCGGTCACCCTTCTTTGTGATAGGTTGAATGAGAGCAAACTTCCAGCAATAAGGGAAGTAGTTAGAGGAGAGACAGATACGGAAGAGTTTGCCTAGGTAGGGAGTCAGCACGGAATCACAGTTTTTTATTTCAACAGGTGGAACACTATACGATCAGTACGCCTGCTTAGCTTGAGTGAGGTAGGTGCGGGTTGTGTGTTCAGCAGCTTCACACCCTCCTGGGGTCCCAAAATTTAGTTGAACTAGTATTAAATGTTGTCCTAGGCCATTCAAAAGCGTTTTCAAACCTACCTTTAGGGAAAGGTGGTGAAAGATGTTCTCTACTGCTATTGGATGCGCACTACCATCTTTTTTGGCCAGTGCACATTGTGTTAGCCCCCCCAAAATAGGGATGTGGCATAGTCAGGGACTTCTCCCTTAATTAGGACCATGTTGATGAATTTGATGAGGGTTCCAAGAGCGCCTCCCAGTTACTCTTGATTCCCAAACCAAGAGGCCCTTGAGATGGACAGGTCAGATACCATCTGGGCTCACGGCTGAACCTGCTGGAAACTATGTCACTGCGACAACCATCTACTCCTTTGTGACAATTATTGGTTAGGAAATCTGGGCATTTGGAGCAGGGGGGAGGCTTAGGTTCCCAGGTGAAATGAATATTTTCCTTATAGGGCTTCAGTGCCATGGTAAGGTAAAAAGGTTAAGAACTACTGTTGTAGAGTCATTTCGTTTTGGTATACTATACCAATTGAATTAGTGTATGAGGGGTATTATTATGCGACTCTGATAAATTTGATATTTTAGTAGCCAAACTGAACCGGTTTTCTCAAAAGACCACTGGTGGGGATTGAACTAAGGACTACTCATTTTCAAGACCAGCACTCTAGCCGAGTTATTTTAGTCAAGTAAGTTTTACATTCAGTATCTGACACTAGTTGTAGCTCTATTGCATCAGTTCATCATCTGTCACCTGTGGAGCAATACCATAAGCAATACCCTTCGTGTGGCGAGATCTGGCCCTCGACCTAAGACAACAACCACCACATTCGAGGGTTACCTCCCAAAGGCTCTCTTCCCTTTGTGAACTTCTTAACCCTTACTGTACCAGAGCATTTTACAATTTATGTATTGTACCTCTCAATATCAGCGGAAGCTGGGAGGTAACTGAGGCGTGACTCACAGAGCAGCTGGCCGAGACCTGTGCAGTGTTGCCAGTACCTAGCAGTAATGCTGTCATGTCATGTTAGCAGCTCCCACTTGCTATTAACAGAGAACAAGGCTCAAGTACTAGTGACAGGCTCGTACTAGTGTATACCATATATACAGTACAGTACTGAAGGATTAGGATCAGCGCTGGTATAGGATGGGTTAACTTCCCCAACCACACAGATATCCCACCACATTTGCCACTGATGTAAGGTGGGTTGTTTTACGTCTCTGATGACTTACTTTAACTTTCAGCAGCTAAACTGGGTTATACTGAACTGGTCTTCTCACAAAAATCCCAAACCCCACTGTTAGGATTAAACTCGGGACTACTCAGTTACAAGACTAGCACACTAGCTACTGAAGCAATAGAGCAAGTAAGATTGTCATTAGAGCAATAAATAAATATATAAATATTGCTAAGCAAGGGAAAAAATGAAATAAAAATAGTAAGCAAATATATTATAATATGAATGAAAATAAATTTGTTAGAAGTGGCGTATAACAATATTGCTTCAATCTGACTGGCAGGGATGTACATCATATGATATTATTTATAAACAAAATAAGGCAATATTTGTTGTCATGAGTGTATACCTTTCCCCTATCCAGAAATTTGGTCTCCAATCAATGTCAGATTTCTAGAATTTTCGTTTGTCTTTATACCATAACATTATTCTCGACACTTAACTTGTGTCTGCTTTTAATAGTATATTTCAGTTCTCAAATGTATTTAGTCTCTCTCGTTTCGAAAATGTGTTATACCATCATTGCTCCAATACTCGAGTAACTTTATTCTAGCACTTCGTTCACTTTCTTATATATCTTATCTTTCGAACCGTAAACAATATGTAAATTCAATTAATATGCATGTTATTTTACTGATGTAATTTATACAAGGCCTATTCATGTAAATATGAAAATTTCCATAAGCTATACTGTAGTAGACGACGGAATACGCGAATTATATAATTTTTTTCAAAGGGGCCTTTAAAGAGAGTAATACTCTCAATGAGGCTCGGCCAAAAAAAATATATGTAGCTAAAGTAAAGTATACTAGCAGGGGTACCCGGCGTTGCCCGGGTATGACAGACAAACAGACACACGAAATGATTTAATAATATAGATACTGTACCACCATCACTACTACCACCACTACTACCACCATAATCACCATCATCAATCACTACTACCACAATCATCACAATACTACTACTTCCATAATCACCGTCCTCGACCTCCCTGTGCCTCATTAAACGGCGACTTCGATTTCGGCCGCTAAATGACCTCCGATTTTGGATCTTACCTCATCCGTACCCCCATTTTAGGGTCTGCGAACAACTTTCGTTCCTTACACCATTTCGATCGAAGGCTTCCTTCTGCCCCAAACGGCCATTTTTATCATTTTTGTTTTCATTTCGGCATCGAAACGACCTCCGATCGTGGCCTCGCCCCCTCTATGACCTGACCCAGGTCAATTGACACCCACATGCAAAGTTTCAGCTCCCCAGGTCCAAAACTGCGGCCGCCTATTAAGAACGCACAGACAAACAGACACACGAACTGATTTAATAATATAGATTTGTAATGTGCTTATGGCCTAATAAAGATTTTTAATTCAATTTCAATATTATGTTTTCATTCCTGCTCATTTCTAATTATATTTTCACTCGCCTTACAATTGAATAATATATGTGTGCTTGAGTTTATAATAGCTATCATATTATAGGTCACACTTTAAGTTTATTTTTTGAGTGTCTCTTTTTTATTATTGTCCATATTCGATTGTATGCCCATTCTATAAAATCCTTGTATCTTGTTTGACAGTGCCTCCCTATATATGTGTATATACACTTAGGACATAGGTGGAAAATAAGGAAAATGGATTATAAATGATGACACGAACGAGTTCCTATTTGAAGGAACAATCTTGCTGAAAGAGGAAATGCAGAGAATGGTGCATGACAAATATGCCCTGAAAGAGATTTTTTTTTTTTTTTTTTTTTTTTTTTTTTTTTTAACACCTTACGAGCGGCCTATGCGGTTTATTTATGTGTACCGCCCAGCGGGGTGTTTTTAGCCAAAATAGGGCTGTTTACGTGATCATTTTCATGCCTAAATAAGACCCAGAACGTAAAACAAGTATCTATCCCTGAAAGGGCATAAACAGAGCTTTCGAATGACACCATAACGATCCTTGTATGATGGATAGTTTTCTTGCAATAACCGTGCAACGCGAGTGCAAAAAGCAGGTAATTCGGTACTTTCGGTACATAATTGAGTATGTAGCGAGTGAGAGAGGGAGGAGGGAGCTGAGATTTGTGTCAGTAGGTTAGCCGCGGTGGTCTGGAGCAGTCATACGCTCGCTAATCTCCTGCCACCACTTGTCTCTCTCTCTCAGCCACATTACGTGCTGAAATTGCCACTCGAGTTATGTCGAGCGCCGCCACATAGTCCAGCTTTATTTAACTCGACTTAAGTGGTGAGCCACTTTTTAAGGGGTTAAGAGACAATGAACGGAGGAAGGAAAAACACAGATAAAACAAAAAGGCCCATGTGCCTAAAGGCATCCTCCATTCATAAAATGTTTGTAACAACTGGATTTAAACATTTGTAGATTGTAAGTGTGTGGAAAGCAATTCGAGGGAAGTGAATTCCAAAGAGTAGTAGTTCTAGGGATAAATGAATTTTGATAAGCAGAAGTTCTGCATTGTGGAGGAGAAAGTGTAAATTCAATGGCACTCTCAGCTGCCCTAGTTCTACAGGGAAAGATGTGGAGAGGCGGCACAATTGAAGCAAGTTCCTCGGAACAATTGCTGTGAAAATATCTGTAGAATAATGCAAGGGATGCAACATTTCTTTGTATGGATAATGTAGGAAGCTCCTGTGTGATTGCAGGGTTATTGATTAATCTAATAGCTTTATTTTGAATTTTGTCCAACTGCCTCAATGCAACCACTCCACTTCCACTCCACAGAGGTGAACAGTAATCCATCTGAGAACGCACATGACTTTTATATATTACGGCCAACTGCTCGCCAGTGAAGAATTCTCGAACTCTGTACAGGAGTCCCAGTTTTTTAGAGGCATTCTTAGCAAAGCTTCTAACATAATGTGTCCAGCTCAAGTTAGTAGTTAATGTTACACCGAGAATGTCAATACTAGGGGAAGTGGGAATATTTACATCATTAAAATATATATGGGAGTCAGTGAGATTCTGTCGGTTAGAAAATAGAATGTACTTGGTTTTCTGTGCATTAAAGGAAACTAGATTCTTTTGTCCCCATTCATTAATTCTAGAAAGGTCCTGGTTCAGAGAAATTGCAGTGTTTATTTTTGAATTTATAAGATCGGGTTGGGTGAAAGAATTGGTAAATGTGAAGGAACTGTGGAGTGTTGAGTCATCTGCGTAGGAATGTATTGGATTATGAGTGGTAGATATGAGATCATTGATATGAATGAGGAACAGAGTTGGGGCCAAAACTGATCCCTGGGGAACACCAGCATTTATTGAGTGAAATTGAGAATAAAGGCCATCTACCATTACACATACTTTTGTGTTATGAAGATAAGAAGAAATTAGTGGAACAAATGATGCAAGGCCGTAGTGTGACATCTTCGACAATAAGGATTGATGCCAGACTCTATCAAATGCCTTTGATATATCCAGTGCTATTGTATGTGTTTCACCATGTTGGTCTGTAGCTTGGTTGATTTGATGCGTAAGAAGGCAAAGAAAAAATCATCAATTGCAGCTTGTAGGAGTATGGGAGAAACTGAAGGGATCAATACTTCACAAATAAACCGAAGTGATTAACAAAATAATTAAAATGGTATAAACAATTAAAATGAAAGAGAGATTATCGAAATTCATGATCAAAACGAACGACCTCATAATGAAAACTGGAATGGGATGGGATACAAAAATCGAATCACAAAATTAATATAGTGTATATTTATAAGCAAGTGGTTTAGTGGCAACATAATAGGCTTAAAATACTCATTTGTGAGGCAGCAAAAGACATGTTAGGGGATCTCAGACGTATAATACTATACTAAGTTCAAGATTCCTCTCTGTCACATCTGGCAAGAAAAATAGCCTCCTACATTCTTCAGTTGTTCCTTCAAAGAAAACTACCAAAGGGCAAATCTAAATGAGAACACTAAACCGCTGACACAGAGATGGAGTGATGGAATGACAGTGAGTTAGAAAAAACTCTTAGTCATGTAAGAGCTATCCAGCAGAGACTAGTAACGAAACCACAAAGGAAAAGTAGACCAGATTATATTGCATGGTTATTTGGAAATACCATGAGGATTGGCAAAGTGGCATAGGCAGCTAGAAAAGTCTCGGGGGAAGCCTCAAGTGGGGTGCTCGAGATGGATTAGGACATCCTGGATCAGCTCAAAAAGAAACATCCTGAAGCAAAACCAGCAAGTGATGATGCCAAGCTAGAAGCGGAATATGTTTCTCCTTACCTCGTGATAGGCCTATACCAGAATATAACTGGATAACTCATATGCAGAAAGACACTGAAAATAGGGAGAAACAGGTCCGTCAGGTGTAGATACTAAGACTTGAAGGATCTTCCTAAGTCAAAACACCAAACATTCCGTTTAGATTCACACGTCACGGAGACCCAAACATCAAGACGAGGTTTTACGTGATCAAGGATTTTCCACTCCCAGCAGATGGCCTCATAGGCATCGGAACAATGAAAGACAATCGCATCGCCTTAAATCCTTCCGACCAGAAGATGATCTACAACCGACACAAATATTCTACAATGCAGAATCCGCATCCTTTCCTGCACTCGACCATTGCAGCGGGTGTTTCAACAAGCATGGACAGTTCGTGTGCGCAGCCCTTGGTGTCCCCTACTCCAAGTAACCAGAGTGTTGGATCAACGGATCAGGGTTCACGGTTGTATCCCTTAGTAGTAATCGGAAAGCAAAGGATTCGTGCTAGAGAAGGTGCACACCTCCCAGTTAGGTTACCCAAGCTAAAGAAAGGCACGGATGCAGTATGTCTAAGTGAAAGTGCATGTATTAAAGGACTAGCTCTCGAGTCAACCTTGTACAAGCTTCAGGGTAAAGCAAGGACCGAGATACTAGTCTATAACAGGTCTAACAGTCCAATCACACTGAAGTCCGGCTGCAAGATCGGAAAAGCTCTTGTGTACGACTATCCAGTAGATCCTGAACCTCCGGAGTGGCCTTCCGCAGAAGCACCAATTGCAGCAATGACAGCATCGTCACCGTCCGAGATGCAAGACGAGGATCCTCTCAGGCAAAACCTAAAGAAGACAGACTTTCCAGAAGAGACAGAATCCCTTCTGAAGTTGCTACAGTCTTTCAGAGATGTAGTTGCACTCCCAGGAGAACGTCTAGGTATAACGGATCTAACAACGCATACCATACCCCTCAAACCAGGCACCAATCCCGTTTACACAGCGGCGTACAGATTGCCACACTGTCAAAGGGAAGTAGTAAAAGGGATGGTAGACGAAATGCTGGAGCAAAATGTTATTCGCCATTCATCCTCGCCATGGAATTCACCTCTTTTCCTGGTACCTAAGAAGGATGGAGGATGGCGTCCGGTGATTGATTATCGCAAGGTCAATCAAGCAACTATACCTGACAGGTTCCCAGAGCTGGGCACCACAAACAAAAAATCTAGTCCACAAACCCAAATTTGCAAACCCAGAACATAACTTCCACAAACACAAATCAGCAAACCTCTTGAAATTTCCAGTTCCCAAATGCAAATCAGCAAACGCAAACCTGTTTTTATTTTTGTTTATTTAAACTACAGAATCAAGGGTAAATCAATGGGTTTAGTTTATTAAATCCCACGGCCAGGTGTTGGGTAAATTGTTTTGTTACCGGCCGACGGCCGTGGGATACAAATTCTACAAGATTGGTTGAGGGGGGCTTTGCCCCCTCATCCCCAATGACTTATTGTCATCATCATATACAGTATATTATCAGCAGGGGCAAATAGTAGCAATACAGAAACAGTCAAATTAGAAACGTATGTAACTGTGAGCGTGCGACTATGTAAACAAAGCGGATGGTATGCCCGCTAACACAACTCTTACCTAAAGTTTAATAGGCCTACAGTTTATTTTAGTCTAGGTTAATGGAGAGCTCCAAAAACTTTTGTCCCACATTTTGTATGAGGAACTTACCCAGTTTTGGTTAGGTTTGGTTATCAACAAAAATATATCTATAATATATAGGCCTATAGATAGGCCACTTCGTTTGTCCGGCATAGGCAATTAAACGTTGGGGCGACTTATTTTCAGGGAGAGTCCTTCAGTAATAATCAGTATTCGCAAATTTGCACCATTCGGGAGGACATACGCCAGATCACAGAGGTGCAAGGAGGTGATTCATTCGTGGCCACCCCTTTGGGGATGGCAATATAAATAGAATAGATAGGTCTACTTTAGATAGATTAAGTAATTTAATAGAGAGTAGAGTAGCCTAGGCCTATATTCATTATGATGCTCAGAATATAGCTTCAGATCAGAATAAAATAAAATTTTATTGTAAATTTATATGATACTTTCAAAATTAACACTAGCCTATTTGACACTAATAAAATTAATCAGTGATTAGTCCTAGGCCTAGGCCTATATGCAATATTTAGCCTACATGCTTTGAGGCATTTTGATGGGATTAGGGTAACCTAATAAACTTAGTTTAGGTTAAGAAAACATTAATATAAATCAAATTAACTAACTAGGCCTAGCCTAACTGAAGTGAAGCGCCGCTATAGCCTAGCCTATTTCGCAAGTGAGACCATGAAATCACGCACTAGCCTAATAAAAATCGCACTAAATAGAAGTATCAATTCAAATGGAAATAAATAAATCGAGACAGTAGGATATAATTACTCACCCATACAATTGAAATCGAGACCGTAGGCCTACTGTAGGTTAGGCTATGGAAATGTTGTTAACTTGGACACGAATATTAGGCCTAGCCTAGGCTTATAGCCTAACCGCTTCATTTTATATATATTCGTTTATAAAAGGTAAGACTAATGTACTATTCACTTCAAATACACCATAAGCTTTTCAAATAGCCTATCTAATCATAAATAAAGACGACGCCTAGCATGTGGTCACGAACACGTGACGTGTGATAAACAATAACAATACAATAAAGGCTATCCTAATTAAAGGGTTTTCGCATATTTCATCTAATATTCGTCTTTATCGTAACTCAGCTCTCTACATCTCAGTATTAATGATATTTTGACAATATCCATATCCAAAAATAAATAATCTAGACTATTGATAAATAAAATATATTAGCTCAGGAGTGGATTCGATTATGATTTGTGAGAGTTACGCAGTCGATCGATCGAATCTCTCCAGGTCTTCAAATATTTGTGTTTACATTTAAGCAATGTTAATTAAGTAATCTGTATTATCATGTCTTCCTTAGCATTTTCACACATCAAATCACATACGAAATATCACGAAATATAGAAGGTGCACTAGATTCTCGCATAACAAGAAGTAATTGGGTTTTTTTTTTGGCGGGCACTGGAAGTGTAGGGGCCGCAGGTCTGTGTTTACCACAGGTGGTGTGAACCAAATTTTGCGGACTCGAGGTTGGCAACAAGGAGGTACTTTCCAGAGCTACAAACCCACAAATAGGCAGCCATTTTGGCACCAACGCTAATGCGCCACCAAAATGACACTTCCGCCATGGCGAAATTGGCTATTTGCAAAAGTGTTGGCGAAAGTGCCCAGCTCTGCAGGTTCCCCATGCCTGTACTGTCCGAGCTACTACAAGGCATAGGAAAAGGGAACAAGGTATTCAGTACTCTAGACCTCTTCAGTGGGTACTGGCAAGTTGGAATGGATGAGAAATCAACAGAAGTCACTGCGTTCTCTACCCCCAGTGGACACTAGTGGACACTATGAATGGCTACGCATGCCGTTCGGACTAAGAAACACACCCCTCACCGTTCAAAGGTTAGTAAACAATCTTTTTGCGGGCCTATTGGGTGACTCAGTCTTTGCCTACCTGGACGACATCATAGTCTGTAGCAAAGACGTCAGCTCTCATTTCAGCAAACTCCAACAAGTATTGGAAAGACTTCAAACGGTAGGTTTACGTATCAAGATCAGCAAGTGTGATTTCCTAAAGGGGAAAATCAAATTCCTAGGTCATCAGATGGACGCAGAAGGAATTCACACTATGAACGACAAGATCGTCGCGGTACAAAATTTTCCACTTCCAAAGTTGGTTGAGAATGTCAGAAGCTTTATCGGGCTTTCTGGCTACTACCGGTCTTTCGTGAAGAGCTATGCGAGTCTATCGAGGCCTCTGACACAACTTCTCCGGAAGGACGCTCCATTCACATCGGGTCAAGAGCAAGAGGAAGCATTCACCAACCTCAAAGAAGCACTCACCAAAACGCCTGTCCTAGTTTTCCCTGACCATGATAGACCATTCACACTCTGCACCGACGCCTCTCTCAAAGGGCTAGGAGCTGTTCTAATGCAACCAGATGAACGAAGCAAGATGCAAGTCATTGGATATGCAAGTCGGGTGTTGAATGATGCTGAGACTAGGTATCACACGACGGAATGGGAAACCCTTGCAGTAGCCTGGGCATTGAAACATTTCAGAGACATCATCCTTGGTTATAAAATCGACCTCTACACAGACAATGAGGCGGTAACAAAGATATTCAAGGGTGGTAAGAACCTCACTGGCAGACTAGCGCGGTGGTACGAGACGGTATTGCAGTTTGATCCGACTCTGTATCATATCAAAGGTAAAGCTAACGTGGCGGCAGACGCACTCTCACGAAATATGCAAGTAGCCCCAGTGATCCAGCTACCGACGCTTACAGAAGCCCAAGTGAAAGAAGAGCAAAGCAAGGATCCGCTGTGGTCCAAAGTAATCTATTCCTTAGAATCAGGGGATAACACAACTCTCCCAGAACTACCCGTACCTCACACGCAATTCCGGTTGCTGGACGGACTATTAGTTAGAGTTATTCCCACAGACCTTGAAGCACGCCCTCGTGTAGTGATTCCAGACACGCTTACAGAAGCAGTACTTCAACAGCAACACGATGCTCCCCAAGCTGGTCATCCAGGACGGGACAGAACGCTTGATGCTACCAGAAGGAAGTACTACTGGAAAACGATGAGAAAGGATATTGAACAACACATAGCAAGATGTCTCTCCTGTGCCCAGCACAAGGGAACCTGTGATGGTCCCACACCAATCTTGGAGTATCCAATGCCTTCACTTCCATTCGACACTGTATCAGTGAATTTGCTGAAGTTTCCGCGGAGTCACAAGGATTCACAGTATCTTCTAGTATGTGTTGATTTCTTCTCAAGATTCGTAGTTCTAGTCCCGCTTAAAACTAAAACAGCGGATGAAGTTGCTCATGTACTAGTAACGCATCTCATCTGTCCGTTCTCCTGCCCTAAGACGCTCCTCTCGGACAGCGGGTTGGAATTCAAGAACCAGGTGATTGCAAGTATCTGTGATATCTACAATATATCAAGCAATCGTACATTGCAGCATACCACCCAGCCTCAAATTGGTTGGTAGAACGCATGAATAGGACACTCCTAGAAGTCCTACGCCATGTAACAAACCCGCTCCATGAAGCGTGGGAAGACTGGCTTCCACAGGTGGCAGCTTGTGTAAACGTCTCTGTAAACTCCTCTACAGGTAAGACGCCACACTACATAGTCTATGGACAGGACAAGATTCTGCCATATGACCTGCTATCCATGGCTAGCACACCAGTCTACAATCTAGAGGACTATGCTAAGAGACAGCTCCAGGTCTTTAGCAATATCCACCATCCAAGTCCGAGATCATTTACAGGCATCCCGTGCAGAAATGATAAGGAAACAGCACAAAAGAGCACACCAAACTGTTCTTGAAGTAGGTGACAAAGTTATGTGCCTAGATCCGACGAGAATGACTAAGCTCTCGCCGAAGTATAGTGGACCCTATGTCGTTACGGACACAGCATCCGGTAACAAGTTTGAGGTTCGAGACCCTACCACAAACAAGGTAGAAGTAATTCATGGCGACAGGTTAAAACGGGTGAGCCCAGAACTCTCCGTAGATGGCCATATTATACCTGATCCATCACCTTCGGCAGTGCAACCAAATGCACCGACTAAGACTGACTCCGCACAAACAAATGAGTATAGACGGAAACTTCGTTCTGCTAGCAGAGCGTTCTAAGACCACTCTAGTAAGAGAGTGAAGTAAGACCACTCTAGTAAGAGAGTGAAGTGAGACCACTCAAGTAAGACCACTCTAGTTAGAGAGTGAAGTATTCTATACACATCATCGTTCTGTTAACGTCACATATCTGACAGAGCAAGCCATTCCCCACGTACATCCTACTGGGCGAGTGAAGTATTGTATTAGTAACCCTACGAATAGAATATTACCCTTTCTCCCGAGAAAGATGATCTGGTTAATGAAAGCCCTTCTTCTACTTGGAACACTATTTATGGTTGATTCTACGACATCCTCGTATCTGAAACTTGGCGCCCTTGTAGCCCAAGTTGGAAGAGTGCTAATTGCGGAAGATGTAGTAGCAGTTCAGTATGATTTCGGAGACCTCTTTGCAATCCCCCGTGGTGTTGAGACGCTCCAACGTCGCATAGACAAATTACACTCTACTTTTACCTTCCTACTGACTAATCAGACAATGCCCCGTGACTTACGACTAACAGTTATACTCCAACGCTCACGTGTAGCTCGTATAAATCGTAAATTACGGAAGATCCAATTGGTCCTACCTGAAGACCCTATCCAGGTAGCCAAACACGCTCACTCACGGCGTACAAAGAGAGGACTTTTCAATTTTGTTGGCTTGATCTCCCATGAGCTCTTTGGAACAGCCCAAGCTTCTGATGTTGAAAAGCTGGGAAAGAGACTTAGTGTGCTGGAGACAGCAGCAAGAACCATGAATAGAGTCTTGAAATATGACTCAATAGCAATGAAGGATGTATTCACAACAGTTAACTCGGTAATTTCAAATATGAATAACTTGACACAAGTAGTTAATTCTCTAGTTTCTGATGGACATTCCACAGATAAAGTCATATACTTGTCCGAGATCCTGCAAGCTATTGAGGAAGATGTTAGCGAATTATTTCTGGGTACGAAGATGGTTATAGCAAATCTCGTTGATGCTGCCCTAAGCAGAGTCACCAGTGACCTAGTACCTGTAGAACATCTCAGTACGGCAATAGAGGTAGCGAAAGACCAGTATTCCCTGATGCCGCTATTTGAAGCAGGTGAATGTGAGTTCTACTACCCTCTACTGGAAGCAGTTCTTAAGCACTCATCAATTTTAGTCCACATCCCGTTCAAGTCCTCACACATGTTCAATGCTTGGAGAATTATCCCGTTCCCATTTCTCTTAGACGGAAGATTACTAACCGTGACTGACACAGCGGACATGATGCTCATCTCCGACGACCTTCAACTTGTGACTGTGACTGACAATGACGCACTTAACTTATGTAGGTCCTCGTATCTTCATCTATATGTGTGTCCAGCGTATGTGTTTTCCTTTATGTCCCCGGACTAAACTGCATGCGAACTTACCTTGACTCAAGCCACTGTGACTGACACTGGAGCTATCAAAGACTGTACTTACGCCCCGGCTCCTCAGCTCCCCGTGTTTCATAAACACTTGCTAGATATTCAGTTCTTTTACTTCCCTAACCAGACCCAGGTGTCTCTCATTTGTCAAGATTCTAGAAATGTATTTCATGCACAAGGGATGTATCAGGCCCCTGATCACTGTGAAGTAAGGAGTTCACTCATACATACTCTACCTTCTCATCAGCACTCTGCCCTGATTACTAACCTCTCTTCTGAGTTCATCCCAATTAACATTTCTTTCACAGGCAACTCTTCAGACCTGACCATCAAGTCACGTAGCATTAAGATGTTAAATGCATTGAATTCTTCTGAGTTTACTAATCTACTTAGTTCATCTCTCCCCATGTCCATCAGCCTGGACGTTATCTATCCTACAGTACTAACCCCTACCTTGGCTCTCTCAGTAATAATTCTAATCCTTGTAGGCCTCTTCCTTCGCCTATCTTTCAGGGTTGATCGCCTGACTCGTAGAGGTAAGGCTAAGCTGGCAACTGCCGAGGCGACTGTGTAAGTTGGTCCTTACCTTTTCATACTTTCCTTGGCATTGCTATACACTGGGAATAGGGTTATGTAAGTCATAGGGATGATAGGGATGATATGTATGTTTGGTGGGCCTCACTTTACATGGCCGAGCGGTGTAACAGCGCATTTTGAGCGACTGTATACTCTAGGGTAACTCATATAATCATATATATAACTTATAACAATTATTCACTTACTTAAGTATACTACTGTACATTCTAGTTGGGAATGATCTCCATATAGATAGATCATCTCTCCCACCTATAAAGGACGTGGTACAATTCTTGCAGAGTAAGCAAGCGTTCCCACGGTCTTCTCAAAGTATTGCAGCAACTCCAATATGATTGCTAGCAACTTGTAACGTGTAACTCCACTCTAGTAAGAAGCCGGCACGCCCGGGCCCCAAGGCATTGGTCAGTAGCAGATCAGACAGCCCCATTGGAAGGTCGACCCTTCATTCGGCCGTGGTAATTAATACAGTGACGTATACAGTGACAGTGCGATACTGTGCTATATTAGTGTGTGTGCCGTTATCTATTTTCGCTATTCTTATCTTTTATTCTTTTACTGGGAAGAATATAAAATCACAGGAATATAGCTCAAATCTAGTTGCTTTTATAATATAATGCAAAGCTGTAGGTATTTCCGAGTCGGGCAGCTACAATACCTACAAAGACAATCAATAACTCAAACCAGCCCTAATTAAGCATAATATATTTGATTGGTAATAAAACTATAGAAAACCCAACAGTGTCTTTGCTTCAAATCAGTTACCTTAACAGTTTACCTTTCAACATGTTTTACAGTGAAAACCTGAACTACAAGCATAACCAAGGACAATTAAGGTAAGAAGTAAAAAGGGCAACCATATAGTCACCGCTACAACCTGATTGGCGGCTCGCAAGAGAGAGAGAGAGAAAGAGAGAAATCATCAGTAATCAGAGAAAAGTCCAAAGTATTAGATATAAATTGGCATCATTATGCTGTATCAGACGTATCACTTAATAACATTGCTAATGGGAATAGGCCTAGTGGGCCAGTGGCCCTGGCAATTCTTTACTTTTCATAATTAGTCAACACAAAGAGAAAAGGAGAAAAGAGAGAGCAGCCATTATACAGGAATGATGAGAGAGAGAGAGAGAGAGAGAGAGAGAGAGAGAGAGAGAGAGAAAGAAAGAGAAGACAACGAGCCTTCTGTACAGGAACTGTAGGCCTACGTGTGGGTTACGTAAATCCAGCGCTCGGCGGCCCATACTCACTGCTCAGCCAGTCTTGTCCTGAAGTTGTCAATTCACTCGTTTTAGTAACCCCTTCTGTATCGGTGTCGTTCTTTTAACTTTATTTTGGCTACTATTAGACGATTTTATTCAGTTTAAAAAGGGCCTCCAACAATGAATAGGCTTCGAACTATCTCACTTAACCCTTTTTACTACACAGATCCTTCCTAAACTGCACACAATCGCCTAAATATAGCTAGAAGAAAACTAAGAAGACGAATCCGGTAAGGAAGGGGTTAACACCACATCAGAAAAGTGGGTTATGGTGCCTCATAAATTAGTGTTATTTTATGAGAAAAAAGACTTTCGGTGTATGCATTAAATGTATGGACCTAAACTCGTATTCTTACATATTCAAACGCTGTATTTTCTACATTTGGTAATTTGTTCTCCAATATGTCATATTCCAGGCAGTGAATTATCCAGGCTATAATAAAAATGGACACATATATTATAAAACGTAAGCACACAAAAGAAGATGAACCACCAGATATGCATCATTCTACAAGTGACATTACAAGTACAGCATGGAGAAAGTAAAAGAACAGCTGGCTCATTTCCGGCCATCACATCATTAAATGACAGTATTTTATTTTTAAAATTTATATTAGTAAAGTCAAGAATTTCAATATAATTAATTTTGACTAAAAATCAATATAATAGTTGTTACTAGTCTTGTTCTATAAATCGGTGACTATGGAAACTCACACAGATATGTAATTTAGTTCCTATATACAGTATATATTGTTCTGCTTATCCTTGTGGCTTATTTGCCTTATGGCTTCTGCGGATCTTAATCTGAATATGTCCTGAATGTTTGGCTCTCTTGAAAAAATTAGTGAGTAACACTGATCTACTAGTTAAAATAGTGTACTGGTTGAGCTGAGAGGTAATACAAAACACTCTTAACTCACGAAACAGCAGGACCTTTGGGATAATATCAATAGCTGTGTTGATCTGGCGGTGTAGAGAATCTGACTGTCAGCTTTAGGACCACGCTATGAGCTGGACTACACCTGCAGCCCTGCCACAGTTACCAGATGTTCCTGTATACATTATACTTGGTTCACAGCCATACATACGTACACATATACATACTGTATGCATACATAGACATCAATGACTGAGTGCTCAATAAGAATTACGGTTTCAATCATTATGTCTTACTGGGAGGTAGGTAGCCCTTTTGTAGTATGGGAGATCACAATTTGGTGAACAGGTGCAGGTCTACTATATTAAGGCGACTGTAGGTTTTTGGGGGGTCTATTTATTTATTTATTTATATATATTTTAATTTCCTCGCTAGACCTTCATCAAGCTTTATAAAACACTCCCTAGACCCCCTTCAAGATAAATGTGTACATTTTTCGATATAAAAATGTCCCGGTCGAAGGCCGGTTTCTCTTAAATGTACAGGCTCGCTAATGCTAGCCAGGAACAAATCGACACGTAAATGGCACGACAAATGTTTATATTGATATAGAAATGTGAAGAAAGGTTTTAAAATCGACAAACTAATGGGCCGAACGTCATAAAATCTGAACAGTAATGGGGCTAAACATGAGGAAGAAGGTAGACCAGAACAACGGCCCATCTCCCCTTAATATGGAGGGATATGCACGAGGGAGTAGACATACAAAATTATGGAATGTGTAAATGTATACACTGCCAAGTGAAGCAGACCCCCCCTCCCTGCTTATATTTATTCCACATAATATCAGTGTTATGCCGGGTTGTTATCCAACAGGCTTCAGAATTATCTATTATTAATCCGAATTTAGGGTATTTAGATTTGGAATATTCCTCGACAGGAACACATCGAGCACAGTGCATATGATAATAGTAAACTCAATCAGACAACAATAAACACAATAGGTAATTTACACTCATATTTATTAACAGGCATAAATAGGTCATATATATACTAGACTCGACTCTTATAAGGAAAACAGGGAGCAAGCAATAAATACATTGGAGAGAGTTAATAACCTTACTCTCAAAGGGAGTACTAAATGAAGTATTCGGGAATGAGCTACGCAAGACAATGGAACGTATCGTTCACTGCGCGGGGCGAGGGGGTAGGAAGCTAGGCCGCGCTCAGGTAAAAGATCAAACGTGCCGCCTGGGGGGGGGTATAGCTAGGAGGGACTGCGGTCACCGAAAATAACAATATGAATAAATGCGATGTTAACTTAAGGGTTCAAGCTAGGTGGATAATTCAAGTCTAAGAGGGAAGATAAGTTAAATTAGAATTTGACCCTCTAAGAATAAATGTGAATATTCTCTCAAACAAGACACGAAAAATGTTTCGATCAGATATGAAGTCAAATTACACGGATGGAGGAATTCAGATGCACTAATAATTAACGTGACTGAAGGATAATAGATAACCCGAAGTAATAGGGTTGGAATAAATTAACTGAGTAATTTAGGAGCGCAGATATAAATAGCGCGAATAAATAGCTTAATAAAATAGCTATATGAAATGGCGTACACGACGAAGTTGTACTAATTAAATACCAAAACTTGGCATAAAAGGAGTTCTGAATAAATTAACAAATTCCTATTTAAAACGCAGAACTATTGTAGCGTTATATTATAACCTTGAGATGGTTATAATAATTAATGACTAAATCAAGTAATAGAAGATAAATTAATAGCCAAACCGTAGGCTAACTTGACATAGGAATAATCAAACGGAATTCCTAGATACGTGTGGAAAGAATTATATGATCCAAATACGTATATTATTAGATTATTCACAAGAATTAACAGAATAGAACTTGTCAACGAATAAATACTAATTCAACGAAAGAGGTCTTGACTTTCAAAATAAAGGGGGGAAATATGGTAAAGCTCTCTGGATAGTAATTAAGTAGATAACAGAATCTTAAAATTCGGCGTAGGTTCTAGGTAAATAGAAGATTTAAGAAGGGAATAAATTCACGTTATACACTTTGACTTCAACTTCGTTACACACAGAATAAAGGACACATAAGAGGAAAATCTGCGAATATTCCGGTTAAGTAACACTGATAAAAATATGAAGATGAAGTGTGTGGCTAAATTAGTTTAAGACAGATTTACAAGGCAATATCTCGTACTTATAAATCACTCGTATAGATCAAACTTTAGTATTTCACACAGGTAACACAGAGTCAAGACAGATCCTGGGCACAGATCTAGAGTTAATTAAAAATGGAATATTCACATTATGCCTTACCTTCACAACTAATAGCCACAACTTAATACACTCAAGAGACACTTAGGGTAGGGGTGGAGGGAGCCGTGAGCGAGAATCTGGTCGACGTGGTCTCGTGGTTCTGCAGGGCTGGACGTCAGGGTGGAACTGCCTCTCGTGGTATTGCAGGGCTGGCGTCAAGGGGAACTGCCTCTCTCCCAGGTACAGGTGAAGGGGTTCCGGACTGGACGTCTGGTGAAGCGGCAATACCAATGTTTTCCTCCCGGCGTGACCATACGAAGGATACAATCGTATTTGCTTAATTTCCTTCACTTAAAGTCAGGCTATATTTGAGTTATTTTTAGGGTTCAATTTGGTGTCTTTCGAGTTCATAAGGACATGTGGATATCGTTGTTTTTGGCTATGGTGAAGGTAATACTTAATCTAAGAATACATGGGGGTTATTTATTTGTACACATGGAGATTCTTAATCTCATGATCTTGGTCTTCTATTTTTAGAGGGCATTGTGGTGATGTAATGGATGATTTTATATCCATCGTGGTATCTGGCTTTTCTTATTCTACCGGCCACAAGTTTCTTATCTATCACTTCATTCCCAGTCTTCCGGGAAGGTAATATAGGAGGGGTACTGAGGGTCCCACTTATTTCTATATTGGAAGGGTTCTTGGTGCTTAACTTGCATAAACATTTCTTCACTGTACTGCAAGTTGGGCTGGAGCTGATGATATGCTTCGGGCGGTGGTTCCTGCCTCTGCCATTGGAGGAACTGGGGCCCCTGTGAGTGGCCAGGGCTCGAACTCCTTTTTCTGGGTAGACTGACCTATTTCTCCGGAATTTAGAACATGGGTAGTTCTGGGGAAAGAGGTAGACTCGTGTATCCGGGCCGGAATTAAAGCCTGAGAAGCTGGTCGGGTCTCTTTTTCTCTCGTTTTCTCCTGCTTCTGTCTTCTATTTTTCCTGCTATCTTGGATAACTGTTATTCTGGTGTTGGTCTGGGGGTGGCTGCTCAACCCCGTCATCTCACCCAGCTACTTATTGTTATTAAGGTGATTGATAATATGGTGCAAATGTTGGGATAAATTGCAACCTCTACCCTCGCCAGAGTCGCCACCCCTGCCTGATATGAGACTGTTGCACCGATGAGAGAGAGAGTGTGTGAGTGTGTGTGTGGCTTAAGACAGAATTACATGGCAAGAGGAGTTGTAGTCGTAGGGGGCACGAGTTATAAATACCGCCTTGGGTACCCTAACACTCTACAGGATATGAAACTCAGGAGTCAACCCACAATATAGACAATAATACATTCTACAATATATTATAGTCTACCATCTTACTACTATTAACTGCTACTATTACTACCACTACTTACTACTACAGTACTACCTTTTTTTTTTTGTACTTTTGTAGATGTTTAGGTGACAATCACCACGGTCGATCTGGGGATCCGCCGCTAATCTTTACGACACTGAATCTTACGATTCTTTACAGGACTGACCATGCCATTCTTATCGGCACTAGCTCAGAGAAGAGTGTTGAGAAGGGAGAAGGGGTGTTGGAGAGAGAGGAAGGTGTTGGAGTGGCTTTGTTATGTGTGTTTAGTCTGTATACGTCGTCAGGCTGTCCCCTGACTGGGTGCAAGCATGTGAAACATGCTAGGACGTACTACCGCACCCACTAAATGTCCGCCGTGGCAGGGATTCGATCCCGGGTCTTTCAGATTCACACGCGAGCGTGCTCACCACTTGACCACCACAGCTAACCTACTACTATTAACTATCTTGACCACTTCACTGTAAAAATATACACTTAATCGTAACAAAAATTATATATTAATTGTTTCAAGATCCGATTACGCACTTCTGTTTTGTTTACTGGCTATTGTTAGACGATTTGGGAAGTCAGAGGGCTAACTGAGATAGCCTTTACCCTGATCATTCCCACAGATCCTTCCTAAACTGTATAAAATCGTCTAATGATAGCCAGCATAAACTGTCAACATGCGTCCTAATCTTGAGAGGGTCAAACAATGCTTATGTGTTTTAAGGGGTACGTAATTGTTTTATCTGCCAATTTTCGCTCAGCTCTTCTCACTTATGTTTAGTGCCATTAGTTTTGAGACTTTAAGACGTTCGTTCCATTAGTTTGGCGATTTTGATACTTGTCATCCCATTTCTTTGTCAATATTAAGACCTTTCGTTCCATTTAGGTTTCAATTTTTTCCTGGTGAGCGATACGAGCCTGTAATGGAGGAAGCGGCTTTCTGCCGGGACATTTTTCTACCGAAAAATATTCAAATTTATCTAGAAAGGGTGTTTAGGGGGTGTTTTTTAAAGCTTGATGGAGGTCTACCGATGAAACAGAAATATAAATAAATAGACCAAAAACTATCCACTACCCCCATAACCCTTCCGACCCGGGCTCCCCCTCCTAAGGACAGTGTGGGGTACCCGGGCGATTTGGCCGAAAAACGTCAAGGCCTAGGCTACCGTATCTTTGTTATTTTAACTGCTAGAAATTTTCCACGCATCTATAAACGTAGTGCGGTTTTCAATCTGTAGACTGGCGTTAAGTAGAGCTCTTTAAGTCAATTGGTTCAGTTGTGATGACGATTTCCGTGGAGCGAATTTTGCCGCGATGTTGACAATATCGGAGCTTTTCAGACACTAATTTCGTCTGACGTCACAACAACAACATTGATCCGACGTCTCCTTCTGGTTTTCGGAGGTGCGGTGACGCAACGATCGGCTTTGTTTACATGCGTCGGACGCACGGCATTCAGACCAAGCTGAATAGGCTTTCAAGCTTACTGTCTGTTAAAAGGACACCCGGGTACCGGCCCATCTGCCGCGGTGTCCTTATAAAAGGACACCCGGGCTGGAAGGGTTAAAGGTGAATTACGGAAGTAGAATAAAAAAGAGGAGTTACTCACATAAACCAAACAATATATGAATATAGATATCCACAGATATATCAGTCACGTCTTATAGTTAGACATAATTCATATGAAAACATTTATCATAATGAAAATACTCGAAAGCAAATAGGTAACTATTTTCCGATACGATGATAGGCGCATCGTCTGCTGACGTCACATGTTACCACAACAAACATGCGAGCGAGAGAGAGGTCTCCCTATCCCTATTCTCGATGATGGGCAAAATGGAAACAAATTATGATTATGAAGTGCTGGTTCCTGGTGTATCATTTACACAGTATATTGTATTAATCCCCTTAAGAGTCTGTATTTACTAAGACATTCTCAGCTGACGAAAATAGAGATTCCCCGGCGGATCATGAAAGAAAACGTCTAGGCTACGGTCCTCCTTCAACCATCAATGAAAAATAGAAATACTTTGGGAGTTGAGAATTGGCCATGGGGTTCTTAGTTGGAATTTCTCTGTTGGGGATGCGGTTGACGCTCTGTATACAAGGGTTTAGCTAATATCAGCTAGGCAAGGTAATGATCAAGACTAGATTAGGGTTAGACACTTCGTCATTCGTATATCTTGGTATGAGATCCTTACATAGACTAGGCTAGACACTTAGCCATGCTTACCTTGGTATGAGATGCTTACATTTAGAAATTTCGAAGCACAGTTAGGACTACATTCTAAAACAGGGCGGATCCAGGATTTTTGATGGGTTGTGCGAGGTGTTGAGCAAGGATTAAAAGCGGGGGTTGCCCCTCTGCTGCCGACGAAACACCATAGAAGTGACTCAAACATCAGATTTTCATGTTTTTTTATAATTAGGCCTAGTCACCTTTCGTTGATATGCTAATACAAAACATTATATAATTTGCAGCAGCACTACTTCAGAAACACTAGACTATATCAATGATCCATACAACAGTTATTACTGAAGCTACTAAATATATATATATATATATATTTGTTTCTTTCATTTATGTAAATGGAGCAAGGACATCACTCCCAACACATGCAAAAATTACCCAACTGTGAAAAATAGCGGGGGGGGGGGGAGGGGGGGCGTACACCCCCCTCCTAAATCTGGCTTTGTAAAACTTTTAATCATCTTGGTGTAGTGACTTGGCTAGGCCTAGTTCAAACTACTGAAAACAGCTGGTAAACCTATAGGAAGAGGTCATCACCTATGGGAAGATAGGATAAGATTGGGTTCGGTATAGGAGAGGATGGTTAATATTAGATTAAATGGATTGGTATTTAGGGTTCAATTGGCCTAATCTAACTCCACTAATTTAATCAAATAATATATGACAACCATGCTAACCTAGCCTACCTAAACTATCCTATCCTATGTTTCCAAGGGTGGTGACCTCTTGAGTGTTCCAAAAAATAATGATCAAGAAAGGGTTTTGCGTAGTTTTACGTTCTTATTATAGCTTTTGCTATCTAGGGCTATTCTATCCTAATGACTAAAGACTGCAAAGTTGGTTGTTATTTTGGAATCTCCATGGAACTTAAAAATGATTGGCATTATTGTGTTAATAGCCTATACAGTATATGATCATCAAATCATGCATTTTGTTTTAACATAAAAACGTTAATGCAGGGGTTTTAGGTTAGGTTAGCTTGGCTGAAAGAAACTACTATTTGAGGTAACCTAACTAAACCAATAGGTAATCTTAACCTAAAACTTTAAAATATTGTTGGTTAGCATAGCCTAATGGTATTCCTATATCATAGCCTATATCCAGTAGATATTAGAACTGTGCCACTGGAAGAAGTCAGTCGAAGTCAATCTTAGTACTTAACCAGAACTAGGCCTATGTACATTATGAGGTAATCTAGTATTACATAATTTAATTAGGGTAAAATACATTACCCAATGGTAAAATTAGTTCTAGGTTAATTAGGCCTATGCTAATATCTAGCCTACTAGGATTGGGGGAGACCTGATTATTCAACTACATATGTAGATGGATGTGTGGGGCCAGGCTACAGGATAGAATAACAAATATTGAGCTGAGGAGACGTTTAGGTATAAAGAGTATTAGCGAGGTGATGCGTACAAGTAGACTGGGATGGTATGGACATGTGGAGAGAATGGATGAAAAAAATTGGGTGAAAAAATGCAGGTCTGTGATTGTGGAGGGAGCTGCACCAAGGGGTGGACCGAGGAAGACCTGGGATCGGACTATACGCGCCGATCTCAAATCCAAGAACTTGACAAGTGAAGCAGCCCTTAACAGGGTTGCCTGGAACGCCGCCATTAGGACAAGAGACTGAAACTGCACTTATGTGTGGAACACTCAGTCTTAAAAAAAAAATTGTATGTATGTATGTATTTTATGTATGTTAACTAAGCCTATTTGGAGTTTGTAAATAGGCCTACGCCCTATTTTAGGCTATTAGGCATATTATTTATTTATTTTTAAGAACAGTTATAATATCCAACGCAATTAAGGAATGCTTTGCGAGGTTGTTGTTGTTGTTGTTGTTCCCCATGCTGCCTGGCCGAACAGCCCCAAGGCCCCGAGCAAGGCCAAGGCCATAACCAAGCGTCCCCACAGAACCCTACCCGCCGACCACAATAAAGCCTGGATGACCGAAGCCACTCCATGGCGGGGAGCTGAGGAGGGTGCGGAAACGCCTGGGAAACCAAAGCCCCACCCAGGGCCCTGTGCCCCTCAGCAATTATGAAGAGAAAGTTGAGGGGCAAGGGGAAAATGTGACGCTTTGGCTTCCAATCTTGGTAGATTGGGAGGTCAATCCACAGAAGAGACGCCGTCACTTGAGATCTAGAAAATAAATAAGTAAAAGGAACAGTCAGAGTAATATAGAAAAAAAAAAAAAAAAAAAAAAAAAAAAAAAAAAAGCTATGGGTATGGCAGAGATTGCTCAGTTCTCACTCTGATAGACCAGCCCATCACCACATGACTAGAACCCAATCCTCTCGGCATCAGCTAGGAAAGGCCCTAGAAAGCCGCCTTTGGCGGGGGGATAGCTCCCCTATTTCAACCCTTTTCGGGGTTGGGCACCCGCCGGCTTTGCGAGGTACCCTGGTGCTAGCTTATACCAGCTTTGCGAGGTAGTTGGTATAAGCTAGCACCAGGGTATGATGCTCAGACCAAATTCATGTATAAATACGCCTGGTCTTGCTTCAAGTAAAACAAAATTAATCATAATATTCTCACTGTATTGTTTTGAGTGAACTTTGGCATAATTCACTGGTGCCCTAGAAAGATTATTATACCACACAGTCACACAGATCGCCATTATTAATGATGAAATGTCACAGAGGGTATACAGACAGGGAATACAGTAAAGGTGAGACAAGTAATAAAATTTACCCCAGGATACAACCATGCCAAAGCCGATTTTACACTCAAGGTAACCACTTTTATATCTGGGTGGGACAAGGCTAATACGAGAGGAAGTCAGCCCAATGACTCATGAGCAATCCTGGTGGCTAACCAAGTTCTCATTCTCGTGTGTTTGGTGGTAGCAGGCAAGCCACCAACCATGTCCCTGGATTCATTTGTGCCACAACGAATCCAGGTACTCATTTACGTCTCAGTGAGACGGAACTACAAAGGGATAGGAGCTTGTTCAACACTCCTGAGCTACTTGGACCTTGGTGGCAAACCAAGGAAATTTCACCCACCCCATGTATGTGGGGATACTAGGACCTCCCTTGCAGTACCGTTCCGGAGAACTCAAGATAACCCCAAGAACCTAGAGAAGAACAGATATATCAACTTCATCATTAATAACCCCTGATTATCATAGAATCACGGAAGTTACAATTATCTCTTACCGAGACTCGTAACCACCATGAGAGTATTAAATAAAATACTTAAAATAATTATGTACAAACCTTTAACTACCATGTATTTTTAGACTAAGTATTACCTTCGCAAATTATATCACAACCATTCACTATATCCTTTTAGAATTGAGTTACTACAGTTAAACCTAAGAAATAACTTGAACATAGTCTCACTGAAATTAAAGAAAGTAAGCACCTCAACCTAAGTAATATTCCTAAGGCTGAATAGCACGGAGTATCTAACTGAAGTAGAAACTGCCTCCCCCTCCCCCTCGAGACTACAGTGAGACCTGCTGTGTTCCTTCTGATGCCAGGACCTTGGATTTCTGTTCGTGAGAGGCAGTTCCCTCTGAAGTCCAGACAGCCGAATCTACAATCCACGTCGGCCAGACTTGCACTCGAACTACTATCCTATTAACCTACCTAAGTGCCTCTGAGTGTCTTAAGTTGTGATTATTGATGTTAAGGTAAGGTAAAATATGCGAGTATTCCAGTGCTAATTCTTATGTAGATTTGTGCCCAAGATCGATACTTATTGAGTTATGTATTACTCCTTCAGAAGCCATATTAATTATTGAGTTAGATCTGTGCCCAAGATCTAGTTTTAACTTGCGTCTAACACCTTATAAATCGTATTACGCACACGTTACATATTCGTGTTAACTGATATCCAAGCCGAATACTCACAGATTTTCCTTGTATATGTCCATTCTATTATGTATGTAACAAGTTGAAGTTGAAGTGTATACCGTGTATCTATTCCCTACTCAAATCTAACTTTTACCTAGAACCTACGCTCAATTTCATATTTAATTAAACTCAGATTCTCATTCTTTAGAAGAAATATTATTGATTAGTCATAATTTAAATATAATTTCTTCGAAAACCAATTTACGCTTTATGATCCTGTGCGTTAACTTGTTTATTCATGAATAACTTATTTGCTTATTCTGCTATGAAATAGATAATATCAATCCATCTCGTCTAGGAATTCTAGCTTTGTATAGATCTGTTATCTAATTATTTCACCATCTCGAATACAACGCCAATTCGTTCTGTATTCCTTATAGGAATCTGTTAACTAGTTCAGAACTCCTTCATACCTTACCAGGTATTTCCATCTAAGTGCAACTTTGTCGTGTACGCCATATTTTACTATTAGTATTATTATAACTATTAGTACACGCTATTTTATTTATGCGTTCCTTAACCTCCTGTAGTCAAAATATCATTTGATTTAAGTCAGGTTGTATCCAACATTTAATTCTTATTCAGTAGATCTAAATCATTAAATCTGAATTCCTCGACCCGTGAGATTATTATTACATATACAAAGTTAATAACTTGTATGTTCATAATATAATTTTTCTCGCAACAAACTAACTATGTAATTAGTTGTAAAAACAATGAACCTCCCTTCTCCTTTTTATATTAAAGTATTCCTCCCATATTCAAGATAAACATCGCATTAACCGCATAAACTATTTTCCGCACCTCAGTCTAGTTACTAGTAGATGGCCTGTTGACTTACCTGGTCATATTTATTTACGCGCAGCCTCTCATATTTCTTGGACGCCTCTCGTCTCGCGCTCTTGAACGATAACTATAGAAATCTTTGTGTGGTTAACCATATTGTTGAACTTATTACAATACTTCACGATAGATACTCAACTCTCATAAATATTATTATCAAGGAGTTATTCTATGTATATGTACTGTATGTCTATATATAATTGCATATTTCCACAGTAATACTATCCATTATTTTGTGTTCATTAGTATGTTATTCAGAGACCTTTGTGTGTTCTAAATATATTCAGTGATTTACTTACTATTGCTTATAATAGTTAAGTAACGTTTAAGTTCACATTTCAGGTCCAGATATATATGTAATTAAGACACCTATTGTGTTATAACTAACTACACCAGATTCTCTTGCTACTCCCAAATAGTAGCTAAGTGAACCTAATATCTCTTTCTATGCCATTTAATAAATGAGAGTATATAATTATCTATGTGTGTTTATTGTGTTTATTACAACTTGATTGAGTACATAATTGTGAATAAGAACGTGTTCGATGTGTTCCTGTTGAGCATATATTGAGTCTAAAAGTGCATAGTTGGATTTGACAATAACGAAGCTAAGTTGTATTACAACCCGGCATAACATTTGTATTATTAGAATGTTTATTTATAGCACCGTGACGTTAAGTAATGCAACATATCTTGACCATTACTACATTATAAAATACTAATTTGCAGCACCGATTTACTTCCGTAATTCACCTATAATATGAACAGACAAACAGAAGAACACTGTTTATCTGGCCTTCCTTCTCCCTTATGTTTAGCCTCATTAGTTTTGAGATTTCAAGACGTTTGCCCCATTAATTTGGCGGTTATAAGACATTTCGACCCATTTTTTGGTCAATTTTAAGATCTGTCGTGGCATTTAGGTGTCAAATTTATTCTGGTGAGTGATAGAGGGCCTGTAAGTTAGGAGGAACCAGACTTCGTTCCGGGTATTTTTCTACTGACAAATGTACAAATCTTTATTCCTCCTAATTTATAGGCTCGCTATCACTCACCGGAAAAAAATCGACACCTAAATGGCACAAAAGGTCTTAAAATCGTCAAACTAATGGAGCGAATGTCTAAAAAACTTAAAGCTAATGGGGCTAAACATTAGGGAGAAGGGGGTCCAGAAGATGTAGTCAGGTTCACTATGTTAAAATATACAATTTCGTTAAAAAAAATTGGAGATTAGCAAACTTGTAAATTTTTAGAATCATCATATCATGGAGAATCCGAAAATCAATGTTGGCATTTGCACAAACACCTACATGGCCGCCATATTGGATTTTCAAAATGGCCTGCCACACACCTACAGTACCTGTCACGCACCTACCTGTCACATACCTACCTGCCACACACTTTAAACACTTTAAATACTTTATTATTGTCATGAATGTGAAAACAAAATAAATCAGGTAATTAGATACATGTATTGACAAGCCTTTTTATAAGCCAGTAGGCTTTTTTTTCAGGCAAAAAGATTAAACACAAAAAACAAATTCTTAGGGATAGTTATACAATGTGATTTAAACAATCAAGGAAATGGGGCAGTTACAAAGTTCACACCAGGCAGTGAACGGAGACTCATGAGTTTCTTATTTATTAATTTATTCATCCTATTACTTGTCCCACCTGTCTCACACCTATCTCGCATCTACCTGTCACACACCTACCACACACCTACCTGTCCCACACCTACCTGTCACACACCTACCTGTCCCACACCTACCTGTCCCACACCTACCTGTCACACATCTACCTGTCACACACCTACCTGTCACACACCTACCTGCCACACACCTACCTGCCACACACCTACCTGTCACACATCTACCTGTCCCACACCTACCTGTCCCACACCTACCTGTCACACATCTACCTGTCACACACCTACCTGTCACACACCTACCTGTCACCCATCTACCTGTCACACACCTTCCTGTCACACACCTACCTGTCACACACCTACCTGTCACACACCTACCTGCCACACACCTACCTGTCACACACCTACCTGTCACACACCTATCTGCCACACACCTACCTGCCACACACCTACCTGTCACACACCTACCTGCCACACAACTACCTGCCACACACCTACCTGTCACACACCTACCTGTCACACACCTACCTGTCACACACCTACCTGCCTGAACGGCCTCGACACGTGTTCAGAAGTTGAAACACCTGCGCCTAATGATGTAATTAAAAAAAATCATTTATATTCTTAATATTGATTGGTGGTGACCCTATGAGGAATATGATGCATTTTGCCATCTTATTCTGGTTATTATTTGACTATTTTATTCAGATTAGGAAGGGTACATAGAAGTCAGAGTTGATTGAGATTATTTTGGCTATCATTAAACGATTTGATGTACAGTAGTTTAGGAAAGGAGCTGAATGAAGTATAAAGGTAAAGACTATTTCACTATACTATCTGACTTCCAAATACCCTTCTTAATCTGAATAGAATAGTCAAACAATAGCCAGAAAACGAAAAACAAACGGGTAATCGGATCTTGAAAGGGTTAATTATGACTGTTCTTGTGTGTGTGCTTTGGTGGGTGGGGTGGGGTTGGGTTCTGGACACCTCTTTTCCCTCATGTATAGCCCCATTAGAAAAAATAGATACCTAAATGACAATAAACGTCTTAAAACTGAAAAAAAAGAGGCCAATGGTCTTAAAATCGCCAAACTAATGGGACGAACGTATACAAAATTCTTAACTAATGGGGATAAACATGAAGCAAAAGAGGGGGGGGGGTTAAGTTTGATGGAGATCTAGCGAGGAAATAAAAACACAAAAAACAAAAAAACAAAAACACCCAAAAAAATCGATAAATAGACCAAAACAATAACCACTACCCCCTGAACAGAACGAGAATATGGACTCACTGAAAGAAGGCCATTATTAACCCTCCAGATCCGGGGGCCTTCATATGAGGCGATCGTCGTGTCCGGGGGTATTCCTGAAAAATGGCTACCTTCATAATTCGATATCTACTGATTGAGACCACCTAGAGCAGTCAACTAAATTGCATAGTGTAGAACCAACCTTCGTCTGTAGACTAGCATTAAGTTGACATCGCTATGACAAGTGGTTGCCGAGATATGATGATGGGAATGGAGGTAATTTCCCGCATATTTTCGCCTGTGTCCGAACGCTTCGCCGAGGCCCTGGCTAGCACGCACTAAGTCACTCGTTGCTTCGGTGGCTTTGGTACCGGTAGACGATATTATGTTTCTATGGTGATAATTTATTTCTTTTACAACCATTATTGAGTTATGTGAAACTTTTATAGCATATTTTCGGCACTTTCACTGTTATTGGATATTATTGTGTCACTTTCACTCTTCTTGTTATGAATTATTGTCACTCACTGTTATTATCGAGTCATTATTACTTGTTATACATTTGTGTGTCACTTTCACTTACTAGGCTAGTCTACGCTAGGCTAGGCTAGGCGAGCGTACGGTATCGCATCTTCACTAACCACTTCTTCATCGTCAAAGTCACTCCCAAGTTCACTCAGTTCACTATATTCACGAGCACCGCATTCACCATCGTCATTATCCTCGTCATTATCGTCCTCATCAGTACTAATAAAGCCCAGAAACTCAAATCCATCCACCACTTCACCCTCATCTTCACTAACCACTTGTTCTTTGTCAAAGTCACTCCCAAGTTCACTCAGTTCACTATATTCACTCGGTTCACTATATTCGCTTAGTTCTTCCAGAGTGTGTGCAACACCATCGGGACTAAGTAGTGTTTTCTTGGTCGTTTTAGCCTTGCTTTTGTTAGGCGTATGGTACGCGGCGGCGGGCGGCGATTCGGAAACAGCGATTTTCTTTGGATTAGCTCCATCCATGTTGGATGCGTGACGAGAACTGATGCTGCATGTTAGTTTGTGCTTGGTGGCGCTGCGGTAGCCCACGCATAAACAAAAATCCGCCCGCGCGATTTAAACCCTTTGATTTTGCCTCATATGAGACCTCCCGGACTCCTAACCATACGACGTTTTGCCTCATATGAGGTCTCCCGGATTCCAAGGGTTAAGGTAGCTTTAAAGCCTTGATCATAACAGTTATTTCTTAAGCTGAATACAAATCATGTATTGTTGGCTAAAATAACAATGAAACAAAAGAGTCATATAACCTTTTGAGGATCATGACGCGTTTTGGCAGCTAATTCTGGCTATTATTAAACGATTGTATTCACGTTAGGAAGGGTATAATTATGGAAGTCAGATGGTCAACTGAGATAGTCTCTACCCTATTAATTCCCACAGATCCTTGCTAAGCTAAATTAAATCGTCTCATGATAGCCAGAATAAACTATCAAAATGCGTCACAATCAGGGATGGTTGTTTTTCTCTGCCCTTCCCTGCCCCCTTCTCCCTCATGTTTAGTCCCATATATTTTCGAATTTTAAGACGTTCAGCCCATTAGTTTAGCGATTGTGAGCCTTTTCGACCCATCTATTTTTATATATTAAAACCTTTCCTGACATTTACGTGTCGACTTTTCCTGGTGATCTATAGCGGGCCTGTAATTTAGGAGGAACTACCGAAAAATGTACACATTTATCTATTTTTTTTTTTTTTTTTTTTTTTCAGCTTGATAGACTTCTAGGGAAGAAACTAAAAAAGTAATGAATACATAAATAGATCGGTCAATAATTAAACCCTTTCCCCCTTAACCCGTTCAGTACCAGGGGAGTCTTTCTTATCATATTCTGGCTACTATTAGACCACTTAATTAATTCAGCGTAGGAAGGACCTCTAGCAATAATAAGTCTTCAATATATCTCAACCAACCCTTTTAACTACCGCAGATCCTTCCTAAGCTGCATAATATCGTCAAAATATAGCTAGAATAAAATATAGCACACGTCGCTGGTATTCAAAGGGTTAATTCAGTGCAAGGCCTGGAAAACAAAAACAAATCGATATGTTTGTTTTGTATCGAGTTTTAATTGAGTGTTCATGTTTACGGTAATGAGACGTTGGTTGTAGCACTGTGGAGTATACTGTAGATAAGATGGGAGGGTTGCTTCCACCCCTCCCCCTTCTCCCTCATTTTTAGCCCCATTAGTTTTCAGATTTTAAGACGTTCGCCCCATTCGTTTGTCTATTTTAGAACCTTTCGTCCCATTTTTATATCAATATCAAGACCTTTCATGCCATTTAGGTGTCGATGTTTTCCTGGCGAGCGATAGCGTGCCTGTAATTTAAGAGGAACCGGCCTTTGGCCGGGAAATTTTTCTACCGAAAAATGTACACATTAATCTTGAAAGGGGATCTAGGGGGTGTAATTTGAAGCTTGATGGAGGTCTAGGGAACAAACTAAAACCTCACCTTAAAGAAGAACTAGAAGAAGAACTAGAGTAGGTAATTGAGTGTTCCTGTTAACAGTAATGATTATAGTACATCTTGAAAGTCGTTGGGTGTAACAGTGCCGAGTATAGATAAGATAAGAGGTATATACAGTGAGGCTATACATAGCTGTTACATATATACAGTGAGGCTATACATAGCTGTTACATATACAGGATTTTATGACGTTTGGCCCATTAGTTTGGCGATTTTAAGACCTTTCGCCCCATTTCCTTCTCAAAGTTAAGATTTGTCGTGTCATTTAGGTTTCGGTTTGTTCCTGTCAAGCGATAGCAAACCTGTATTTTAAGAGGAACTGGCCTTCGGCCGTGACATTTTTCTATCGAAAAATGTACACATTTATCTTGAAGGTGGTTCTATGGTGTGTGCTTTTAAGGGGGGGTGACCTTCTTTTAGTTATTTCTGTCCTTTTCTCTCTTTCTCTGGCTTGTATCAATTCGGCCCAATTCAGCCAACTATTTTAAGACGTTTATCCCCATTTAGGTGTCGATTTCTTCCTGGCGAGCGATAGCGAGCCAGCATTATATAAAGAAATTCGGCTTCGCCGGAGACATTTTTCTATCGAAAAATTTACAAATTTAGCCTGCTGTCAAACAAAAATAAAAAATATGCTGGCTCGCTACCGCTCACCAGTATAAAATTGACACCTGGATGGGGATAAACGTCTTAAAACAGTAGGCTGAATGGGGCCAAATGGATACAAGCCAGATAAAGATAGAAAAGGACAGAACCAAAACAGGTGACCCCCCTTAAGCTTAATCAAGGTATAGCGAGGAAACATAATTATAAATGAATATATTATACATAAATACACCCCAGAAAATAACCAGTGTTCCCTTAAGGGGGGTGACCTGCTGGATGTTATTTCTGTCCTTTTCTCTCTTTCTCTGGCTTGTATCCATTCGGCCCCATTCAGCCAACTATTTTATGACGTTTATCCCCATCTAGGTGTCGATTTCTTTCTGGCGAGCGATAGTGAGCCAGCATTATATGAAGAAATCAGGCTTCGCCGGAGACATTTTTCTATCGAAAAATTTACAAATTTAGCCTGCTGTCAAACAAAAACAAAGAATATACTGGCTCGCTACCGCTCACCAGTAAAAAATTTACACCTAGATGGGGATAAACGTCTTAAAACAGTAGGCTGAATGAGGCCAAATGGATACAAGCCAGAGAAAGATAGAAAAGGACATAACAAAAACAGGCCACCCCCCTTAAGGCTGTTAGGGTAATATTGTTGGTCAATATACTTATTTATTTATTATTATTTCTATTTTCCTCACAAGACCTCCATCAAGTTTAAATAAAACATCCCAATGATCACCCTTCTAGATACACTTGTAAAAAAAATCGGTAGAAAACAGTCCCGGCCGAACATTGGTTCCTCCTAAATTACAGGCTAGCTATCGCTCTCTAGGACAAATAGACACGAAGTGGCACGAAAGGTCTTAATATTGACAAAGAAATAATGTGAAAGGTCTTAATATTGATAAAGTAATGGGGTTAAAGGTCTTAACATCGCTAAACTAATGGGATGAACGTCTTAAATTCTGAAAATTAATGGGGAAAATCATGAGGGAGAAAGGGGTCCAGAAAACCAAGTACCCTCCTTTAAGTATACATGCGTTGAAGCTAGTACGGGTTTGAAGAATATTTATCCTTAATTTAGATATAATTATATCTTTGGTCTATTTGTTCATGTTAAGAGAGGTGACTTGAGGTTAACGGGGGATGGTATATATATATATATATATATATGTGTGTGTGTGTATTTGTTTTAGTTCCTCCCTAAACCTCTCTCAAGCATAGAAATACATCCCCAAGATCCAACTTCTAGATACATTTGTACATTTTTTGGTAGACAAATGTCCCAGCCGGTCCCTCCTAAATTACAGGCTCACTATTGCTCGTCAGTAAATAATCGACACCCTAAATGACACGAAAGGTCTTAGTATTTAAAAGGAAATTGGGCGAAAAGTCTTAAAATCGCCAAACTAAAGGGCCGAACGTCTTCACATCTGAAAACTGATATAGCTAAACATGAGGGAGAAGGGGGGCGAGACAAATCAATGATTACCCCTTATAGAGTCACATTACGATTGGATTAGGTCAGCCAGCATGTTTGTTTTCATACTGCATTATGGAATGTATCAAAGAAGAAGAAAATACAATAATAATATATATATATATATATATATATATATAATTATATATACTGTATGTGTACCGGTATATATATATATATATTGTTACGATCCAGGTTCTCAAAGACACAGGGCTCTTCAACATTGGACTAGATAATGGCAAAAATGCAACAACGGTAACACTAGATCCAACCCCTGCCTTAAACACTGGAAAACAAAACGCCATTACCGCCCTGAGTCGTGCCTGGACAACGAGGTATCCTATGACTCGGTAACTGGTGCACACACACTAGGCTGACGCTCGATGAAACAGCCTATTCTCAAACAGTAAAAGATTACTCGATTAGGTTACACAAAGAAAAGATAGTTAACGTGATTAATTAACGTTACGGTAGATACTCAAATAACTGGCACTCCTGTATTAAAGAAAGTGCAATGCTAGTCCTGCAACATCAACTGGAAACTTCTGAAATAAGTCTGATGCTGGGAAAATGTTCGTAAAGAATCTTGAACAATTATAATGCCGAATACGGGTCACACTAAATACTAGGACATATAGTAATAATAGGCAGGCGAATAATAAAGACTGCGCAAAGGTAGTAATGCTCGACAACTAAAGAAATGCTTCGTGACACAACGCAACAGCCTACTAGGGTTGTGCAACTCAACAACAACCTCGGCTCAAAAGTGCAGTGAATAATAATGCTGCATACATATAATAATGGGGGCTTATCTCTAACCAGTGTCTGCTCAGTTAATAAAGTCTAGCTGGGGTATCAAGGCAGGGCAACAATGGGCGAGCATGCGGCTCGTAGCCTAACGTTGTCCGAAGGTGGTATAATGAAGATTACGTTATATGACGGGGATGCTCTCTTGATAAATCTAGGTCTCTAGTACCTAGTTCTATCCTGGCGATCCCTCAGAAGTCAACACAAAGAGGCAGCACTATGTTGTGAGGGATAGGCTATGGCCCTCTCACACCACAGCGCTGTGCTCGCAAAGTAAACCCACCCGAAGACAACTTAGGCTCCCACAGTACCTGTCGATGTCGTGCAGGGCTTAGCTAACACTGCACACATTGGAGACAACGACACAGTAACCTTACCCCCAGTCTAGCTTTAGATAACCAAGCAGAATCACTCAACACCTTGCCAGGGAGACATATACCGGTCTACAACCTTCCCGAGAGAGGACACATACGGAAAAGTCCGTCTCTCAAAAACCTCAATAAAGCCTAATACCTCCTTAACCTAATACATGGAAATCTCTGAGAGCTTCGCGTACAATACGACTGGTCGACGGTGAACGTCTATGCTGAAACCAGAAGGGATGATGAGTTTAATAAAGATTAGAGAATGAGAAAGGAGAAGTCGAGAGAGAGAAATAGTATGAAAAGTGGCGAGTATGGGGGACAGAATTGCAAAGGATGTAGGCGATACGCGTGTCAGGCAAGCTCTGAGCTGGTAAAGAACACGAGGCCGCGATGGGAAGGGACTAGTTGACCACCCGGCCGCCAACGCCGTCAGCGCCCAAGCGAGCCGCGTCATAGCTCACCCCGCTGCCAGGTGTACTCCCTCACCCTCTCTCGCTCGCCTCCCACACAAGCAACATTTATATTATAGCGAATATAAAATATAAGGCGTGGTCACAGACCAAAACAAAGACCATTTCTAGACTGTCTGTGGCAACACGACACTAATTACATAAAGCAGATCATTCTAGGACAACTGTAGCCCATCCCCCCATCCTGGCGAGCGCTAGCGAGCTGCAATGTCCCACGAAACCATTCTGCTAACGCCGGGAGGCGTCACAATATATATTGAGATACCAGCCATTTTTATAGATGAGGAGGTAATAAGGGTTGCATAAACTACAGCGTATGGATGTGGGTTCTATTATGTCAGGAAGAGGTATTTCAGTGAATTTTCGAGTTATGTTTACACATTTATTATAGGTGGAAATAATAGTGGTCGAATACTATACATATGGACAGCAGTCCTAACACAATACCGAAATAATATGGTTTATATAAGTCAGGTGCCTAACCTCAAAGAATACTCTATCGTAGTAGAGTGCAATATCATTAATCAGATTTGTATAGTATATTTACATCACATGTCTCAAGAACTTGGGTAACAATTAGGAACAAACATAGACAACCAATGAATAAACGACGTACACAGAAATACACAGAGATGATATTATGAATAATCTTAAAGGTGTTCGTGAGTGTGGCAGGAATGATTGGGGGAAAATAGCTTGATTTTAATATGATGTGTGTGTAAGGCAGAGCTAGTCATCTATAGGTAGGAAAAGGTTTAGCGACTGAGTGGCCGAGCAAACATATAACAGTCTACTTATAGATGACGATATTCGTTATAGGTAGCGTGTTGAGAGTATAATATAAAGGCAACTGGTCGAATACAAAATTACATTAGAGAGGGAATGACAGACAGATCAAGGATAATATGCTTCCACTAGCATTATCTTCTGCAGTGGAGCTGACAGAGATACTAGGAGATATTAAATACTACTGACTAAACAATTAACTACCACACTGAGTATTTGGGCATTGGAGCACCTAGAGAGGTATTAGAACACTTAGACTCAGGAGGGAAGGTGAGATACTTTCCCTAACCTGGTCTGAGCACCTATTCACTTTTTAGGCACTCCCCGGCCCTTTTAGGCTGCAGGGAAAAAGGGCGACCTTGGCCCTTTCTAATGTCGACATAGGCCCCTGTCGCTCTGGTGACGGGGGTAGGGGGAAGAGCTTTCGGATCCCCACCCAGGACCAATCAGCAGGTAAGCTGGGTGGTGGCGGTGTCCGGTCGCCCTGGTTGGCTGAGGTGACCCGGGAGCTGGTCAATTCCAGGTCAGCCTGTGCGGGTAACGTCACGTCTGGTGGCGCGGGACCGTAGCACCACCTTTTTGGTGACCAAGTAGTCCGCAGGAGTTTGTTTTGTTTTAGATGGTGGGAGGGTGACTGCTCTCTTTCTCAGGGGTACTTGTGAATGTTGGGCTCATTCTGCATGTGAGGACACGGGCGAAGGGGAGACCCTACCATTGTGGCGTCCAAATGGACGGCGCTGCCCTGGGTTTGTGTGGGGTGAGAGGTGCGGCGTCGGAGTGGCTGGAGGAGGTGCGGCACGGCCCGGGCTGACTCTGGACGGTGCAGGGGAAACCCTAGGTTGTGGGTACCAGAAGGGAGGGTGGCTGTATGGGGGCATCCCTTGGGGTGCCCCCCACCTGTCGGGGCATCGAACTGGTATGGTAGAACTGTTGGGGTGTCCGGCCAGGGCTATAAGGGGTTCCCATCGTCTGATGTCTGTTAGTGGTGGTAGGGGTGCCTTGGTACGCTCCGGCAGGTGCAGGCGGCTGATAGCCGAGGGTGGCTTGCTCAATCCTCGGCATAATATATATATCTGTTATCTGTTTTAAAAATCACCACCTGTAAGTGGCACCGATTAGCGTGTCGCCCATCGGTAATCTGTGTAGGGTTTTTTCCCCTTGATTGGTTGCCCGCCAAGGCTATCGGGTCCCATCCACCCGGATATATATATATATATATATATTTTTTTTTTTTTTTCTATGTGAATGAGGGAGGAAAAAGGCATAACTGACTGTGATTAATGCCTCCCACAGAGTTGGAAGAGTGACAGGGCCAAAATCAAGGAATGTTCAAGCCATAATGCCTGGACACACGGATTTTGAAGTAATTTAAGTCATAGGATGAGGGAAAGATGGATTCAGGAAGAGAGTTCCAGAGCTCAGCTATGGCATAGAAGAAAATTTGGGAATTTCGTTTCAATCTTGGGTTGGAGAGTTGCACAGACTTGGGGTGGGATTGTGTTGCAATACGGGTACTACGTACTTTACATAGAGGAGGTGGTATACATTAACACTCCGTCTCATATGACGCTAGAGCGTCATATAAACTTATCTTAATATCTCTAATAAGTTATATGACGTTCTAGCGTCATATTAAGCTGTGCCTCTGTACAGAACAAAAAGGTGTGCAGGAGTAAAGAACCCCCAGAGGCGGTTGAGCACACCCAGCTTCTGGGAAGCCGTTTTAGCAGGGGTGGTAATATGGTCTTTCCAAATGAGATCAGAAGAAAAGGAGACACCAAGAATACTAAGAGAAGATGAATTATTGATTTTTGTATTGTTGGAGTATAATGGAAAGTCCTTTGTGAGTTCTTGATGGGTGGATATATGGAGATTTGGGGGTTTGGAATCATTGAAAGCAATAAGATTCTCAATGCCCCAAATGGAAATGGTTGATAGGTCAAAAGATAAGTGTTTTATGGCATCATCACGTGACTTTTTGAGTGATTGCTTGCTGGAAGGTTCTGAAAAATAGGAGAAGGTAAGGTAGAGTCATCATCATATGAAAGGATAGGACTGGAGGTACAGTTGAGAAGATCATTAATGAATATTATGAATAGAATTGGAGATAAGACAGAGCCCTGAGGAACACCGGAGTTGATATATATATATATATATATATATATATATATATATATATTGTCACTTCTAACTGAACTTATAGCTGCTTCAGTTGTAAGTGTTTGTATAATTTGCTCCAGCTCTTTTTCAGTTACAGACTACTAATTTGGAACAGGGTATAGCAGTTAATTTCTCTACTGTAAAATGTCATATTGTTTGGCGTAGTATGGAAGCCGTAACTACTGAAGGAGCAAATATTATACATGGTCAGTTACTGTTATACCGCCGTGCAGTGAGTACGTGCCGTACAGTGAATACGTGCCGTGAAGCCACGTACCGCGGGACAATATGTATTTTAGGTCACGTATGGGGTATAATTCTTGTTATCATTAAAAATGTCTTTCGCAGCACTATTAGAAACAATGTATTAGGGACAATGGATACGTATAGGCTCGCAAAGATATTCTCAATATTGTCTACATGGAGGATTTGCGATATCAACAACTTTAAAAGCCCCGATATGACCTATATAAAACAGAGTACCTCGCATAAACAAACGCAATTTCGCAAATAATTTCAACTACTGTATAATGATGAAAACTACCTAAAACCAAAAAGTAAAACAATGGGAAAATTAGTCGTAGCTTCGGTAATATTTTCCGACAATGTAATTATGATGATATGACGATTTTATTCAGCTTAGGAAAGGTATGTGTAACTCAGAGGGCTAATTGCGATAGTCTTTACCCTCACAATTCCCAAAGATCCTTCGCAAGCTGTATAATATTGTCTAAAGCCCCTTTCACACATTCACGATGTTGAGCACGACGTACCCCGATTTGAATATCCGGACACAACGTGGTGCAATCGCCAACGTGTGTCGGGGTCATCGGGGAGCGGCGGGTTACCCACGGGGCGGGACATGGCAAATCATGCTTGGGGACGATGTGTTTGGGGGTGTCCAAACAAATTGCACGAGGGAAAATTGGCGTGGTACCAACGGGTACATCGCGTGTTTGACGTGTGGACGGCGTGTGAGGCATCGGGTTGCATCGGTATCCACGTGTTGGCATCTGGGTGCATCAGGAATATTAATATGTTTTTTTTAATCCCCCGCCGCCGCCCCGTCAACACCCGACGTTGCCAAGGCAACACCACGTGCTGCACGATATTGACGAGATGTGACATAACCGCACCGAATGTATGAAAAAAATGCACCGGGAAAAAAGGCACAGGGAAAAAAGGCACAGGAAAAATAGCAATGGGAAAAAAGGCACAGAAAAATGGCATATTCTTCGGGGTATAAAAATGGCATATTATGAAAATTTATCACAATGTTTAAGGCAAGTATATTATGCTTGATTTTTTCCTAAATAATGAATTATTCAAGAATTTATTTATTGTACTTCTATCTTGTGCTTTAATTACACTATACAGTATATCTATCTATCCTAACCTACCTCAATCTTTCTTCTATTCAACAGATGAGCTCTGGAACTCACTCCCAGAATCAGTCTTTCCCTCTTCCTATGACTTAAATTGCTTTAAACTCCATTTGTCAAGGCATTTTAGCTCAAACGTCCCTTGATTTTGGCCCTGTCACTCCTACAACTCTGGGGAGGCACTCGACATAGGCAGTTCTGCCTTTTGTCTCCCCCACTCACATAGAATGAAAAAATAACCTAACCTAACGTATGGTGAGTACAAAACCAAATATATACAGTATAATTACAATATTGCATATTGCATCAAAACATATTTTACTTATCTACTGTATTATTCCTTAAAATTAATATATTTGTTTTGTGACATTTTTCCCAGTACCTTTTTTTCCAGTGCCATTCTTTCCTCTGCCTTTTTTATCCGGTGCCTTTGTTTTGCGCCATAAATAGGGCCACCACAGTGAGTGTGAGTGCGAGTGCAACTCTACACCAGGTATTATAGAGATAGCCGGTTTGCCCCAGTTATAACAGAAAACCGATTACGGCGGAGGCTGTGGCCTGATGAAGTCCATCCGCCTCTCTATTTTGCCTTGGGGTGGGTGTTTGACTGTATCTCTATATTTTTCATATATCTATATTAATTTCAACTCTTTTCACAAGTGTGTGTGTGAGTGCAATTGTGTGTGTGATTGTGAGTGTGTGTGTGTGTGTGTGTGTGTGTGTATTTGTGTGTGTGTGTTGATTATGTACAGTATATACACAATATAAACAGTAAACAAAAGAAAGAAAAAATCCTAATTATTACCGTACCGTAGTTATGAAGGCTGGGCCGGACGTTTAAGTTACAACTATTGACGTACGCGAGTATGCGTTTCTCTATCTTCCTAATGATGTAGCAAGGGTTAGATAAGCGTTTTTTTCTGATGGGGATTATGTCGAGTAATGCCGCACACACATACACATACACCCACAGTCATACACACACACACACACGCACACACGCACACACACACACTAACACAAAATCATACATATACACACACTCTATCTTCTTCGTTTCGTGGTTTGTACTGGCATCGCGTTGGCACCTTGCAAAGCCATGTACAACTGTACATTGAGCCTGGCCTGGTGTGCTGCCAGATCAACCTGCAGCTGCAGGACTTCGAGCTCATCCATGATCTGGTGTAGGGTGAGTGGTGACGGGTGGCCGTGGCTGGGGATGTGTGTAGAGTGACGTGCAGGTACAGTTGGTCAAGGATGAAAGTATACAATTTTTCGTCTGCTATAGCCACACATAGTTTGTCATGTTGGCAGCCCTGGTAGCCATATCTCAGAGCCCGCCCACCTTATACAGGGTGTTTAAAAACGTGTTCCTGGACTTAGTTGTCAGACGGAAATATGAATATATTGCTCTATAATCTTTGACGTGAATATCACTTCGGAGATATTAAACACTTAATGTTATTGATAGATATACAAGAAATGCGAGAGTGAAAACGAAAATCAAAACGTCTACCTATATACGATATTTCAGTGGAATACAGGTCCATTTTCACACGTGGTAATATGTGGCTAATAATGGCTCCACACACAGCGCCAGTGGGAGATGTTCCGAAACCGACCTGAGACCGCTCGGAACCATGCTCTGTCCATGCCCGATAGGCTTCAGGCAGTGATAAACAGGATGGGGGGATGGGACAGATATTGAATATAATATATAATGAACAAAAAACAACTGTATTTGTATTTCTTACCTACGTAACATATATTTTAAGCTATAATTCGTAAGTGACAGTCTATCAGAACGAACCAAATAACTCGTATATAATTTACGAATCCGGTTTATTGCTTGCACACCAAAGGTTTGTCCCTATCCTTAGTAACTGTCTTCTAGTCAAGGAATTTTGTCTGCTGAATATTTAAAGTAACTGGTCAAGAAGAAGAATCGCATATTTCTAAATAAAGTAGACGTGCCGTTTTGCACGTCTAAGCACTAAGAATGTCATCATTGCTGGGGGCAGGGGGGGGGGGGGGGAGAGTCCGGGAAGGGGGGGGGGGGGACAAAACCATATTTTGGACCAATAATCATAACTATTGCATACATTCAAAACATCTTTTTTGACTGACGTTCGCATTCACGCAACAAATGTTCGTGTGTAATTTGGTGAAAATCCGTCCAACGGTCTAGGAGGAGTTCCGAGACAGACTGACAACGACGACAACGACGACGACGACGACAACGACGACGACGACGACAGGCATTTTTTTTCGTGTGGTACCCACTATACGGGGGGCGATACCAAACTCTGCTTACGCAGAGTTGATAATTAATAATAGTAATAAATATACATTATAAATATTGATAAGTTATATCCTACGATTAATATATTATTAATTACCTTAACAACAATAATAATGATCATAACATTAACAGTAAATATATATAATACACCATTAAGCATAATAATAATAATAATAATAATAATAATGCATTTATATTGTTAATATTTTATATAATATAAACCTAGAAATATTTAATAATAACCGAAATTATTGTAATAATGATAGTAATATTATATATTAATAGTAGTAGTGCATCTCCGTTACTGAACAAAGCTGTAAGTTTATGTTACAGTTCTTCACAACTGCTAAACAACTCTCCTCCTAATGTGCGTCACCAGAAAGTTATCTCTGCCAATGAAAACCCCATGTGTGTTGGGATGGTTTGGGCTAGTGGAAAGGCTGTCATGGCTGCCAACATGACAAACCATGTGTGGCTATAGCAGACGAAACCCTGTATACTTTCATCCTTGACCAACTGTACCATATCTGCCCTTTTATACATGCAATTATGTCTGTCAGGCTGCCTGACGTTGTGGCGTCGTCCTCGTCGGGTCGGCCACTTGTCACCATCATACCACCACCGGCCCTCATCGAGCTCCCATCGTGCCCCGTCGGGTACCGGATTTGACCGTATTTTGACCGTTCAGGCTATGACGTGCTGTACCCGTGTGGCACTCGTAGTTCCATCGTCCTCGTCGTGCTGTTGACGACTTGACGTGTCACCTTCATGTCTTCGTCGTCCAACGTTCACATCATGTCCCTGTCTCTGCCGATGTACCAAATTTCGGTCCTCGAGCCAAATCGTGACCCAAATCGTGAATGTGTAAAAGGGGCTTAATGCTAGCCAGAAGAAACTGCAAAACCCGTCAAGAGTTAAGGGGAGGTATGTCGCTTTTTCTGGACCCCTTTCTCCCTCATGTTTATCCCCATTAGTTTTTACATTTTTAGACGTTCGCTCCAATCATATTGTAATGCCCTCGAAAATGTCCCGCACCCACAATAATACTAACCCGAGTTGACGTCAGGTATAGCGTAAATTAGTCGTAGATGGTAAGTCCAATAAACTCATCTCGAGAGACTACCACCGTGGTTCTTAAAAATCGGACTAAGGTTGCTATACTTTTGTACGTCCGTGGTAGTACAGTGGGTTAGCGCGCGGGCCTGGTGGTGATGGTGGTGCGTCACTAACCAGGGTTCGAACCCCACCCAAGGCATCTCAAAACCTGTGGGTTTTTAGGGGGGTTAAATTCCCTTCAGAGGTTCATACCCCGCGCCAGGTACCAGGAAAGGTTGATCCTAAAGGTAGCCTGGGGATAATTCCCATTCCTATTTAACCCTGGTAAAACCTAGCATTTCATTGGTGGCAGCTAAGGAACGTGACCAGGTAGCTACGTGGAGCACCCGTCACGCGAACCCTAAAAACCATATTGAGATAGCTAAGGCAAAAAGGCTACGATACCCTACGACCTTACGAGGCTAGGGACTAGCCTAACTAAAAAGGAATGTGGTGTAATGCCCTCGAAAATGTCCCGCACTCACAATAATACTAACCCGAGTTGACGTCAGGTATAGTGTAAAATAGTCGTAGATAGTAAGTCCAATAAACTCATCTCGAGAGACTATCACCGTGGTTTTTAAAAATCGGACTAAGGTTGCTATACTTTTGTACGTCCGTGGTAGTACAGTGGGTTAGCGCGCGGGCCTGGTGGTGATGGTGGTGCGTCACTAACCAGGGTTCGAACCCCACCCAAGGCATCTCAAAACCTGTGGGTTTTTAGGGGGGTTAAATTCCCTTCAGAGGTTCGTACCCTGCGCCAGGTACCAGGAAAGGTTGATCCTAAAGGTAGCCTGGGGATAATTCCCATTCCTAATTAACCCTGGTAAAACCTAGCATTTCACATAATATTATGTTGATTCTAAGACCTTTCGTCCCATTTCTTGATCAATATTAAGACCCTTCGTGCCATTTACAGTAGGTGTCGATATTTTCCTAGCGAGTGATAGCGAGCCTGTAATTAAAGAGGAACCGGCCGTATGGGGGGGACATTTTTCTTTCGAAAACATGTACAAATTGATCTTGAAGGGGGTCTTTGGCATAATTTTAAAGCTTGATAGAGGTCTGGGGAGCAAGTTAAAATCCTCCTTTAACCCTTAATTAGCGGCGAGCAACATAAGTCGAGTTAAATAAAGCTGGACTATGTGGCGGCGCTCGACATAACTCGAGTGGCAATTTCAGCACGTAATGTGGCTGAGAGAGAGAGACAAGTGGTGGCAGGAGACTAGCGAGCGTATGACTGCTCCAGACCACCGCGGCGAACCTACTGACACAAATCTCAGCTCCCTCCTCCCTCTCTCACTCGCTACATACTCAATTATGTACCGAAAGTACCGAATTACCTGCTTTTTGCACTCGCGTTGCACGGTTATTGCAAGAAAACTATCCATCATACAAGGATCGTTATGGTGTCATTCGAAAGCTCTGTTTATGCCCTTTCAGGGATAGGTACTTGTTTTACGTTCTGGGTCTTATTTAGGCATGAAAATTATCACGTAAACAGCCCTATTTTGGCTAAAAACACCCCGCTGGGCGGTACACATAAATAAACCGCATAGGCCGCTCGTAAGGTGTTAAGATGGGGACGAGTCCATTTCTCGCTAGCTTAAACAAAAAACAGGCTATAGGTCCCTTAAGGGGGGATGGTTCACTTCTTGGGCGATGTTTTGCATGTATTCATTATTTTTCTAGTTTCCTCCCTAGACCTCCATCAAATTAAAATAAAAAAAACATCCATTACATCCCTCTTCTAGATTAATTTGTACATTTTTCGGTAGAAAAATTTCACGGCCGAAGGCCGGTTCTTCCAACATTACAGGCTCATTATCATTCGCCAGGGAAAAAATTGACACCTAAATGGCACGAAAGGTCTAAATATTGACGACGAAAAGGGGCGAAAGGTCTTAAAATCGACTACTAATGGGGCAAACATCCTAACATCTGAAAACTAATGGGGCTAAACATGAGGGAGAAAGTGATCCAAAAAACTGGCCCATCCTCCCCTTAAGTAGACTGGCAATAGATAATAGATAGCTATATTGGAGTTCGTGCGATTCCTCCTAAACTCAATAAAATCTTCCTATGTTGGCCAGAATATAATGAGGGAATGAGTTGTTATTGTGTACTGAAAGGGTTAGGGGGAGGTGGGTCGTTTTATTGGTCCCCTTCTTCCTCATGTATAGCATATTAAATTTGACATTTTAAGACGTATGTACAATGAGATTGGCGGTTTAAGACCTTTTGCCCCATTTCTTTATCAATGTTAAGACTTCGTGCCTCTTAAAATTACAAGCTCGCTATCGCTCCCCACGAAAAAATTGACACCTAAATGGCACGAAATGTCTTAAGATTAACAATTAAATGGGCGAAAAGTGTAAACAATCGCTAACTAATGGGCCGAACATCTTTAAAATGTCAAAACTAATGTGGCTAAACAGGGAGAAGGGGGGCCAGAAAAACAAAACAATCAACCATGCCCCAACATTTTGGGGAACGTTGTTGAAGAAGGCATGCGTAATTGTGAATATGTGTGTGTGTGAGAGAGCGATTAATAAATGTTGCATGGGTGAGGAGCAGTAATTGACGTGACAAATTATGTGTATTTAGTTATTGCTTCCATTTTCATTTTCTTTGACGACGTTCTTTTGTAGAAAATGAAAATAATTAACGGTAACACCACGATTACTAATTATCGCCGTCCGGTCCTCTGACTTAAGTTGATAAAAAAACAGAGCTATTGTGATTACATATAGTTATGCCATTATTATTATATAGTCGTTTATAGTTTATAGGCAAGGCATAGATATATAATAGGGAATTACGTAGCTAAATTATTATTCTTATAATTATCTCGACAAGTTGGCTGGCGCAGACTTAATCTTTAAATTCGAACATTCACCCGTTCATCCTCATTGTTAGATTAGCATTCATATTGTACAGACGCAAGAATTGCAGTTGTGATTATTTCGTAGTTCCTTCGTTAACCCTTTCACGCTTTTATGACGCAGAGGTTGCCAGATTAGCAATAAGAAATGGAGTTCTCTCACTCTTATAATTACCTCTTCAAAATTAGTTTTCTGCCCACAGCTAACTCAAAGACAACTGCAGAGGTTGAAGTAACTAAGCTAAAGGTTTCTAAATACCCCTGATGGTAACAAAGGCTTTAAAGTATCCCTAATAGGCTCAAAATTGCGTCATATGCGTGAAAGGGTTAAGTAGTATTGTTTGTGAAGTAAATTTAACTTGTTCCTTAACCCTCCTGGCCCGGGCTAGCTCTCCTAATGACAGTGCGGCGTACCAGGGCGATCTGGCCGAAAAACGTCTAGGCCTAGGCTACCGTATTTTGGTTAATTTTAACTGCTAGAAATTTCCTACGCATCTATAAATGTAGTGCGGTTTCCAATCTGTAGACTGGCATTGAGTAGAGCTCTCTAAGTCAACTGGTTCAGTTGTGATGACGATTTTAGTGGAGAGCATTTTCAGGCAATGTTAGCAATACGACGATCTTTTCACTACTGAAACAACGACATACAGACATACAATAACAAACGAGTCTTCTCCTTCTTGTTTTCGGAGGTGTGGTCACGCAACGATCGGCTTTGTTTACATGCGTCGGACGCACGGCGTTCAGACCAAGCTGAATAGGCTTTCAAGCTTACTGTATATTAAAATGACACCCGGGTACCGGCCCATCTGCCGTGGTGTCATATTAAAATGACACCCGGGGAGGAAGGGTTAACTACAAGTGTCAAGATGACCTACGATAGCAAGAATATTGTACGGAAGGTGGAGGGTTTGACCCTGGGTTGGGTGGCTTGCCTGAAGCGGGATCTTGATATGTTCAGGGATGATGGCAACGTAATCAAAGTTCTCTGCAGAGGATATAGTGCAGTGGCTTCCCTGGTGAACTATGAGGGAACAACGGCCTGCCTTATGGTCAGCAAAATGGGGCTCAAGAACTACCTGTTGCCGGAAGCGGAGATTTTGTTTAACGTGAACGGAGCGGGAGGAACCCCACGAATCCTGGCCGTCAACAAGGATGGCACTATGATGATGATGGAGTATTGTGAAGGGCCGAAGTTCTTCATGTTCGCTATGACTGCCAGTGCTAGCGACATCAGCGCCGTGGGTTATAGCTTTAAAATGACGCTTCTAGAGCTCCACAACTCTGGGTATACACACAATGATATACACGGTAATAATGTTATTGTGTGTGGCCGCCCTGGACGCTACTACGCTAGGTTGATTGATCTTGGTATGGCCAGGAAGTTGGAGCAGAATGATGCTGATCGGGATTGTGAAAAGCTTAACATAATGCTGGATGTTCTCAGACATGACGAAGATGACAAAGAGTTCCTGGGAGATGATATCGTTTAACTTGATTATTATGACGATTATAATTATTATGATTAACAAAAACATTTTATTATGTCTGTTTAAAATGTGCACGGGGAGCTCGGCACATATACTTAATTATGTAGGATTAATTTTACTGACTTTACACTGATAGCGATAATCAGGGCAGATAATAATAATAATAATAATAATAATAATATTTATTCAGTTAGCATTATACAGAGTTGGTACCACATAGTATGTTACAAATATATATGACATGTACCAGCCTTGCATAATTCCAACTAAGGATAGCCCAATAAGGCCATTAGGCGTATTTCCATTGGGGTCCTTGTGGGATTAGGTTAGCTGGGGAAATGGGGAGGATAAAGAAATAGATACTTGAGAGAAAGTATTTCTAGGGGGTTATTTTAACCCTCCTGGCCCGGTTGTCATTTTAAAATGACACCACGAACTAAGGGCAGGAGCCCGGGTGTCATTTTAAAATCTGTAAGCTTGAAAGCCTATTCAGCTTGGTCTGAACGCCGTGCGTCCGACGCATGTAAACAAAGCCGATCGTTACGTCACCGCACCTCCGAAAACAAGAAAGAGAAGACTCGTTTGTTATTGTATGTCTGTATGTCGTTGTTTCAGTAGTGAAAAGATCGTCATATTGCTAACATCGCCTGCATGTGCTCTCCACTGAAATCGTCATCACAACTGAACCAGTTGACATAGAGAGCTCTACTCAACGCCAGTCTACAGATTGGAAACCGCACTACATTTATAGATGCGTGGGCAATTTGTAACAGTTAAACTAAACAAAAATACGGTAGCCTAGGCCTAGACGTTTTTCGGCCAGATCGCCCGGGTAGCCCACCCTGTCATTTTGAGAGCCTGCCCGGGCCAGGAGGGTTAAGATACCTTACATCCTATAGTAAATATCAGTAATCCGTAATCAGTAATCATTTCAGTTTGGTTTGTCTATCTCTTATGTCGTATTTAGTAGTAGACATAAGCTTGGTGCTCCCTTCTCGCAGCTGTCCGGTTCAGGTGTTCCTTCAGGCTACGTCTGAAGGAATACAGTGTTCTCTTTTCACGGACTGACTGGGGTAGGTCGTTCCAGTCTTTGATGGCAGTGAAGAAGAATGTTTGCTTACCCTGTCCTTGGATTCTCGGGACCTTAAAATTAAACATACTGTTTCTTGTATTATGTCCACTCCTCTCATTTGCTTTAACAAAATCATTCTTTAGATACTCTGGAGCTCTGTCATAGAACATTTTGAAGGCATTAGTGAGCCTGAATTGTTTGGCCCTGTCAGAGACATTGAGCATACCTAGTGACTGAAGTTGTTCCTGGCCAACATGTGATCTGGGTCCTAGGTTCAGCATGAACCTAACCATTTTATTTTGAGTGACCTGAAGTTTGTGCTGTGCTGATTTAGATGATGCAGAGTACCAGGATGACACAGAATAGTCAAAATGACATTGAACAAGCGCTTGGCAGAGGGTCTTTTTGGTCGCCGCGGGTAAGCATCCCACCCGTCTATACAGGTATTTTATACGTGCTCTACACTTACTTAGGATAGATTCCAAAATTGTTTCACCTGACAAACTCGCGTCCAGTTTCAGTCCGAGATATTTAACTTGTGACACTGTTGTTATAGGAATATCATTACAGTTGACCGAGAAGCCCACAATGTCTTTCAGTTTGCGTTTTGTTCCACATAAGATGGCTTCCGTCTTGCCCAGGTGAAGAGATAGTCTATTGTCCACTAGCCATTCACTACATGATGCTAGTTCTTTGGAAAGTGAAGCGGCAATACTTATTGGGTCTTTTCCTGAAACCAGAAGCACGCTGTCGTCTGCATACAGTAATAATTTACATGAGACGCTCAGTTCCATGTCGTTCACATAACAGAGAAAGAGTAAGGGACCAAGGATGCTTCCCTGCGGGACCCCACAGTTAATTGGCATAGGATCAGATATATTATCATCAATTTTGACTCATTGGGTTCTACCACTAAGATAAGATTTAAACCAGTTCACAGACCCTATGCCCATTGCTTGTAGTTTATTACATAGGATATCGTGGTCTACTGTGTCAAACGCTTTTTGTAGATCAAGGAGAACCATACCGGTGTAGTTACCTTTAGACATTTCTTTACGAATGTGATCCGTTAAGTGGATGAGACAGGAGTCTGTCATGTACATGCATCTGAAACCTGATTGAAACTTATAGAATAGATCATTTTGTTTGAGGTAGTGTTCAATTTGGGTGTATACCGCTCTTTCAAGGATTTTAGATACAATACATAATATGCTAACTGGTCTGTAGTTGCCAACTTCTAGTTTATTTCCTTTCTTGAATAGAGGGGTTACAATAGCTTCCTTCTGTTCAGCAGGTACTGTGTTGGTGTTAATTGACAAGTTGATGATGTGGGTTAGGGGGCCTACTATACCAATGGCTCCATCTTGTAGAAATTTGGCAGGAATTTTGTCTGGTCCTGTGCTCTTATGTACATTTAGGTTAGACAGCTCGTCAAAAGTGTATTTTGGTGTAACATTTTGCAATCCAAATGTGTTCGGGTGTATGTCTTTATCTCTGTAGAAATTACGAAAGGTGGCCGTTGTTGTCGTGTATTTATTGAGAGGTTGAGGTAGGTTCTGTGCAAGTTTGTTTGCTATGGAAGTGAAGAAGGAGTTGAAGTAGGTTGAAATTTGTCGTTTATCGTGGCAAACCTGATCATTAATGGTGAGAGCAATATTAGTGTTAGACGAATCCCTTGTCTTGTTGCTGTAGCCTGTTGTTTTTAGGTGCCTCCATAGTTTCTTTGGGTTATTCTGATATTCCTCTGCCTTATTGTGAAAATAATTATTTTTCGCTGATTTCATTTTCCTACTTAGTTTATTCCTGGCCCTGTTGAACTCATGTTTCAGACCTTGATCCTGTCTATGTTTCGCTAGCCTTTTTAACAGATTGTCTCTGTGTTCCAGATGGTGTAGTATGTCATTGTTGATCCATGGGTCTGGATGTGCTCTTATTTTGTATTAACATCACAGCTTTGCTATATTTAGACGATCCTAAATATCCCGATTCCCAATCTGTCTTAGCTAAGAAGAAAATGAACACAAAAACAATGAGCTGTTATTACATCACTTGGGAAGAGTCAACCGGTAAAAATTACAAGACGGTGACAATATCAAGATAGGCTACAGGCAGTCCTAAGTTAACCCTTTCAAGATCCTGTTACGCATTTCTTGTCAGTGTTCTGGCTAATATTAGACAACTATATTCAGATTAGGAAGGCCATGTTGAAGTGTGAGGGTTAAATTGAGATATTCTTTTCCCATACAATTCCCGCAGAGCATTCCTAAATTGTATAAAATCGTGTTATGATAACCAGAACAAACTGACAAGATGCCTCATAATTTTCAGAGGGCTAAGCAATATATTAAGTGGATAATAATTAGCTATGTCCATGGAACTCTCTTCAAATGAAACCACACTCGCTATAATTCATTCATACTGTTTCTACTTTCGAGGAACGAGGAACAAAACTTATGTGGGCACATGACCCTTTGTGGATTAAAACATGATCTACCTCAAACAAAGATATTATTTTGTTAAAGAGGTTGAGATTATATTGAGGATTATGACGCATTTGAACAATGTATTCTAAATTGCGATTTTAAGCAGCTTAGGAAGAATCTGAGGGAATTATAAGGGTAAAGAGTGTCTCAATTAACCCTTCCGCCTACCATTTCTAGTCTATATAATCGTCTAATGACAGCCAGAATAAACCGTCAAAACGCATCACAATCCTCAAGGGGTTAACGATATGAAAGCAAGAATATTTCTATCTATCTATCTATCTATTGCCTGACTCCATGTTCCCCGAAGGGGTGGCCACGAACGAAACGCCCCCATGCACCTCTGTCCCCAGTCAGTCGACGCCCCTCCTCCCAACCAGCACCGCCTTCATTCATATACTTTTTCACTCCATCCTTCCACCGCTGTAAAATAAGCCCACATTGCGCTAACAAAAAATCATATATAAATTGTATAATATATATATATACCGGGGTATATATATATTATATACTGTATATTATACAATTTATATAAGATTCGCCTCCAGGGTATCGAATCTTGAATAAGAAGAGGAGGTTAAGAGCCAGAGATGCATGCAATTTGACCTGCATTGCTATATTTCGGACGTACATACCTACATCCATCTTCAGTCATATACAGGTAATATCGATCCTAAAAGAAAGTGTACATATATCAGTATTACTTCTATATACTCTCTTTTAGGATCGATATATATGACTGAAGATGGATGTAGGTATGTCCAAAATATAGCAATAAAGGTCAAAATGCACGCATCTCTGGCTTTTAACCTATTCTTCTTATTCAAGATTCGATACCCCGGAGGCGAACCTACTACGGATATATATATATATATATATATATATATATATATATATATATATATATATATATATATATGAAATGCTGGGCGTTAAGGGGAGCATCCTCCTAAAAATAGTTTATCAATATATAACTCCCAACACCAAACTCCTCCCAATGAAACTACATACCACATACGGATCTTACACACTCAAACCATTACACCATCAAGATAATTTAAGGTTAAGTACACAACTACAATTATATATCAATTTATCGAGTACTGGATATCAATCTGAACATGTACTCAAACCCAACTGCACACTGAATAGCCTAATGTTTTAAGTGAAAGGAAAACACATATTATGGGGCATAGATCTCTAAGGACCGACCTCGCTATAAAGATGTTCCTGAATCTTTAGGAATAATCTAATAATTTATCAATTTCAATCCCAACACCAAACAAATCCCAATGAAATTAATGAAAGCATGTGATCCTACCGAGATTCGAACCTGGGTTACCACATACAGATCTTAAACAGATATTAAATATGTGAGAGGGGGGAGGGGGGTGTAATATAAGGGACGTACGACGAGGGGGAAGAGGGGGGGTGGGGGTGAGGTGAGAGGGGGTGGTGAAGGAGGAGAAGGAGGGGAGTCATTGTATATAAGGAGGGAGAGGGGGGGGGGGGTTGACATAAGAAACATAAGACTAAATAGAGTAAATAAGCAATAACCAACTGTACATGTTTATGTATTTATTTATATATTTGTCAACCTTTCATTGTTATTATACCAGTGAGGTTAAGGGTGTGTGTGTGTGGAGGGGGGGGGGGGGGGGGGGGGGGGGGGGGGGGGGGGGGGGAGTGTTGTTTTTTCTGGGGTCCTTTCTCCCTCATGTTTAGCCCCATTAGTTTATTAACTCTTTTACGCTTTTATGACGCAGAGGTTGCCAGATTAGCAACAAGAAATGGAGTTCTCTCACTCTTTTAATTACCTCTCCAAAATTAGTTTTCTGCCCACAGCTAACTCAAAGACAACTGCAGAGGTTGAAGTAACTAAACTAAAGGTTTATAAATACCCCTGATGGTAACAAAGGCTTTAAAGTATCCCTTATAGGCTCATAATCGCGTCAAAAGCGTGAAAGGGTTAAGGAACACCCCGTTCTTAACATTAATCATCCATTACAAACCCCAATGTACTTGAATCAGGTCAGGTGAAGGTATTGAGGGATAAGCCTTTACAACGGCACCTCGTATCTACATTCTACTTTTCCTATTTGTCTAAAGAGTGTAGAGAGGGGAGAAGGGGTGTTGGAGAGAGAGGAAGCTGTTGAAGTGGCTTTGTTATGTGTGTTATTAGTCTGTATACGTCGTCTAGGTGTCCCTCGACTGGGTGCAAGCATGTGAAACTATGCTAGGACGTACTACAACACTCACTAAATGTCCGCCTGGGCTGGGATGGAACCCAATAATAAACAAATTAGATTTTGTAACTTTCGTTCCATTAGTTTGCGAACTACGAAGACCTTTGAGGCTTTGACCCCATTTCTTTGTCAATATTAAGACCTTTCGTGCCATTTAGGTGTAAAAAAAATCCTGGCGATCGATAGCGAGCCTGTAAAATTAAGAGGAATAGGCCTTCGGCCGGGATATGTTTCTTCCGAAAAATGTACAAATTTATCTCGAAGGGGGATTTTGGGAATGTTTTTAACACCTAACCGACGGTGCCCGTCATATGACGGGTGAGAGAATGCTGGCCAACCCTGTGGTGCCCATCCCATATGACGGGTGCCATTTTGAGCATATTATGAGCTCTGAGAGAGAGTCCGCGCGCTGGGAGGACGATAGATGGCCTTCAAACGCTCGGCACCACCGCGGGGCCGTCTCTGGCACATATTGTGTCTCGTCCCCACCTCCGTATCTCGCGAGACTAGGGAAAAACTGCGGAAATTACCTTATTTTAGGCTATTTTCACCTCCGGTTACGCGATTGCTACAAGATAACCCGTGGTCGTACAAGGATGATTCAGGTGTCATTGCAAAACTCTATTATTGCCCTTTCACAGATATATAATTGTATTACGCTCTGGTTCTTGTTTATGCATGAAAAAGAGCATGGAATGAAGCTTGTTTTCGGTAAATATCGTACCCACCCAGCAGCTAGGTCATGTCAACAAACATGCCCGCTTTAAAAGATTTAAAAGTTTGATGGCGGTCTAGGGAGGAAACTAAAACAATAATAACTAAATATATCCATATACCAATAAAAAATCCATTCCGCCTAAAAATACATAAATAATACAGACGATAAAACCTAAAACTCAACCATAATAACATGATCCTTTGTAGCGGATTCAAGACTCCGATACAAGTAACCGATAAACCTGCTCCAGCGACGCCACACTCACAAAATACTAAAAATATGCTGGAGAAGTGAAACACAAAATAGATCTCCGCTGATTCAAGATGGCCGCCTTTCTTCCTCCCACCCTTATTTGACCCAAAGAGTCTAATGACAAATAATGTAATATCTTATGGTAATGACATATACAGTATATGAATTATGTATGGGTCATAATGATAGTATATATGATACAATTATTGAGTTATAGTAGCGCTAAAAAGTCATGTCTCAGCTTGCATTATGTTTGGCTCGTACTGGGATGTATTAATGTCTGTCAGATGGTAAATAGGGTGAATATGTGTAGAAACATGTTTGTATATATCACTTGAAACGAATAAATCAAGTTTTAAATAATATTCTTAACATAGTTCTTAACCCGGGAACGGCGCTGAGACTCTTAAGAGTTTTAATGGGCGAAGTCGACAGGATTCTTAAGATCCAAGGCCAAAAAAAGACTTTTAAAAGATCCCAGTGGCACTTAAAATAAAGGAATATGTCTTAAGGGGACCGACCGGTTATTTAGGCTTAAAAAAATCGAAATCCTGAAAATACCAATAGGTGTTTACTCAACAAAAGTCAACATCCCTTCATAAGCCAGTGAAATGTTATTAGTGAAAACCCATTGGAAATTGGGTTTTTTTTATGTTTCCAAATTTTTCCTGAAATTCTAAAAACGTTATATAGCGAACTTTGAAATTAACATGCTCAGTAACTACTGGTCATACGAGGAGCATACCTATATAAATGGAAAGAGCGTAAGCTACTCTACAACCTCCCATATGCTTTATCTACTGCTTTGCCGTGTTCCTGCGTAAAATATTGTAAAACTAAACAAAAAAAGTTTAAAAAGTTCACCTAATTACCTTAGACTTTCACATGTTTTTCTCAGAACCTATATTGTCGCACTTTCGGATGTTACTCTAAAATTATTATTGGACCTATAGGAATGGTGTATATACCATTGGAAAGGTAATTACAAACACTACAAGTCCTATCAAGCCAATTTACTCTAACCAACTTTGTTTGGTTGCAGCATGTTGTCACAGTCGTAAAATTCTACACAATAATTTCACCTTAATTCATAATCACCTAATTCCAAAAGTACACATAATATATAAAATGTTCTTTATGGCAACTACAGACACACCTATTGTGAGTTGTTTGATCACATACAGCACGTGCTATAGGGATTTCTGTAGGTGTAGAATGGGTCGTAGTGGTGCTATAGTTTTCAAACTTTTTTTACCTAAATTGAAAGAAAAAAGTAAAAAAAAAAAAAAAAAAAAAAATTTTGACCTAGTTTTATGGTCACATACACCTGTGCCAAATTACATTTACATTGGAAGTAAGACCTGGAAGTTCGTAAATAACCGTTCGGTCCCCTTAAGTGCGATAATTCCCATCCATACCTCCCATCACTCCGCCACATGTGTCCAACCCCCCCCCCCCCCCCCCTTACCCTCCTTCCCCCCCTTTTCTGTCCCTTCCCCCCTCTTCAATTATCACATATTTTTCCTAATATTCCCTTGTTTATCAGTTTATTTTCCACGCCAATATCCCCAACCCGGATTCAAGGTCAAAGGGGAGGCATATACAGATTGCAGCAAGAGAGACTGTACGGCACATAATAACCGCACGGCACATATTAACTGTACGGCACATATTAACTGTAAGGCCACATATTAACTGCACGGCACATATTACCTGCACGGCACATATTAACTGTACGGCACATATTAACTGCACGGCACATATTAACTGCACAGCACATATTAACTACATGGCACATATTAACTACACGGCACATATTACCTGCACGGCACATATTAACTGCACGGCACATATTAATTGCATTGCACATATTAACTGTATGGCACATATTAACTGCACGGCACATAATAACTGCACTGCACATATTAACTGTACGGCACATATTAACTGTACGGCACATATTAACTGCACGGCACATATTAACTGTACGGCACATATTAACTGTACGGCACATATTAACTGCACGCCACATATTAACTGTATGGCACATATTAACCGTGCGGCTCGTTAACTGGACGGCACATATTAACCGTGTATGGTGTTACGCTGGCCAGCTTGCCAGAATGCACTCGTAACTCGCTAGCGCTCGCCAGGGCAGTGAAACGGGCTACAATAATCGTAGAACGATGTTCTTTCTTTCATAGAGTTCATGTTGTCACAGACAGATCAGTGGTGATCTTTATTCTTGTCTGTGACACTTGGAAGTATTTTATATCATTGATAGAATATAAGACATGTTGTGTGAAGTTGTAGGGAGAAAGAGAGCGAGCAGCGTGGTGGTATAATGTGCGTCTGTATGTACGTGCGCCTCCCTCGCTCGGAGGAGTTTCCCACGCTCGTGATTGGCCGGCGGGCCTGGCGCGTCATATGACGCCTGCTCCACATGACGTAGTTGTCTGTGATTGGGTGCCGCTGCCTTTGTTAGTGCTGGGGGGCTCCTGCCCGCGTTTCTCCTGCAGAGCTTGGCATAGCGCGCTTGGTCCTACATGTCCTTTGCAATCTGTCCTCAATAAAAAAAACTATACTACTGTTTCTCTCTCTGAACTTCTTTTCCAATACTTCCTCTCTTTATTCAATTACTTATCCCTTCTGGTTCTGCATACGACTTCCATAGTCGGCCAGTCGTATTACCAGCACCAGCTCTCACATTTATGTTTTGCACTAGCTTTAGGGATTAGTAGTCATAGTCATATGGTAGCCTAGTGTTGGGGTGCTTCTAATATTGAGCTGTTCTTTCCTATTATTTAATGCTAGACAGTGGAAGGTATCTTTGGTCGTTGTCTGAGTTATGTATGTGGCAAGTCAAAACCTGTACAACATCGACGAAGCTAGGTAGCCTGTAACCCTTGTGCATATTTTTCCTTTGCGAGTGTAGCAGTATACAGGTGAAGGGCTTTTACCTACACTTACCTGTATGCTTGCTACCTCATTTTGTTGACCTTTGTGGAGTGCCAGGGTAAGACCAGATACTTGAGATCTGGACTTACCAAGAGAGCCTCCAAGTCACTTAACGTAACATAAGGGAAATCTGTTCAAGGGGAGACAGTAGGCTACGAGCATGCTTGCGCTCTGCCTAGTTTCCTAGTACCTTTTATGCCACTGCTAGACTTTATTAGTGAGAAAGACAGCATTGTGTTTATTAACTTTAATTGTGTATGCTTTAGGAATTATTCACGCCTTATTTTAGCCTAGGTTGATGAATAGTGCACAACCCAGTTTGGCTGTTACGTTGGCTAAGGAAGTACTGTTTTGAGTGGCGATTATTAGTGCTGTCACAGAGTTGTTGCACTCCCTTGTTATATATATGTATCCTACTTTTTGGTGTATTTAAGATACACGCTTTGGTGTCCTGCCCCTGCATTATTTCTGTTCTATATTAACGAGCATCTTAGAGCATCAGACGTTTTCAGAAGATTCTTTATCTGATTGCTGTAGGACTAGACTTCCAGTGTTTTCATAGAGCATTGTAGAGTTTAGTGTTGAGTACGGACTCACACTAAAGTTTACGTAAGCATATACTCCTTTATTAAATCTTGTTATAGTTTATTCAAGCATTGTTATTACTTAAGAGCATTTTATTAACGTAAAGTACTCCTGTTGTGAGTAGGCTTTGCCATCATCGGAAAGCCTTTGTAGAAGTGCACTAAAACCCAGTTAATTGATACCCCGTTATCCAGTAGATTACCTCTGGAGGGTTTAAGTTTTTGTTCACCGGCGTAATAGTTCGAGGGATTGGAATTAGCATACCGTTGTTGCAGATATAGCCTATCATCTAGTCCATTCTTAAGTGCCCTTGTTTATTTCGTAGTGCCGGTCGTAACAATGGCAAATATTAACTGTACGGCCACATATTAACTGCACGGCACATATTAACTATACGGCACATATTAACTGTATGGCACATATTAACTGTACGGTAAATATTAACTGCTAAGCACATATGAACTGTACAGCACATATTAACTGCATGGCACATTTTAACTGTATGGCACATATTAACTGCACGGCACATATTAACTGTACGGCACATATTAACTGTATGGCACATATTAACTGTACGGCCACATATTAACTGCACGGCACATATTAACTATACGGCACATGTTATCTGTACGGCACATATTAACTGTACGGCCACATATTAACTGCACGGCACATATTAACTGTACGGCACATATTAACTGTATGACCACATATTAACTGCACGGCTCATATTAACTGCACGGCACATATTAACTGTACAGCACATATTAACTGTATGGCATATATTAACTGTACGGCACATATTAACTGTACGGCACATATTAACTGTACGGCACATATTAACTGTACCGCACATATTAACTGTACGGCACATATTAACTGTACGGCACATATTAATGGCACGGCCACATATTAACTGTACGCCACACATTAACTGTACGCCACATATTAACTGTACAGCACATATTAACTGTATGCCACATATTAACTGTACAGCAAATATTAACTGCACGTCACATTTTAACTGTACAGCACATATTAACTGCAAGGCACATATTAACTGTATAGCACATATTAACTGTACGGCACATATTAACTGTACGGCACATATTAACTGTATGGCACATATTAACTAGACGGCACATATTAACTGGATGGCACATATTAACAGTATGGCACATATTAACTGTATGGCACATATTAACTGCACGGCACATATTAACTGTACAGCACATATTAACTGTACAGCACATATTAACTGTACGGCACATATTAACTGTACGGCTCATATTAACTGCACGGCCACATATTGACTGTATGGCACATATTAACTCTACGACACATATTACTGTACAGAACATAATAACTACATGGCACATATTAACTGTATGGCCACATATTAACTGAACGGCCACATATTAACTGCACGGCCACATATTAACTGTACGGTAAATATTAACTGCACGGCTACATATGAACTGTACAGCAAATATTAACTCCACAGCACATATTAACTGCACGGCACATATTAACTGCACGGCACATATTAACTGCACGGCACATATTAACTGTACAGCACATATTAACTGCATGGCACAAATCAACTGTACGGCACATATTAACTGTATGGCACATATTAACTGCACGGCACATAATAACTGCACGGCACATATTAACTGAATGGCACATACTAAATGTATGGCACATATCAACTGTATGGCACATATTAACTGTACAACACATATTAACTGTACGGCACATATTAACTGAACGGCACATATTAACTGAATGGCACATATTATACTGTACGGCATATATTAACTGTAGACTACAGCACATATTAAGTGCACGGCACATATTCACTGCAAAGCACATATTAACTGCACGGCACATATTCACTGGTACAGCACATATTAACTGCACAGCCACATATTAACTCTACGGCACATATTAACTGCACGGCACATATTTACTTCACTGCACATATTAAATGCACAGCACATATTAACTGCATGGCACATATTAACTGCACGGCACATATTAACTGCACAGCACATATTAACTGCACAGCACATATTAAGTGCTCGGCACATATTAACTTTACGGCACATATTAACTGCATGGCACATAATAACTGCATGGCACATATTACCTGTACGGCACATATTAACTGTAGAGCACATATTAACTGTACGGCAAATATTAACTGTACGGCCACATATTAACTGCACAGCACATATTAACTGTATGGCACATATTAACTGTACAGCACATATTAACTGTACGGCCACATATTAACTGCACGGCACATATTAACTGTACGGCACATATTAACTGTACGACCACATATTAACTGCACGGCACATATTAACTACACGGCACATATTAACTGTATGGCACATATTAACTGTATGGCATATATTAACTGTACGGCACATATTAACTGCATGGCACATATTTACTGCAGGGCACATATTAACTGTATGGCACATATTAACTCTACGGCACATATTAACTGTGCGGCACATATTAACTGCACGGCCACATATTAACTGTACGCCACACATTAACTGTACGCCACATATTAACTGTACAGCACATATTAACTGCATGGCACATATTAACTGTACAGCACATATTAACCGTACGGCACATATTAACTGTACGACACATATTAACTGTACAGCACAAATTGACTATATGGCACATATCAACTGCACGGCACATATTAACTGCACGGCACATATTAACTCTACAACACATATTAACTGCATGGCACATATTAACTGTATGGCCACATATTAACTGTATGGCACATATTACCTGTACGGCATATATTAACTGTAGGGCACATATTAACTGTACGGCCACATATTAAATGTACGGCACATATTAACTGTACGGCCACATATTAACTGCACGGCCACATATTAACTGCACGGCCACATATTAACTGTATGGCAACATATTGACTGTACGGCCACATGTTAACTGTACGGTACATAATAACTTTACGGCCACATATTAACTGTACGACACATATTAACTGTACGGCCACATATTAACTGTATGGCACATAATAACTGTATGGCCACATATTAACTGTACGGCTCATATTAACTGTACGGCCACATATTAACTGTACAGCCACATATTAACTGTACAGCACATATTAACTGCACGGCACATATTAACTGTACAGCACATATTAACTGTACAGCCACATATTAACTGTACAGCACATATTAACTGCATGGCATAATATTAGGGGGGATTTCAACTTGAGGGATTATTTTCTGGACCCCTTTCTCCCTCATGTTGAGCCCCATTGCTATTGAGATTTTAAAACGTTCGTCCCATTAGTTTGTCGATTTTAAGAACTTTCGCCCCATTTCTGTCAATTTTGAGACTATTCGTCCCATTTATGTGTTGATTTTGTTTTCCTGGTGAGCGATAGCAAGCCCTTTATTTTAGGAGGAACCAGCCTTTGGGCAGGACACCAAATTAGTAGTCTGTAACTCAAGAAGGACTGGACCAAATGTGCTGTAATTTCTACCACCGTTTCCCTGACTGACCCTTCCCAAATGGTAGAAATACTGTAATAGCTCAATTACTCTGGTCGTTTGTGAGTTAGCCTACAGAGGATAATGTTCAAGATATTTTGCCTACTTAGTTGGAATAGAGTATAATCCTATGAATCGAACACATAATATTGTGGTCTTAATGAGAGTCTTTTAGTTTGTTTCCTAGACCTCCACCAAACTTATAATTTAACCCCCTAGACCTCCTTTCAAGATTAATTTGTACAGTGCATTTGTCGGTAGACAAATTTCCCGGCCTTACGCATAAATTACAGGCTCGCTATCGCACGCCAGGAAAAAAATCGACACCTAAGAGACACATAAGGTCTTAAAATTGACATAAATGGGGCGAAAGTTATTAAAATCACCAAACTAATGGGTCAGTGACTTATCTACTGACGGCTAGTAGCCGTCGCTGGGATTGGAGGGGTTAAGTATTTACCTAATATGTACAGTTTGTTGTTGTTGCTGTTACCCAGGCTGTCTGGCTGAACAGCCCCAAGATCCCGAACAAGGCCAAGGCCATAACCGAGTATCCCCACAGAACCTTCCCTGCTGACCACTAATAGAGTCCAGGCGACCACCGAAGGTACTCCAAGGCGGGGGGCTGAGGAGGGCGCGGAAACGCCTGGGAAACTAAAGCCCCACCCAAGGCCCTGAGCCCCTTAGCAATTATGAAGGGAAAGTTGAGGGCCAAAAGAAAAATGTGACGCTTTGGCTCCCAGTCTGACAGCCTCTTGGTTGGCAGTAGGGAGGTCAATCCACGAAAGAGACGCTGTCATTTGAGATCTAGAAAATGCTGTATATAAGTAAAAGGAACAGTCAGAGTAAGCTATGGGTATGGCAGAGAATGCTCAGCTCTCACTCTGATAGATCAGCCCATCACCACTCTTAATATGTACAGTTGGCCAAATTAGTTATGTTCCTCTCCCTGATCTTATACATGGAACTTTAATACGCATGATTGAATTACAAGTGTAGTTCCGTATGCAGTGGTTAACTCATCTGATTAGTCAACTGATGAAACCACACTCGCAATTCATTCCTACTATTTGATTTTCATACATAAGATCACAACGAGGAACAGAACATATGTAACCAACTGTACACTCTATGACATTAATCATGGCCTTAACCTAAGACGTGCGCATGGGGGGTATGAGACCCACACTCCTGTGCGCACGTATTTGAGCTGTTCCCATCACTAACATTGTTATTTTACCATAAATAGCATTAATACTTATCCATATGCGCCTATGATAGGTTGATTATAAAGGTATTAACCTGTTACAACAATAAAACAAGTGGAAACAGTGTTTGGATGGACAAAATCGGCGATACTGGCCGGGAGTTACATACTGTATGGCTGAGGCAACCTCCCTCCCCTCCTCCCCTCCCCTTGTCTGGAGAGACACTGTTACGCAATAGTCTCTCTCTCGCTCTTTCCCACGCTTGGTAACAGTGATGACAACGCCTTGCTACCAACTTGCTAATGTTAGCACGAAAGTAGACCACAGAATAAGGGAATAACAGGGAAAATAGGTGATAACTGAAGGAGGGGAGGAAAGTGGGGAAGGAGGGGAGGTGGAGGAGTGATATTTGGCATGGCCCAGGGGCCCAGGGGTGTTTTAAATGGATTTTTTTTTCCCAGCCTCTTAAGAGTCTTCCCGCAGTCGCCCGGGGAAACTCTTAAGAGTCTTCCAGCAGTTGCCAGGTTAAGGGTAGATGGGCCGTTTTTCTGGTCTCCCTTCTTCCTCATCTTAAGCCTCATTAGTTTTCAGATTATAAGACGTTTGACCTATTAGTTTGGAGATTTTAAGACCGGCCTACGGGCGGAAATTTTTTCTATTGAAAAATGTACATATTGATCTTGGGAGGAAACTAATAAAACAATAAATATAAAAATAGGGGAGGTGTGGTGGAGTGGTCTTGCCACTAGCCTGGTAATCCAAAGGTCCCGGGTTCAATTCCCGATGTATCAATGGGAAGATATTATTGGGATGGAATTTGTGCTGTACCTAGTATCAGTGCATTACCACAAGCCCACCAAAACGTCAATAAAATACCCTCATTGTTCCCTGATTAAATAGCACTGTATGAATATTCCCATATTCAAGATATGCTATAGGGGTGCAATGCCTGGTGAGTTATCTGCTCAACAGGTGGCGTTGTGTGTGTAAGTGTGAGAGTCCGAGTGTAGGGGATGAGACAGTGAAGCACGAGAACGAGGTGGCTTCAGAGATGGGGTCATTTCGGGCCATGAGTGAGCACCGTGCCTCATGTGAAGGCAAGATGGCAGGTGCTCGTTGTACTCTACGTGCTTCACATGTCTCACTCCCTAGACTGGAACAAGACCTCACGGGCTTCACTGTTCATTGTAAAGCGGTGAATGTTAAGGCTCTCAGCCTATGCCCGAGAGGAAGTAAGTTGGAATATAGAAAAAAAAAAAAAAAAAAAATATATATATATAGTATATATATATATATATATATATATATATATATATATATGAGCACATAAATACGCCCATCTATCCTTAAGTTTTCGAAGCTGTCCTGAACTGACTCGAATCTTCAAAATATTTTGTTAGCTTTTGTTAGCTAATATTTTGGGTCGTTTTTTCTGGTCCTCCTTTTTCCTCATGTCTAGCCCCATTATTTTTCCGATTTTAAGACGTTCACCCGATTAGTTTGTCGATTTTAAAACCTTTCCTCTCATTTCTATAGCAATATCAAGACCTTTCGTGCTATTTCGGTGTTGATTTTTTTCCTGGTGAGCGATAGCAAGCCTGTAATTTTAAGAGAAACAGGCCTTCGGCCGGGATATCGAAAAATGTACAAATGTATTTTAAAGGGGGGTCTAGGGTGTGTTTTTTAACACCTTACGAGCGGCCTATGCGGTTTATTTATATGTACCGCACAGCGGGGTGTTTTTAGCCAAAATAGGGCTGTTTACGTGATCATTTTCATGCCTAAATAAGACCCAGAACGTAAAACAAGTACCTATCCCTGAAAGGGCATAAACAGAGCTTTCGAATGACACCATAACGATCCTTGTATGATGGATAGTTTTCTTGCAATAACCGTGCAACGCGAGTGCAAAAAGCAGGTAATTCGGTACTTTCGGTACATAATTGAGTATGTAGCGAGTGAGAGAGGGAGGAGGGAGCTGAGATTTGTGTCAGTAGGTTCGCCGCGGTGGTCTGGAGCAGTCATACGCTCGCTAGTCTCCTGCCACCACTTGTCTCTCTCTCTCAGCCACATTACGTGCTGAAATTGCCACTCGACCTATGTCGAGCGCCGCCACATAGTCCAGCTTTTTTTAACTCGACTTATGTTGCTCGCCGCTAATTAAGGGTTAAGCTTGATGAAGGTCTCGCGAGGAAACTAAGAACAAAAACTTATATATAAATAAATAGACCCCATAACATAACCACTGCCCCCTTAACTCCTTCTGTACCGGCGACATCTTTTTAAATTATATTTTAGCTATATTTAAAAGACATTGTGCAGTTTCAGAAGGATCTGGGGTAGCAAAGAGGGTTAAGTGACATAGTTCGAAGCCTGTTCATTGCTGGAGGCCCTTTTTAAACTGAATTAAATCGTCCCATAGTGGCTATAATAAAGTTAAAAGGGCGGCACCCGTACTGTAAGGGTTTATCTATACCTGTGTAACTTGTAGGATTACTTGCACTACACCTTGTTCCAAATACGTAGGCCAAAACACCTCTATAACTCACAAGGGACTAGAGTACTCGAGCTAACATTTCTACCATTTGGGAAGGGTCAGCCAGGGAACAGATGTGCACATTTACAACCCATTTGCTCTAGCCCTTTTTGAGTTACAGATTCTATGGATCAACATTTCTCTCCTATTTAAGGGGAGATGGGCTTATTTATTTGCTTATTTTTTATCAAGATAAATCTTTATATTTTCGTTAGCAAAACACCCCGGTCTTCTTAAAATTACAGGCTCGCTATTATATATTATATTTGCTTATTCTTTTATATTTGAATTATTTTTTTAATTTAATCGCTAGACTTTCATCAAGCTGTAAAAACACCCACTAGACCCCTATCAAGAGTAATTTGTACATTTTTCGTTAGAAAGCATTTCCAGGCCGAAGGCCAGTTACTCTTAAAATTATAGGCTCGCTATCGCTCACCAGGAAGAAATTGACACCTAAATGGTACGAAAGGTCTTAATATTGTCAAAGAAATGGGGCGTAAAGTCTTAGAATTGCCAAACTAATGGGCTGAAGGTCTTAAAATCTCAAAACTAATATGCTAAACAGGAGGAAGCAAGGGATCCAGAATAAACAACTACCTCCCCCTTAAAATGAATGGACGATAATGTGCAATATCGAATGGCATATGGAAGCATGATGGCGATTGTTTCCCGGTCGGGGAAAGGATTAACCGTTTTAAGATCTGATTACGCATTTCTTTTCTATTTCCTGGTTATTATATGATGATTTTAATGTTCTCAAAGCCATGCAAAAACTTAAATGTCTGAATCATTATCACCTCTAATTCTTCTATCCTTTAAATTTTGAATGCCTAACTGTTGACACGGTTCCTCATATGGTAGGCTTGCAAATTCTGGGATCATCCTAGTTCCTCTATGCTGAACTTTTTCCAACTGTTCTATATCTTTAATTAAAAAGGGTGACAGACACTGAACTGCATAATTATTCCAACAATGGTCTAACCAAGGATAGGTACAGAACCAAGAAAATGTCAGCATTCAAAAACTCATAATTTCTTTTGATAATACCCAATCTGCTGTTTGCTTTTGCGACTATTTTATTTATATACTGTGCTGGTTTTAAGTGTGACGTTAACCACTCCGTTAAAACCGCATGGCTTGTCCTACAGTGACTCGCTAGGATCGCCAGGGCAGTGGATGTGGCTACAGTTGATGTATTATTGTGTGCTTTATTTCATATGAAAGCTCGTGTCATGGGCAGTCCAGAAAGGCTCTTTGTTTTCGCCCATGTCAAGGCTTTATATATTTAATTGCAAAGTATATGTTTTATCATTAAGTAGTAATGATAGGATTTGAGAGAGAGAGAGAGAGAGAGAGAGAGTAGAACAGAGTGTGGGGAGGCGCGCAGTGTTTTGCTATACTCGATGACGTCATAGCTGGCTGGCCTCGTGGGGATTCGTTGAAGGAGTTTTTTACCATGCTTGGTGACGTCATGTTTGGCTAGCTTCTTCAGCATTGGCTAGAGGACTTGTTACCGCTTTTTTCCTACGCGGTTCGAACTAGTGCTAGTATATATACTGCTCTCTGGCCACTCTCTCCCTCAGATCTGGTTTCTAGAACGCATCCCTATTATCCCTTTGATATCTGTCCCCCTCTCCGCACCTGAGAACCTTTTCCTCTGCCTATCTCTCTCATTTTCCATATCTTTCACCACCTTTTATTAATATTATACCCCCTCTGGTTAACTCTGCATAATCAGCTTCATGCTGGCCAGTTGTATTGTGCGTTAAGGTCTTATATAACCCATGTATGTTAGTTGTTAAGATATGTTAATCACGAAGCATTGGTTGGCATTCATATTGTTCAGTACCGCTTCCTATAATTATTAGTGTTCTGCTGGATTAGATAATGCTAGACTAGGAGTCTGATACTATAAGGTATTGTTTCCGATGGGTGCTGGCTTTAGTTAAAAGCTGCACGACATACCTGAGAACTGGAGTTGATTGGGTAAATTCTAGTCTGTGTGCCATTGAGAGTAGAGCATGCACGAATGAGGGCTTTTTGCCTATACCATTCTGCACTGTTCTAAGCTCGTTGTTTGTCTTTGAGGTACGCCAGGAGAACGCTTAATACTTCGGTATTAAGGTTTCTCAAGAGAGCTACCCTTCCCTATAACGTAATATTTGATGCACAGACTTGAGATTTGTAATAGGCTATGCGGCACGCCATGCGCACCAGTATCTTGTATCATTGACTCTAGCTAGACTTTATCAGTCACAGTAGACATTAAGTATATTAAACCAATTACTCTTTTTATGCATACCCGTTTAAGATTACACAAGCATTTCGCAGCCTAGTTTGATGTATTGAGACACAAACGACTTAGGCTCTTTTTGTTGATAGGAATACTGCATTGTCGTGGCGATTATTATTATTGTTGTGGCGTTTAGGATATTCTTGGCTCTGACTGCATTACATATCCTGCCTTTTTGTGTGCATAGCCTGCACAAGCATTGTTCCGCTGCCTGCCTTTTTGGGTTCCATTTCCGATTCGAGCATCTTGATAGCATCTAACATTAAAAGAAGATTCCTTGTTGGTGTTGAAGGACTTTAGTGCACTTTCTTTCATGCAGGAGTGCCTGACATTTATTGATTAAAGTAACGTAAGCTGTAACTTCTCTTACCACCTTACTTTGCATACCATAACCAAGCACCTTCGGTTATAGGTAGTAATAGGCTGTTTTCACATAACATTAAGCCTAGAGTAGACGCACATTTATTGAGAGTTTAATAACCTATTATTGCATATAGAACTCTGGAGAGTATTTGTGTTCTTTGTTCACTGGGAATATACATCAGAGGTTGGATCTAGCGCTTTCCGTTGTAGCATTTATGCCATTACTAGTCCAATGAATAAGAACCCTGATATATTTAAACCTCAGTCGTAACAAATGGCGACCTTACCTAGGATTTGGTGAACCTACATTTATTAGCAGGGAACATTTGTTGTTTTGGGGAATATTTTGCTGGGATCAGCAAGAATATATATTTTTTTGCAACATAGTATAGCCCTGGAGTATTTCCGAGAATTTTTGTGTGTATATTGAGGTATAAGAGTTTGGGGTGCTTCTTTTCTGAATATTGAGGTGGGAAATTTTTGTGAGCATCATGTCTTATACCGGATCAGAGGAGAATGGAGACACAGTACGTAATGTCGAAACTGAGGAACAGCAGCATGATGAAATGGTTAATCAGGTGAACTGTGAGGAGGATGCTAGGATATTTTTGCAATGGCCTGTTACTGCCGAGCGGTTGGAGGGTATGGATCGGTACGGTCTTCAATGCCTGGCCACAGCTATCGGTCATGCGGGTACTAGCAGCATGACCAGGGATAACTTGATAACGTGTGTACTGGGCAGGGTGACTGGTGAGCGAGATGGGTTGAGTGCTCAGAGCCCTTCGGCCATGCTTCCCCTACACTCGACTCCCAGCCATCCCAGTAGGTTGCCGACCCCGAGTACGCTTCCACAGTTGGGTGGTGACTGGCAGGGTGGGTTGCCCCGGGGGGGGACCACCGGTAATTTCAAACATTGTAGCACCTTCACCTCCTCAAGGGTTATCTCCAGAATTATTGTTTCGGCTCGAATTAGCTAAGATTCAACAGCAACGAAGGGCAGGTGAGCTTCAGCAGAAATTAGAATTAGCCCAGATAGAAGTGAGAGCCAAGCTAGCAAAACTCAAAGCTGATTTAGAGTCGACTAGGTACTGTGCCGACATGGACGTAGAGAAGTCGCGAGTAGAGACAACGGGACAGCGACTTGGGGCTGGTAACCGTGCTCATGATCAATCTCTCTCGCACTTATTGAAACTGGTTCCGGTGTTTGATGAGAGTGGGGTAACATAATTTTTCGCACGCTTTGAGAAGAAGTGCCAGGAACACCAGTGGCCAGAGAAGAAATGGGCAGCACTTGTATCCTCTAGATTAATAGGCAAGGGTCTTAAAGCCTACGATGCGTTACCTTTGGAGTCATGTATTGTGTATGAGGATCTCAAGGAGGCTGTCCTGAGGGCTTACGAACTGCAACCAGAAACGTACCGTTTGAAGTTCCGGGGTGTAACTAAGGGAAGAGATAGCACCTTTTTGGAACACGCCCGGGACTTGTCCGATGCTATGGGGAACTGGCTCCGATCTGAGAAGGTAACAACGTTTGATGGAGTTAAGCAGTTGATGATGTTGGAGCAGTTCTTTAAGAGCACGGGCGGTGATCTAACTTTGAACTTAAAGGAGAAAAACCCAAGAACTCTAGTCGAAGCAGCAGAAATGGCTGATCGACGGCTGTCGTTGATTCGGGGTTGCGGGTCCTCACAGAAGTACGATGCAAGTGCTAGGGACCGTTATCCTCCCCCTCCCTGTAGCAATGACACATTTAAACAAAAGAGCAATGAAACTAAAACTGAATCCAAAGCTAACACCACGCCGTATGAGAAAAGTCAGGGGCTTTTTACATCACAGTATAAGCCGAAACCGAAATTTATGTGTTTTAAGTGCCACCAGGAGGATCATAAGGCAAATGAGTGCCCTAGTCGACCTCCTCCGGCAGCCGTGTCTTTTGCTCACGGCATTGGAGTGTTCAAGAGGACATCGGAGTTTGTTAGAGGCAATTCTTCCGAGGTAAATACACTGCCAGTGCAGAAGGATCCGGAAGGCTTATTCCCTGTCCGTGATGCCTTTAGTGACCACAGGGGACTCGGTTGTGTGGATTGGAGGGGTAGAAGACATGAGGTGAGAATTTTGCGTGACACTGGGGCATCGCAAACATTGTTGAGGAATTTCACTGGTAAACCTGTAAATACGGCGCGGGTGGTTGTGGTTCAGGGAGTTAATGCAACAAGGTCATACCCACTTGTAAGAATGAAGATGGAAGTTGATGGTGTGACTCGTGACCTGGATGTAGGAATTGTGGAAAAGTTACCTGTTGGGGGCGTCGACCTCCTTCTCGGCAACGACTTTGCGGGGCCTACTTCTTAGGCTCCACCCTTAGTCGTTGCCGAGAAGCCGGCCGACGTGAGTAGGGAGGAGCAGGAGTGGGTTGAGAAGTGTCCGGTGCAACTTATGGCGTGTGTTGTCACCAGATCTCTTGCATCCAGGGAGTCGCATTCTGGTCAACAGTCTTTAGACAAGCGGAGGAAAGGTACCGAGAAGGGATTGGAAGTTGATGCGGTTGAGAGTATAGTATCAGCGGACATTCTCGGGGACTCATTATTAGGACCGATTTTCGAGTCTGGAGAAGACCCATTAACTGTTGGTAAGAAGGCAGATGATGGGCTTTAAAAGACGAAGAGACAGCAACGATACACAGAGAGAGAGCAACGGGAGGCTAAATTCAGTGTAGGAGGGGGGCATGAGTTGTTTCGCAAACACTTAGATAAGCTTGCTCCTTCGGACATTCGTAAATTGCACTTAGAAGACCCGGAGGTTCTTGAATGTGGTACCGGTGCTGTCGAGTTGAAGGAGGACAGTGATGCACAGTCGGGAGATGTAGCAACAAGGTACTCTGACGCGTACCCTATGAGAAATGGGTCAGCGAAGACGGTGGTCCGAAACTTGCTAGTGTATTTTTCCCAGTATGGTTACCCGCGGGAGATTCAGTCAGACCAAGGATCCAACTTCACTTCTAGCATCTTTGTTCAAGCAGTGCCGCAGCATGGGATTGTTACGATTGTGTCATCTGCGTGTCATCCAGAGAGCCAGGGTGTGTTAGAGCGATGGCACTCAGCCTTGGAATCTGTGCTTCGTTATTGTTGCTTTGAGAGTGGGAAAGGTTGGGATCTTGGCCTGCCATATGTTTTATTTGCTGCACGGGAGGTACCTGGGGAAAGTTTGGGATTCAGCCCTAATGAGCTCGTCTTTGGACACCGTGTCAGAGGGCCTCTCCATATGGTTAACGAAATATGGGGTGGGTGCAGAAAAACCTTGTTCTATGCTCAAGTATGACCTCGACAGTCGAGAACGGATGTTGCGCAGTCTGGAGTTGGCTGGCCGTAATTTGACTAGCTCTCAGGCCCTCATGAAGGACAGGTACGACCTCAAGGTTAAACTCAGGGAGTTTCACGTGGGTCAGGAGGTGTTGATTCTACCACCCCTTGTAGGTCATCCCTTATCCATGAAGTACACTGGTCCTTATAGGGTGGTTGAGAGGCTATCGGACCTGGATTGCTTGGTGGCCGCTCCAGACAGAAGTAAGCGCAATCAGTTATGTCACGTTAATCTCATGAAGGAGTATGTGAGGCACCCCCCTGAGCCTCTCACTGTGCCTGTGATGACGTTTAGCAGTCAAGGTGGAGAAGGAGAACGGGACAGTCAAGCTCAGGTGGAGGATAACTGGAAGGATAAGAAAGTCGAATGGGTGCCTGAGTGTGAGAGGGCGTTTGGAGTGGTGAAGCACCTGTTGTGCACTCGCCCGATCCTCAGGGCCCCTGACTTTGGCCTGCCTTTCCAGCTGGCAGCGGGTGCTAGTGGTGTGGGGGCTGGTGCCGTCCTTGTGAAAGAGGACGATGATGGGCTGGAACATCCTGTTAGTTTCTGCTCGGAGAAGTTCAATTCAGCCCAGGGAAGCTGCTCTGTTGTCGAGAGGGAGCTGCTGGCAGTTGTGCTTGCACTGAGGCATTTCGAGGTCTATGTTCCAGCCTATGGTCCGGTCGTTGTAGTTTACACAGATCTTCACCCTCTCAAGTTCTTGGACCAGTTTCACAATCGGAATATGAGGCTGACCAGGTGGTCACTAAGGTTATTGGTATATAACCTGGACATACGCCATATTGCCGGTTGTGACAACGTGGTTGCAGATTGTCTTTCAAGGGTATATGATCCTGGGTAGATTGACACACGGGTAGCCTCCTGCTTTAGCTTGAATAGTATTTTGCGCTTGGTGCTTGTTGGCTCGCGGTTGTAGCCCAGCGTATTGGGTCGTAAAGCAGGAGTTGAGCGTTTGGTATAGAAGAAAAACTAGGCTTGCCCCTATAGTACAGCCGAAATAAACAAATTAAAAACATAAAAATCAAATAAAAACTCTTTCTTTGATAGTTGAATTTTTCCAGTATGTTATAGCAGTAATTCTGAGTTGCACTCCACTCAGAATGCTGGGCTAGAGAAGCTCGCTCTTGAGGAGCATAACCACATATGATTTAACCTATTGTGTTGGGGAAGGTTATAATTTTGTAAAAGGTTTTGTTGAGAACTGTGCCAGATATTTTACTGCCGCTAGGTGATGGGAAGTAGAGATATAGCATGGGTTCTAGCAATCAGATTTTTGTGAGCCTTGGGCCTCTGAGTAAAAACTTGGGGGGGGGGTGACGTTAACCACTCCGTTAGAACCGCATGGCTTGTCCTACAGTGACTCGCTAGGATCGCCAGGGCAATGGATGTGGCTACAGTTGATGTATTATTGTGTGCTTTATTTCATATGAAAGCTCGTGTCATGGGCAGTCCAGAAAGGCTCTCTGTTTTCGCCCATGTCAAGGCTTTATATATTTAATTGCAAAGTATATGTTTTATCATTAAGTAGTAATGATAGGATTTGAGAGAGAGAGAGAGAGAGAGAGAGAGTAGAACAGAGTGTGGGGAGGCGCGCAGTGTTTTGCTATACTCGATGACGTCATAGCTGGCTGGCCTCGTGGGGATTCGTTGAAGGCGTTTTTTACCATGCTTGGTGACGTCATGTTTGGCTAGCTTCTTTAGCATTGGCTAGAGGACTTGTTACCGCTTTTTTCCTACGCGGTTCAAACTAGTGCTAGTATATATACTGCTCTCTGGCCTCTCTCTCCCTCAGATCTGGTTTCTAGAACGCATCCCTCTTATCCCTTTGATATCTGTCCCCCTTCCTGCACCTGAGAACCTTTTCCTCTGCCTATCTCTCTCATTTTCCATATCTTTCACCACCTTTTATTAATATTATACCCCCTCTGGTTAACTCTGCATAATCAGCTTCATGCTGGCCAGTTGTATTGTGCGTTAAGGTCTTATATAACCCATGTATGTTAGTTGTTAAGATAAGTTGATCACGAAGCATTGGTTGGCATTCATATTGTTCAGTACCGCTTCTTATAATTATTAGTGTTCTGCTGGATTAGATAATGCTAGACTAGGAGTCTGATACTATAAGGTATTGTTTCCGATGGGTGCTGGCTTTAGTTAAAAGCTGCACGACATACCTGAGAACTGGAGTTGATTGGGTAAATTTTAGTCTGTGTGCCATTGAGAGTAGAGCATGCACGAATGAGGGCTTTTTGCCTATACCATTCTGCACTGTTCTAAGCTCGTTGTTTGTCTTTGAGGTACGCCAGGAGAACGCTTAATACTTCGGTATTAAAGTTTCTCAAGAGAGCTACCCTTCCCTATAACGTAATATTTGATGCACAGACTTGAGATTTGCACTAGGCTATGCGGCACGCAATGCGCACCAGCATCTCGTATCATTGACTCTAGCTAGACTTTATCAGTCACAGTAGACATTAAGTATATTAAACCAATTACTCTTTTTATGCATACCCGTTTATGATTACACAAGCATTTCGCAGCCTAGTTTGATGTATTGAGACACAAACGACTTAGGCTCTTTTTGTTGATAGGAATACTGCATTGTCGTGGCGATTATTATTATTGTTGTGGCGTTTAGGATATTCTTGGCTCCGACTGCATTATATATCCTGCCTTTTTGTGTGCATAGCCTGCACGAGCATTGTTCCGCTGCCTGCCTTTTTGGGTTCCATTTCCAATCTTGATAGCATCTAACATTAACCTGGGAACTGCGGGGAGACTCTTAAGAGTTCCCCCGGCGGACTGCGGGGAGACTCTTATGAGTGAGTGAGAAAAAAAAATCAACTTTTGACATCGAAAACAAAAAACAAAAAAACAAAAACAAATTTTTTTTTTATTTTTTTGGGCCCCCTGGGCCATGCAAAATCTCAGTCCTCTACCTCCCCTCCTTCCCCACTTTCCTCCTCTCCTTCAGTTATCACCTATTTTCCCTGTTATTCCCTTATTCTGAGGTATATTTTCGTGCTAACATTAGCGAGTTGCAAGCAGGGTGTTGTCATCACTGATGGCAAGCGAGTGCAAGAGAGAGAGAGAGAGTATCGATCGACTGTGTCTCAGTGGCCTTTGGGGAAATTGGCGGGAAAGCAGTTTGCCTCACCCATACATTATACAACTCGCGGGCTATTTCTCCGATTTTGACCATCCAAACGCTGTTTTCACTTGTTTTATTGTTGTTTCAGGTTAATACCTTTATAATCAACCCATAATAGGCGCATATGGATAAGTATTAATGCTATTAATGGCACAATGAATATTTTAGTGACGGAAACACCTCAAATAAGTCAGCACAGGGGGACGTTTCCAATTACCCCCATGCGCACTTCAGAGGTTAAAAGAAGATTCCTTGTTGGTGTTGAAGGACTTTAGTGCACTTTCTTTCATGCAGAAGTGCCTGACATTTATTGATTAAAGTAACGTAGGCTGTAACTTCTCTTACCACCTTACTTTGCATACCATAACCAAGCACCTTCGGTTATAGGTAGTAATAGGCTGTTTTCACATAACATTAAGCCTAGAGTAGACGCACATTTATTGAGAGTTTAATAACCTATTATTGCATATAGAACTCTGGAGAGTATTTGTGTTCTTTGTTCACTGGGAATATACATCAGAGGTTGGATTTAGCACTTTCCGTTGTAGCATTTATGCCATTACTAGTCCAATGAATAAGAACCCTGATATATTTAAACCTCAGTCCTAACATAAGTCTGACGATATGTGCACCCCCAAGTCTTTTTCTAAGTCAGTCTTTGCCAATTGGGGGTCGTTTCTCTGGTCCCCCTTCTTCCTCATTTTTAGCATATTAAATTTTAAATTTTAAGACGTATGTACCATGAGATTGGCGATTTAAGACCTTTTGCTCCATATCTTTGTCAATATTAAGACTTTTTGTGCCTCTTAAAATGACAAGCTCGCTATCGCTCCCCACGAAAAAATCGACACCTAAATGGCACGAAAGGTCTTAAGATTGACAACTAAATGGGGCTAAAGGTGTAAAAATCAGTAACTAATGGGCCGAACATCTTACAAATTTCAAAACTAATGTGGCTATAAACATGTGGGAGAAGGGGGGCCAGAAAAAATACCAAATCAACCATGCCCCAACATTCTGGGGAACGTTGTTGAAGAAGGCCTGCGTAATGCGTAGTATCAGTGCATTATCACAGCACACCGAAATGCCAAATAAATACCCTCATTGGTCCCTGATTAAATAGCATTGTATGAATATTCCCATATTCAAAATATGTTACAGGGGAGCAATGCCTAGCGAGTTAAGGGGAGACTCCTAGATATATTCTAAATTAAACTTCCAGAAGAGACTCATTCCTGGCCTTTAGACACATATATGCTAATGGTGCAACGGTGACTCGCTGAAATTTTCATCGTCCTATGTCCACGCGCGCGCGCGTGAGCGCATTTTTAGTTTTTTTTACTAAATATCTGATGATCCAAAATCCACTTTGCAAAATTGTTTTATATTGTGTACGAGGTACCCTATATAGACTGTCTACAACTCCTAGGAAGCAGATTGCCATAGTATCAATATAACTAATTTACCCATTTTTTTATCTTAAATAAATCATTTGAGTATGGAAAATATTTCCCAAACTCAAAAAGCTTCCGAGGGAGTGTGTATGTATACTTGTTCTAATTATATGGCGAAATTGGAGACAATCGGACAGTAAATGGCTGACTCATCATCATATAAGGTGAATAAACATGCACTATTCATGAATAGAGATTGAAATTTACTCGTAACTAAAACTTATTCCAGTTTGAGCCCGTGAGACATTTTCCTTGAGTTACCCCTATATTGGCTTCTTCCCTTCTAGTGCCACCCGCTCGCAAAGAAAACTTGATAATTTGGGGGACTAAACTATTTTATATTATTATTTATAAGATAAAAATTTACAAAAACGAACATTTTGGGGCCCCCCCCAAGGGGGCCCTAGGGATATCCTATGGGTGTTTATGCCCTCATATGATAATTTCTATTGCTTACAGCATCCCTTTAGACTACAGATACCAAACAAAATTTGGGTGGCTGAAGAAAAAAAAATCTCGTTTTTCGGGGGTCGAGGTCGAACCCCCGGCCCGGGGGGTTATGGATGCGATATGTTTTTTTGTTCCTTCCTATGCTATTCTATGTTGAAAGAAGCAGTTTACAGAGAGAACACAAAAACTTGAAATGTTGACCAGAGCAAAAAAAAAAAATGGAGTCTCCTTAATTGCTCAATAGGTGGCGTTCTGAGAGTGAGGGTCCGAGTGTGGGGGGTGAGACGGTGAAGCGCAGAGGTGAAGCGGCTTAAGAGATGGAGTTGCTTCGAGCCAGGGTGCTTTGCATGTCTCACTTCCTAGACTGGAACAATACGTCACGGGCCTCACCGTGTTCAGCGGTGTAGTGTAAAGGCTCTCAGCCTATGCCCGAGAGGGAGTAGTTGGAATATAGACAAAAGAAACAAAAAATTTATATCTGTGTGTGTGTGTGTGTGAGAGAGCGATTAATTAATTTTGAAAGGGTGAGGATCAAGCAATAATTGACGTGACAGATTATTTGTATTTAGTTATTGCTTCTATTTTCATTTTCTTTGATGACGTTCTATTGTAGAAAATGGAAATAATAATGGTAACTAGACGATTATTAATTATCGCCATCCGGTCCTCTGACTTAAATTTATAAAAACAGGGCTATGTGATTACATATAGTTATGTCATTATTACAATATAGTCGTTTATAGTTTATAGGAAAGGCATAGATATATAATAGGGAATTACGTAGCTAAATTATTATTATTCATATATTCATCTCGACAAGTTGGCTGGCGCAGACTTAATCTTTAAATTCGAACATTCACCCGTTCATCCTCATTGTTAGATTAGCATTCATATTGTACAGACGCAAGAATTGCAGTTGTGATTATTTCGTAGTTCCTACGTTAAGTAGTATTGTTAGTGAAGTAAATTTAACTTGTTCCAGAACTACGAGTGTCAAGATGACCTATGATAGCAAGAATTTTGTACGGAAGGTGGAGGGTTTGACTCTGGGTGGGGTGGCTAGCCTAAAGCGGGATCTTGATATGTTCAGGGATGATGGCAACGTAATCAAAGTTCTCGGCAGAGGATACAGTGCAGTGGCTTCCCTGGTGAACTACGAGGGAACAACGGCCTGCCTTAAGGTAAGCACAATGGGGCTCAAAAACTACCTGTTGCCGGAAGCATAGATTTTGTTTAACGTGAACGGAGCGGGAGGAACCCCACGAATCCTGGGCGTCAACAAGGATGGCACTACGATGGTGATGGATTATTGTGAAGGGCCCACGTTCTTCATGTTCGCTATGACTGCCAGTGCTAGCGAAATCAGCGCCGTGGGTTATAACATTAAGATGAAGCTTCTAGAGTTCCACAACGCTGGGTATACACACAATGATATACACGGTAATAATGTTATTGTGTGTGGCAGCCCTGGACGCTACTACGCTAGGTTGATTGATTTTGGTATGGCCAGGAAGTTGGAGCGGAATGATGCTGATCGGGATTGGGAAAAACTTAACATAATGCTAGATGCTCTCAGACATGACGAAGATGACAAAGAGTTCCTGGGAGATGATATCGTTGAAGGTGATTATTCAGACGATTATGATTATTATGATTAACAACAGTTTATTATGTCTGTTTAAAATTGGCACGGGGAGCTCGGCACATATACTTAATTACGTAGGATTATTTTTACTTTGCACTGATAGCAACAGTCAGGGCAGATGTGCTCTTATTTTGTATCAGGCCTACATCACAGCTTTGCTATATTTAGACAACGATCCTAAATTCCCGATTCCCAATCTGTCATAGGTAAGAAGAAAATGAAAACAAAAACAATGAGCTGTTATTACACCACTTGGGAAGAGTCAACCAGTAAATAGGTTGGGCCATTTACAGCCCGTCTGCTCCAGCCCTCCCTAAATTACAAGACGGTGACAATATCAAGATAGGCTACAGGCATCCTAAGTTAACCCTTACACGATCCTGTTACCTATTTATTGTCAATGTTTATGGCTATTATTAGACAACTACTGTATATTAAGATTAGGAAGGCCATGTTAAAGTCTGCAGGTTAAATTGAGATATTCTGTACCCATACAATTTCCGCAGAGCCTTCCTAAATTGTATAAAATCGTCTTATGATAACCAGAACAAACTGACAAGATGCCTCATAATTTTCAGAGGACTAAGCAATATATTAAGTGGATATTAATTAGCTATGTCCATGGAACTCTCTTCAAAGGAAACCAAACTCGCTATAATTCATTCATACTGTTTCTACCAGGGTCCAGAGAAAAACAAATCTTAGACACTATGATTCATACAGCAGATACAATGAGATTCAGGGGACATAATAAGCTATTGCCATTTCAGAAAGGATTGATCATCTCATCAAGGTTATTATCTAAATTGCATAGCATGGTGAAAGACAAGTACAATATTTCATACATCTTGACACACAGAGTAAATCAAGATGTACTGGAGCACTTCTTTGGTTGTCTCCGGCAAATGGGAGCATGTTACCAACATCCGTCAGCAATTTCTGTGAAGTATCGAGTGAGATCACATCTTCTTGGAAAAGACAGTGCACTGATGGGATCAAAGTACAACTCTGAAAGAATATGTAATGATAGTAATATGACATCAAATTCCATTTCTTTCATTAAAGATAGTCATTCAACTATGCCTGATAACGGAGAATCTCTTGAGCGTGAGCTGTGCCTATCTGCAATGTTGTTCTCTTTGCCTGAGGCTGAAGAAGACTCGGAGTCTAATTGCTTGAGCAATGATGAAAGTAGTACCTCTGATATTTATGATGTTGCCCTACAGCCTATTGAATTTGAACAGGCTGATGAAGAGGAAGGACTTCAGTACTTTGGAGGATTTATTGCACACAAATTTCCTAAGTATGAGTACCTTGGCTCTAAAGTACCAATAGAAGACAAAACATGGATAGGTGCAATAAGCAGAAATCCAGAGAAACTAGTTAAGCCTAGCTGTGAATTTTTCAAGAAATTAAAGATCATGGAAAAGATTTTCAAATGCTACCATGGAGAAAAATCCCTAAAATCTGGCAAAGGTGCTATAAACTTAGTATCATCGGATATTGCCAAGTTTGTTTCATTACCTCATGAAGTAATTACATACTTTGTCCGCTGTCGCACTTTCTTTAGAATTTGTGTGCTGAATAGAAATATTAATTCTTTCCGAAAAGTAGCAAATAAAATGTCTAGATTGATAAAGTAGCCACCCACCCCCACATATAACAATGCACACTGAACCTATCTTAAAATATATAGCATAAAGGCAATGATGTTAAGTTACTATACATTAAACTATATATATTTATCAGATGTTGAGACAAATCCATTACATCACACACAGGGGAAGTGTGGTGGAGTGGTCATGTCACTGGATTGGTAATCCAATGGACCCGGGTTCAAATCCCGATATGTCAATGGGAAGATATTATTGGGATTGAATTTGTGCTGTACCTAGTATCAGTGCATTACCACAAAGCCCACCGAAATGCCAAAAAAATACCCTCATTGTTCCCTGATTAAATAACACTGTATGAATATTCCCATATTCAAAATATGTTACAGGGGGACAATGCCTAGTGAGTTCACTGCTCAATAGGTGGCATTCTGAGAGTGAGGGTCTGAGTCTGGAGGGTGAGACGGTGAAGCGCTTGAGCGAAGCAACCAGCCGCTTCAGAGATGGAGCTGCTTCGAGCCATGATGGATGCTTCGCATGTCTCACTCCCCAGGCTGGAACAAGACCTCACTGGCTTCACCTTGTTGAGCGGTGGAATGTACAGGCTCTCAGCCTATGCCCGAGAGGGAGTAGTTGGAATATAGAAAAAAAAAAAAAAAACACACACACAGTTTGTAAAATGTGATTGTATGTATGTGTGTGTTTTATGTGTGTGTGCCCTCCTCCTACTTTTGTTTAACAGGATATAGGCGGAAAGGTATGACATTAGAGTTAATAATCAGCTTAACATTGACAAGCTAGAAATCCCCCCCCCCAAAAAAAAACACACTTACACACATATACAGTATAAACACGTGTTTTGTAAAATGCAGTGTGTGTGTGTGTTCCCTCCTACTTTCCTTGAAGAGGAAATGGGCGGACATCAAAAATACATTATATATAAGATGCCCTTCCTTAGTCCCTAAATCAGGTATCAACCCCTCCCACTCTCTCTTTCTCGCTCTCGCTCTCTCACTCTCACTTTCTCTCTCTCTCTCTCTCTCTCTCTCTCTCTCTCTCTCTCTCTCTCTCTCTCTCTCTCTCTCATATGAAATGAATTTAAACATTTTCCTTGTGTATATATGTTATTTATTGGTATGCTCGCTATTATCCATAATTTATTACCTCCTTTTTTTAATTGTAATTGTAATTTAATTTTAATTGTAAAATAAACTGAGCTTGATGTATTTTAATGTTTTTGAGTTTGTCCTGTAACATTAAATAAGACTATTTACACGCATAGTTCAATATATCACAAATAACAGACGTCTTATATGAGGGGTTCAGGCTGAGCGTGGTGAATGTGACGTGTTACGAACTGGCACTCGGGTACACAAGGGCTCTCAATCAGGACTCGAATACGGCTCGCTGCCACAACGGAAACACACGATCCCAACCCCTGAGTACTGCCAGCCGAACAAAAAACACCAATACCCTCCAGAGTTCAATCTGCTATAACGGGGTATACAAGAACTCGGTACTAGTGTTCAACAACAGACTAATAAAGAGACAGGAATTCTCTAGTCTGGTCAACAATCAAACAAAGAAGTAAGAAACAACAACACCAAAGAATAGTGTTGGCCGAAGCCGAAGTAATCCACCCTTGACTAAGAACTTAAGAAGTCCTCCACCCTCTACTTCGGATCGGCACTATTACGTTACGTTAATTAATAGTCTGTCGGGATTTTAGATAAAGAGGTTAAATTGTATATCACTGGTACATGAAATATCCCAACAAATAGTTATAATATAATTACCAACGAGGTATTCGATGGGTGTAATCCAGTCCCCCACACGCGGCTAATTCAATTGCATGACATGTAGGAATGTTCACATAATACAATATCGATACAATGAACTTAGCTTAGAGGAGTGAGGACTGGTGATGTAGGACTGTTGTTAATATTGTTATAGATTAATATTTGTAGCACATGGTGAACTGTGGGTTGAGTCAGAGCCGGGGGAAGAGATGTTGGCTGTATGGTGTTGCTTGAGAGACTAAAGGGCCGGCGTCCAATCGCTTCGCGAAATTACATATGGCTGCCGGCTCATAATAATTATAACCCATAACTTGGTTTCATAATACATCTAGAGCTGATGTAGATATTTACACATTACAGTTAATATTTAACCTAACTTAAGAATAAACTACAATACACAAAGAACCAGCCGAAATCGTACAAGCGATACGATACCGCCAAATTCAAATGTCCTATTGGACCAAAACCTGTCGGGATCATTACCCTATTCCCGACATATTGCCCGCCACCAAATATGATATACAGGAGCTATATACAGAGAACAAAAAAAAGGACATCGAAGTCAAAGAGCACCTTGTTTGATCTTTGATCTCCAAAGATCCACGGAACTCATAGCCGCCCTCCTTTTGGGACGAGCGCCACCTGAAGCCTGAGGAGGATCATCCTTCTCATCATCAGCTGCCCCAGCTTGAGGAGCACTGTCACCAGCACTCTCACGCGGAGGGGTATCAGTAGAGACGCCAGGATCATCCGGCAGTTCTACATCCTGCTCCAAGGGATATAACCTTACGACTGGGCGAGTAGTAACCCCAGTCGAAGTTCGTATTCTAGCAACCCTTATAAGACCATCAATGCCCTGGAACAAATCGATAATCCTCCCAAGCTTCCAAAATAACCTAGGACGCTCATCATGAATCAGGACGATATCCCCGATACGAGGCCATCGTTGATTCGTCCCTTTGATCTTATGAGAGTGACGCTCGCGAAGAGACAGCAAATATTCTTGGGTCCACCGTTTCCATAGATCGTCGGACACCTTGTTTACATACTGGAAGCGACGATGTGTGGCGTCAGCATTGCCGAACGTATGGTCTTGCAGATCTTCGTCATTTACGGACGATCTAGGAAAGGTATTAAGGGTTCGTCCACGTGTTAGCATAGAAGGCGAAATGGGTAAGAGGTCATCAACATCTGCCGAGGTATAGGTCAAGGGCCTGTCGTTGACTGACATCTCAATTTCTATTAAGATGGTTTGCAACTCCCGTCTGGTCACCAGTGCCCTTCCTAATACCTTCTTCATGGCAGATTTGACGATACCGATAGTTCTCTCCCAAATCGCCCCGAACCATGGTGCACGTGCTGGTATAAATCTCCATTGACAACTCTTTCCAGTGAGGGTAGCCACAACCTGCGGGTCATCCATTAAACACTGGAGATATTTAGAGGCCCCGACAAAACAAGTCGCATTATCGCTCATAATAATTTGAGGGAAACCATTGCGGCCTGCAAAGCGTCGTAGAGTATGCAAAACCCCTCACTGGATAGGTCGTCAATCAATTCAATATGAATCGCTCTGGTTACCGCACATGTAAATAGGACGGCATATACCTTTATGATATTACCGGGCGATTCTCTAACATGAATCGCTCCGGTGTAGTCTACCCCGGTTACCTGAAATGGTTCAGTCCTTTGTACCCTGAACTCAGGCAAGGGAGGTAGATCAACTGGGGAGTAAGGCTTACCCTGTAATCTTTTACAGATAGTACAGCTATTGTGGATCCCTTTAATTGCTTGTCGCATCTTAGGGATCCACCAACGTTGTCGCATATACGCCAGAACATAATTTACGCCAAAATGTAGGCAGGTCCTATGGCATTGGCGAATCAACAGTTTGGTAATCAAATGAGAGGAGCTAAGGAGGACAGGATATTTCGCAGAATCAATAATGTCCGCCTTTTGTATCCTGCCTCTACACTTAATTATGCCTCCTTCCATATATAATCCTAGCTGCCTCATTAAGTTTGAGGGTTTGGCCTTTGACTCCTTGCTCAGGATTTGATGTTCAGTAGGATAAGATTCCCTTTGTACTAAACATATTAGTTTTGCTTCTGCTGATCTAAATTCATGGAGTCTGATATGCTTCGAATCTTCACTAAGGAAAGACCCGTGAGCCCGACTTCTCATGTTGTTAATGAAACGGTATATCCATGCAAATACCCGTATTACTTCATCATAGCTGCCATAACGTTCCCACTCTACCAACTTGTTATCCTGATGTGTAGTACTCACATTCGAACTACTTAACACATCATCTTGGGGCCGACTTGAAGGATCAGATATGCATTCCCTGAAATCCTGAGGCCATTCAGTTGGAGATATAAGCCATGGAGGTCCATGCCACCAAATAGAGGAAGACATAAACTGCTGCGCCGAGATCCCCCGGGAAATTATGTCACTGGGGTTATCCCTGGTGCTCACATAGCGAAATGTAGCTGTAGGAACTAAGTTATGAATCTCATCAGTGCGATTAGAAACATAAACAGGTAACACTTTCTGGCTGTGTACCCATGAAAGCGCTATTTGACTGTCGCTCCAGACATAGACGTTATTAATCTGTAGTATGTCTGTATAAGCATCCAGTGTAAACTTTATTAGACAAGCAGACAGAAGCAATGAAGTAAGTTCTAATTTAGGAACTGTAATCTTCTTTATAGGGGCTACTTTGGCCTTCGCTATAGCCAGCGTCGCTTCACTACCATTGCATATGTATATGGCAGTACCGTACGCACTATTACTAGCATCAGAAAAGGCATGTAGATCCACCTGTTGACCACTAATAACCTGACGATTAAGTTGGACCTTGCAACATGTGGAAAGGTCCGACCGAATCAACCGCCAAGTATCTTGTAACTCAATCGGGAGGGGCGTATCCCAATCTAGTTTTAGCCGCCACAGTTGCTGTAAAAACATACGAGCACGGATTGTTACAGGCAGCAAAAAACCTAGGGGATCAAACAACCTCGCTGACAAGCTTAAGCAGTTTCGCTTGGTCATAAGCTCACCGCCGCATTGGGTGTGACAGAAGGATATACAATCTGTGGTAGTGTCCCATTTGTGGCCTAAAAACTTCACCTCACTATTCTCAGTAGCTACACCGTCAGAAGCAAATTGACCTTTCAAAAGATCACTATTAGTGGCCCATTCTCTTAAGTATAAATGAGCCTTGGCAAATATATCACGGATCTCCCAGCATCTCTTGAGCAATAAATCTTCATTGTCTCCGGTGCCTTGAAGATTGTCCACATAGATCCCCTGCCTGATCTCATTCTTGAAGTCAGGATCTAGTCCAGCTTCCTCAAGATGACGCAAGATAGTAGCGTTGAGAAGGAACTGGGAACAGGTCGCCCCGAATAAGACGACTCTGAACCTGTAGACCAGATACTCCGAATCTAGATCCATTGGGTCCCGTGGCCATAAAAATCTTGTCGAGTCCCTGTCTTCACAATGGAGTTGAAGCATCAGGAAGGCCTTCTCAATATCGGCGACCCATGCAAACTTATGACATCTGAAGCGCAACATAATTTGCGTTAGATCAAAGACCAGGGACGGACCCGTGTACAGACCATCATTCAGGCTATAGGAGCGATCACTGGATTTAGCAGAGCAGTCATACACAATACGAACAGGAGTGGTGGAACTGTCCTTTTTAATCCCATGGTGAGCAAGGTAATGGATGTCATCCCCATACTCACTGAGATCTACTCTCTCCACAAATCCACGTTGTACCTGCTCGGCTAAAACTGCCGCATAAGTCTCGCAATAACTTGGATCCTTGACAAACTGCTTCTGAAGGCCACGTAACCTACCAAGTGCTAGATGGAAATTAGTAGGTAATTTACTCTTGTTATCATTCCAAGGGAGCCTCACCACATACTGACCTCTGCCAGAGTCATACGTTACAGTCTCTTCATACGAGCTTAATGCTAGCTTGGACTCACGATCAAGTTCATGTGGGTCAATTCCAATATTGTCCAAGTCCCATAGCTTATCTATATCAGTACATGTATTATCAGGCACCTTTGGCCTAATATATTTATCTATGGGGCTTACTGCTACCTTGAGGACCGTAACCACCTCCACCTGTGTGTCTTGAGAGGAAGTGGCATAGGATCCAGAAGCATAACCTTGGATCGTGGGGAGCATTATTAGCTTATCTACCCGCCGATATCCAGGGTGAACCAGGACGTAGTAATAATCAGCTCCGACCAGTAGCATAATACCATTGTTAGCAGAGAGTTGATCATCAGCCAGTTTATACCCCTTGCTTCTGAGATATTTCAAATGTGGTTGAATCTCTGTTGCTATATAGAAACTGGGTAGTGTGTCGACCACAACAGCCTTGATGGGACATACCTTTTTTCTATAAACATAGGAAATCTCCACTATATCATAGTCACTGGTATCTATTTCACCAGTGAAACCATGGAGACGCAAATTCTCTTGACCCTTGCTGGTACACTTGAGCTGGGGTAATTATGACCGCAGAACGAATGACCTCTGTGAGCACTGGTCAAGTAAGGTGCGCGTCATTATAGTATTATTATTACTCCCCACTACTGGCAGCATCATAGTAGGAAGCAATTGACATTCTCGAGAAGCAATGGACATTCTCGAGAAGCAATGGACATGGCAGATACTTTATCACCCTCGCTCTTACCTTTCTCATGTGACTCTTTGGGGGCTCTCCCCTTTTCTTTGCCGTCGTGCCGATCAGACTGGGTGCAAAGGGAAAACCAATGTTTCCCCTTGCAATACTTACAAGGTTTGATGTAGGAATTGGTGCAAGTACTGTTGAAGTGGTCTCTTGCCAGACAGCTGGTACATAACTTAAGCGATTTAGCCTTGCCAATCTTCTGTGTAGCCTTAGGATACTTAGGACACTGATACCACAGATGACCATGGACACTGCACAACTTACAACCTAATGAATCGGCCTTTTCTGTTTAGGAGACGTCTGTACCGGGAAAGCTGCAGTAGATGGCGACATCTCCACTTGTCGGTAGTGTCCAGTACTCTCCATATTGAAGACTTCAGTCTGGTACACCTGCACCAACGCTTCCAAGTTTAGTGGAGAGTCGCTTAGTTGTCGTCTTAAGATTTCCCTTAGGGGAGAGGGTATCTTATTCAAGATATTCACACTAAATATCTCCTCCTTGGTGACGGCCATTGTCTCCATAGATCGGAGGAGGCTTTCAAAGGAGGCATAGTACTCCTTTAGGGCCGTCACATCATAGGATGGAGGATCCAGCGTGAAGAACTTAGTAATTAACGCGGTCTTGATGACTTCCACTCTCCCGTAAGTTCTCTTCAGCAACTCCACTGCAGACTCGTAGCTGGTAGCTTCTAGCTTGTACCCATCGACTAACTTCAATGCCTCCCCTTTCAATTGACCACGGAGATATGTGAACCTTTGGATGGATGTGAGTGTTTTATTATAATGGACGGAACACTTAAAAATATCCCAAAATCCAGTCCAGGTAGCCGAATCCCCGGAAAAGGTAGGCAAAGTAAGCTTCGGCAGGTTAAAACCAGTCGCCTTTGGTGTACCGGTATCCTTAACAGAGGTTGATTCTTGGGTGGAAGATAGTCTGGCTAAGGCTGTATTAACATTCTCAAAGTACTCAAGATCTGCCGACATTTCTTCTTCCACATCGTCAGTAACTGTCAATAAACCATATACCTGCTGAGCATAACTATCATAAGTAGCTAGCGATTTAGTAACAGTAGCGAATTTACCCTTTATTTGATCAGCCGTGGCACTTATTAAAAATTCATCAAGATCTCTTAAACATCTATTTAAACTTCCCTTCATCCCTCCCTTAAGAATCTTAAGTTTCTTTAAATCTGTCATCGTTAAGGTCTAATTTTAAGCAACTTAAACTACAATGAGGTCAGACTACAAACCGTTAATCGCTTAGGAATCAACAGCGGCAAACCCCCATTACTTAAGAAATTTACTCAAAAAGAATTACATAATACTTACATCCCCCCTTAATATAAACTATCGAAAGGAAATTATCTAACTAGACAAAATAATTAAATACTTAATCCATTAAAAGAAAGGTTAAGGTGAAGCACTAATTATTGTAAGCCCTTTATAGGTAAGCCTAGTTGGTTAAGCTACAATCATGAGGTCTGACTATTAACTGTCAATCGCTTAGGAATTAACAAAGACCGACACTCATGACCGCCACTTTAAGCAACCAGGCCTAGGCTATTATGAAATTTAAATATAAAAGGTCACATGAGAACCATCCCCACCAGCAAATTTAATAATGAGTCCCACAATGACACAACAACAACTAACACCACAGGCACACCACCAAAGCGAAATGAACAGCAACCGCAGACACCCGTAGGCCTAGACTGCTTAGCCTAGCCTAGCCAGGAGCGCAAAATGGTGACCGACGAAACTACCCCTACCCCAATCTCCAGCCCAGCTAACCCACCAAAAAACGCCAAGGAACACACGCCCCAAAAAACCTGGAAACAAGCACCAAAAAAGATAGGGACAGTGCCTAAATGGTAAAAAACACGAGGGAAGAAGCTGGGTCTAAACTAGGGAAATGGCAGTCGGCCAACAACGCACGAGGCGGCAGCCATTTGTAAGCCCACAAGCGTCAAGGAAGCAAACAAAACGGTACTACGGTATGGAAGCTTTAGGGCACGAAGGACCATTATTTGTCGGGATTTTAGATAAAGAGGTTAAATTGTATATCACTGGTACATGAAATATCCCAACAAATAGTTATAATATAATTACCAACGAGGTATTCGATGGGTGTAATCCAGTCCCCCACACGCGGCTAATTCAATTGCATGACATGTAGGAATGTTCACATAATACAATATCGATACAATGAACTTAGCTTAGAGGAGTGAGGACTGGTGATGTAGGACTGTTGTTAATATTGTTATAGATTAATATTTGTAGCACATGGTGAACTGTGGGTTGAGTCAGACCCGGGGGAAGAGATGTTGGCTGTATGGTGTTGCTTGAGAGACTAAAGGGCCGGCGTCCGATCGCTTCGCGAAATTACATATGGCTGCCGGCTCATAATAATTATAACCCCTAACTTGGTTTCATAATACATCTAGAGCTGATGTAGATATTTACACATTACAGTTAATATTTAACCTAACTTAAGAATAAACTACAATACACAAAGAACCAGCCGAAATCGTACAAGCGATACGATACCGCCAAATTCAAATGTCCTATTGGACCAAAACCTGTCGGGATCATTACCCTATTCCCGACAAGTCCTTAAGCATCGAGCAAGGAATCTTCTGAAAAAAGTTAGATGCTTCTCGGATGCTCGTAAGAAGTACGTATCGGATTTTGAACAGTAATTCAATAAGCAAAAACACTGGCAATTAAATACTATTAAAGGTTTAAATTGGTATAAGAATAATTAAAAGAATATGCAATAGTAAATGGCAAACATTAAAAAGAAGTACTCCGCAAATGCAACGGCAATAGCCTACTTGGATTGTGCTCGTGGGCCACTAATCACTAAAGTAGCCAAGCGTGCAACACATGAAATCAATAGTGCATAAACAATATCATACATAAGGAAAGCTTCAATACTATTCTGTATCTACTAATCGAGTAAAGTCTAGCTTGGGCACTGTGGGCAAAAGGTAGCAGTGACTGAGCAAAAACGGCTCGTAGCCTAGCGAAGTCCTCACAACTGTTTAAAGTATTACGTTAAAACTAACAAGTGCACTTTGAGAAATCCAGATCCCTTGTATCTGGTTTTCTCCCGGCTCCTTGACAAAGTAAAAACAAACTGTTAATAAAATACAGGGTGGTTAGGCTCTTGCCCTCACGCACTGTAAATTATTAACTCAACACAGTCAGCCGCGAAGACAACCTAGGCTTCACTGAACCGAAACGAGTATGCAGGTTTATCGCTTAACCACTGCATCAAACAACAACTCGTAACACAGAAAAGCCTTACCCCAGTCTAGCATTACCTAGACTAGCAGAAAACAGGAATAATAATAATAACACACAGGGAAATGCATATACAAGTGCAACAAACATAAATCAATCCTATTCTAAGTTAACCTTTCCAAAATAGGCTATCTAATAGGCAAGTATCTCGTGAGAACTCAAGCGATAATACGTTGGCTGACTAGCTCTGCACCAACGGGACCATGGAAGTTAAACAGGCAGGGAAAAGAGGAGATAAGAATGTAAGGTAGTAGAGAAAGTTCACATCAGTCAGAAGAATATATATAGTTAGCAAGGGAAATGAGAAGTCGCTCTGCCTAATGAGTTCTGATGAAAAAATGGCTAGACTTCCCTTTTTATACCCGGCCCTCTAGTGAGCCCAACGTGAACTACTAAGGACCGCCCACTGACAACCATTACGTAATTTCTCTCTCTCCTCTGGGATAGACAAAGGCTCCCCTAGCACTGAGGGGAGGGGGAGGGGGGAGTGCTAGTGAGTTAGGCCCACCTCCCGCCTGGCGCACCCACTGACCCCCAACTGTGGCTGTTTCTCTTCCCATCATTACAAATAAGTTTTACACACAATACTTATAACTAATGATATAAAATAGAACTCGTTGACTCAGATGAAAAAAAAATACATATTCATAATACTTATAGTACAATGGCTCACATGAACTAAGTTAGGAAACTCTACATAGACTACAGCCAAAGTTCCTGCCCTGACGATCCTAGCGAGAGTGGGGCATGACTAGGCGTTCTGTACAGCATGCTCACACTGGACATGCGTCACACCTCCCCCAAGATTTTACTTGCTCAACCCTGAGCTAAAATCTGACAAACACAGAACCCCATCAAGCCCCTCACACCCAGCGACCGCATGGCACTAGAACAAAGCTGAGTTTATCACCAAAACACATCTTATTATTAAAACAAAAAATCACATTTTATAACTCCTCCCAACAATAGCAAAAAGACACAATATCATGCTCCCAGAGCGAGCTTACAGCAGCTCAGCCGTTTGATAGTTCATGGACTACTCAAACTCTATAGGCTATGACAAACTTATACGATTACCTATTGTAATGCCCTCGAAAATGTCCCGCACCCACAATAATACTAACCCGAGTTGACGTCAGGTATAGCGTAAAATAGTCGGAGATGGTAAGTCCAATAAACTCATTACGTGGTAACACCACGAGACTATCACCTGGTTCTTAAAAATCGGACTAAGGTTGCTATACTTTTAGTACGTCCGTGGTAGTACAGTGGGTTAGCGCGCGGGCCTGGTGGTGATGGTTGGGTCACTAACCAGGGTTCGAACCCCACCCAAGGCATCTCAAAACCTGTGGGTTTTTAGGGGGGTTAAATTCCCTTCAGAGGTTCGTACCCCGCGCCAGGTACCAGGAAAAGTTGATCCTAAAGGTAGCCTGGGGATATTTCAGGAGACCATGAATTCCCTTCACACCCAGCATTTCATTGGTGGCAGCGGTGGGATGGTGGGGGGAGAGTTAGGTGTAGAACAGGGGTTATTGGTAGAGGACTGATGTATTGATTTGGGGTTGTTAACAGGACGAATTTGGGGAATTTTCTTGGTGTCAGTCTCGGTCTGGTTAAAGGTTATGTGGGACTGGTGAGTTTGTTTGACATGAGAGGGCGAGTCAAGTGTGGGGTTTCGAAGTTTTCTAGGGGTGTGAATTGTGTGGGGGTGGAAGGGGGCTACTGACTGAAAACTGTCACAAGCTACCGACGGAAAACTGTCACAAGGGAAATTTTGTTGGTGGGGGGATAGCTGAACATTTCTGGGGTCATGGGGAAAATATGTTGTGGTAGGCCTACATAGGTAGGCATAGCTAGAATACGGGGCTTGTTGGGGGGGCTGCGGAGGGTTGGTGGGGGAAGATTTAGGGATGGTCAGAGAGGATAGAGGCAAGGAAGAGTGCACTGGGGTTGGACTTTCACCGGAAGTCATTTTGGAAGGGTGCACAGAGTCTTGGATAGGGGCTGAAGGGTTGGATAGGGGATTCATCGAACTGCGTAGGCATTCTTCTCTGATGGAGAGCATATGTTCTTCGAATAAGCCATACAGGTCGAGATGGGCGGTGATGTGGGGTGGGAGGATGTTTAACAAAGCGGTGAATAAGAGTTCATTTTGTTGGTCGTAATCTTCATAGCTATACGTGGTCCTCACGTATCTGTAGAGTTGTATGAGGGTCACATTTATATCCCCTTCATACTTGATCTCGTCGACTTTTATTATTTTGGGGGCGACGGGGGAACCCAAAAGTGGATCTAAGGTCCGGATCACGAAGGATCGAAACTGGTTCCAAGTACTCTCTGGCGTATTCTGTGTCACCATTTGGTGAATAAATTCTTTAAAGGTAGGCTTATCAACAAGTTGGGAAACGGCTTCTCCCAACTGTAACATATGCAAAATTGCCCAGGCGATTTTTTCGCGGTCATTATGAAGTACCACATCGTACACTGGCTTTATTATGTCTAAGTAACTGGTGATATCATACGGGTTTACATCATACTTTGGCAGCTAGGGAACGTGACCAGGTAGCTACGTGGAGCACCCGTCACGCGAACCCTATACCAACAATATTGAGATTGCTGAGGTAATACAGCTACGATACCTTACGACCTTAAAATAGGCTAGGGACTAGCCCAGTTAAAGAAGGATGTAATGTAATGCCCTCGAAAATGTCCCGCACCCACAATAATACTAACCCGAGTTGACGTCAGGTATAGCGTAAAATAGTCGGAGATGGTAAGTCCAATAAACTCATCACGTGATAACACCACGAGACTATCACCTGGTTCTTAAAAATCGGACTAAGGTTGCTATACTTTTAGTACGTCCGTGGTAGTACAGTGGGTTAGCGCGCGGGCCTGGTGGTGATGGTTGGGTCACTAACCAGGGTTCGAACCCCACCCAAGGCATCTCAAAACCTGTGGGTTTTTAGGGGGGTTAAATTCCCTTCAGAGGTTCGTACCCCGCGCCAGGTACCAGGAAAAGTTGATCCTAAAGGTAGCCTGGGGATATTTCAGGAGACCATGAATTCCCTTCACACCCAGCATTTCACCTATATCAAAAGTAAGAGTTTTTTATATGATTTTTATATTTTAATATGTTTTTCCCGGCTGCACTATAAGGGCAGCCTATTTTCCTCCACTCAAACCCACACACCTGTGATAGCCTACGACTGATCATCCACCCTTGATAAACAATCCGCGATCACATTGTCACATCCAGCAATATGACGGATGTCCAGGTTATACTCCTGCAACATCAAAGACCACCTGGTCAGTCTCATATTGCGATTGTGAAATTGATTCAGGAATCTCAAAGGGTGATGATCAGTGTAGATAACCACGACTGGGCCATAGGCTGGAACATACACCTTGAAGTGCCTGAGCGACAGCACAATCGCCAGTAATTCCTTTTCTATTGTAGAATAGTTCTTTTGTGCAGCATTGAACTTCTTAGAAAAGAAACTTACTGGGTGTTCCACACCTTCATTGTCTGTCTGTAGCAAGACGGCACCAGCCCCTACACCACTAGCATCTGTTGCCAGCTGAAAAGGCCTGTTAAAGTCTGGGGCCCTGAGTATCGGGTGAGTACATAGCAAATGTTTCACCAAAGTGAAAGCCTTTTCACACTCAGGTGCCCACAAAAACTTTTTGTCTTTAGATAACAAATCTGTGAGAGGTGCCAACACCGTTGAGTAACCTTTTATGAAGCGTCTGTAGTAGCCTATCATACCCAAGAATCTCATAATCTGCTTCTTGGTTGTTGGGTGCGGAAATTTATTGATAGCCTGTACCTTGTTCTGAGGAGGGCACACCTGTCCCCTTCCCACTACAAACCCAAGGTACTGCACAGTGGCTTTTACGAAGTCACACTTTGCCAAATTTACTACCAGACCTGCTTCACTAAGTTTCCGGAACAAGGTCTCAAGGTGCTCACAATGGCTCTCAAAGTCGTCATCATAAATGATTACATCGTCCAAATATACGGTGCAATTTGGAATGTCCTTTACAATTTCATTCATCAGGTTCTGAAACGTTGCTGGTGCATTCTTAAGTCCGTAAAGCATAACATTGCACCGGTAGGTACTCCCGTCCACAACAAAACCCACATACCTCTTTAGCACGCTCGGACAAAGGTACTTGCCAGTAACCTTTTACTAAATCTACTTTAGACAAAAAACGAGCATTACCAATTTTGTCAACACTATCATCAACCCGAGGAAGAGGATATGGGTTAGTTGGAGTCAAACCGTTTAACCTACGGAAATCAATACAAAAGCGTACCTTGCCATCTGGCTTAGGCTGCAGTGTTACGGGGGAAGTCCACTTAACTGTGCCTTTCTCTATCAACCCTCTACCGAGCATATACTCCAACTCATCCCTCAGAGCTGGTAGTTTTATGGGGGGCACACGGTACGGGATTGACTTAAAGGGTAGATGGTCCCCCACGTCAACATCATGCATAGCCTGAGTAGTGAGGCCTGGGTGTTCAGCAAATACAGTGGGGTATGAACCGAACAACTGACGGATAGCATCAAACTGCGGATCAGGCAAATGAGCTATAGCCTCGTCAGCCCTTAGGCTCGAGTTCCCCGCCCACTGATCCGCTGAAACATGTTGATCCTAGCTATCCTCCTCTGAAGCTTGACTGTCCCCCTCTCCTTCTCCACCACGGCCGCAACAAGCCAACACAGGGACAGTGAGAGGCTCAGAGGGGCGCCTCACATACTCTTTAATAAGGTTCACGTGACATAACTGGTTCTTTTTCCTCCTGTCTGAAGTGGCAACAAGGTAATCTAAGTCTGAAATTTGTTCTACAATTTTATAAGGTCCAGTGTACTTTGCAGAGAGGGGGTTACCAACCAAAGGCAAAAAATTAATACCTCTTGTCCTACAGTGAACTTCCGGAGCCTCACTTTGCGATCATACCTGTCCTTCATCAAAGCTTGTGATTCTGTCAAATTTCTACCTGCCATCTCCAGACTCTTAAGCATGCGCTAACGGCTTTCAAGCACATACTTTAATAATGGACAAGGCTGCACAGTCCCCTCCCAATTTCTTTCAGCATGTTAAGGGGGCCCCTGACACGGTGTCCAAAAATCAGCTCGTTTGGACTAAATCCCAGGCTCTCACCAGGTACCTCCCGAGCAGCAAACAGCTCATAAGGCAATCCAAGATCCCAATCCATACCGTTGTCAGCACAATAACACCTGAGCATGCTTTTAAGTGTAGCATGCCACCGCTCAAGCACCCCTTGACTCTCAGGGTGATTGATACGCTGACGATACTACTGCTCGTATCCCATGCTGTTGCATTGTTTGCTTGAACATGTTGGAGGTGAAATTAGATCCCTGATCAGACTGAATCTCCTCCGGGTACCCGTACCTTGAGAAGTACCACAACAAGTTACTGACTACCGTCTTAGCCATTCCATTTTTCATAGGGTATGCATCGGGGTATCTAGTGGCAACATCCATTATGGTTAACAAAAAATTATTTCCAGCCTTAGTGGGAGGGAGTGGACCAACCATGTCAACAATAATTTTACTAAAGGGTGGCCCAATCACAGGAATAGGGTGTAACGGAGCCTTAGGAATAACTTGGTTCGGTTTCCCGACACGTTGACAAATATCACATGAGTTTATCCATGACTGCACATGAGACTTCATCCCCGGCCACCAAAACAATTTCCCCAAAGCCGCCACCGTTTTTCTCACCCCTAGATGTCCTGCCAGTGGTGTGTCATGCGCCAACCTCAGTAGGCTATCCCTGCACTCCCGTGGCACCACCAACTGGTCCACTACTCCGGACCCCTTTTGCCAACTACGTTTAGGGTCTTAAAAACGCCTATAGAGGATGCCTTCTAAATTAAAAAAATCTCCTGGCTGTGCATCGCCGTCCTCGTCGAGCTCTACAGCTCCATTAGCACACGTTTGGAGCTCAGGGTCCTCTAGTTGCAACCGACGTATATCTGAGGGTGCCAAGCGATCTAACTGCTCCCGGAGCAATGCATGACCTTCCCCGATACTGGGCTGCTCCCTCTGTCTCTCTCGATGTACATAACGTTGCTGTCGTGGAGACTCGTCATGCCCAGCCTCGTCACTCTCGATGACAGGCCCAGGGGCTACCCCAGAATTAAGTAATGGTGCTAATACTGAATCACCCAGGAGAGCCGCCGAGTCAAAACTCTTAAAACCAACTCCAGCTTTAGCCTCCTCCTGTTGATCGTTCCTCCGCTGGTCTGAAGACGGAGGACTAGGCTGTGACACTTTAGCTGCCCGAGCTCGGGTGACAACACACGCCATGGGTTGTGTCTGGCACCGCTCGACCCACTCTTGCTCTTCTCTACTCACGTCGGCCGGCCTCTCGGCAACGACTAAGGGTAGAACCTCAGAAGCGGGCATTGCAAAGTCGTTGCCGAGAAGAAGGTCGACGCCCTCCACTGGCAGTTTCTCCACAATCCCGACATCCAATTCACGTGCCACACCATCCACCTCCAACTCCAACCGCACCAGCGGGTATGACCGAGTTGCATTAATACCCTGCACCACTACCACCCGAGCCGCGTTTATAGGGTAGCCAGTCAAGTTTTTCATCAGAGTCTGGGAAGCACCTGTATCACGCAAGACCTCTACTCCATGCTTGCGCCCCGCCCACATCACGCAACCCCGCCCTCTATGGTCGCAAAAAACATCCTGAGCAGGGTTCGAGCCTCCCAGGTGCTTCTGCATTGGCTGTGCCTCAGCCTCTGACGAACTGCCCCGGGCAAACTCAGATGACTTCGGAGACACACCAATGTTGCAGGCCAAAGACACAGCTGCTGTAGGTGGTTTGCTAGGACAGACTCTTGCAAAGTGCCCCTTTTTATGACAATGATAACACTCCAACTCCCCTTTGGGCTTCCCTTGGTACTGGGAAGGGCCCGGCCCCATCTTAAATGGGACGGTGCTAGTCTTGTGGTCAGTCTTGGTATCATGGCTCTTGTACTTGTTTGCATAAGGTATATCACGAACTCGGGGGGGTGGGGCGTCACGCCCCTTGTTACCTGCCTCACTACGCTGGGAAGACCCGCACCCACGAATTAGTGATAGCCGGAGGTCAGCCATCTCAGCTGCCTCCAGTAGAGTTTTTGGGTTCTTTTCTTTAATAGTTAAAGTCATTTCTGCACCAGTACACTTATAAAACTGCTCGAGCAGAAACAGCTCAGTCAACTGTTCTGCCGTCTCAGCTTTCTCAGAACGTGTCCAGTTTTTAAGTGCATCTTTTAAGTCCCGGGCATGTTCAAGAAAGGTCACCTCCCTAGTCTTTGTAACACCCCGAAACTTCAATCGATATGTTTCCGGTTGCAACTCGTATGCCCGTAGGACAGCTCTCTTCAATTCTGGGTAGTCAATGTAAGACTCTAAAGGCAGTGCATCATAAGCCTTCAGACCCTTACCCGTAAGTCTTGAGGAGACTAGAGCTGCCCACTTCTCTTCAGGCCAATTATGCTCCCTACACTTCTTCTCAAAACGATTAAAAAATTATGTGACTTCAGTTTCACTAAATACCGGCACTAATTTGACTAAGTGGGCTAAGGACTGTTCTCTTACTTGGCCCTCACGGCCCATCCGAGTCCCTGTCGACTCTGCACGAGTCTTATCTAAATCTAATTTAGCACAATATTTCTCTGAGTCGTACCTAAGCTCAGCCTCATGCCTCCTGGTCTCATCCTCTTGCCTCCTGGTCTCATCCTCTTGCCTCCTAACCTCAATCTCATGCCTCCTAGTCTCATTCTCCTGCTTCCTAGCCTTAATCTTAGCAAGCTCAAGTCTAAATACCATATCTGGAGACAGGCAGGAAGAGGGAGCTGCCACTACTGAAGGAGGGGGGGCAAAAACTGGGGAACCACCATGTGCACCACCCGAGGGCACTCCAATCTGCCAATTCTCATCCCTCTGTGGGAGAGTGCTAACCTCCGGTAACTGAGTGGACGGCACTGTGGGAGTCGAGTGAGAGGGGATCTGGGGAGGAACCCCCCCAAACGCCCTCTCCTCCGAAACCCCATGTCGCCCACGCAACACCCAGGAAATCAGCTCCCCCTTGGACATCCCTACTACATTGGAAATACCCAAAACCTTGGCTCTCAGGTGCAAGCCACAAACATCCACCCCAGTCAGCCTCTCCTCCGTCACGTGGTACCGCTTACTCACAAAAACTCTAGCATCCTCCTCACTGGTTACTAACGGCACACCTTCAAATAACATCTCTCGCTCATCGTCAGTGCTAATGCACGACATACTGAAGTCCACAAAAAAATTCTCGAGACAAAAGTGTTAAACTTCCTATGCAAGCACTAATTACTAAATTAACTGGAGTCTCTTAAATGCTTTACTAATTGCCATACAAAAAAAATATTCTTCAATATGCACGCTAAAATACAAACAAACAAATGTTGTACAACTCTGCAAAAATTTATACTGTTCACAAAATCCTAAGCAAGGTCACCATTTGTTACGAACTGGCACTCGGGTACACAAGGGCTCTCAATCAGGACTCGAATACGGCTCGCTGCCACAACGGAAACACACGATCCCAACCCCTGAGTACTGCCAGCCGAACAAAAAACACCAATACCCTCCAGAGTTCAATCTGCTATAACGGGGTATACAAGAACTCGGTACTAGTGTTCAACAACAGACTAATAAAGAGACAGGAATTCTCTAGTCTGGTCAACAATCAAACAAAGAAGTAAGAAACAACAACACCAAAGAATAGTGTTGGCCGAAGCCGAAGTAATCCACCCTTGACTAAGAACTTAAGAAGTCCTCCACCCTCTACTTCGGATCGGCACTATTACGTTACGTTAATTAATAGTCCTTAACACCTTACGAGCGGCCTATGCGGTTTATTTATGTGTACCGCACAGCGGGGTGTTTTTAGCCAAAATAGGGCTGTTTACGTGATCATTTTCATGCCTAAATAAGACCCAGAACGTAAAACAAGTACCTATCCCTGAAAGGGCATAAACAGAGCTTTCGAATGACACCATAACGATCCTTGTATGATGGATAGTTTTCTTGCAATAACCGTGCAACGCGAGTGCAAAAAAGCAGGTAATTCGGTACTTTCAGTACATAATTGAGTATGTAGCGAGTGAGAGAGGGAGGAGGGAGCTGAGATTTGTGTCAGTAGGTTCGCCGCGGTGGTCTGGAGCAGTCATACGCTCGCTAGTCTCCTGCCACCACTTGTCTCTCTCTCTCAGCCACATTACGTGCTGAAATTGCCACTCGACCTATGTCGAGCGCCGCCACATAGTCCAGCTTTATTTAACTCGACTTATGTTGCTCGCCGCTAAATAAGGGTTAAGCATCGAGCAAGGAATCTTCTGAAAAAAGTTAGATGCTTCTCGGATGCTCGTAAGAAGTACGTATCGGATTTTGAACAGTAATTCAATAAGCAAAAACACTGGCAATTAAATACTATTAAAGGTTTAAATTGGCATAAGAAAAATTAAAAGAATATGCAATAGTAAATGGCAAACATTAAAAAGAAGTACTCCGCAAATGCAACGGCAATAGCCTACTCGGATTGTGCTCGTGGGCCACTAATCACTAAAGTAGCCAAGCGTGCAACACATGAAATCAATAGTGCATAAACAATATCATACATAAGGAAAGCTTCAATACTATTCTGTATCTACTAATCGAGTGAAGTCTAGCTGGGGTACTGTGGGCAAAAGGTAGCAGTGACTGAGCAAAAACGGCTCGTAGCCTAGCGAAGTCCTCACAACTGTTTAAAATATTACGTTAAAACTAACAAGTGCACTTTGAGAAATCCAGATCCCTTGTATCTGGTTTTCTCCCGGCTCCTTGACAAAGTAAAAACAAACTGTTAATAAAATACAGGGTGGTTAGGCTCTTGCCCTCACGCACTGTAAATTATTAACTCAACACAGTCAGCCGCGAAGACAACCTAGGCTTCACTGAACCGAAACGAGTATGCAGGTTTATCGCTTAACCACTGCATCAAACAACAACTCGTAACACAGAAAAGCCTTACCCCAGTCTAGCATTACCTAGACTAGCAGAAAACAGGAATAATAATAATAACACACAGGGAAATGCATATACAAGTGCAACAAACATAAATCAATCCTATTCTAAGTTAACCCCTCCAAAATAGGCTATCTAATAGGCAAGTATCTCGTGAGAACTCAAGCGATAATACGTTGGCTGACTAGCTCTGCACCAACGGGACCATGGAAGTTAAACAGGCAGGGAAAAGAGGAGATAAGAATGTAAGGTAGTAGAGAAGGTTCACATCAGTCAGAAGAATATATATAGTTAGCAAGGGAAATGAGAAGTCGCTCTGCCTAATGAGTTCTGATGAAAAAATGGCTAGACTTCCCTTTTTATACCCGGCCCTCTAGTGAGCCCAACGTGAACTACTAAGGACCGCCCACTGACAACCATTACGTAATTTCTCTCTCTCCTCTGGGATAGACAAAGGCTCCCCTAGCACTGAGGGGAGGGAGGAGGGGGGGGAGTGCTAGTGAGTTAGGCTCACCTCCCGCCTGGCGCACCCACTGACCCCCAACTGTGGCTGTTTCTCTTCCCATCATTACAAATAAGTTTTACACACAATACTTATAACTAATGATATAAAATAGAACTCGTTGACTCAGATGAAAACAAAATACATATTCATAATACTTATAGTACAACGGCTCACATGAACTAAGTTAGGAAACTCTACATAGACTACAGCCAAAGTTCCTGCCCTGATGATCCTAGCGAGAGTGGGGCATGACTAGGCGTTCTGTACAGCATGCTCACACTGGACATGCGTCACAGACGTCACTCACTCACTCGCAGGTACCTGCGCGTGGGTAGACCCTATATTCTCTGGACCCTGGTTTCTACTTTCCTCCATAATATCACGACGAGGAACAGAACTTATGTGGGCACCTGTACCTTTGTAGATTAAAACATGATCTACCTCAAGCAAAGATATTATTTTGTATACCCTTTCAGTACCGGTGCCGTCCTTTTAAATTTATTCTGGATTCTGTTAGATGATTTTATTCAGCTTAAACAGGGCCTCTAGCAACTAGTAGGCTTCGAACTATCTCACTTAACCCTTTTTGCTACCTCAGATCCTTCTTAAACTGCACAAAATCGGCTAAATATAGCAAGCATAAAATTATAAACACGTCACCGGTACAGAAGGGGTTAAAGAGAATGCGATTATATTAAGGATTATGACGCATTTGAACAATTTATTCTGGCTATCAGTAGACAATTTTAAGCAGCTTAGGAAGGATCTGAGGGAATTATAAGGGTAAAGAGTGTCTCAATTAACCCTTTGACTTCCGCCTACCTTTTCTAGTCTGTATATAATCGTCTAATGACAGCCAGAATATACTGTCAAAATGCATCATAATCCTTAAGGGGTTAACGATTTGAAAGCAAGAATATTTCTATCTATCCATCTATCTATTGCCTGACACCGTGTTCCCCAAAGGGGTGGCCACGGACCACGAACGAAACGCCACCATGCACCTCTGTCCCCAGTCAGTCGACGCCCCTCCCAACCAGCACCGCCTTCATTCATATACTTTTTCACTCCATCCTTCCACCTCAGTAAAATGAGCCCACATTACGCTAAGAAAAAAAAAATTCTTATATATATATATATATATATATATATAAAAGAAGAAGAGGTTAACCCTTAAAGATCGGGGAAGGACTTAAGTCCGCCTCCAATTTGCAGCAAGTTAGGTGCATTATTAAGGCTTTTAAAGGGTTAAAATCGAGTACAAAAAGCCGGGAGCGCAGCGGGCCAGACAGCCGAATCCCAGGGCTTACCGCCGCCCATTAACTCATGTTCCCTGTGTTCTCGAGAGGCCGGCAGTGTAGCCAGTAGTGAGCATAGCTGGGAAAAATATGCCGCTATATGCTAAACTCCCATGTTACTGGTATCACTGTATGAGAACCACGAGTACTACGTAGCTCGTTCTGGTCTCATTTTGAAGCTTTTAGAGCCTAGTTTTTTGCTGAATACATTTCTTTTCATGCAGATACTTGATTTATCATTCAGGAGGGCCTGAATATTTCTGAATAGGGCCTAAATTTCTCCTCAGAGTGATTTTACTTTAAGCTAAGGGTGGTATTTGTACAAACTAACCTAGCCTAACCCAACCTGCCAAGCTTTTACCTAATCCAAACCTAGCCTAGCCTATAGCCAGCCCTCTAGTAGATATTGTATTTAGTATCCTACTGTAGCTATATATATCTGTAATTTTAGTTGTTGCTTGCACGATCTTGTAGTAACCTTTGACTGATACACTTTTTTTTGTTTTATCTAAAAAGAGTAGGCTACTGCTTTACTAGGCTACAGTGACACCAGGGCCATCTGTTGATACAGTATATTAACCCCTTGTGTGCAGCCACACTTTATTTTTATATAATCTCTGTTTGGTGAATTGTATATTTAGTTACATATTCTGTTATATATATATATTTGTTTAAGGTTAGGTTATCACACCTGGTAGCCTATTTCTGCGTATTTCAATTTTATTATTTTCGGTTAGGCTATTCAACGCTGGTAGCCTATTGGTGCGTATTTCAATTTTTTAAAAACTTTTGGTTAGGCTATCGCCCCTGGAAGCCTAATCCTGCGTATCTAAAAAAAATTGTTTTCGGTTAGGCTATCACCCCTGATAACCTATTGTTGTGTATTTCAACATATTTGTTTTCGGTTGAAGTGATTGAAGTGTTTCTAAAGTGAGTGAAGTGTTTTAACATCTTATTAGCGGGCTAGCGGATTATTTATATGTACCGCCCAGCGGGGTGTTTTTAGCCAAAATAGGGCTGTTTACGTGATCATTTTCATGCCTAAATAAGACCCAGAGCATAAAACAAGTATCTATCCCTGAAAGGGCATAAACAGAGCTTTCCAATGACACCATAACGATCCTTTTATGACGGCTAGTTTTCTTGCAACAACCGCGCAACACGAGTGCAAAAAGCATGTAATTCGGTACTTTCCCCATACAATTCAGTATGTAGCGAGTGAGAGAGGGAGGGAGGAGGTGGGATTCGTGTCAGTAGGTTCGCCGCGGTGGTCTGGAGCAGTCATACGCTTGCTACTCTCCTTCCACCACTTGTCTCTCTCTCTCAGCAACATTACGTGCTGAAATTGCCACACGACCTATGTCGCACGCCGCCAGATAGTCCAAATTTATTATACTCGACTTATGTTGCGCGCCGCTAGTTAAGGGTTAAAGTGAGTTGGCAAATGAGTTTCAATGCGAATAAATGTAAAGTACTACATATCGGATACCTAAATGAGAAAGCAAACTATTCGATGAATGGCACTCAGCTTAAGAATGTAAACAGAGAAACCGATCTGGGAGTAACAATATCGAGTAACCTAAAACCGAGTCAACAATGTTCAGAAGTTGTTAAGAAGGCAAACAAAATAATTGGCTTTATAGGCAGGTCATTTGAGCATAAATCCAAAGACGTTATCCTAACCCTTTACAATTCCTTAGTCCGCCCTCTTCTGGAATACTGCGTTCAATGCTGGTGCCCTTATTACCAAAAAGACATAAACAAGCTAGAACGAGTTCAACGTAGAGTTACCAAAATGATACCTAGCCTAAAGCACAAACCATACGAAGAGCGTCTTAGAGAATTAAATCTATTTCCTTTAGCCCAGCGCAGATTAAGAGGTGACTTAATTCAAGTGTTCAAAATCATCAAAGGCATCGACAATATGAACTGTAGTAAGTACTTCACTATCAACCAATCTAATTACACGCAGGGAAACGGTTGCAAAATTATTGGTAAATCTTTTAACTCACACGAATCTAAGAATTTCTTCTTCAATCGAGTTGTCAACTTGTGGAATGGGCTTCCCCGAGACGTTATAGACTGCAGCACCGTTGATTCATTTAAACTCCGCCTAGACAAATATCTCGCATCAAACCCGCGACTGACTGCGTTTGTAAATGAATAACTTTATTTTATCCTCCCCTCAGTTACTAACCCATATGTCCCCTACTAACTTCCTAGTCCTGCCACGGACATTAGTTCCAGGGCAGTAGTTCCCTTTCCAATGTTCCCTTACCCACTCTAAACCACTGTTTGGACACTTGATCCTCAGTGTTTTGGAGGACAAGCAGCCTAGATGGGTCATTAGATCTATTGTTGCTTGATTTCCTTTGTACCCTTTGTTCTCCTTTGAATATGCCCAAATAAGCCCAAAACCCCCCGCTAGACAAGGGTTAAGAGCCAGAGATGCGTGCAATTTGACCTTTATTGCTATATTTCGGACGTACCTACCTACATCCATTTTCAGTCATATATATATATCGATCCTAAAAGAAAGTGTACATATATCAGAATTACATCTATACACTTTCTTTTAGGATCGATATACAGTATATGACTGAAGATGGATGTATGTACGTCCGAAATATGGCAATAAAGGTCAAAATGCACGCATCTCTGGCTCTTAACCTCCTCTTCTTATTCAAGATTCGATGCCCTGGAGGTGAACCTACTACGGATAATATATAATTATATATATATATATATATATATACAGTATATATATATATATATATATATATATATATATATATATATGTATATATATTAGTAAAGCCAGGTAATAAATTTTCTTTAATACATACGAGGTTGAAAGAAATGGCAATTTCTGCGTTGGAAATTTTATTATTCAAAGTTTCCAGGTCTCTAATGTCTTCTGCCGGTGCCACACGTACCACGCAACTTATGCCACGCCCCTCGACACGCAGCCAATCAGCTTTGACCCCGCCAACCGACCAACACCATCCCACATCCAGTGTGTCTGCGTGAAGCGGTTCCCTCTTTTGCACTCCTATAATACCTCTCCACCAATAGGAGACTTTTGCCCCCTGATTTTCGCCTCCTCTGATCCTCCACCCTCTATATATACCCTTCCTGTTTACCTTTTATATCATTCTACCCTTACTTGATAATGCTGGTTGTCCAGTGAAACGCGCGCGTCGTATATCCTGTATCATCATGTACATTTATGTAACCCTGTACCCACCATGAATTTTGCTCATCTCATTCATCTACTTCCTGCCACCCAGCGAAAACTCATCAGAGACCTGGAAACTTTGAATAATAACATTTCCAACGCAGAAATTGCCATTTCTTTCAACCTCGTATGTATTAAAGAAAATATATATATATATATATATATTCTCTTTTAAACAGACGAGGTTAAAGGCAACAGCAGTTTCAGCATTCAGTATTTTATTGTTACAGCTTTCAATAGTTCTAACAATTTTCCTCTGGGGTTCAGAGATGAGGTACAACAGGTTAGCAAAATTCATGGTGGATCCAACGTTTCACAAGTAAACATCTTGCATCTTCAGGGAATGGGCAGGTAATTATTAGAATAAGGACAAAGCAACATATTTATACAAAATTCGAGGATCAAGAATAGGTAGGTGGGCGGAGCTACTGGGTGTGGGGTGGCTGTTCATTGGTGGAAGGCAGTCTATTCGCGAGACGGGCACTAAATCTTATCGGCGGTTGGTTGTTGGCTGTGGGTGGCTGTGATTGGTTGGTGTTGTCAGTTGTGTGCTGAGGGCGGAAAGGTAAGGGAGGGGGGCACAGGGCGAGAGGAACGAGGGCAGTATGACTGTAGCGCTTGCCTGAAGGAAGAATTTGAAGGTCTTGTGTTTGGTTGTTGATGCTGGGGTTGAGCGTTTGGATATATAGAGCTTCTAAAATAGCTAGTCTTCTGGGGTCTGATTCTTTGTCGAGTATGGTAGTTTGTTTGTCTAGGTCGGCGCGAGTTAGGGCAAGATGGTGGGGGGCTTGATAGTGATCTTTTATAGCGCCAGATTGAAGGTGGAGGGTTAGTCGACGGGAAAGGCGAGTCTGTGTCATTCCAACATAGGATAGGGGTCCACAGTCCCCAGAGGTGCAAATATGCTGGTATATCACATGATCGTCTTTCGGTTGGTTGGTGGAAATGGGGCGGTTACGGAGGACAAGGTTGGAGGTCTTAGGAGATTTGTAGTAAATAATGAGTTTTATTTTATTGTCAGGGTTGGTGGGGAGGACGTTTTTGTGAATTATTTCTTTCATAATGGATTCGTCTGTTGTGTGGTCGGAAGATATGTAGTTTCTGTAGAAAAATGTAATATCATTGGCCGGGTTGGTGCTTTGTACCATTTTTCTAGGTGGTGGTTGATGGCATTGGTGACGTCAGTGTTGGAATACCCATTGTTGACTAGGACCTGGGTGAGCCTTTCCAATTCATTGTGTGTGTCATTCCAGGTGGTGCAATGGGTGAGGGCTCTCCTGACATAGGCGGCGATGGTGGACTGATGGTATCGTTTAGGGCATTCACTTTCCCCATTAAGACATTGGCCATTGTTAGTAGGTTTGGTGTACACTGTAGTTTTGAAGCCGTGGTCGTGGAGGGAGACAAGGAGGTCGAGGAAGGGTAGATGACCATCGGTGGTTTCTTCGTATGTGAAGTTGAGTCCGGAGGCGGCCATGAAGCGCTGCTGGAGGTCCCTGAGTTCGTCCAGGTCCTTCACCCGCACGAAGATATCATCGATGTACCTGCAGTAGACAGTGGGCCGGTGGGCAGCCAGGAGTTCCTCTTCGATAGTTCCCATGAAGAAATTGGCGAACAGGACCCCCAGGGGGCTTCCCATCGCTACACCGTTGATTTGCTGGTACATATTCCCGCGGGGGCAGAGGAAAGGGGACTCCTTGGTACATAGTTCCAAGAGCGTCTTCAGGGCCTTCTCCAGGATGTCCAGGGTGAGTATTAGGGCAGTGGTAAACTCGACGTAGGATAAAATCTATTGTTGGATCCACCATGAATTTTGCTATCCTGTTGTACCTCATCTCTGAACCCCAGAGGAAAATTGTTAGAACTATTGAAAGCTGTAACAATAAAATACTGAATGCTGAAACTGCTGTTGCCTTTAACCTCGTCTGTTTAAAAGAGAATCTATTACCTGGCTATACTAACATATATATATATATATATATATATATATATATATATATATATATATAAATATATATATATATATATACTGTATATGTATGTATGTATGAAATGCTGGGCGTTAAGGGGAGCATCCTCCTAAAAATAATCTAATTTATCAATATCACTCCCAACACCAAACCCCTCCCAATGAAATCACATACCACAAACAGATCTTACACACTCAAACCATTACACCATCAAGATAGTTAAAGGTTAAGTACATTACTACAATTAATTTATTGAGTACCGGTACTGGATATCAATCTAATCATGTATTCAAACCTAACTGCACACTGAATAGCCTAATGTTTTAAGTGAAAGTCAAAAACATATTATGGAGCACAGATCTCTAAGAACCGACCTCGCTATAAAAATGTTCCTGAACCCTTAAGGAATAATCTAATAATTTATCAATTTCAATCCAACACCAAACAAATCCCTATGAAATTAATGAAAGCATGTGATCCTACCGAGATTCGAACCTGGGTTACCACATACAGAACTTAACACTCAAAGAGCGGGTGGTGGAGTATATTCACTGTGCCGCCCAGCGGGGGTTTTTACCATAAATGGGGTTGTTTCCGTGCTCTTTATTATGCATAAACAAGAGCCAGAGCATAATACAAGTATGTATCCCTGAAAGGGCGTAAATTGAGCTTTCCAATGATACCCGAACCATCCTTCTACGATCACTGGTTGTCTTGCAACGATCATGCAACCGAAGGGCAAAATCACTAAAATACGGTCATTTCGTTACATAATTACGTGTGTAGCGAGTGAGAGAGGGTGGAGTAGTGTGGAGTACATGTCAGTTGGCCCACGACGGTCGTGGCGAGCGGTCATGAGGTAACCTACGCTCCTTCCACCACTCGGCTCTCTCTCAGAGCCAATATTGCGCCAAAATTGCACACAGACTTAAGTCGGGCCCCGCCACATAGTCCTTTCTTCTCCATACGGACTTAAGTCGGGCCCCGATAGACAAGGGTTAAACAGATATTAAATATGTGAGAGGGGGGGGGGTGATATAAGGAACGTACAACGAGGGGGAACAAGGGGGGTGGGGGTGAGGTGAGAGGGGGGGGTGAAGGAGGGGGGGTCATTGTATATAAGGAAATTGCGTCAAGAACGTACGGGTTAAGATCTTTTGTGCCATTTAGGTGCCGATTTTGTCCTGGCGAGCGATAGCGAACCTGTAACGTTAAGAGGAAAAGGCCTTCGGCTGGGATATTTTTCTAAAAAAAAATGTACAAATTTATCTCGAAGGGGGATCTTGGGAATGTTTTTAAAAGTTTGGTGGAGGTCTCGGAAGGAAACCAAAACAACAATAACTAAATACATCCATCTACCAATAAAAAACCCATTCCGCCTAAAAATACATAAACAATACAGATGATAAACCTAAAACTTAACCATAATAACATGATCCCTTGTAGCGGATTAAAGACTCCGATACAAGTAACCGATAAACCTGCTCCAGCGACGCCACACTGACAAAATACTAAAAAAATATGCTGGAGAAGTGAAACACATAATAGATCTCCGCTGATTCAAGATGTCCGCCTTTCTTCCTTCCACCCTTATCTGACCCACAGAGTCTAATGACAAATGATGTAATTTCTGATGGTAATGACATATATAGGAATGATATATGGGTCATAATGATAGTATATTATTATACAATTATTGAGTTATGGTAGTGCTAAAAAGTCATGTCTCAGCTTGCATTATGTTTGGCTCGCTCTGAGATGTATTAATGTCTGTCAGATGTTAAATATGATGAATAAGTGTAGAAACATGTTTGTATATATCACTCGAAAAGAATAAATCAAGTTTTAGATAATATTTTTAACATCGTTTTTAACCCGGGAATGGCACCGAGGCTCTTAAGAGTTTTACTGGGCAAAAGCGACGGGACTCTTAAGATCCAAGGCCTAAAAAAAAAACTTTTAAAAGACCCCAGTGACACTCAAAACAAAGGAATATGTGATTAAGTGAGATAATTCCCCTCCATACCTTCTATCACTCCTCCACATGTGTCCAAAACCCCTTTTCCCCTCTTTCCCCCCACCCTTCAATTATCACCTATTTTTCCTCTTATTCCCTTGTTTATCGGTTTATTTTCCGCGCCAATATTAGTCAGGTTCATTATGTTTTGATTTTAACTTTCGTGGGAATTGATTGGGGATTTGCAAAACTATACATTTTTGGAAAGGTTATTGTATAAGGAATTAGAAAACCAATGTTTCCATTTGCCCAGATGTCTATAAGGCGGCCATCTTGGAATTTACAAAATGGCCGCCGTAAAACTTCTATCTATCTATTGCCTGACGCCGTGATCCCCGAAGGGGTGGCCACGAACGAACCGCCCCCATGCACCTCTGTCCCCAGTCAGTCGACGCCCCTCCCCCCAACCAGCACCGCCTTCGTTCATGTAGTTCCTCACTCCATCCTTCCACCTCATATTCGGTCTACCTCTCCCCCTCTGTCCCTCCACCTCGCTCTCGTACACCCTCTTAGTCATTCTCTCGCTTTCCATACGTTCCATATGGCCGAACCATCTCAAGTTGTTCCTTTTCACACTTTCCAGCACATCTACCTCCACACCACACCTCCTTCTTACTTCCTCATTAGTCTGTCTATCCCTCCATGTAACTCCGCATGCACTCCTTAAGTAATTCATTTCCACTGCTCTCACTCTTGGTCTGAGTCTCTCAACCAACGTCCATGCTTCGCTTCCGTAAGTCAGTGTCGGGATTACCACACTGTCATGCAAGGACTTCTTCACTTCCATACTGACCACCCTATTTCTTGTTACTGCTTTTAGCGTTCCTACAACCCTCTTCCCCTGTTGTACCCTCTCCCGCACCTCTTCATCCATAGTCCCATCTTTACTCAACACACTGCCCAGATACTTAAAAGAGTTGACGATCTCCATAGCCTGACCGTTCAGCTTCACCTCACACTCTGTGACTTCACCCCTTTCGAAGACCATAACCTTGCTCTTCCCCGTATTTACCTTCAAATTCCGTTTTTCGCACACTGTTCCAAACTCATTTACCAGACCCTGCAACTCCCATTCATTATCACTCATCAGAACTGTATCATCCGCAAACAGCAGTATAGGTAGCTTCCACTCAATTCCCTCCCTTTTCAGCGATACACCAACATCCACTGCTCTTGATAGTATTTCTTTCATAACTCCATCCATATATACAGTAAACAACCACGGGGACATCACACACCCCTGTTTCAAACCAACATTCAGGTCAAAGAACTCGCTCTGCTTACTCTCCACACGTACTGCCGCCTTTGCACCCTCATACATGCTCTTCACTGCTTTCAGCAACTTGCCCTCTACTCCGTATATTCTAAGTACTTTCCACAAACCTTCTCTATCCACTCTGTCATAGGCCTTCTCCAAGTCCATAAAGGCAACATACACCTTTTGTTTCTTAACAACTTAACAACTTAACTTAAGTTTTGTAATATCTTGGCTTCTAAATAAGGTAGAACATTGATTTTAACTGCCAAACCTATATTTTTAGGATCAAGGAATCTATTGGTGGCAGTTACAAAGCTATTCACACATTTTTCACAACATAAATATATTTTGCCTACTGATTGACAATATCTTTGCAGGTTCCAAGCATGAGTGACGAGTCACATGGTGGAGAAGTGGTATGTCAAGTTGAGGAGTCCATTAACTGGAAGAAGTGCATTCTTTGCCATTCTGATGAAGACAAGAAAGGAGTCCTGGTGCAACATCCTAGATTAGAGTCCTATAGGCTCGTACTGCAGGTAGTTCAAGAGAGGGCCAGTTTGATTGATGGAGATTTCGTCCGAGTCCAAAGATGACTGCTGAACTGCACACCAGAAATACTGTGCACAGAGAAGGCAGTCTGGCATCGCTCCTGTCACTCAAGTGCAACAAACAAGGACCAAATACAACATGCAAGAGACCGCCATGCACATGCTTTAATTACAGGACACTACACTGCCAAAAAGCGTGGAGAGAAAAGACGAAGCACAGAAATGGCTGAGCCAGACCCCTCAACATCTGATTCTTCATCGCCATTCACACGATCCAGTACAAGTCCACTGGATATGGAACAGGGCTTCTTCTGCCAAAAGGACGATGGCCAACAACTGTACCAGGTCAGGACTGAGAATGCTGGTAAAGATCTCAAAGATGCTGTGGATAGGTCCCATAATGCTACACTGAAGACAAGGCTGAACACTTGCATCTCACCAGGTGATGCGCATGCAATTGATGTTCGATACCACAAAGCTTGCTGGAGAATCAATGTGTTTCATGCTCTTCGAGAACCTACCACTAACAAAACTGCCAAAGAACCCTTGCTACAAAGGGCGAGTCTGCTTGAGCTGATCAACCTTATTGATGTGGAAACACAAAACCAAGCGTACCTCCACATGGATGACATTGAAACCACATTATGTTAATATGCTTGGTTCAGAAGTCTTGGAAGCTCATGTACCCGCATTTAGTAGAAAGTGGCTGAAAGAAAAAATCCTCTCTGATTTGCCGCACCTGAAGTCTGTTTGTCAAAAAGACAGAAGGAAACCAGCAGTCCTCTACTCCCCAGATGCATGTGAAGAGGACATGATTAATACCACAATGACAACTGAGGAGAAGGAGAACAGCATGAAAGCAATCTACAAAGTATCACAGGTGATAAGGATAAGCATTGCAACCTTCACTAAAATAGACAAGGAGAGAAATGTCATACAGGTATCTAGCGATATCGACGATGTTCCAGCTGAACTATACACCATGATCCGGTGGATAATGGTTGGGCCTGCTAAAATGCTGGAAACTGAAAAGAGGACCAGAGTTGTTGACCGAGCAGCACTGACGGTGAGCCAGAACATCATGTATGGGTTCAAATCCAGCACACAGGTAAAGTACAAGCCAAGTAGTGAATCAGCATCATTCAGGTCATCCTATGCACGAGAGAACCCACAGGTTATGGGACTGGCACTGACTGTCCATCATGACACACGCAACAAGAAGCTGATGGATCTTCTCAATGCTCATGGCTACTGTGTTTCACATGGCCGTGCCCTTCTCATGGAAACTGCTCTGGCCAATGCTGTTGTAGAAAACACCAGAAAGCACCAAGGCCTTTATGTACCACCATTCCTGAGGAAGGGGACCTTCGTGTTTTTTGCTGCAGATAACACAGACTTTGCTGAGGACACTCCTGATGGGAAAAGAACCACTCACGGAACAATAATTGCAGTGTACCAGAAGGTTGATCCTTCTAAAAAATCTATTGCAGAACCTCTGATCATAGGTGATGCTCAGAGTCTATCAGTTACTCCCTACCATGTAGATATGCTTCACTGTGACAAGCCAAAACCACAGGTTGCCAAGAGGTCAGAAAAGTTTGCCATCAGCAAAGGGATATCAGGATCCTACCAGCTGACAGAGCTAGGATGGATTGTAGCATCTGCTTTATCCAGAATGAAAGCAGGAGAAACTTCCAGCAACATCCCAGGTTGGTCAGGATACAACTCACTGCTGTCTGAAAGCCTTCTATTGACACAGGTTGGAGCCTTGCTACTACTCCCAGAGGTGGCACACTAGTGGTCAACTCTGATGACTGTGATCATGCAAGCAAGTCAGCTGAGGAAGTTGGCAGTTGGGGAAGATCACCCCACAGTCATTACCTTTGACATGGCCCTCTATGAGAAGGTGGTGCAGCTCCTAGATGCCAGACCTGACTTGAAACAGATGATTGTGCCGCGACTGGGTGAGCTGCATGTCGTCATGGCTGCCCTCAGAGCTCTTGGTGTATCAATGGAGAAGTCTGGCATAGATGATGCCTTGGTAGAAGCTGATGTGTATGGTCCTGCCACGATAAGGCAAATTCTGAAATGCACACACTACAAACGAGCTCTCCATGCCCACATCTATTCATATGTTGCACTCTATGAAATGGCTCTGGAGGAGTTCTTCAAGGACAACACACAACTGAAAGATGTGTGCCTGAAGGCAGCAGAGGGAGTAGAAGCTGCCTGCTCTGAGGGGAAAGACATGAAGGCTAAATCCGTGAAGCAAGCAAACAGCACCCTCCTGGAAGCCTTGACCACTGCTGAGGTCATCATAGCATTCCAAGAATGGGAGGAACAAAAATCCCGGAATGCGATGTTCAAGTCCATGATGAACTACCTACATCGGGTGGAAACAATCCTGTTCTTCGTAGCGGCAACTCGGAATGCTGATCTGGAACTCCATATGCAAGCTGGAGAAGCACTGAGCAAGCTGTTCTTTGCCATGGACCGCATCAAGGACAAGCGACTATGGCCCAGATACATCGCAGGCATGCATGACTTGAGGACCAATCACCCTCAGACCTGGGAAGAACTACAAGCAGGCAATATATCAGTCACTAAGAGTGTCATTCCCTTTGTGTCTGTTGGGGCAGACCATGCATGTGAACACCTGAACAAGCTGATGAAGATGCACTCTGGGATCATTGGCATCTCCAACAATGCCAATGCCAGACAGAGATTTTTCATGGTCACACCAGAACTTTCACGTCTGTCGAAAGAGTTCAAGAGTCAGTTTGACACAGTAGCTGACAGAATCACAGAGCACCATGAGCTTGGGCCAAGTGCAGTCAAGAGGGCACATGGTACAATCAACAAGATCAAGGCAGCCATACTCAGTCATGGAAACCCTTTTACCACTGAAGGTGACAAGCTGCACAATGTGATCACACATGCTTACATCCCAGACGAGTATGTACCACAGATCTTGAATGCTGATATCACTGGTCAGAAGTTGTATGAAAACTATGTGTCAGAGCGGATCAATGGAGATGTCAGCCTCTGGGCCCCTCTGAAGAAAGAGAACAACAAGATGTTCCTGTCTGGGAACAAGAAGACCACAGTCAAACTCAGAGACAATACTGTGGATCTGAAGGAGACTAAGGATCTGTTTGGGAGGCTGATGCTACTTGCCAGGTCAACCCGAGACATCAACCTGAAAGAGGCCATTGGAAATTATGAATTCACTCTGACACCAAGGGCACTGTTCGCTCCTGATGGATCAATGCTGCCATGCCATGACAAGTCCAAGTTAATCCATCTCCTCGAGAAGCTGACAAGAGCAGACATGCCCCTTGAAGACCATCAGCAGCCTCAAGCTGGAAGTGCTACCCACCAAGATGCAATGGACACAGGATTCACAGACCCCACATCTACTGATCAGCCAAGTCGGAAGATAATACTGGTGGACGGCATGGTGCTTGTGCAGAGGCTGAGCAAAAAAACAGCCACTGTAGTGACAGTCAAGGATCTGAGTGGCTGCTTCAATGACAGACTGATGTCGCTAACACGAGATTATGATGAAATCATCCTTGTGTTCGAAACATACAGGGCAGATTCTCTGAAAAGTGCTACCAGAGATAAACGAAGACTAGGAAAAGCTATCCAGTATCAAGTCACAGATGACACCAACATTAAACACATCTCAATGAGCAGGTTTCTCCCTCATGACAAAACGAAGGCTGATCTGACCGACTATCTTGCTACCAAAACTCTAGAGTACAACAGGGGATCCTCAAAGCTGATCATCACGTCTGCTTCTGGGCACACTAGGAGCAACAATGACCTGTTCTTTGAGGACAACAACGAAGAAGCAGACACACTGCTGATCCACCAGGCTGTGCTGGCATCACAGCGAAACCCATCTGATGCACAGTTGGTGTTCTTCTCGCCAGACACAGATGTTCTAGTGCTAGTCACAGCAAACTATGACCTCTTGCCGAAGAACACGTCTATTTCTATGGCCTCTGGTGTTCTGCAGCTTGAACCACTGTGGCGAGCTCTAGGTACAGAAAGAGCAAAGGCTTTGCCAGCCTTCCATGCCTTCACTGGGGCCGATAACACAGGAAGGTTCTCCCGGATAGGCAAGGCAACCTGGCTGCAGTTCTACCTCAAAGCAGATGAAAATGTTATCAATGCTCTGCAGATGCTTTTGGATGAAGCAGAAGTGACAGAGGGAATGCTGTCAATGCTTCCTTTGTATGTGCAGCTTACTCACCCAAGGATATCAACATCAAGACAATCCCTCAACTACGATGGCATCTCTTCTGCAACCACATGGCAGAAAGTGACAAGTTCCCTCCAACACTTGAAGCTCTGAAGCAGCACATCTTGAGAGTTCATGTTCAAACAAGGGTATGGGCACAGGCAGCCATTGCCCTGCAAGATTCGCAGCTGAATCCCCTGCAAAACGGGTACATTAAACACGTGGACGGCATGCTGAAACCAAAGACCACAGACGTCCTCCCATCCCCAAAGGCCATCATTGAGATGGTCCGATGCAAGTGTAAATCTGACTGTTCTTCTGGCAGATGTTCCTGCAGAGCTAAGAACTTAGACTGTACTGATATGTGTCAGTGCAGCGGCCAGTGCCAGAACGATGACGATTCCCAAGCCGTGATGCACGAAAGCGATGATAATGATGATTATGATGATGTATAGGGACTGTCTAATGCAAAAGGTTTCTTAATCACGATCGTAATGTGTTCTAAAATTTCATGTCTTGATTCTAATGATGGTTACAGATACATCCACAGTTTACATTTGCTAAATAAAAAAAACTTGTATGACAAATTATCTGTTAACTCTTCAATAAAAAGAAAAAAACCTGTTAAAATACATTTTAGTATTTTCTACCTTATTATCGTTGGCAACATTGGATTTCCTGACCCTGAAAATGTAGGTTTAGCAGTTAAAATCAATGTTCTAGCTTATTTAGAAGCCGTGATATTACAAAACTTAAGTTTTACGGCGGCCATTTTGTAAATTCCAAGATGCCCGCCTTATAGACATCTGGGCAAATGGAAACATTGGTTTTCTGATTCCTTATACAATAACCTTTCCAAAAATGTATAGTTTTGCAAATCCCCAAAAAATTCCCACACAATTACATAGCGAACCTGACTATATCCCCCACCCGGATTCAAGGTCGAAGGGGAGGCATATAGAGATTGTAGCAAGAGAGAGACTTCACAAACAAGACATCAGTGTCGATCAATAAGTGAGAGAGGGAGTGTGTGTGCCGCGCTTGCTCTCCTCTCATGAATGAATCAGGTGGCAATACATAGTGTGTTGCACCCCCCAAATACTATTCCCACTTGTTTTATTGTGGCTACATGTTAATATCTTCATATTAAACATAAAATAGGCGCATATAAATAGGTAATAACAATATTTATCGGATAATGACGATTTTTGTAGTGATTGTATCAAAATATCTTCGCCTAACGGGCACTTTCAAATACCATAGGTTTGCCGTTTAAGGTTAACTTCTATCTATCTATCTATCTATCTATTGCCGGACGCCTTACTCCCCTTACGAGGGTGGCCATACACAGAATGCCCCAAGCGGACCTATTCCCTGTGAGAGGAACAACCCGAGCCAGTTTAGTGAAGGACTTACAGGATTGATCACTCAATTTAGGATCGGTCCGACTCCGAGGCCCTCTGTGTATCTTGTTAGCACTATGCACATTAGCACTTAGCTTGTATTGGCTCCCTATTAAATACAAATTATGGTTGAAAACCGTCTGTTTCATTCATTAATAATGAAATCAGTCAATCTATGATAATGTGTAAGTGATATGCTTGATAATATGTCTAGCTATTTCATTACTTAAAAGTAAGATGATATGAGCCTTGACTTTAGAACAGTATTCACATTTTAGTGTTATACAAAGTATGACACAGAAGATTAATTGTCATAAATAAAATACTTAAGAACAGGAGAATTGTTTCTAGCCACAATGCTGTAACTAAGTCAAGTTTACTTAGATAAATAGGATTACTTGTGGAATGAGAACAGTAGGCTATATAAAAAGGCACTATGTCTTCCTAGTGTCCTATGCATTCCATCCCTGTTTGTTTGTACTTTATATTCCAGGAAAGACATAAAGTAGGCGAGACTGGGTGCATGGTAGTATAGTTTTTGGCTTTAAGGATATCTTCAGTCTTGGGAGGGATAGGTGAATATTAAAGCATTCGGGTGTAAAATGCATGGAACATATTGAATGCCATGGTTTTAACTCGTCCAGATTTATTACTTGTTTACACGCTTCTAGCCATATTTTTCTCAGTGTAATTTTTCTAGGGAACATGTACAATGACACAAATCGCTATTTTGTTCTTCCCTGATAATTTACAGTTGACGCAGCACAAGCAACCATTGTAATTACCGGTAATTAAATATCACAAGTAAACAAACAAAATATAAAACTCCCGCTTAAGATTTGACGTCAGGAACAATAAGGCAGGGCTTGTGATACTAGCCCATCAAAATTGCGCATTGAGCGAAGTTGGGCGGGGCTTATCCTGTGGATACCTGGGGATTCCTGCCAACAACCGCTTTTTAAATATTAACTCGGTATTTATTTATCACCATGAACTCCTCCCTAACTGATTAATATATTCTAAAAATATTTATATTATTTGTAGCAACTTTCTGTAGCATAGGATACATGGAAAACTCCATATTAACCCTTTGAAGCTCTGACGCGTTTTAGCAGTTTGTTTTGGCTAGCATTAGACAATTTTATGCAGCTTAGGAAGTATCTGTGGGTATTAACACTCAACGAGCGGCCTTGGCGGTATATTTGACCGTGCCGCCCAGCGGGTTTTTTTTACCATAAATGGTGTTTCCGTGCTCTTTTTCATGCATAAACAAGAGCCAGAGCGTAATACAAGTATGTATCCGTGAAAGGGCGATAATTGAGCTTTCCAATGACACCAGAACCATCCTTCTACGATCACTGGTTGTCTTGCAACGATCGTGCAACCGAAGGGCAAAATCGCTAAAATACGGTTGTTTCGTTACATAATTACATGTGTAGCGAGTGAGAGAGGGTGGAGTAGTGTGGAGTAAATGTCAGTGGGCCCACGATGGTCGTGGCGAGCGGTCATGAGGCAACCTACGCTCCTCCCACCGCTCGGCTCTCTCTCAGAGCCAATATTGCGCCAAAATTGCACACAGACTTAAGTCGGGCCCCGCCACATTGTCCAGCTTTTTAGATATGGACTTAAGTCGGGCCCCGATAGACAAGGGTTAAAAGGGTAAATACTATCTCAATCAACCCTCTTACATCCCTATACCATTACTAATCTGAATAACATCGACTAATAGTAGCCAGAAACAGAACAGAAACGCGTATTGCAGCTTGAAAGGGTTAACAAATATAATTTGTTCAAAGATTACTGCAGAGTTAACCCTCCCGCATCTATAGGACGCGATCGCGTCATAACGCCACCCCTCCAAGAGTGCTCGTATGACGCAATCGCGTCATAATGCCACCTGAAAGATAGAAATATTCGCCAAAAATAAGTTTATGACTCGATTTTGACTCAATTTGGACTGGTAAGTTAGGCATCAGTAAGTTACAAAAGGAAGTATCTAGCAACCCCATAGCGTCCCTCTCTGAGGTGAGCGGGCCTCTGTAAAGTCAGTAGTTTCCCGGCCACCAGACTGTGAGGCAGGGTCCCGGCACTTTAAATTCTGGGCTCCCTCCCTCTGGCCCACCATGCCTAGCTATAGGCAGGCAATTATGGATTATTGCATCTACCCAGTTAAATCGTTTAGTGAATAATTCAAACTATATATGTATATAAGATGTTACTTGTGACTTTTGGTGACTGAGGGAAGTGAATCTTGGTTAACCCCTTGAGTATTGATGCAGTTTTGTCTAGGTATCATTGATGACTTTACACTATTTTTTGCTTGAAAGACAAATATATTTATCAATAAATACTGCCTACGAAATAAATACATTATAATCACGAAGATGTCACAAGAATGCTTACAGGAAGTATGGTAAGTACTCTATGGAATTTTAGTTATATTACTGTATATCATTATAATTATATATATATATTTTAATTATATAGCCTATATACAGTATATAACAGCCCCAAGGTCCCGAGCAAGCCCAAGGCCCATAATCGAGTATTTATATTATTAATATATTTTGTATTTTATTTAAATATTTATATATTTGATTCATTAGTTTTTATTTATTTTATTTTATTTATTTCATTTTATTTATGTTTATTTTATTTATTATATATATATATACCGTATATATTTGTTTTGTTATTCCTGTTCCCCAGGGTGTCTAGCAGATCAGCCCCAAGGTCCTGAGCAAGCCCAAGGCCCATAATTGAGTATTTATATTATTATTATATTTTTTTTTTTATTTTTTTTATTTTTTTTATTTATATATACAGTATATATATATATATACCCGGTATATATGTATATATATATCTTGTTTTATTCCTGTTCCCCAGGGTGTCTAGCGGATCAGCCCCAAGGTCCCGAGCAAGCCCAAGGCCCATAATCGAGTATTTATATTATTATTATATTTTTTATTTTATTTATTTTATTTATTTTATTTATATATACAGTATAATAATTATAATATATATATATATATATATATATATATATATATATATATATATACGTATATACCCGGTATATATATATTTTTTTTTTCTTTATTATTCCTGTTCCCCAGGCTGTCTAGCGGATCAGCCCCAA